>NC_061163.1:46033407-46150907 GCF_022113875.1 Hydra vulgaris
CTAAAATAGACATAAGTGAGGGCTTCAGTGCATACTTTACTTTTTGGCCATGTACTAGATGAATTTAGATCTAAGTATACATCAAGGTTCTATTTAATGCAAGTATAAACAGTTTATAAAGAGAACTTTGATGTATACCTAGATCTCATTTTAGTAGAGTAATATCTAAAAAAAAAACTTCATTTTTACATGTATTAAAAATAGTTTATTAAAATCATTTTTATGCGTATAAAAATGAAAGTTATTGATTTTTAAGATATTGCTCTACTAAATTGTAGCATCTTTTACAGCAATAGCTTTGAATTGTTTTTTTTATTCCCAATTTAAATATTATCATAGTTATGATGCCAATTAAAACCATCAAGTATTTCTTGCACAACTAATAAATTCTAAATCTAGTTACTTATAGGTGCTCTTCAATTTAAATGTTACATTTTCAAAAATAATCTTACTGAATTTAATTCAACATTTGTACTCTAATGCAAAATAAAGTTGATAAACTGGTAAAGTACTTAGCCTATGAAAAAATAGTTGTTCTTAAAAATACTTTTAAAAACTTTAAAAGTAGTTAAGTTTAATTTTTCTTTATTTTTAATGTTCTTTAATCAAGTATAAAGATTTTTTAAAGAGTTGTAACAATCATATGATAAAATAATTATATGATAAAAAATTGAAATCATATATTGTATATTAAAAGAACTTTTAAGTGTAAAATTATAACTGCAGTATTCTATATGTTAGTATATGCAATACTATTGAACTAAATTAAACACACCTCAATTTGCCTGATGATTTTTTTTTCTAAAGGAGAAGCATCGGTCTCTTCATTTTTCACAGATTCTTCAGTCATTTTATGCTAACTTAAGTTAAATAGTAGGTTTAGCCGAAAACGCTATTTTTAGGAAGAGAGAAGTAAGACAGCGCACGTGTGCTATGTATTTGAGATATACCAAATTCCGGTCCGAGGGAATTTTTCGTCGGAAAAATTGTTTTCTTACGTGAACGCAATTTTGTGTTTTGTGTCTTCGTAATTAAAATAGGATACACTTCAAATATTTTGGATTTCAAACTTCTTAAATAAAAAGTTTTTTTCGAAATTTTGCATAAGATTAAAACAGATTTAAATTTGTTCTATGCCTGAGAGCTATTAATTACAAAACAAACAGATTCTACGCCACTTTGCATTATTAACTTTTTTAACCGAAATCTTCGACAGACCGGAGACATATTCGAAAAATTTACATTCTCAGTAAGCACAGATTTGCGCAATCCGATTCCCTGATGTTAAAAGGTTTAATCGGATATTCGCTAATATTAAAAAGGTAAAATCTGATTCGCTGAATTTGAAAAAAAGGAATGAAACCAAAAATTAAAGTAAGGGGTTGTCCATAAAGTACCTTCGCTTTTTTTCCCAAACCCCCTCCCCCCGCAATTTGTCATACGCTTTTTTGAGTACCCTCTACCTCTCTAAAAGTACCTATGCTTTTAACTTACCAACCCAACTTTTTATGAAAATTTTTTAATTTAGTGTCTCCATACTTTTATAATTGACCTACTGCCCTTATCTCAGAAACGCTATATGCAGACCCCCTCTTCCTCTCCGAGTGTACGTACTTTATGGGAAACGTTAAATTTAATCCTTCAAAGTGCTATCTAAATTTTACTGACCGATGCGATCTCTAGTTGTACTTTAAAATAAAAGAACTATGAGATTTTTAATAACATTTAATAACATTTGTATTTAATATTTATTATTAATCATGTTATTATTAATAATATTTTCGTTTAATATCAATTTGATAACATTTATATCACATTGTAAATGCCGTAATCGGGTCTAGAATTTTTAAAAACTATTCAAACAGCACTTGACAGATTGGATTTAACGTTTCCCGTTCTTTATAGACATTTTTAAGTAGCATTGTTTGATATTATTTCAATATCTCATATGATGTTCTGTTTTTGTGTACATAAAATTTATGAACACAGTCCATATTTAAAATGGACTGTTCCCAATCTTCGAAACTTATTTTAAAGAAATACACTATAAATGTAATACAACATTCAGAGACGGTTCCAGACCATCCCGTAAAGAGGGTCGATTTTACGTTTTTTTGATTTAGTGGATACTGGCCATCTAGTAAGGAGAGAGATTTTTAGATTATAAAATTTGTTGGCAGGCAAGAGCACCAATTTTAATATAATTTCATATCATTTTGAAAAAGTCTGCCTATTTTACCAAACTTAAGTCTTTCTTTCTCAAAAAACAGTAAAAATATAAAGAAATAAAAAATATTATTTTAAAAATCTTTTAGGGGCGGCAATAGCTTCCATTGCTATTCTTCCTTTACCCCCTCCCCTCCCCTTGGATCCGCTTTTGACAAGATTTTCGGTCAACAGGTTTCTTGTAACAGAATCTCATTGAAAACTAAAATCTTGAAGTTTGCATACCATTTTTGTGGAAATGTTTTTAAAACATTGTTTCTGAGAAGCTACTTTGATACATTGTTTAGAAATATTGTAAATGTTTTTGAAATATTGTATGCAACCGCTAATTTCGTAAACAAATTATTTTTTTACCAAAATTAATGTATAATGAAATCTTAAAGTTAAAAATAATTAATTAATTGAAAAAGCGTTCATTAAGACATTTACCGCATTTTTATTCGAAATTTATCGAATTCATTTTATTCGAATGTTATCTCTTAGGTTGATGCTCTCTCAGCATCAATCGTAGATTATAGTGATTCAAAGAGAAGCTGAATACAAAATTTAATTATATTTCAGAATTACCACTCCCTGTAGCAACTTCAACATCAACACTTGGTGCAGTTACATCTGAAGATGTCCCAAAAAAAGATTAAAAATCTTAAACTCAAGACATCCTAAAATCGTCATCCTAAAGTCCTATTATTGTTCACCTAACTAACCCATCATTTAATTCTAGAGTTCTCCCAGCCTCGTGCAATGTTGCCCAAATAAATATCAATTCCTAAGCACCCAGGCCTAACTGATAGCCCTCCAATCTATGCTATATCAAATTTGAACACTATTTCATAATTTCTTGAAAGGTTTGCTTTATTTAGACTTCTACTGTATGTAACTTTGTTTGTAAATATCAATCTTATACACTCTGGTTTCAGACTCTTCCAGCCCATTTTTTTTTCCAGGTTAGTTTCCTCCATACAATCGAATATAATCATCATCAATATGTTGATGAAACTCAACTAAGTACTGTCATGAGGTCAGATGACAACATAAAGAAGAATAATAATAATAATATATAATGTGACAATTGATGAAATTGTAGAGCACAATAACAGAAGATGTTGTGTTGTAACAGCTATAAATGTTCTTATAACAACATTGTTTATTTTTTAATGTAAATAACTGTTATTTAGTCTTATTTAATAAATACTTTTTGCAATAATTTGATTTATCAAGTTTCTTTTTGAATTGATTAATTGTTTTGGTTCTAAAATGTATGGCGGTAAACCATTCCAAGCTTCTACAACTCAACATAAAAAGAATTTAAATCTAGCATTACTCGTACAGTATGTCTTTGTTAAACACACAAAAAATTGTACTGTTTTAATTGAGCTTTACATATTGAGTCGTTTATCCAATTAATCTCCTTATTACGTTTTTGTATTTTATATTGAAAAATTAAATCTCCTCGTAAACGACGCTCTTCTTGTTGTTAATTTCATATACTGTAATCTTCTTTCATATGGCATTTTTTTTAAAGCTTGAACTAGCTTTTTTCTTTGTACTTTTTCTAACTTTAAAATGCTTTTTTTAGATAAGGACACCATGCTTGAATAGCAAACTCAAAATATGGTCTTACAAAAGTTTGAATAAGTTATACATGGATTTTTTTTACGAATATACACATCAACCATGAAACCCAAGCCGGTAGAGACGTTAGTATATTTATTTACAATTAAATTTGTTCCACGTAATGAGCTTGGTGTTTCTGAAAAAGAGTGTGAGTTATTAGGTATAGAAATAATAAATAAAAAAATTATAAAAACGTTGTTGTTAATGTTACATATAAAATGTATTTCCGATAGATATTTGAAAAAACATAAAATTTTATTACGTACTTTTCTCAAAAAAGTAAACAAGTTTACTTATTAGGTTCTCTCGGAATACTCATTCCATCTATAACTAAACCAACATGAATTACTAAAAACTTTTCTTCTTTGCTTGATTTCATAATAACTAAAAACTTTGTTAACAGCTTTTATAACACAGGAAGGGGAATGTCGGGTGGCCCCGGACAACGGGTGACTCCGGACACTTAATGTACAGCTTAAACTAAAGAAGCAATGTGATTTTAAATGCTCTAAAAACATTATTTGAGTGAAAATATAGCATATGCAAAATACCATAGTAACCAAATTGATTGGCTAGAAGTGCAAAATATTTTTTCCTACCACCAGACGAGCGATGTATTATCATATTTGATTCACATATTAATATACCAAATTTTTATGTAAACTAATAACTTTTTATTAAAGATACTTACAATAGTTATTTAAAAAAAATTCGTTTCATACTTCACTGGTATTTGTGAATGAGGTATGACCGAGTAGTATCAGACATCCGTTTACATATTGAAAATGAGCACCCTTTTTATGTTAATATTAATAAATTTAATATAATACACAAACCCATAATAGTAATTCACTTAATTACAATAAAAAGACCTTAGATTTGAAACAAGTGTTTTTAAAGTGTTTATTTTCATTAGCAAAAAGCTAAAGCTAATATTTCTAAATGATGACATTTTCATTCCCATTCCTTATAAATCCGAAGCAATTTTAAAAGGCGATTTTTTTTTTAATGTGTTGAGAACAGTCCGATGCTTAATGATTACACAGTATATTTGCAACACACTGGTAAAAAAAGGTAAAACCATGGTTAAAAACCGTCCAATTTTGAAACATGCCTTTTTTCTAACATTTATTGTTTTATGTTTTGTATAATATTAAGGTAATCAATTATTATTTGTTTGTTTCTAATTCGATAGATATATGTTTATATTTTTTAAAAAGTCTTTTGACACTTTGTTTTCTGTTAGTACATGTGTGCAATCTATTTTTTCCTTAAGTGTCCGAGGCTACCCGGCTTTCCCCTATAATAAAGACTGTTTTACCGAAACATTTTCCAATATTTTTGAATACAAAACAAAATTGCAACAAATATTGTACCTTCAAATTGTACTATTTACGCAAAATAAATTAAAAATGCAAATTTCGCTATTTTCTTATCAACATCATTGATTGGGATCTCATTCAATAATGTTGATAAGAAAATTGCAAGTGCAACACCAATTTTAAAATCTAAAGACGAATCTCACTCTTCTAATAACTGAACTTAATCCGTCTTGTCTTGTTTTTTCTTTGTCTTGTTTTTTCAAGCCGATAGAGCAGATAATGTAGACTAAATAGCTACTTAAAACCTGAAAACAATTTTACAGCAAACAGTTTGACTTTTAAACAAAATATTTGTCCAATTGATTTATCTAAGTTTAAATAAATCAATAGCTGATTAACACATTCTTATCAATAAAAAAGTGTAAATTTTCTTTGGTTTATAAATTACTTGTCAAACAGAGACATCAAAAAAACTTTTAATAATGGCGTTTCTAAAGCCTCAATTTTAGAACCACTGCTATTCCTAATACACAACAATCATTAACACTTTGAATCTGTTGAAATTATTCTAATTGCAAATGAATCTAATCATATTTATTCTCATAAAAATGTCAAAACACTTTTTGAAATAGTAAACAAAAAATTAAAAAAATTAAATGAATGGTTAACATGCAATAAAATACTTTTGAATCACATTAAAAATAAAATTCTCATTATTTCATAAGCTGATTAAGACAAAATTTGTCCCTTTTAAGCTGCCCCGCTATTCATAAGTAAAACTTATATTAAAGTATGTGTTTTTTAAGGATTTTAGTGAAATTGTGGAAATCTCATATCAACTTAGTAATAAAAAAGTTTGAAAAAAAACTGCTATTTTAATAGAGTTAAATCATTTCTAAATATAAATTCCCTAAAAAGTCCGAAGTTTTTATGCAAAGCCAAGTAACCTATAGCAACAGATTTAGGGCTTAAACAGATCATAATAGATTAATCAAACTATATAGCAAATGAAAATATGCCTGCCGAATTGTGCTTGGACTCAATAAAACAATTCCTTGTAAAGTTTACAAGGAATTGTTTTATTGAATTTTTTCAAGCAAATGTGTTTGTATATTATTTCAACAAAAAATGTCCGCAAATTCGAATAGAGTAAGAACATAGTTTTGAATAAGATTTTTGGTATTTATGATTAATTTCTGTAAATAAGAATAAAATATTTTAGCAGACATTCCATATTTTGTTTTATACATAAACTTGAAGAAAAGATGAATGTTTAGTTTAAAAATATTAAGTTAAATCTGCACCTAATAAAAAAAAATTAAACTAAACATTCATCTTTTCTTCAAGTTTATGTATAAAACAAAATATGGAATGTCTGCTAAAATATTTTATTCTTATTTACAGTAATTAATCATAAATACCAAAAATCTTATTCAAAACTATGTTCTTACTCTATTCGAATTTGCGGACATTTTTTGTTGAAATAATATACAAACACATTTGCTTGAAAAAATTCTTCTCAGCAATTTATAACTGAATGTAATCAATACAATACATATAAAAAAAGTTACTTTTATTAGATAATGCAGTACTTTTTTTATATTTATTTCGATTTTCTTCTTTAATTTTTAACAAAAGCGAGCACGCCTCTATAATATATGAGAGAAGCATTTTGCGTATGCATACGCAATTGCATGTGCACGCAATGCATGTGCACGTATTGTATGTGCACGCAATATGCCTATAATATTACTTATGCATACTTAGTATTTACTCAGTTGCGTATGCATACGCAACTGAGCAACTGATCCAAATATGCAACCGGCTAGCAATCCGGCTTCGAGATATTTAAAAGCACTGCCTTTCCGGAACTGGCATTTAAACCTTTTTATACACATACTCGATCCAGTTTACCAATTTACGTTGTTTTTAAAATTTCATTATTCGCGATCCAGAAATTTCTAGTATACTGGTTGAAAAAGCATATTGAGAAAGTTATTCAGATTTTAAAAACATAATTTTAAAGTAGCAAAATATCTGAACTTGTCTCATTTGATTACCAGCAATGTTTTCTAGTTCTTTGTTTCGCGATGATCCTTTTTTCAGGTCAGTATGCTATAAAATTTCTTTAAACATAGTAATATAATCAAAATATTTTTATTTTGTAGGTGATATAAAAAGTGCTTTATATTGCTTATTATGTTTATATATATATATATATATATATATATATATATATATATATATATATATATATATATATATATATATATATATATATATATATATATATATATATATATATATATATATATATATATATATATATATATATATATATATATATATATATATATATATATATATATATATATATATATATATATATATATATATATATATATATATATATATATATATATATATATATATATATATATAATATATATATATATAATATATACATATATATATGTATATATAATATATACATACATATATATATATATATATATATATATATATATATATATATATATATATATATATATATATATATATATATATGTATAAATGTTTCATACTCTGCAATCTCAATTTCAAGCACAAAGAACTACTACTAAACTAATCAAGATTTTATCGCCGTCAAAAAATAGTAAATTTGCAACTTAAATTCTATCTATAATTTCAAGTTTTTTTCTGCAAAAAATAAAATATAACCTATTTTATTATAATATAGCATTTTATATCATTTGATATCACAAGTTGGATAATATGTTTATGTTTGTGTGATTGCGAAGAAATGTGCTATAGTCTTTTTTTAATTGTTACTTTTATGTTCATTAAATTTCAACCAAAATAAAAAAAAACTTTGTGGGATGTATTTCTGGTTTTCCTGATTTTTCAACATATTATGTGCAGTTTGTAAAAAAAAGTTGAAGTTTTTGACTTTCGCAGAGGCAGTGCAGCAATTTAGAAATTGTAGCATAGTAAAAACAATATAAAGATAGCACCCTTTGATTGTAGTTGAATGGTATGAATGGTAATTATTGACAACATTCAAGCCATAACTTTTAACTTTTATAAAGTGTCAAAAAGTCAGTTACTTTAGCATGTAAAGCGCTTGAAATTTTCTGCTTTCATAAAATTTTGTATTTGCTGAAGTTCTGTGTTGTGTATCAATCAATTTTGTAAATTTTTATCTACTAATTGGTTTTAGCCAATCACCATTTGAAGAAATGAATCGAATGCATAACTCAATGTTATCAAGTTTTGGTAGTTCCTTTGGAATGATGCCTATGATTGGTGGGCCACAAAGTCTACAAAGTAGGGATCCTTTTAGAGGGATGATGTCTGGAGGTATATTTGGAAACATGGAGCGTATGATGGTAGATATCTTTTTTTCTAATTCTTTTCTCAGTTTTACTGGTATATTTAAAGATTCATTATATATATATATATATATATATATATATATATATATATATATATATATATATATATATATATATATATATATATATATATATATATATATATATAGAGAGAGAGAGAGAGAGAGAGAGAGAGAGAGGCAGACACAGAGAGGGAGAGAGATATAGATATAGATATAGACAAATAGAGAGAGATATGTATATACTTTTTTTACATTAGCAAGACATGCAAAAAAATACTGATGGTGTGCATTCATACTCATCCTCTCAATTTATATCTTATTCTAATGATGGAGTTAGCGAGCCAAAATACTATGAAGCAAGATCAGAGACTAAACAAGCTCCTGGTGGAGTAAGTTTTTTTTTTAATAAAGTAATGAATTTTTTACAAATTTTAAAGTTCAGTAAAAAGTTTGAATACAGATTGTTTTAAATATGAATTGGTTTTTAAAATATTTCAATAATTTTATTTTGCAAATTCTCATAAAAAACTGAAACTTACAAAATTAAACCAACATAAAATTTATCTTGAATATATTTTTAAAAACATTAAAATATCTCACAAAAACTCTGTTTCAAGTATTTAGAATAAAAAGCTGAAAAGAATTCAGGTGATTAAAGAGATGATTGGCTGTGATATGATAAGTGAATATTAGTTAAAAAGGTGAAAAAAATCTAGTTCTACATTTGATTCTTATTAAATTCTGACGATGATTTACTAATCTAGATACAATTAAGTCAAGATAAAGAAGTAATAATAGGGCTTGACACAACAGTTTGCATATAGGTATTTCATTAGTGTTAGTGTTAATTGGCCCCAATAATTAAAAAATTTAAAGTTAATAAAAAGTATTTTGGTAAATACATACAAATTAAATACATACATACATACATACATACATACATACATACATACATACATACATACATACATACATACATACATACATACATGCATACATACATGCATGCATGCATGCATGCATGCATACATACATACATACATACATACATACAAACTTAAATTACAAATAATTATTAATGAAATTATTTAAAATCTTTTATTTTAGATTCGCCAAACAAGGAAATCTGAAAGAAATTCAGAAACTGGACTCGAGCGAATGGCCATAGGTCATCATATACGTAAGTTGATTTTAAAATTCTTTTTTTTTTTTTCACCAAAAGCATAATGAAGGGTAAAAAAATGTTGTTAAAAAATAAAAAATTTAAAAATTTAAATGTAAAAAAATTTAATTTGAGAGTAATAATCTAAAAAGCAATTCTTTTAATTTTTTTTAATATTATTGTTTTACATGAAGAAAAGTTCCAGCTTATTTGTATTTAAAGAAATCTGGTCTGATTTATGTTTCTCTTTGATGTCAATAAAAATAAGTATTTTTGAATTTTAATGAAAAGTTGCTCTTAATAAAAGTTTTTTTTAAACTATGAAAAATTTGAGATCTTATAAAACCAGTTGTATAACTCAAATGCAGCAAAAACATTATATTCATCAATGAGAAATTTGAAAGGGAAAATCTGTGCTTGTGCATAAAAAAAAAACCTCTGCAGTGAACATGCTATTCTCAAAACCAGATATTTTTATAACAAAAAAAAAAAAGAAGCATAAGCCTAGTAATAGTAATGAAAATAAGATAACACAGTTACAAAAAAGTTGAAAAGATTTTTAATAATATTTTAATAATTAATTTTTTTGTTAAGTTTAACCAACTCAAACTTATTTTTTTGTCTTTAAATGTTTTAAAATTTTTGAGAATTTTATTGCCATTATATTATGAAATAAAACTGAATTTAACTGCAAACTTAAAATAACTTTTTTTTGCATAAAAAGTATTTAAGAAAAAATACGTCTTTAAAGTGGATTATTTAACCACAGTCACCTTCATTTAAGTTTTTTTTTCAGAACACTCCCAAAAAGTCTGCAAGCAGTCACTATTTAAGTTAAAATTTAACAGAAGGCAAAGAATTGATTTAAAGAGCAAGAAAGTAGTTGGTAGAAGGTGTCAACTGGTATGAGTCAGAAAAGCATGAAAATAGGAGAAATATTTAAAGCACTAATGTGCAAGGTAAAGAAAACTAAAATAATTTAAAAAAAAAGTTTTTTTGAGCATGAAGGAACAGAAAATTATATGACTTTTCTAAATAAAATGTCACGCAAGCTGGGAATGCAGAGTCCCAAAAGATACTCAAGATTTGAAAGTCGCAAAATTATTAGTTCTTTCTTGTTTTTGTTATCCAGGAGCTCTACAAATGTAAAGAGACTTATGGTGTTCGTTTATGGAAAAATTAGACTTTTAGATCAGAGCAGGGGGGAAGGGGAGACTACCCTAAGACGTATAAATCCAGGGTGGTCAGGGGTCCTTGAAATCTTTGAAGTCCTGGAATTTCAAATCTATGTTCTCTGATAGTACAATAGCATCAAAGTTTGCGTTAAGCAAAACAAAATACGGCTACCTCATAAATTTTGGCTTAACACCATACTATCGAGAACAACATATCTGAAGTCAGAGCATCACCCTTCTTTGTTTTGTCATATAATAAGAGTATGAATGTAATCTTCAAAAAGGAACAAATGGACTGTGGAGTTAGATACTGGGATTCAAATTCTGGTGTTGTAAAATCTAGATATATTAATTCTAAATTTCTCAGACGCTCTTATTCCCAGAATTTATTTAACAAACTTATTGAAGGAAAAGAGATATTTGATCTTGGAAAACTAATTCAAGTATCAATGGATAGTCCTCGTGTTAATTAGGAGGTTCTAAAAATGTTAGATGAACAAAAACAGGAAAAAACATATTCTGATATAGTTGATATGGGCAGTTGCAGTTTGCACATTGTTATGCTGCCATACAGACAGCAATAAATTCCAAAAGTAAGAATTGGATAAAAAATTCCGTGCAATGTATAATCTTTTTTAAAGAGTCACCAACTAAATTAGATGAATTTACTTAGAGTTTACAAAACAGATTTGCTTGCTTTGCCGTAAGCATACATATTTAAGTAGAAAAAAATATAATAATAAATTATCTTATCTTTTATATTTATATATAAGTTAAGAGCATTTCAACATTTATATTTTTGGATTTTATTGTTTCATACTTTCTGTGCAACTTGCTGGGTAGAAGATAAAGGTATGGCTTCTAGAGGCATTATTGTATGACCAAACATGGTTAAAGTTATAAAATATTGGCAATCACTATGTAAATGCAGGCGTCTTAAAAAAAAGAGCTATGAAGTTCTGGTAGATCATCATCTTCACAATTTTGTACTTTTGTGAATGCAGTTATTTAAAGATTTTGTTAAAAGTTGAAAGGATTTCTAGTTTAAACAGACAGACCTATGGTTGCATTTTTATTTAACAGCTTAGAAAGCATGTTGCGAAGTTTGATGAAAATGATTCTCAAACCAAACATTTTAAATGAAGCTTTAATAAAAATTGAAGTAGGTAAATCAAACAACCAACTAGATATAAACAAAATTGAATTCGGAACAGCACTAAAACAGATGCTAAGTTATCTTTGTTGTAAACCAGAAGATAAATTTGAGTTTATAATGGAATGTTAGCAGATTGAAATATTCTTTAGTGATGAGTGCTTCATTTTTGTCTCCAAATGAAATGGTTCAAAACAAGGAAATACCCACTATTAAATTAAGTTATTTAGCAAAAAAACAATATTTGCCATAAAAAATGTGGAAAAAAAAAAAGGGGTCCTCAAATTTTAATCTGGGCGGCACCCAAATATGGTTAACGCTTTTGAAAGCTGTCTGGAATAGCCACTGCTAGTCAAAAAATTCCATGAATTTTTTTTTCAAGTAGAGTAGTGAGCATAGTCTTAGCAGATGGTAATTGTAGATTGGGTTGTGTAAATGGTTCCCATGAAAGCTCATTAGTAAAGGATGATCTAAGAAAAGTTAAAATAGGGAACTCAATATAGAGTGTTTCCTTTTACCAGTATAGAGTGTTGCCATTCACCAGTATAGAGTGTTGCCATTCACCAGTATAGAGTGTTGCCATTCACCAGTATAGAGTGTTGCCATTCACCAGTATAGAGTGTTGCTATTCACCAGTAAGAATGTTGCCATTCACCAGCATATCAATAAAATTGCTGTAATTATTAGCAATAAAAAACTGAGTTTCGATTTGATTAAAAATCTAATCTGTAATAGGAAAGAGATCACGTTCAAGATGAAAAGTTCAGATATCACAAACTTTCGTTATCAAAAATAAATATTAAGTACTAAGTTTTCTATAGTAACAAAAGAAGTGATAACAATTGTCTATTCTATGAAACATTAAAATTACATAGTAGCAAAAAAAGTAATAAAAAATTTTAATTGTCTTTTCTATGAAACTTTTAATACAAGTTTTATCTTTTAAACAAAATAGATGGTTTTATTTAAAAAAAAAAAATTTTAATCTACTACTGTTGTGCAATAGCTAGGAATCAAAAAATATCACTATGGAAGATATAAAGTAATTTATTGAAAATACTATCAGTTGCTGAAATATTTTCTGCACTTAATGGTATAATCAATACCATTAGCTGTAAATTAAGCATTTGCTTGCAGGGTAAATTTTATCTAGTTATTTCAATAAGCATCTTAGAACATTTTAAAGCTTAAATTAGCCACTAAACTTTTTTTAAATAATTAGTTAGATTAAATATTCTTAAATAAGTTTGCTATTGTAGAATTGTAAATAACATAAAATAATGAAGAAAATGTAAAACATGTATGATTCGTGTATTTTTTTGTGCATTAAAAGTAGATAAATTTAAAAAAAGAATTTTTGGTATAAATGCTTTTATTGATTAAATTAAGGATTTTTTTTTTTAAACTAGATGATAGAGGTCATATTATTGAAAGAAGTAACAATCGTCGTACAGGAGATAGAGAACAAAAAGAAGACTTTGTCAACATGGACGAAGGTAAGAATAATTAAGTATGTTGCAAATTATGAAAGCTTTGATTTTAATACTGCATTAAATATTTGTATTTAACCAATATGTTTTTATGTCGGATACTGGAAATATGTTTTTATGTCAGATACTGGTAAATTGTCTTAATAGCTTATTAAATAAATATAGTTGTGGAGAACACAAGTTTTATTTGTTATACATATTTCAAAAGGGTCGATAAACTATACAGTCTTTTTGAAATTTAATGCCAGCGCATGAAAAGCGCTGGCAGGATGGTCATTGTTAAGGTGAGTTTCCACTCATCCATTTTTCAACAGGAAAGGGAAAGGGAACGGAAAAATAATCAGGTGAGCATGCGCAGTTTTCTTTCGGACAAATAAAAACCTTTATTACGCATGCTCACGTGATTATTTTTTCCTTTCCTATCCCGTTCCCGTAGAAAAACGGATGAGTGGAAACTCGCCTTAAAGTTAGACTGCTGATTTAAAAAATTCTCTTTTTTCTGCTATTTGAATTAAAATAAAAATAGCAAAAATAATGCAGTTTTTATTGTATTTTTTTCAACAAAAATTTAAAAAATATATATTGTGAAATATTAAACAAAGCAAACCAAACATGAAACTGCAAAAAACTTGGAAAGCAAAGAAGCTAATTGGAACTAAAATGTATTAGAATCAAAGCAGAGCAGAGCAAAAAAAAAAAAAAAAAAAAAAAAGGAAATAAGCGCTACAAGCTGAGAGAAACTGTTCTTATTAATAAATTATTAAAATAAAAATCTGTACTAATGCTGATAACCAGCGCAAAAAACCATCAAGACAGGTGAATTGTGTAGCATGCCAAGTATTTTTTTTAATGGATTTTTACTCCTAGTAAACCATGTTTTGTTGTATATATTATATATAATTTTACGTTCATTAATATTTATTTTGAATTAAGTAAAGTAATTTTTAAAAATAAAAAAATAATGAAAATTTGTTTTTAGAATTTTTTTTATTTAGTAATAAATTAAAATAACGGAGCTGCTGCAATTTAAACATTTTTTAATTATAGAAGAAAAAGATGCTTTTCACAGAGAGTGGCATCAAAAAGCACGTTCTTACAGCGGAAGAGATGCAATAGCTGATCATCGTGAGAGATATGACAGAGCTCATCAACCACGTGCTATTGAAGGTATAAATTATTTTAAGAGTAAAAAGGGTCAAAGAACTAAAAACATTTTTTAACTATTTCTGTATCCTCTTTATTTTCGATTTATCATTTCCGACAGAAAGTTTAAGTTATGTTTTTTAAGTTTTTTCTTATTTTAATTTTATTTTTAAACGTCTTTAAGAAATACCCTAAATAGAGTTTTTTAAAAGTCTCTGTATTCTTTCGTTTGATCTATTTATGTATTTGGGCAAAACGCTTTTGCTATAGTCCGAGATAACTAATTATAGAAGTTTCATACATTAAGGGCGCATAAGTCTGTATAAAAGAGTATATATGCGCACAATAAAGCAAGCATGGTTTGGAAAACAGGTTTGAAACATTTTTGCACAAGTTTTGCACCTTTTTACATGAAATGGTTAATTAAAATTCGAACAATTTTCCAGACAAAGAAAAAAACTTTAAAAAAGAATAATGAAAAAAACTAAAATAAGTAATGAAATATAATTGGGTATATAAATACTTTTTGTAGTCTTTATTGTCTTTCATTCAACTTTTCTTACTTAAGGCAAACAAAATTAGGGAATATACCATTTAAGAAATGATCTCTGGGATTACATTGCCTCATTACATTGCCTCATATACGGATTTTTGATGTGCGATACTTTCTTTTAAATTAAATTCTTGTATCAAGTTATTTTGTTTTACTTTAGATAACAGTTATCGACGGGAACGCTCAAGAGCTAATGAAAGACAGTCGAGAAAGTACAGCGATTTCGATAATATATAAGTATTTTGGCATATTTAATTGATCTTTTCCTATGTAATTTATTGATGTGTATAGAGTCTTTTGTGAAATTAATATGTATTTATTTTTTTTTCTTACACGATACCAATAAATATTATAAAAAGTTATATATCAATCTGTAAAAATTTTTTAAATATTTTAGTGTGTTCAATAAATTATGACTAGAAAGTTGGAGTCTACTTTTTTTGTAGTCTAAATCAGGGAATATCTTTTTCCGGATATTTCCGGAATTCCGGATATTTTTCTCGACTTTTAGTTTTTCCGGATATCAAAAATGTTTTGCATAGATGCAAGTTTAGGAATATATTTTTGTAATATGTTTTTTAAGCTTTTTCACTCATTACTCATACAAAACTTAAGAAAAGTAAAAAAAAAAAAAAGCTCAGCTAAAATCAAAATTATTAGGAATATTAAGGAAAATATATTCCGGAAATTTTACCCTATTGATTTTCCGGATTTTGAAATTATAACCTGGATGATCTATGCAAAATATAAATCAAAATTTTTTGGCAAACCTTGATTGTCAACCTTGTGTCATTCTTTTATCATTTCAACATTTAATCTACAAAAACAGTTTATTGTGAGTATCTACTCCACCTTTGCATAACGGAATAATACGCTTGAATTGATATTTGCTCTTTTTGCATAATGTTTTTATACGTGTTTTTCATACTTTCCTAAAAGTAAACAATTTTGTATGGACTCATCAGGTGTTCTATAAATTAAGCTAAAAATATATCGTATTGAATTCACGGTTGTTAGATGTGCCAAGTTTTTGTACGTAAGCGCAGTGTTAAATACAAGCATTACAACGTTAAATATGGTGAAGGCCTTTAGATACAAAGAATTTTTTAAAGTAGCAACAACATTAACTTTTAAGTCATTTGTATACTTTTAATAAAATAAACTATAAAGGTAATTGAATCGTTGATACTTTAATGATAAAAACAAAATAAAGATGTTTTAGTATAAAATAAAATAAAAACTGCGATTCTCTACTATATTTATATAACTGTTAAAGGTAGGTATGTGTAATCTCGTTTTACGGAATCGATAAATGTGCTATATTTCTATGCCACACTTTTTAAAGTTTACTTTTTGCTTGTAAGTTAAGGAACGTTTTTGTTGCCTTAGTTTTTTAAATTTTAAAAATAGATATTTTTTTAAACTAGAATAATGAAACTTTTTAATTGTTATATAATTATAACAAACTTTATAATAGGATTTATTAACTTTTAAAACTGTATTGTACTTCTTGCCTTCAGTAAATGAGATATGCTTATACTTTTAACAATCGTTTCCGTACTCCTATGTTTACATATTTTCTATGTACCAGCCGCGTTGTATTGAAAAATATGGATGCACACTAATCACTACTTTCACTCCTACTTTTCGTACCTAATTTTCATTTTCTGAACTAATTTACGGATTGTGGGAAAGGAGGAGAAGAAAGAATAACCATTAGAAATGAACGAGTTTTAAATGTTTTTACAACTATATTATAATTTATTTGAAAGTTTTTATTTTTTAAGAAAAAGCTATCAAATAAACCTTAATATATTTATAAGGTTTTTGTAATAATGTAACATATTGATTTAGATAAAATAATCATTTCTATGACAAATTTGGTTGTAAACAGTAAGAATTTGAAATTTGAAACGTTGTAAAACGGAAAAATTTGAAACTTAAAACTTTGTAAAAAAGAAGATGTAGAAGATTATAAGATAATAATAGGAGAAGATTATAAATGTAGTTATCTCATATTATTAGTAACTTAAGAAAAATTGAATACATTTCATACAATTAATTAATAAATTTAATATACTGATAGACACATTTTTTGCGTATGTAGTAGTTTTTTCTATTGGAAAATAGTATGATTATATTGTAATTTTTTTTATAGTCTATATATTTTTATATCACATAAAAATAAACTCATAATTGTTAGTCTTCATATAATTCTCGTACATATACTTATATTTTGTTATTCATGTTTCTTTTTAAATATTTAATTTTTTAGATATTTAAAAAACATTCTAACTGTAAATTAAAAGGGAAATTGCATGGAATGTATGCACAAATGCACAAATTTATACCATAGTAGTTGCAACTCACAAAGGTCAAGTGCTCTTTAACTAAATAAGTTCAGTTTAGCTTTGTTAATTTATTTTAAGGTTGAACCAAAGTCATCATATTTCAATCACAAAAGTTCAATTTGGTAAGACTTTGCAAATGAATAAAACTGACAACCTTAATAAAAATATTTCATATTTTAATAACTAATGGCTTCTAAGTGAACTTTCCTTTGCTGTAAAATGTTATGGAATTGTTTTACACTAATTATTTTCTTTTATAATAAAACACAGCACCATATTAAAATAAGGCATATACAAAAAATATAAAAATAAAATATATTACACTTCATTATAATTTTTTTGTGGTATACTTATAAATTATTAAGGTTTTTAGCCCTTTCTATCCCAGTGATGCAATATATTATCATTGATATGAATTAAACAAAAAAACAATATGTTGACGAGGTGGAGGAGATCACTATGTTTTTGAGTAAAGTCAGTGTTCTAATACTAACTTAATTCATAAATTACAGGAATATTCGAAAATACGCAAACTATATATAATTCGCGTGTTATATTTTTTGTTATTTAAAGTCAATAAAGCCATAAGGAAGGGTTAACAAAGCCAGAGTTTTAATAATTGTAAAAAATTTTTTAACTTTTAAGATATAATGGGTCCAAAAAATAATTTATTAAAAAAATATTTTGCGGGGACTTCAAGAAATATATTTAATGTTAACTATACATTAACATCAGGAACAGACCTAATCTGTAGGAACAGGAAAGAAACTTTTTCTTTATACTCACAATGGTATTTAACAATACTTTTGATAAGTTAAAGAGTATTTTGACTCCAACAGTTGCCTAACACAAAATTAAAGTGTAATGTATGGAGTAAAAAAAAAGTGGGCAAAGTATTTTAAAAGGCAAAATGTAAGTTGTGTTGCGTTTTGCAATCAGCCTTGTACATGCTTATTACCATTGACAATAACTTTTTCATTGCCACCTTACTCCTGTAATACTATTTATAATGTTGCGTGTTCTTCAAAAGTAAATTGCAAACTTGTTATTACAGGACAAATTTGCAATCTTATTACTACAAAAATGACAATAAAAATTACAGAGAGAGAAAAGTTTAAAAACGTAACTTTAAAACAAAGTGCTTTTATTAGAACAAATAAAAGTATTATTACTAACTTAGAAAATGATATGACCGAAATGGAGGACAGCAGTATGAATAGTACAAATTTTCAGATGATTATAAAACCTATCCATTACAAACAAGGATAATAATTTACAGCATGTTATTGTCCAATACCCCAACAAGCAACATTTCAATCCTTTTCGGACAAAATTGGACATTATTTAGATGTTGTTTTTTCTTACATTCCTCACCGTAGTACCCTTGACCAAATGGCTCATTAGCTTAGCTGTATCGCTGATCTGCAAGTAGCATAATAACTCATCAGTAATAATCATCTTATTCCCAGCATTGATGTTAAAACACAAGAAGGCGTTCATATCAGCAGCATTCACTGAACGTAAAAATATAAATGCCAGGTTATTGCTAATGATAAATTACTGAGTGGTACAGCTGTTGATTATGCAAGCTATACATATAACAAAGTGGATCATACTGTTTTAGTTTATATAAACTTTCACTTGCAACCCTATGAATAATTTCGTCATTTGATCATCTCAAATATATTAAATGCTATGTCCGGTAGAGTTTTTTTTAACCATTTTACAATTAGAAAAATCCGAATGAATTAAATAAAAATGCTGTTCATGTCGTTCAGCATTAAAATTAGGTATGTGGATAAAAAATTTTAAATTGAACAAATATTATGAAATATGATTGGAGATTATAATGAAATATGAAATATGATTGGCTTTAATACAGTATTTTAAAGATGAAAACATTATCGATATTTATATATCGATATTGAATAATTTTACAATAATATTCAATATCGATAATACAATATACAATACAATAAAAACGAATTCGCGTCACGTTGGACGGATTCGTTTTTATTTATTTTTTTGTTTACATTAGTTTGTAGTTGTACAATTATATAGTGGTAATAATAATAATAATAATAATAATAATAATAATAATAATAATAATAATAATAATAATAATAATAATAATAATAATAACAATAATAATAATAATAATAATAATAAAAAAAATACTAATTACAAGTACCTTTCACAAATTTACAATGATAAACTATATAAACAAGGTAACTGAAAGAAGATCACGAAGATCTTGTCATCAGAACCTTAAATAAGCCGTTTTTTTGAAATGCATAAATAAAAATTCTTACAATAATGAAATAAAATAAATGATTTTCTTACAATGATGAAAGAAAATAAACTTTATAAAGTATATAGACTAATATAAAAATATACATAAACAAAGTAAAATAACTTGATATAAACAAAAATGATTTGCTTAGTAATAATAGAAAGTTAACAACTTAAGAATGTTATTATTAATAGTGCATAAGTACGTTGTCCATGGAAAGAATAAAACTTTTAAGTTTAGCTTTACAAACAGGGTAAGAAAAAAGCGAATCAAAAATTTGAAAAATAATCTTATTCCGAAGACACGGTGCACAATAATCAATACAAAATTGATTAATTTTGGTTTGACAAAAAATTTGGTATAGCAAGTCATTATTTCTTAGGGTATATTTATTGACAGGTTTTAAAGTAAAGATATTTTTAAAAACGTTGGGAACTAAATTATTTTTCCACATATATACAAAACATTTTTTTTTTTAACATTTTTGCCCTTCTTTACAAAGACGAACAGACAAGGCTTCTGAAAGAAGATCATAATGATCTTATTATCAGAACCTTTTACAAGTTTTTAAAATCAATACATTATACCTGAGTATAACAATTTCATTCCAAAGAAAAAGTGCTCGAAATGTAATGCAAAATTTGTTAAATTTTGTTCTGCAAATTGGTTCATATACAAAATTTTTATTTCTAAGTAAATATTTATTAATTGGGTTTAGAAAAAAAAGGTTCTTACCTATTAGAAAGTGATGTATTATTGTATTTACTTTGTAGATGTATATATATATATATATATATATATATATATATATATATTTATATATATATATATATATATATATATATATATATATATATATATATATATATATATATATATATATATATATATATATATATATAATTTTTTTTTAAGCGTTTACGATTTTTTTTCGAACAAATATTTATAATCTTTGTATATTTTTTGATTTTTAGATGATTTCGTTTTAAGATACTTTTTATACAACTTCTGTTTTGTTTTAGATTGTTTATTTTAATTATTTTTCAATAATAAGAAAGTTAGGATCATATACGGCGTAAAATAGTTTAAAGAAGGTCTCATAAATGGTGTCAGCATTCCACTTGGTATTAATACGATCCCAAAAGAGATTTTTAAAAAGATTCATATTAGTAAGATTAAAATCTCAAATATTGTTTTAGAATTATTATTAATCGAAGCGTTTGAGTTAAGAGTCAGAAAGACTGGGAAATGATCAGAAATGCCAGATTTTAAAATGTGACAAGACCGTTAGTTCTTTTTGGGGCACCTAAAATAAAAATTTGCCGCAGACGGGCTTTTCAACATCTTATCAAAATTTTCTCCAAAATTATTTTCTTTTTCGGATTACTAAACATGATATTATTAAGTGTATATCTAATGGTAATAATATTTGCTATTAAAATAATATACATTAATGTAGAGCATGCGATGATGCTACAACAGCCGTTTGTGTTTTAAATTGTCGAATTAGTTGTTCACAACTTGTAAATCATTGCCAAATTAATGTAGTGATATATCAAGTTCTCCTTAATGTATTATTTAAAAAATTAATGTAGTATATTAAGCTCTCCCTTTTTCTCAAGTCTTTAAACTAAATTTACAAAGCCTTTTTTCATGGAGTTTTTTAGATCTGGAATGAGTTTTGTGGCTTTTCTTTGGATATATTATTTATTTATGTAAAGTTATTTTTTTTAATTGACGCATAAAATTTAATCATTAATCAGTATAATGTAAATTTAACATAATATTAATAGGTAAATGTTTTATATTAAGTACATAAATTTATATAAAACATTACTTATAAGGAATATTTACTTGTATGCAGTTTAATTTTTTGTTTAACTTGCGACAAGCCATATTATTTAGTTAAATATATTTTATATTATTTAGTTTAACTAAATAATATAAAATATATTTTGTTGCTGTGAACTTTAATAAATAAAAAAGAATAAAGTTTAGGATTTGTGCTGATTGTGCAAATAATTTTAGAAGATTCAAAGAAATCTTATAAAAAATTATTAATATAAAAAAAAATCAAATATATTTCCCTACTGTTATATATATCTTTATAGAGAAAACGTTGACTTTAACTCGTGTTAAAATCATATAATTCTTATCAGTATGATAAATATATGTAATCGTTTTTGTTAATCGACAGAAACATGTTGTCAAAACTGCTTCCAATTTTCCCTCAAGACTTCAGCGTTTTTACGTTAGTTACAACAAGATTATCGCGTAAGGATGCACATTTAAGCCACTTCTTGCCTTAACAACTCCACTTCAGCTTCAGTTTCGACAATTGCTCGTTCGATTTCGTAATTCTTGCTTACCAAACCAATCCAACTAAACACGGAAAAAATATATATTATGTGTTTCTAAAATATGTAATTTTCAAACAAGAACAGTAAAAAAAATATTCTTTTTTTCTTTTTTGATCTCCTTAACACCGGGTAATTTTACTGGGTTTCAAAATGCCTTTCTCTCTTTTATATATATATATATATATATATATATATATATATATATATATATATATATATATATATATATATATATATATATATATATATATATATATATATATATATATATATATATATATATATCTAGCTTAGCAGATAGAGCAGGTCCAACTACGTTTACAATGCGCTTTTACACCCTGTCTAGAAGAGAAAGAGCATCATTAGAAGAACCAGCTCAAATATGACAACAGTATTCCATACAGGGACATATAAGAGTTTTTAGAAGTAGAGAATGGAATCAGAAGTAAAAAAATGGTGAGCACGATAAAGAGAATCAACTTTAGCAGTTGCTATTTTAGCAATCGATTGTATATATGGCTTCCATAAAAAGTCAGTAGTAAACGATAATCCAAGAAGACGTTAAGAAGAAGACTCAGTAAGAGGGTTACCATTCATTAATATAAGAATGTCGACAGTATTGCAAGTTTTATTAGAATTCAAATTTATAAGACACTGCTAAGGATAGAACCTTGAGGTACCCCAGAAGATACTAGAAATAAAGAAGGTGTTGGCCTTCTAGGATGACTTTAAAAAAGCTGTCAGAAACAATCTATTTGATAATCTCAAAAACATTCCCAGATAAACAAAATGAAACAAGCTTATGGAAAAGACCAGCATGCCAAACGTTGTCGAAAGCTTTAGATATAAAATCTTTCACTTACAGCAGTTAGCAAGTCAGGGGTAGAGCAAGAGGATCGAAACCGTATTGATTGTATGACAGTTATCAATAGATGGGATGTGAGATTTTTGTTGATGAAAAATTCAAAGACCTTGCTAATAACAGAAAGAAGACTGATCAGACAATAATTGGAGGGGTTAGAATGTTCACCAGAGTTTTTGAAAATTGGAACAACAGATGTCATTTTTCAGCGGGTAGGAAAACAAGATTCAGTCAAGCACTTTTTAAATAGTATAGAGAGAATTGAAGGAAGTTCTGAAAAACAATTTTGTAAGACTATGATAGGAATGATGTCTGGATCACAAACCGTAAAAGAGTTTAATTGAGATATGACTGTAGTGATTTGAATGTCTAATGGGTTAACACCTGTTCAATTGGAATAAAAGGAAGATAATGGCTATAAGATTCAAGAGTTGAAAAGTTCTATATATATATATATATATATATATATATATATATATATATATATATATATATATATATATATATATATATATATATATATATATATATATATATATATATATATGTATATGTATATATGTATGTATATATATGTATATATATATATATATATATATATATATATATATATATATATATATATATATATATATATATATATATATATATATATATATATATATATATATATACTCTTGCATGTCTCTTGCGTGGCATCAAAAAAAGTTTCCCATAAACTGTAGTTTTAAAGAGCGCGTTAATAAACCAGACCAGAAAAAGTTTTAACAATTAAATTTTTTTTTTAATTGATAGACTGCCTGGCCAAACCAAACCCTCAGTCGATGTAGCAGCACTCTCTTGCGAGTCAGGCTATTTGTCCGTCGATGTAGCAGCATTCCCTTGCGAGTCAGGCTATTTGTCAGTCGATGTAGCAGCACTCTGTTGCGAGTCAGGCTATTTGTCAGTCGATGTAGCAGCACTCCGTTGCGAGTCAGGCTATTTGTCAGTCGATGTAGCAGCACTCTGTTGCGAGTCAGGCTATAAGATAGTCGATGTAGCAACATTTACGCATGTTTTAAAAATGTTTTTTATTAAATCAATAACAAAAACACCACTAATTAAAAAAAAATTTTTAGTCGTTATAATTGCGGTTTTTTAAAAAATTTTTAAAAAACAATTAAATTTAATGTACTTCCGCATAAATTAATTGCTTTGACATTTCGATGACAATCAAAAACAGCTTAAGAGACGAGGTAATTAAAATTGTAGTCGTAAGAGACTTTTTTTACATTAAAACGCTCTTTCGACTACACTATAAGGGTATATATATATATATATATATATATATATATATATATATATATATATATATATATATATATATATATATGTTATAGTCTTGCAGAAGTGTTCTCCGGAGCTGTCGTCTATCCTTTCAAAACTATTTAACAAGTACTTATCAGAGTCTTGTTTTCCAGCCTGCTGGAAAGCAGCATCTGTTATCCTTATTTTTAAAAATTCTGGAGAATGATACGATTCATCGAACTACCGTCCCATTAGTCTTCTTTCTATCATAAAAGCAAAGTTTTTGAATCTTTAATTGACAAACACTTAATCTCTCATTTTGAATCTAAAAACTTACTTTCTGATCATCAATATGGATTTCAATCTTCTCGTTCAACAGCTGATTTGCTAACAGTAATATCTGATAGATTTTATCGTGCATTAGATAAAGGTGAAGAGGTTAAGATCATCGCTCTTGACATTTCTAAAGCGTTTGATAAAGTTTGGCATGCTAGTCTTCTCCATAAGCTTTTATCTTACGATGTATCTGGTAACATCTTTAAGATTATTGAATCCTTCCTTTCCAATCATAACATAAAAGTTCTCCTTGATGGATAACACTCTTCTTCTTATTCTGTAACCTCAGAGGTTCCTCAAGGTTCAATCCTTGGCCCTATATTCTTTTTAATTTACATTAACGATCTTCCAGATATTCTCACATCTAAGGTGGCATTGTTTGCTGATGATACTACTATTTATTCTTGTCATGATAAGAAGCCAACTCTTGCAATAATTTAGATCTTCCTATATTTATAAATGATAATGTACTTGATGAGTCATCTACCCTTCATCTTCTAGGATTAACTCTTACTTCTGATCTTTCTTGGAAATCATATATTAAATCCGTTACAAAATTAGCATCTGCTAAAGTTGCATCTCTTTATCGAGCTCGACACTTTCTTACTCTGCTTGGGAATCCCATCTTGCATTGTTTGATTTAGGTATTTTCTGAAACTTCACTTTAGGAAATACTTCAGATTATTCAAAAAAGAGGAATACACAAGTTGAATGCAATAGAACTTTCATATCATTAAACCACCATGCTGTTTTAAATAATCACTTCTTTACCATTCTTAAACATTTTTCTGAGCTGTTTGTAGTTCTTTACAAGTTGCCAGATAAATGAATATTCTCTATTAACCAACAGGCTCAATAGACACTAAAACTTGATTCCTCCAAGTTCTTCATCCATTACTAAGCAAAGAACTTGGTCAAGAAAAAAATGTTGACAACAAATGAATTGCAGTTTTTCTAGTTTTTTTTTTTAGTAAAACACCTTGACTGACTGACTGAAGTCAACTTGAACTGACTGACTGAAGAAATCCCATTTCTTCTTCCAGTGTTTACATTCTTAGTGTTCACTACAATCATCTTTATACTCTTCAATAAATTGTATTCATTGAGAATAGTTGAATTCACCTTAAACAACAGTATTCCGTCTGGTAGATCTTGTAACTTAATTACTCTTTGTTTATTTTTTAACTTGATGGCTAATGTGATACGCTAATGTGATACACTAATGTGATACACTAATGTGATACACTAATGTGATACACTAATGTGATACACTAATGTGATACACTAATGTGATACACTAATGTGATACACTAATGTGATACACTAATGTGATACACTAATGTAATAAACTAATGTGATACACTAATGTGATACACTAATGTAATAAACTAATGTAATAAACTAATGTGATACACTAATGTGATACACTAATGTGATACACTAATGTGATACACTAATGTGATACACTTGATATTCTTGGTGACTGATGTTTACTTTTTATTTAACTATTTGTTAAACTTCTAGATGACTCCATAAAATTCTAGAAACTTTTCTAAAAACTTTTTTTAAAAACTAATCAGAATAAAATCCATTTTCATTACTTTTGAGCTAAAGTTTATCGATTTATGACACTAATTTACAATAAGTTAAAAAATCATAACCCTAACATGTGCTTAAAAATGTAATAACAATAAACTTTAATTGAAGACTGAAAATGCTTAAGAGAATGAAGAAAAATTAATGGATATGCTTTGCGAATGCAGAAAAATCTATGGATAATTTTTAACGACCTAAGGTTAATTATAAAAACAACATTTTGTGTTGAAATATATTTAATAGTAAATGAACAACAAATAATCGATTATAAATTTATTAATTTTATAAATTTATTAAAACTATAATTATTATACACCAAGTTTTATTTAAAATAAAAAATTGCCTGATACCGCTCTAAGACTTATACTAATAAAATTTTTTTAAATGTTTAATTTTTGTTTTGAAAACTTTAGATTATATTAAAATCAAACAACTAAAGTTATACGAGAGATATTAAAATTTGGGTTGAATAACATTTGAGGAGGCCATCTGCAAAACACACTAATTACAAGTAAATTGATTTTGTGGAAATGACAAAAACTTAACAACTCAATTGCTCATCAACAAAAATTGATAGTTTATTTGTCATCACAGAAATTGATATTTATTGTTTATTTTTAGAACAAAAAACTTTCAATAGGTCTAATATTTAAACAGATTTCAGCATATAAAATGTGTATATAGAACTCAAAACTTTTATTTTTATGACTTTGTGTTAAGATTTTTTGTTGTTGTTTAAAATAATTTTCATGTTTTGAAAATATTAAACAACATAATAATAAAAAAAAACAACAAACAATCATTAATTGAATCATTTGTTTCAGAAACCCATCAAGTGACATTTCTTTCTAAAACGATATTATTATAGATTATAAAAGCCCAACTTTAGCAGGCCTTGCGATAAAGCGTCGGGCGATGTGAATTTTACGTCGCCCAAGAGCGATTTTGCGTGTAGCTAGGGCTATTTGCGTCGAGCAAAAAATTTTTTGTTTGAGTATATTTAAAGATATTTTTGAGCGGAATTTTAATGAAGTAAATTACGATTATTTTAACGTATAATAAAGTATTTTAAAAACCGCACGCAGTTGAAATAAAAGTTTGAATTTAAAAAAATTAAATATGCTCATTATTTACAAATAGAAAAAATTCAAAAATTAAAAAAAAAGTTTAAATCTTTTAAGCTAACATTTAATTAAAATTATTCAGCAATAGCAAAGTTGTCGATAAAATTGAACAAAAATACTTTCTTTTAGTTTTAGATTTTAAACTTAAATAATTATTTTACGGGGGTTTGTTAGATTTTAAAATTATTCCATAGATTTAAAAATATTTAATAACTGTTAGACGTATTTAAAGTATTTAAGAGTAATTTCGAGGAAACATTTTAAAAATTGGTGAGGGCAAATAAAAAAATAAAAAAGGATTAATATTAAAACGTATTCTACTTGATTCAATGAAAAAGTACAGTTATTAAAATTTTTGTAAAAAGTAACTCAAAAAAATTACTTAATTAATAACGATCGCTTTTATGTTAAAAGTTACCGAAACTCAACGAAGCGTGCTCAAGAAGAGCTGCTGAAAAATAGAACGTCAATAGTTTTTCGAATAATTTTTAAGAATAATTTTTTCGCTGAAATATTTCTTTTATACCTATAAGATTTTTATTCTAACATTTTATTTTATTTTACTAAAAATAAAATTCCTTGTTAACATTAAAAATTATTCAAAACGTTCGTTTAAGTTTTTTATTAATAAGAGTGATTGTGCTTATCAACCGCTTTTTGAAAATAAATAAAAATAAATAAATAAATATTATATAAAATCGCTTGTAAAAATATTAGCTATTGCACAGTTTTTAATCGTACAATATTAAAATTTCCAGTTTATTACTCGCTGACTTTTTAAAAAGAAAAAATAATTATTTGAAAAACTTTAAATTACATATGTAAGAAAAAAAAAATCAAATATTAGCATATTTTATAATCTTTTTTAAATTTAAGTTATAATGTTTTTTATTCGTTTAGTATGGACAAAACGTGACAAACGTCGAGAAAATAAACAAATGTTTTTACATTTTAAAAAACGAAACATTCCAAAACATTTTTAAATAATAACATTTCTACATAAACGATTTAAAGTAGTTTTGCGGTAATTAAGTAAATTGGTGCAGTTAATGTCGATAAATATGAAAAGCAAATAGAAAGAATTTAATGACGTCAAAAATCACGTCGTGCTTATGCGTCGCGCAGTTCTTATTCATCGCAAGGCCTGCTTTAGTCACACTGTTTTATGCAGAAAAACATGAACTAATAAGCCTTTCAATAGATGGTATTTTGCTATGAAATTTTCGTTTATTGCAGAAACCTGTTAAGTTTAACCACATTGAGGCTTTCTGCAGTAAACTTTGTATTTTGTGTACATAACATAAAAACAAAAAAAGCTAAAATGTACATTTATCATGAAGATGAGGCCAATAAATTCCCAGAGGATGTTTGCTTCATAATACTACATAATTTGAAAACTGAAGTTTTAAGCAGAATTAAGCATTTAACTCTTTTCAGTGATGGCCCTTCAGGGCAAAACAAAAATTATTACATAGTGAGATTTTTAATGGATCTTTGAGAGAAATAAAAGAAAAAATCCATCAAGAATCTCATTATATAATGATTTTTATAGAATGAATTTTTGATTTTTGTTTTGAATCTCACTATGTAACAACTTTTATAGAAAGAATTTTTGACTTTTGTTTTGAATATTTTGAGAACTTTTGAATATTTTGAGAACTTTTGAGAGGAATATTTAAAACTCTTTGTCACTACTTCACAGTCAGGGGTTACTCATTCTTACACTGTTATCACTGTTATCACTTTTAATACTTGGTGACCACATTTTTAAAAAAATAGACTCAGAAAAGTCAAAAAGACAGGATTCCTTTTAAAGTAAATACCTACAAAGAGTTCTATCACAACTAAACTGACCAAGAAAAGGTTATTACTAAGCACATTATTGGCAGTTTTACCTCCTCAATGTTTAAACTCAAAAAATATTGTGCAGTTCTGGAGCTCCTCCTCACAACTTTCACATATTGACATATCAAATTTCACATCAAGTTCACACTTATCACAGGGGTGGTGAGCAGGAGGAAATATTGTAAAATCTGCTTACTCACCGCAACTTTCAAGTTTTGTCGAATCTATTATTTTGAATAACATTTTGCACAGTTATCAGATATATCACCTGACCTTTGCCGATATTTCCCAAACTGCTTTTCTAGTGCATCTGATTGCATATGTCCTAACGATACATAAGATACACTGCAATTCAACAAATACTTCGCACAGCTTGCTAATCTTTTAGAAGTGTTTTGCAAAGCATAAACAATATCCATTGTTAACCTTTTCTCTCTTAATTTCGAACTTATGCATTTCAAATTTTTAGCAAAATAAAAAAAAATAGTTCTTTAATAAATCTATTTGCCAATCATTGACTGAAGGCTTATAGTGACTTATAGTGATAGGTTAAGCTAAAAAGTGCAGCATTGACTTATAGTGATAGGTTATGCTAAAAACATATAGAATAATATATATATATTATATACATATATTATATATATTATATATATATATATATATATATATATATATATATATATATTATATATATATATTATATATATATATATAATATATATATATATATTATATATATATATATTATATATATATATTTTATATATGTATATATATATATATATATATATATATATATATATATATATATATATATATATATATATATATATATTGTAGATAATAAACAATTATACTTTTTATATTTAATTTTTAATATTACAACATTTTTAATTTAAAAAAGGTTTAAAAAAAATCTAATTCAAGTTTTTTTTTCTGTCCGATACTTTTTGATATATACAAATTTTAATTAAATGAACTTTTAAGACTAGATTGCTTAGATTTAATAAAAACTCATTTGTTTTTAGATTAGCAAACAATTTTTTGACATTTCAGTGAAAATTTGAAGAAAAATGGACTTTTCATTCAAAATTTAACTTAAAATAAATAACTTTTTTTGTCGAAAAGGCTTTTTTAAGGTAAATGACTTGAGGTTTATCAATGATTTCTGCATGATTTCTGCATATCCTCTGGACAGTATATATATATATATATGTATATATATACATGCATATATATGTATATATGCATATATATATATATATATATATATATATATATATATATATATATATATATATATATATATATATATATATATATATATATATATATATATATATATATATATATATATATATATATATGTATATATATATATATATATATATATATATATATATATATATATATATATATACATATAATGATTTAAGACAAACTATGGTTCAAAAAATGTACTAACACATAAAGTAGAAACACACCTTTCTTCAAGCCTTTGTAACTCAGCACCAGCTTTTTTCTAAAATGTTAAACGGTTTATTAAAAATGGATGAACATGACCTATGAACAATTACAGGGGATTAAATACTAAAGTTTCTAGTACTTTAAACAGGTACCTGTTCACTTTTACGGTTCCAATTTATTTCTTGTATTCTTCTTCTAAAGTTCAAAAAACCAAAAAAAACATTTAACTAAATAAAACTAATAATTAAAATATTAATATTTTGAATAAAAAAATGTTTAAAATTTTATTTCTATTTTTATTCATTATTCTTATACATTTATATATTTCCGATAAATAATTAATTTGAAAAAATTTCTATTAAATAATTAAACAATTTATTTCAACTCCTTGCAATCCACGGTAAAAAAGAGGGGTACTAGAAAATGTAAACAATTATAGATAAATAACAAACTATTATCATAGATCATACATAAAGACAAAAAAGAATATAATAAAAAATAAATAAAATCCAACTAATGAATGAATGCTACTTTAGTGCTTATGCTTCACAAAATTTGTGAAGTATAATAGTATATATATATATATATATATATATATATATATATATATATATATATATATATATATATATATATATATATATATATATATATATATATATATATATATATATATATATATATATATATATATCAAGAGGTGTAAATCTAAAATCAATTTCAAATTTCAAATTTTCCATTTGGATGAGGCAATATGCTTTGTATTTTTTCAATCTTGTCAACTTTTTTAAATACAATAACATAAATAGAAAACAAAGCAGTTTAAGCAAAAATAGAATAGCCACTAGCTCGAAAAGTTTTTTCGAGCTAGTGGCTATTCTTATTTTTGTTTTGGTCTCCACAGTCACCTTCTGGAGTAGCAGGTCACCTTCTGGAGTAGCAGGACTCTTTTTTTTATAAGTTTCAGACCATAATTTTTTTTTTCAGACCAAAGTAAAACTTTAAAGTTTAATTTATGTTTTAATAAGTTTTAACATTACATAAGTATACATAAGTCAGATATTTGTGTGTGGGTTGTAGAAAGGCAAAAAAAATCTATTCCTGACCATGCATTTATTTAATTTTTGTGACAACTTAACCACAGCTTTTTGGATTTTAAAACACATTTCAAAAATGCGCTTAGTAAAGTGTAAGGTAAAAAAACGAAAAATTGCTTTTAAAGATTGTATACTATAAAAGAGATTTATTTAAACTATTGAAAGATATTATATTGTTAAAAAGTGTATTTTTCACGATTTGTTTAATTAATTTTAAAAATAACAAAAAAAAAATTCTTTTAATAAACTTTTTGATGAATCCATAAATTTAATAGTCAAAAACATAACAAAGTTAATTTTATTTTTATACTATATTATTTTTTTAAAAGTTTTTATGCTATGTTATTTTACAAAGTTATTTTTATTTTTATGCTAAACTTTCTAATCAAATTTGTTTACACTTAGCTTTGTACTCATTTAAAAAAAAAATTTTTTAAACGATGAATGTAATTTTTTAAAAACATTTTGTATTCTTAATTTTATAAACAACAACGACACTAAATGCATTTCAATAAACTTTTAAAAAAAAATACTTTTTGATAGTTCAGATAAAACTAGTTTTTTATTAAATAATTAGATGTTTTTAAGCTGATAATTAGATGTTAGATTTTTTTTAAAAAGAATTCGCCTAATATAAAAACATTATAAAAGATTAAAGTTTTATAGTTTGTCTTGTTAGTTTGAAAAGGTTATGACTGTATTAGAAGAATTTAAAAAAAAATCTTTTAATTTTTCAGCGTTTAATTAAATTTATTTATATTATTACTTTTTTATTTGTTTATGTATTCTTTTTTTTGAATGATATATAAAAATACATAAATAAAAAATAATCATATAAATATTTTTATTTAGACATTTAAAAAAAAGATTTATTCGCTATTCTCCTAATATAGAAAAAATCAGAAACTCGTCAAACCAACACGATGAGTTCAACATTAACCTAATTACAAAACATTATTAAAAATAATTTTCTATTAGAGTTTTAGTTTTTCAGATTTATAATAATTGATTTTTTTTTTTGAGCTATAAGTTTTAATTTTTTTTTTAATTTTTCTTTCATTAAGATTTATTTTTTATAAAGTTTAGCTTGTTTATAAATTTTTTCCTTTGTCAGTGCATTTTTAATTATCTAAAGAGCTGTGGTCAAACTTTTGAAAAAAACAATTACATGCATGGTCAAGATTGGAGTGCGATCACAGGCCATTCCTGTTCATGACTGATATATATATATATATATATATATATATATATATATATATATATATATATATATATATATATATATATATATATATATATATATATATATATATAAATTAGTAAAAAATCATTAAAAAAATAATTTTTACAATTGAAAACTGTGTTTCATCAATCAAGACTAGAGGTCAAAGCCGCTGCTATTAGCAAGAAGCCGCTGCCACTTGTACCTACTTTTTACAGCTGCCACTTTGCGTTATTAGCAACTACTAAGCCGCCAATCGAACAATATATTCAGCCGCAGCCGATTTCAAAGTCACTATTGTTGGCTGGAAGAAAAAAAAGAAGTGTTTAATAACCCAAAGTTCTCTTGTATAACTTAAAAGCAGCAAGTTATTTGGAGCATCTTTTTTTGTGTGTGCAGCTTTTTGATTTGCTATTTAAATTTTCTCTAAGATGAAATAGTAACAACACACTCCTCCTTTATATAAGTACATCAACATCTGCCACTTGTTTCATATTTTAAATATTCTTGGCTTATAATGATTTTTTACCGCTCTAACATTTTTCAACTTAAATTAGCCGAATTAAACACAGAGTTTTACTATTACTTAGTAATGGATCATAAAGAATCTCGAATTTCACATAACAGTTCTTTAAAATACTTGAACATCATACTGTGCAGCTCATTTAAAAAAAACAACCATAGATTCATTATTAGTATGGAAATACTATGGTCAAATATTGACACAAAATTGTAAAGTTATCGACAATGAACATTGTTACTGAAGCGAATGTTTTTTGATAGAAAAAAAAAAGTCGTGTCCTCAGGTGCAGGTCATTTATTGAAAATTCACAAGGTTAGGATTTCCACATCAAGCAGTAATTTGAAAAATCATCTATTTCTTGTTCACAAAGTAGTAACAGACAAACCTGCTGTTGAAGTGAAAAATGATCAAATTTTACGTAGATGGTGCAGTAGCTCTATAGCTAGTTCATCAAAATATAATATAAGTCGTGATCTTGTCCTTTGGTTTTCTACAGATCTACTACCATTTTCTCATGTTGATAATGAAGGGTTTAAAAAGTTTTTTGAAAAAAACATTGGGTTAAAACTTCCAACAGGTTCTGCTGTGAGTCAAGTAGCATTACCTGATATGTACAAATCTTTAAGGCGATCAGTATTGAAAAGTTTAAAAGATATTGATGCAGCAACAATTTCATTTGATGGTTGGACTGACAAGTACAAAAAAATTAATTATATGGGTCTAAAGTGTTCCATTATTAATGAAAACTAGCATAAAAAAATTTTTACCTTGGCTTGTTTGCCTTTAGAAAGTCATACAGGTGAAAACTGTCATAATTTTATCAAAGACATTGTTCAAGAATTTTTTCAGAGGGGTTGTAGAGATATGAGGCTACATACTGTGCACGACGCTGCAGTGAATATGATGAAAACATCTAAACTTTTAGGCTCAAAGGATCCACAACATTGTCTGGCTCATATCTTGCATTTGATATTGACATGTGATGGCATAAATAGTTGTACTGAAACAAAATGTTTGTTAGAAAAATGCACACAAATTGTAACCTGCCTGAAAGTCAACTTTACTTTTAGAGGAATCACATTGTAAAGCAGACATAAAATTATACAACAATCTTCGAATCCTTGCTGAAGTGAAAGACATTGATGATTTAGAGCAGCAATTTCCCATTCAAATTTATGATGAAGCAAACATGATTGAAGCAAACAATTTAGATATTGCTTGTAAAGAAAAATTTGATGATAATTTCATAAAAAGACACCATAGAAGTCTGAAACAGCAAATACCCACAAGATGGAACAGTGCTCTCTTTATGATAGAATCAATTAACCAATTATTAGATCCTGTAGAAATTTTACTCAAGAAATGTGGTAGACAAGACCTTTGTTTAGATAATGAAGAACAAGCCTTGATTTCAGAATTGGTTAAATTTTTAAAACCATTTGAATCATTAGCCCATGTGGTCAGTGCTGGAAATTCGCTTTCTATTTTGCCATTAGTTAAACACAAAATACTAAAACTACTTTCAATTAATTCTTGTGATTTGAATAAAATAAAAAAGCTAAAGTAATGTTGCTCTAAAAAAATAGACCGAAGACTTAAGTTATCAACTTCTGCAAAACTATGCCATTTTTTAGATCCAGCCACAAAAATTTTATATACAAGAGATGAAATAAAGGAAAGTTTGTTGGAGAATGCATTAAACATAAAAGTGACCCAATTAGATTTAATTCAAGGTATTATATGTCTATACAACTAATAACATCAATAAAATAAGTTTTTGTTTTGGAAAAAAGTTACTGAAACACAAATAAATTTTATTAAAAATTAATTTTTTTATATTAATTGTGGAAAACAGAATAGTTATTAAATCAGTATCAGAAGTTATTATTTTATTAAATTATTAAGTTCTTCAAGTATCATTTGTTTATTATTGATATCGGTTTTTATTAAGCTGATTTATCTGGTTCTAGTTATATCAGAGTCAGAAAATGATAAAGATTCAAAATCAGGTCCTAGTGCTAAGCGACAACTACTTCAAGAGATGAAGAAAAGTGTTACTTCTGCAGAAAAAAATTATCAAATTGATTCGGAAGTAGAGCAATTTATATCTCATATACCTACGACAGATGAAGAACTGGATTGTTTATTGTTTTGGCGAAATCATCATGCAAAGTATCCACACTTAGCAGTGCTTGCAAAAGAGTATTTTAGCATACCAACCTCGAGTGTATCAGTGAAATCCGTGTTTTCATTAACTGGATTGATTTTGAACTCAAGAAGAAGCAATCTAAGTTCTTCCAATATGACAATATCAGTCTTATTTGATTTTTAACTTTAATTGAAAAAAAATAATTTAAACTTAAATTTGTTTTCTTTTTGTCGAAAACGATACTAATTATAATTCAGAGCAATTTGCACACCCAGAAGCCAGCAACTTTGTTGGTCAGCCAGTATCAGCTAGTTGGCCAAGTTGCTCAGCTTTTAGCCACTTGCTAAAACTGTCAGCCAGCAAGTGATATGTTCTAAGCACGGCTTTAAACTCTAATCAAGACTCATCAGAAATTAAAAATTTCTGATGAATATATATATATATATATATATATATATATATATATATATATATATATATATATATATATATCAAAAAGCTATAACCACGAATTGAAAAGCCAAATGTGGACCTAAAATTTACCAGAAAAAAGTCAACCTTAAAGCAAACATTTACTCAAATTAAAGCTGCAAAACACTATATGTTATTACTTATAGTTTTATAAATTTTTTTTACACAGACACATGCATGCTTATAAAATAAAAACCAAAATAAATAAATATATAAATATATTACTTTATGTCAGCATGCTTTCTTTGCTGTGCCTCAAACATTTGTTGTAATAGTTCACAATGCCCTCTCCAAGCATCTGTTCCATACTGAGATAGTAAATCCAAATTTGCTACTCTAAATATAGTAAAGCATTATCCCATCATGATCCTCTGGTCATGACATTAAACTGACCTTATATTCAGTCCCTAATATAACTATGCATATGGGAAGAAAATATTGTAAACTTTGGTTGGTCTCCTTGTGGTAGTACCACAATTAAAATACTCAGTCCTGATCTCAAAAACAGCTTAATGCCAGGAAAAAAAAAAAAATGTATATATATATCTATATCAACTAAAAAGTTTATCATGTCATACTATAGAAATAGAAAATAACAAAAAAATTGGTTAAAAAGATACGCAAAATGTATAAAAAATAGTAGCTAAACAGAAAGTGTCATTTGTACATGGTTAACCTGTTTATTCATACCAGGTTTTAGCCATTCTATGAACATACTTTCTTTATGCTATAACTCGAATTTGTTAGATGCTGAATCTAAAACAGAAAAACACTTATCACTTATTTGCATGAAACAATTTTTATTAGCATGGAGATGTTTATAGACGAGACTTTTTATCCCTCTTGTAATGTTCAGATATCCAGGTCTTACAAGCTTTCTGATGATGAATTGGACATCCTTAAAAATGGTTTACAGTTAACCAAACCAAAAAATTTTGAAGTTGTATTTTTCTATTCATGGTAACATCTTTCTTAAGTTGTTTGAATTTTGTTTTATCATTGATAATTTTATAAATACCATTTACTTACATTTCTTTATTTAATATGACAATGCCATTACCTTTATCAGGTTTTAAAATAATAATATCTGGATTACTATAAAGTTTTTTCAGTATTTCATGTTTTTTTTAGAGTTTCATGATAAGGAAGATAATTATAAATATAAGAGTTTGCAAGACAGGAAAGCTCTGCTTTAAGTTTTCCTGAGTCTTGATTATTTTTCAATTTTGTTTGAAGAAGGCAGTTAATTTGTTTGAATGAAAAAAAGATACCAGTACGTCTAAGATATTTTGTCTAATCAAATGCTTAATCAATAGAACATTAAAAATTAATAGTACTAAACTTGGGTTTCACTCTGACATAAACAACCTCTTTAAAGTATTTCAAAGAAACATGTCCCCATCTTGGCTCATTTCAAAAATGTATAACTCCTATTTAAACAAGATTAATTCAAATAGTCCACCACAAACAAAAATCAAAGAACCTTTGTCTTATTTTAAAATGCCATTTTTGAGAAAAAAATCTGATTTAACTAAAAAAAGACTGAATTCAATTGCTAAAGGATATTGCTGTTCAGCAAATATTAAATTAATATTTACCACACTGAAAATTGATAAATTCTTTTCTTCTCCTATTCCTCTAGAGTTCAAACTGTTTGTGGTGTATAAACTTGTATGTAACTCCTGTTATATAGGCGAAACTACTCACTATCTAAAGACCTTGATATTTGAACATTACAAGAGAGATAAAAAGTCTCATCTATAAACATTTCCATGCTAATGAAAATTGTTTCATGCAAATAAGTGATAAGTGTTTTTCTGTTTTAGATTTGAAATCTAACAAATTCGAGTCAAAACTTAAAGAAAGTATGTTCATAGAATGGCTAAAACTTGGTATGAATAAACAGGTTAACCATGTACAAATGACACTTTCTGTTTAGTTGATAAACTTTTTAATGACATGATAAACTTTTTAATTGATTTTACTGTATTTTTGTAATTATATTATTATTAGTTTGTACTAGAATACGTATATTTTATACATTTTTTTTTAAACACCTTTATAGGTATTTTATCAAATTTTAAATATATAATTTTAACTAAAGATGACTAGTGTTAGTCTAAACATGTATTGTTTTTTATTAATAAAATGATTTTACAAATTAAAATATTTGTCTCGTTTATGAAAAAAAATATGTATATAAATATAATATATAATATAATATATATATATATATATATATATATATATATATATATATATATATATATATATATATATATATATATATATATATATATATATATATATTTATATATATATATATATATATATGACCGCAATAAATATATATATATATATATATATATTTATATATATATATATATATATATATATATATATATATATATATATATATATATATATATATATATATATATATATATATATATATATATATATATATATATATATATATGACCGCAAGCAACACTAGTGTGGCTTGCAGTCAAATAAAAAAATGCTTGCAGTCAAAAATAAAAAAGTGGCTGGGAGTTTTTTACAGAACACAAAAAAAAAATAATTTAATACTAGTGCACTAGAATTAAAGAATTTTATTTGTGTTCTGTAAAAAACTCCCAGCCACCTATTTATTAAGACACCATTGTTTATTAGATCTGAATAAAAAATTCCCACCTCACCTTTTGTTATTGCGAGACTATAAAAGATAAATAAAGTAAAACACAATAGTTACTGTATAGGTAATAACAATTTTATTGCTGCAGATCTTTTTGCATGTTTTATATTAGAACTACGGTTATGTTACTGCTAATACATTATGGTACTGTTAATACACTGCGTAGGTTTGTGCAATGTATGAAAAGTGTTCTTTAGTAGTCAAAGCTTCAGTTATCAAAACTTATTTTGAAATGTGTTATTGTGAAATGTGTTACTGTGAAATGTGTTACTGTGAAATGTGTTATTATGAAATGTGATTTAGTATTTTTTGTTGTTTCTAGATAAGTATTTACAATTAGGACAGTTCAATTATAACAGAAGTTTGTCACATCTTTTAACTATTTCTTTTTATAATTTTGACTGTTACTATTTTGGAATACTTTTTGAAATTTTAATTTTGAATTCAAATTTAAATTTAATTTAAACCTAGAATATAAAAGAAATAATAAAAAGACCAATAATAAAGTCAACATATGTGCGTTTGCAACTGTTTAATTAACTCAAGAATTACCTTTCTCCTTGGTGTTCTAATTGAGCCATTGAGTTTTTTAAAGCTTCAACCCAAGCAGATAAATCATTCTTTTGACTGGCAGTAGGGGGAGGAAGCTCATACCTACAAAACACTATCAACTTAAAATTATGATGAGACAAAATCAAAGATAATTTAAGTAAAAATCTTTAAAGTTCAAAGTGATATGTGCAGTGCTGTAGGTGAAAGTATATAAGAAAAAATTATGGTATTCTGAAAGATTCAAAATAATGTTATAGATGTGATGGTTAGAAAGTGAAGTTGTATCAGGGTTCCCACTATTAAAATTGACACTAAAAGTAAGGATTTTAAGGACATTTAAGGAGATATTATCATAATATTTAAGGAGATTTGATTGCAAAGTAAGGAGAATTAAGGAGAAAACTTATACATTAAAAACAGAATCTAATTTTTTTCAAAAAATTATAAATATAAACAGAAATTATTATAAATTAATATATTACTTTATATATATATATATATATATATATATATATATATATATATATATATATACAATAATAATAATAATAATTATTATTATTATAATAATAATAACACTGGCCAACAAAGATTTTGCGGCAAAACATTTGGGGGTCATTTTATAGGTAACTTGTTGCCCTGATTCCAAATATGACCTCCGTTTTCCTAGATTGGCTCTAGTTTTTGAGATACAGGGTGGTCACGAAAGTACATTAATAGCAACAATTTATGTTAGGTTGTAGCGTAATTCACAAAAAAAACACTAGATATATATATCAAATTGTTTATGGGGAAGTACATACAATGCTAATAGATCAAAACATTCAAATCAGTACAATGAAATCACAATTAATGCATTAAAAATCGGTGTCTGTATGATTGTCTTTTGTGTGGAGAATGTGGACAATCACGTTGAAGGCTCCAACAATAGTCAGCCATCATGTGTGTATCCAATCTTCCTAGGTATCTTTCTTCCATTACCTTGATATCTTGATGGAACCTCTCCCCTTGTTCCTCACTATAACTTCCTAGATTATCGGGAAACCGATCTAAGTGACTATGTAGAAAGTGAACTTTTATGCTCATATTAGCTTTCAATGTTTTGAAGTCTGAAAGCATTTTCTGTACGATTTCTTCATAGTTGGGAGATTTATGGTTGCCCAAAAAGTTATGAACAACCAAGACAAAACTTTTCCAGGCAGATGCTTCAATATCTGTCATTGTATATAGGAACTGCTCATCCTTGATGATTTGGCGAATTTGAGGGCCGCTAAAGATTCCAGCTTTGATTTTCTCCATACTCAAGCCTGGAAAAAATCTGTAAATATATTTGAAACATTGACCATCTTTGTCTAGGGCTCTTACAAATTGCTTCATCATTCCTAGTTTCATGTGGAGTGGTGGGAAAATAATTTTTCCCCTGTCTACCAGTGGTTTGTTAATGATATTTGATGCACCTACTGTCATATTTTCCCTAGCAGGCCATACCATCTTTTTCCAGTGGTCTTCTTTAGCCCTACTATCCCACAAACATATGAAGCAAGGGTATTTAGTATATCCACTTTGCTGCCCTAGTAAGAAGTTTACCATCTTTAAATCAACACATATAGACCACTGGTGCTCATTGTATCTAAGCTTCTGCAACATCATTCTTATATTTTCATATTCCTCTTTCAGTTTTGTTGAGTGAAGTATTGGGATGGATGCATAACTATTGCTATTGTGCAATAAAACACACTTCAAACTTCTCATCGAACTATCTATAAACAATCGCCAATCTTCTGGTCGGTATTTAGGTAACCCCATTTGGAGGAGGAGTCCAGGGATGTTCCAACAGTATACTATTTTTTCTTCTTGAATGAAATATGGAAGAAGTGCTGCCTCTCTTGTCCGAAAAAAAGTTATTTTACATTCGGCCTTCAAACTGTTCTTTTCACTTAGTCTAGATGCTAAAAGCTCAGAATCTTGCTTGGATAGACTTAAGTCTCGTACTAAATCATTGATCTCTTCCTGGGAGAACTGTTGCTGTTTAGAAGTACTGTCTTCATATTCACTACCACTATCTGCATGTTTGCACACCAAATTCTGCATATCTTCTTCATCAGACACTGTTAGATCTGGGAGTGCAGTGAACACTGGAATGGGGACATCGTCTGAGTGTGGTACAGGTCGCCTTGCTGATTCCAAATCCGGATACTCAAATTTACGTTTCTTGAAACGATTGATACCTTTCACATTAACCAAACAAAAATAACAGTCACTGTCGTGATTCTTTTGCTCCCGCCATACCATAGGCACACCAAATTTTAAACCTTTTCTTTGTCCATTTTTCCACTGACGTAGATTTTCGACACACGTTTTACATACAATATGGGGAGCCCAAGACTTATCTTGGTCTCCGAGTTTCATTCCAAAGTATGCCAGATATGCTTGCTTCACAAAGTTAGTAATATTTCTTCTTTGGCTCTCCTGGCAATATTCACCACAGATGTGGCAGAATGCATTGGGGTTATTCAAACATCCTCTTCGTGAAGAACTCATTGTGTTCTAAAAACAGGAAAAAGTATATATATATATATATATATATATATATATATATATATATATATATATATATATATATATAAAGGTATGCCCTATAAAAAGAAATAAAACTATTTTACTGTAAAATATGCATGAACGAAGATATTTGTATAAGAATATATCTGGAACACCCTGTATCTCAAGAACTAGAGCCAATCGTGGAAAACTAATGTCATTTCTGAAATCAGCACACCGGATATACTATAAATTCATAAAAATATCCTCGGCAGCAAAAAAAAAATTTTTTTTGTTGGCCAGTGTAATAATAATAAAAATATAGGTTTGCAAACTATCAAAGAACTATATATTTTCTTCTTTATTAATTAGTATAACAAAGGTCAACAATTTATATTTTCTAAAAGCTCTATGAAAGTAAGCTTCTTTCGAGACCAAGGTTGACATACTTTTGAATATTTTTTTTTTTACAATACTTTGGGTTCAAATCTAAAGATTTGAAATATTTTTACAACTTTACGTGATGTGAAAAATGAGTTGCATATTTGAAATCAAAATGAGAAATGATATACAAAAAACAAATTGTTTGCTCGGCACCAGAATTTTTTTTTGTTGATCAGTGTTATCCATTCACCTTAATAAAATTTCCTTAATGATTAAAAAAAAAAGAATTAAGGAGAAATTAAGGGGAGCAGTCAAATTTTAACTTTTTTGAAGATCATTTAAGGACATTTAAGGAGGTTTTTATTTTTTAAGGATATTTAAGGTTTTTAAAGAGGAGTGGGAACCCTGTGTATATAGATGGTTAGAAAAAAGAAATGTCTAGCAAAAAGCATAGTAGATATTGTATAATAAAATACTAATATAATACTGCATAATATAATAAGTATATAATAAGTATATTTTGACTGGGGCACAAGGTTTTATAAAATAAAACAAGAGAAGGTGATCATCATCATCATCATCATCACCACCACCATCATCATCATCATCATCATCATCATCATCATCATCATCATCATCACCATCATCATCATCATAACCAAGTTTTTAAAATTTTTTCCTACACCTTTTTTTTCTGAAAAAAGAAATGCTGATAATCAGTCAACTATATTGTTATGCTCTCTGTGTACACCTATTTTTACCTGATCTTTCCTGGCAAATCCTATCAGATACAGCAACTATTTCAAATTTCAATCTAAGGTGAATAATTAAGTTCCTATCCTTTAGACAATCTGATAATTATTGTCTTTTTAAAATAATCAAAATAATAAACTTTTAATTTAATTGATTTTGTTACAAATGCTGTATATCATTAATATTTTTATTGTTTGTTAAATCTTTTTCTATTGCATTGAAACCAATGCATAACACATTGAATTTTAATTTGGTTTTTCTTTAATTTTTAACAATACATCTCTTGATGTTAAAAGTAAAGAAATACTATCATGATCTTAACATATTATACTCTTGCAGTTGATGCATCCACTGGCCCAAATAAATAAATAACCAAATACTAAAGTTTTGAATTCACTACCAGACCTCCTAATAAAGTGAAAGTTTTTAAGATTACAGTCATTAAATTCTTTTTATTTGTAAATTCAAGTATTTTATGAAAAACTTTTGATAAAAATATTTTTTATTTACTTCTAAGACAATTAAATGCTGTTAAAACCTAACAAAAAATTTTTAACACAGGTTAATAACCCCTAATATTTAAATAGGATCAAGTGACAGCCAAATGACAACATAACAGTTTTAATAAATAAAATTTAATTGCCACTTTTAAAAAAATTTTAATTAAAAAAAAATTCAAAAAATACCTCTTCATGCTGAGAAGTTCCATTGGCAGACGATTACTAATTCTTTCAAACTCATGTTTTATGATTTTTGTCTAGACATAAAACATAACTGATTTACCATTTTTTATATTTTTTATATAAAAAATAATAATCAGTAAAATAAATTATATGTTATAACTAATTTATATTTATAATCTCTCTCTCTCTCTCTCTCTCTCTCTCTCTCTCTCTCTCTCTCTCTCTCTCTCTCTCTCTCTATATATATATATATATATATATATATATATATATATATATATATATTATTCCTTCTCATTAGTCTTAAGTCAGCCTTATTCTATCCAATGGTTTTTTTACACTTCAGAAAAATCATCTTTTTATCATTGCAAGAATTTGATACTAAAAGGTCTGGTACTAAGATTCATTAATCTTACAAAAGCATTTAATCTCAGAAGTTCTACAGACTTTTGGAAAGACTTTAACAACTTAAAAAAGCAGGTTAATCCCCTCCAAACATCCAAATAACTCCTGCTACTACAGGTTAATAAACATTCAAATAACTTTTGCTTAAATATGGAGCTTTCTTCATATGGTGTATCTAGAAAAGTTTTTAAAACTGTTGAATTATTTATTTTTAACTACAGTATTTAAGTTGTCCTTAACAGAACACTTCGCTTCCTTGAAGAAATTCACTTGTAATAAATCTATTTCAAGCAAAAATAAAATATTCAAAACTGTTTAAAACTAATTTGAATACACTATTTTGAATATTTTTTTAAAGAACTCTTTAAATAACTTAGTTATATAATTTTAAATTAAAATTGTCTTTTTTCAGCAAAAAAAAAAAACAAACAAAAAATAAAACAAAATAAAAACTAAAAAACTAAGTTATTTCAAAAGCAGTTCCTTGCCTTTTAATGTCATTTACTTAAAAAAAAAATTTAACATTTCTTCCATTGAAATATAAAATTTAATTAAGGCAAGTTCTTTTTTTATTTACATGATTTAAAAAAACTAGAATAGTGATAATTTTTTTTTGAAAAACTTCGAATATTTTCTTTTTTTACCAACAAACTGAAAAACTTTGAATAGAGAAAAACAAAAAATAAAAACAAATTGAAGAAGAACTTTAACAACTGATTGAAGCTGACAGAGAAGTAAAACTAAATAACTTATTTATCATATAAATATCATTCAGCATTATAAAGAAATACTTTAAAGAATAAAAATTAAAAAAAAAAATACTTTTAAACTTGTTTATTTACTTTACTTTGATTTATTTTAAGCCTTAAAACACAGCCTTAAAACTCAAAAAAAAATCCGAGAAAAATTTATATGTTTTCCTCTTACCTGAAAGGACAAATACAGGAATGTTAATGAAATACAGGAGTGTTACAAAACTGGTTTTAGATTGCATTTAATTGCAAAGTATCTGCTAAGATACTTTGCAATTAATTGAATAAATGGATTTTATGAGAGGTCAATAGTGATTATCCAAGAAAGTATAACAACTAAGTAAAAGTTTTGTCATTTATCAATATATCCTTGAATTTTTCAGGAGCCCTTGAGTTTACTACAGCTTTTCCCTGTTTCTGACTCCATACTGCACTCTCCCTCAATTATATTATGAACTTTAGTAAGAAAAACATAGATTGTAATTATTCATGTTGAAAGATGTTGGTAATCAGTTCATTGTGTTATCTTTATTGTCACCAACTATTTATTTTTGTGCCTATCTAATATCTTTATAGCCTATCTAATTATAACCTCTAAAATGCTCCTATTATTTTTTTTTCAAGACTAGAGTATATAGTTGTATCACTAGAAAGAGAAAAAAAGAGACTCATAATATAATATTAGAAGTATGCTAATCAAATACTCCAAGACCTTACTAATAATAGTAAAAAAACTGATTCCAATATCTTACTATTAGTAATAGTAAAAAAATTGATTCCATGGCCTTACTAATAGTAGTAAAAAGACTGGTTCCAAGAACACTTTACTTTTACATTTTCTTTCTTAATTACTTAATTTATAATAAAATAAATAATTTTTAGCTTTGTTGCTAGGCTTCAGCAGCTGTGTTACAAAGTTATTAAAAACACCATGTAAAAATTAATTAAAAAGAGCTTGAATTAATCACACTCTACATGAGACCCTTTACCAATTTGCTTATTGTTTATATACCAATTTGATTATTGTTAATAATGGTTATGGTCTTGGTATCTGAGGAAGATCTTGAAGTGAATAAAATAGATATACATTATAAAAAGTACCAAAACCAAAATTTTGGTATCAGTTCGAATTGAAATTTTAGCTGAAATCGAAACAGAATTTCAGTTAATCACTATACACCATACTATTTACGTTTTCTCTTTAAGAAGACATCTCAATTAAAATAGATAATAGAAATATCCATTAACATCCTCTAAAGTTATGCAGAGAATGAAAAAAAAAAAAAGTTCAAATGAGCACATATCAGATCTTATTATATTTTAAAAACAAAAAATTGATTCTGATGTTTAAAATCTTATGATATTATGTTTGTTGATATTCAGTTTTATTTTCAAATAAATCTTGATTTAATTTAAAAATTTTTTTTAATCAAAAACTTATAAATAAATTACATAGCATTTAATACATGTTTTTTTTTTTAATAAGCATAACATTTATAAGCATATGGAGGCTCAAATTTGGAAAAAAAATAAGCATATGTAAGCATATTCCTGAGCCTCGATAAACCATTTAAAAAATTCAAATTTTATTTATTCTATTATTTCATTTATTTCAAATTTTATTTATTTTATTATTTCATTGATAACATTTGTATATAGTATATATTTTTTATTATACTGTACTAAAGTCGACTTTAATAACCTTTAGTAACGCACATATTTTTAAAAAGTATTGAAATAAGCATATTTTATTATAAATATGCTTAAGTTTAAGCATATTTTTGAGCCTCTTTTAACTTTTTGCAAAAAGCATACCCGAACCTGTTTCAAAAATTTCATATGCTTATAAAAAAAAATGTACATCATTTAATTTACAGAAATGTTTTTGAACTTTAATTAAAAACCAAAACCAAATTCAAAAAAGCTAAACTTAACTCAACTGTTAAAATTTCTTAGGTTTAAATTTTATAAACATTCTAGTCATCATCTTATATTTTTCCTATCTTCTAATATTTTTAAAAGGTAAATAAGTTTTTTTAAATTGCTCAAATTTGGTAATTTCCCATAAACATAACTCCATGTTAAAAAAAAAATTGTATTTGGTTATAGTTTATGTTAAGTTTCTATATTCAGAAATTAATTTCTTTAACTACATAATGTCAAAAAAACCTTTGCATTTGTCTGTGTTTAATAGCATTTTAAATAACCTCACTTTCAACAAGGCTGCAAACAACCACAATTAGAGTTAGAAGTTACTGGAAGAGAAAAGATGAAGTTTTAATTATATGAATCAGAAAAACAAGATAAAGGGAGCGATTTCCAAAGAACTGATGTTCAAGGAAAAAACTTGACAAAAAAGAACTTTTTGGAACACTTATAAACAATCACAGTAAAGGAATGAGATTTAGTTAAAAAACAAATAACACGATAATGAATTTTAGTAGATGGCACAAGAGACGCTAGCTCTTTATAGCAGTGTCTTGTAAACTGCTACACTGTTTACAAATTGTAAATAGTGTAGCAGTTTACAATTTGTTTTTGCACCTTGCCTTAAAGACAAAGGGCATCATTTGAAGATCTACTTCAGATATGCCAACAGTATTCCATACAAGGATGATTTAAGATTTATAAAGATAAAGAATAAAATCAGGAGTAAGAGGGCAGCAAGCAAAATAAAGAGATACAACCATAACAAATGCTAATTTTGCAATGGATTTGATACATGGTATAAAGAAAGATCAGTAGTAAGAGCTAATACAACAACTTTTGAAAACTTGAAGTTTTGATTAAAATGATTGTTGCAATAACGATTAGCTAAAAAAATTGAGCTTAATTGATCTGAGTTAAAGTTGCTAATGTAATCCCCATGCTAAAGCAGAAGTGAAATCCTTTTCAAGCTTAAATGCCCCCTCCAAGCAATCAGAGAGTGTTGGCTTTTATTTAAGACAAGAATAAATGGTACTATCATCAATAAACAATGCAATCTTAGATATGAGAATTTCTAAGAGATCATTATCTAAATTTAGATATGAGAATTTCTAGGAGATCATTATCTAAATAAAAAAAAATATAGGGTCTAAGATAGAACCTTGAGGAATCCTTGAAGTTACAGTAAATAAAAAAGAGTCTCGTCCATCAAGGACAACTTTTATACTATGATTGGTAAGGATGGATTCAATAATCTTAAAGATGTTACCTGATACACCATAAAAAGAAAGTTTATGGAGAAAACTGGCGTGCTAAAGTTTATCAAAGGCTTTAGAAATGTTAAGAGCAATAGCCTTAACCTCTTTATAACTATCATGTGCACAATAAAACCTATCAGTTATTACCATTAACATATCAGCAGTAGAACAAGAAGATCAAGATCCATATTGATGATTAAAAAAATGTTATTAGATTTAAGATAATGGATTAAGTATTTGTTAATTAAAGACTCAAAAACTTTGCTTATGACAGGAAGAATATATTAACTAATATTTTAACTATTTTATATATATATATATATATATATATATATATATATATATATATATATATATATATATATATATATATATATATATATATATCAGGCTTTCCCAGGAAAGGTGTGCGGTCGCACGCATAGAATAAATTTTTCAGAAAACGTGACCGCGGCAATATTTCCTGGGAAAGCGGAAATTAGACATTAACGCTAGACAAATTTGGTTTCTTTTTTATTTAATTTAGTTTTTACAAAGGTTTATGCAAAGGCGATGACTTTATTCCCTAATTCTTAGACAAGAAAATAAACTGCTGTTTTAATTATTAAATATATTATTTGAGATTTCGAACACAACAAAATTTTAATGTGAAAAAATTTCTCTCTTGACTTATTCTAAACTGTTTATTTTGAGTAAATGCTCGCCTTTTATTACGTTGAAATTATTCAATTGCATAATTTTGTAATTACGAAAGAAGTTAAAAAAATAATTGCATTGCTTCTGTTGTCATTGTTACAAAAACAGTTCTTTCGGGACATTATTATATATTAACACTCGTTCACAATGTCAACTAATGATTGCAAAATAAGCAACTCAATCGTTTGACAATAAAATTTTATTTCATTTAAAAAAAATAATAAATAGCAATCGTTTTCGTGTTTTCTTGCGTATCAATACATTCAAACATTTAATTCAATACATTTAAACATTTAAATGTATTTACGAAACATTTAAAAATTGTTTATAATTCTATCGTGAATTTTAAAGTAATACTAACTGATAAAAGTCATAAACAAATTTTACATTAAAAGGTCCTTTTATTTTCTTTAAACATTAATCTTTTTCTTTTTGATTTGATTTTTCTTATTGATTTGATTTTTCATAGCTAAAATAACTACCGCCCTAAAAAACTAAGCTAAAATAACTACCACCCTAAAAAAATAAATAAATAAAATATAGGTAAATTTTTCTTTTAATAATATACATTAATTTTTTAATTTTAAAGCACAAACAGATTTCTGTTATTTACTTTAAGATTGCTTACATTTTTGTTTAGCTTTGTTTTGGCGCGAATTCTTGAAACGCATAATAATAAAATGTGGTCAGTTAGTCAGAAAAATTTATTCTATGCATGGACAAACAAGGCGTGCAGTCGCACGCCTTGTTTGTCCACGCATAGAATAAATTTTGTTAAGTGATTTTCTACTAATTTATAATTGCTCTGTTTTTTTAAGAACATTGTCAAATTGTCAATCAGGTCTTCAGATATTTGATAACTAGTAAGAATTTCAAAATTTGAAAAAAATGACATTAGTTGGCGCAATATATATATATATATATATATATATATATATATATATATATATATATATATATATATATATATATATATATATATATATATATAACTATAAAATATGATATTTTATAGTTAACCACGTCTATATGACGTGTGGAATAAATTAAGTTCTTATCTCTATTGGATCGCTTTGCGCTAAATGATTTTTCAAATTAAATTTAAAAAAATATAGGAAAATCAATCGACAGCTAAAAAATGCAGATTTTGGCACAAATTGTTGTGACTTGATGTGATGTAAAAAAAATATGCAAATTACTTAATAATATGTATACTGAATTTATAATATATATTTTTGACCTTTTAAGCTCGACAGCCCTCCCCCCCCCCACTAATTCAGCTCGGCAGCCCTTGCTTAAGGATTGGGGTCCCTCCTGCCGTTTAAACCCAAGAAGCCAAACTTGTTCTACTTACATAATGTTTTATTAATTTAGAATATTTACATTTTTATGACAGCTATTTTAATTAAAGTGGAAGTAAACCTTACTACTATAATTTTTTTGTAAAAATGTTTAAAAAAACGAATTAGATTTCCGAATTGTTGAGACTTTCATTATCAGTCCATAGACCCTCCTAAACATCAATATCTTCCACAATTTCAATGCTGCTGTAAATTCACCATCACTGGATAGAGACAACTCTGTCAGCTCAAAAACTACTTGCTCATAAATAATACTAAGCTTCTCTGCTGGAGTTAGCTGTTCAGCCGTCTTCTTGTATGCTGTTTTAGTTCGAGAAACTGGTTTATCAATTTTACTCTTGACTAAAAGTATCTTTTGCAACTTCTTTTCATTATGTCATTTGCAATCCTTCTTGAACTGACTTTACAGCTCTCTCTGCCACATCATTTACAACCGCCAAATTTTTAACAAAAGTTTTAAAAGCTAAGAAATCAGGATCAACTTTCCATGCAGCAGAAGGGAACAAAAGTCATTTGACTTGCAGCTCATTATGTTCAAGAATATCAAAAATTAGCCAAGACTCAGAATCAATATAATCTGCAAGGGTAGGCAGTTCTTCGAACAAGACAAACTCTTCCTTACTTCTTATAAACCCAGTATTATTTTTCTTTTCAAAATCATAGGCCTTGGGTCTAGGATATGCAACAGCTTTTTTGCTATATCTTCTTTTATGCTATTTTGTACAGACTTGTCTGTATTCGCGAGGGCAAAGATAACTGTTGTAGGATCTAAGTACCAACTATATTTTTCCCATCTGTAGAAAACTACTGCTGCTGCTGGTTCGATTGCCCCCAGGTGGGCCATCTGCCATATGAAGTGTTGGTCCTGAAAAGGTTTCAAAAGTTTAAAAAGTCTAAATTTAAAAAAAAATATAGTAGCATATTAAAATTAATCTATTTAATTCTAAAATAACCTGGATTGCTGAAGAGTCTGATTTTTCAGCAGTCAAAAACTTTGGAGCATGAAAAATTGAGATAAAGTTTGCCATTCTCTCTACCTCTGTGATCTTTTCCTTGTTCATATTCAAAAGCTCCTTAGTCTGATTAAGAAAAAGCATGATCTTAAGGTAGTATATGCTCATAGCCATAAACCGTGCACGATGAACTGGTCCAGGCCTGTGAATGTGAGTAGGTTTAATTTCTGGATCCAAGAACATGAGGGCCAACTCGGCTAGTTCAGCTCTTATTTAAATTTTTTCTCTTTATCTTACAATAACTTTAACAAACAACAACCTGACAATTTTTAAAAACTCTAGTTTCAACAATCTTCCTAAGCCGATTCTTTGCACAAAATGCGTGCTTTTCCAACAAAGATCCACAGTAATATTGCCACTTGAAGTGGGCAGTAACCCAGTTTACAATATTTAAATCATGCCACTTTAGACCTTTGAATAGAACATTTTCAGGATCACTTGTTCAATAGTTACAACAACAACAACAACTATTATTTACTACTTATTACTATTAGCTATTTATTTTCTGTAAATCATTTTACAATAGTTTTTATCATAATGATAATAATAATATTAATAGAAATAATAGCAAAAATATATAATAATGACATAAGATAAAAAAAATAATTATACAAATTATAGTAATAGTAATAGTATGTTTACAATAATTACAATGAGAAAATAATAATAATAACTAATATTAATATAATAATAAGTTAGTTATTTATTAAGATGGTGTCACTCATACAGAAATCTGATCAAAGGAGTGACACCAATTTTTAATATAAGTAATAATAAGCAAAGACACACACACCGAAACACATGGACCGTAAACACACAAACCAAAGCACATAAACTAAACATCAAAACAAACATGTAGAAATTAATTTGCAGGTTTTACTAATTAAAAAAATAAAAAAAAATTAACAAAAAGTGCTGATGATAATTGTAGTAGTTACGAAAAGAAAATTAAAATAATATTTAAATCATAAGGATAATAATGGCAAAAGGTTAGAAAATGTTTTTCAGAATTTTTTAAATTGATATTGTTTAAGATGGAATAAAGGTATTTTAGGATATATTTTTTTGGACTTATTCAAAATGCATGCAAGGCTCCTGTTCCATTCACAGACTCATTGATAAAAAATATAATGTTTACCATACTTCTGGATTTTAAAAGATAGTACATTTAGTTTTCCATTGTGTATAATTCTAGTCGAGTAGGAATGTAATAGTCTACTTTTTGTGAACAAGTTTGTGATAGGAGATAGTATGTTTTTATTTAAGGAGTTGAAAACAAAAAGAAGATTAGCATACTTTACTAGCGCTGGAAATGTTGGAATGAAAAGTTTCTTGAAGGACTTCGATGTATCTGATTTAATTGGCAGGAAGTTTAATCTGATGGATTGACGCTGAGACGATAGCAACTTGTTAATGCGATAGTTTCCAACTTGACCCAAAACTTGACAACAATAGCTAAGATAAGATGAGAATAATGCATAGTAAATATTCGTAAGTGTAACTTTATCGACATAATGACGAATTATTGAAAGCATACCGTTAGCTTAAGATAGTTTCTTGCTTAGTTTATCAATATAAAAGTTCCATGAAAGATTACAATCAATTAATACACCAAGATATTTAACAACTCTTGAAGGATATAGCCGTTTATTATTAATTTTGATTTTGATTTCAACATTTTTAAAGAAATTGTTTTCTCTTAGAGATGAAAAAAAATTAGTTCAGTTTTTTCAGTGTTGAGACATATTAGGTTAGCATTTAACCAGTGAACTATACCTTTTAGATCCAAATTACCATTTTTACATAAAGAATAATACGATTTGTTGATGTGCAAGAGATTTGTATCATCAGCAAAGAGATGGAATGAAGAGAAGTGAACAGAGTTGATTAGGTCATTAACATAGATTAAAAACAAAAGAGGACATAGAACAGAACCTTGAGGAACACCACACAAAACTGATTTATAACTAGAATCGAAACCATTAATACTTACAAATTGTTTTTGATCTAAAAGATAAGATCGAAACCAGTCATTTACAATACCGCGAATTCCATAAGGGATCGTCCATAAATTACGTCACAAATTTTTTGACAGATTTTGACCTCCCCCTTTCCCCCTCGTCACAAAATTGTAACACTTAAGAAGCAAGTTTTGTATGAGTTGTCACAAAACTACCAACCCCCCCTCCACCTTATAGCGTGACGTAATTTATGAACGACCCCTAATGTTTTAATTTGGAAATCAAAATACTATGGTCAACGGTATCGAAAGCTTTTTGTAAATCGATAAAAACACCACAAACAAAATGACCAGTATCAAGAGCTTTCCTAATTTTTTCCGTTATACTTATTAATGCATGGCAAGTAGAATGTTTTGATCGAAAACCAAATTGAAAATCATTTAAACAATTAAATGAGTTTAGAAAAGAGTACACTCTAGAATACATCAGTTTCTCAAGAAGCTTACTAATGTTAGAAAAAAGAGAAATAGGTCTGTAGTTAGTGCATGAAAGTTTAGAGCCATTTTTAAATATTGAAATAACACAAGATAATTTCAAAATATCAGGAAATTTTCCATTTATAAATGAGGTATTAATTAGTTTAGAAAGAATATTTTAAAAATGGTAGTTAAAATCTATAAGAATAATTGTGGAAATGCTGTTTGGACCTAATGATGTTTTTGGATTCAATTTAGATATAAGAGATGAAATTTCAGAAATATTTGTTGGAGATAATAATAAACTATGTAAATTTGGATGTTTAAGATATTTATGATAGTTAATGTAAGATGAATGAATATTGGATTTGAGTTTATGAGCAACATTTGAAAAAAAAGTGTTAAATGATTCAGAGATTAAAGTCGGGTCAGTTATATATGTATCATTTTCTTGCAAACAGTTGGGAGATACATTTATTAGAGTGTTAATACCTTTCCAAAGTTCGCGAAATTTTTTTACATTTTCAGATTTTTTAAATTTTTTACAGCCATCTAAAATTGTTTAACAACTATTTCTAAAACATGATGTCTGCATGCATCATCAATATCTTCCCAATATCTTTTCTTATCCTGAATGATTTATAAATATAAATAGTTCACATTTCTTTATAATTAACTTCAAATTTGATCTGCAACATCAAACTCTGTCAGAATGCTCTTGATAGCAATGAACTGATTAAGCCCTATTCCAGATGTAACTCTTGGAGCTCTAAGCAGATGATTAATCACCTTATATAGCTGTTCTCATGGTTTCCTTAATACCCTTTTTAGTAAGAGTAATGGTCTGTCCATAATATCTGTTTCCTAAATTATGTGCATACATATTCTCTCTATCAGAATCTGAACTTGATTCCAAAAACAAAATTCCAAGTAAATTTTCAGCAACTCTGGATGTACTAGGCTCAACTAAAATGCTTGCAGTTTGTGCATAAGTTCTCTTAACATAAGTTCCCTTCTTTTCACCTCCTTTTAATTTTTAATCTTTGGTTATCAATGTGTCTCAGAGTTATTTTTTTTTCTCCTAGCTGATCTTTAAGAAAAAGTAAACTCTCCAATTTGTCAGATGGAATCCTGTTCTTGTCTGTTTTAATAGCTTTGATTAGACTTTTTTTGAATCACTTAACCAAAACAACCCTAGAAATATATATTCCTTTGAAACCTCTGAACTATAAATTATTACATTAATAAAAGTTTATTTAAATATTATTTAACCTCTTACAGTCCTAACAAACTCAGCACGAGATTGAATATATCCTTTTTGAATTTTATGACGACTCTTCTTAAGGTTCAAATATCTATTAATATATTTAAATAGATTTCTTTGCAGAGTAACTGGTTCAATCATTTGGAGACCGGATCTTAGCCATGAAAACCATAATTCCCCAAGAATACATTTCTTGCTACATGCAATAACTGCAGTGGTACACTGACACTATGACAAATAAATTATTTGTAATTACTAAAGAATTTAGTTGGTATTTTTTTTTCAAAAAAGAAAAACTTAAACTGTTAAAAGCATAGTTTATTAATTACGAACAGCTAGTAAAATTTTATAAAATAATGTAAAGTATTGTCTAAGGTAAAATGTATAAAGTAACCTGAAACTGTTACTTAAAGGGCAAGCAACAAGTCTCTTTTTTTTTCTGAATTGGAACCAATCTTTTCCTTCAAGTAGAGGAAACGCTTAATAATATCAGCCCGGGTTGGAAGTTGAACTGAAGGCATCTTTGCTGGTTTACCGACTAAGTAATACTCCTTTCCACAACTACTCTCTCTTCTCTTTATATTTTGTTTTTGACCTTCAGCATTTTTTATAAGGATTCCCTCTGTATTCTGGGTTCATACCTTTAGTTATAAAATTATACTAAACTAAGGAATTGAATATTTGAATTAACTCATGAAGGTTTTGATAAAAAAAGATAAACAGTTCATGACTTACCAGCTGCATTTACGAAAGTTAAGAAAAAAACATTAAGAAAAAAAGATTAAAAACAATTGAATAAAACATGCATAAAAAACTTAAGTACAAATGTACTTATAGGTGCAGATTTGTAAGAATACTATTCACGCTTCTTAAACAACACAGTATTTAGATTATTTTCATAATATTTGCGAATCTTGTACTTGTACTCAAAAAAAGCTTGTGAGCAAAAGTGTTATTTATATAGCATCATAAAATGGTTAGTTGCCTTTAAGAAAAAATTGAGTTCTTATCTCTATTGGATCAAGGTGATCCAATAGAGATAAGAACTCAATTTTTTCCACACGTCATGTAGACATGGTTAACTATAAAATATGTTGTATACATTTCTGTAGCACAATCAGGTCTTCAGATATTTATATATATAGGCCTCGGCAGGAGTAAAAATCGCACAGGCTATGAAATGCCCGTCTTAAATAAACTTAACGGGCTAGGAGGGCTGCCCGTCTTGATGATCTCGCGTGGAAAAGTTGATCTCGATGATCAACTTTTCCTTAAATTTTTTTTTTTTTGGTTTTGATGATTTTTTTTTTAAGTAGTTAACTATTTTGTTGTTATTAATAATAATTATATATTCTTTTTGTTTTGTTGTTGTTAATAATAATTATATATATTTTTTTAAGTAGTTAACTATTTTGTTGTTATTAATAATTATATATATATTTTTATAGAAAAGTGCGTAGATAAAATGACTGATATAGTCGTAGTCATAGTGTAAATTTAATTAACTGATAGTAAGTAAGTAGGTATATATATATATATATATATATATATATATATATATATATATATATATATATATATATATATGTATGTATATATATGTATGTATAGTATATTATATGTATAGTATGTATATATATATATATATATGTGCACAGTATATAGGTATCTGGAGTGTACATGCTTTTTTTTGCGCTACAATAATTCCATATAAAGTTGTACAAATTAACAGCAAATTAACAGACAAATTAACTTTGAAGATATTTAATTTTTGATAAAAATATAACTTGATAACAACTAAAAAATTAAATTTAAAATATCCAATTTAAGTTAAATTGGAATAGCCGCAGTGAAGTGTACATATATTAATTGAGGGTTAATATTTAGATAAGCACTCCAATTTTGAAACTTTTTAATTTCAAACTTAGGTTTTTTAAAATTTGACAATAAAAAAAAAATGTAGCATCTCATTGATCAATTGAATACCCCTCTCCCTTGCAACAAATCATCCCAAAATCACTAATCCTCCGTTCCCCCTTTCTACCACATGAAATAATTTGTGGGCAACCCCTAACTCCACTTGAAACATTAGTAAAAACTCTTAAGAAACAAAGTTATAAAAAAGACTTTATTTTTTATCAAATAAAAAAATAAATCATACTTTTTAAGACATCCAAAAAAAAAAACCTAAAAAGTACAAAATTTACAAAAAAAAAGTACAAAATATGCAAAAAAAAAACTATTCTATTACAGTAATGTAAGTTATTTTCCACCTCTGCTCTAAATGTAAATCGTGACAAGATATATTTTATGAAAAAATTGATAGTTAAACTATTAAAGGCATGACATTTCATATCAAATCTCTCGTTTTACCATATTACCACAATCCAATTTATTAAAAAATACTAAACTATTTTAATCAAGAAAACATAAAAAAAGTGAGAAAATTTTTGAGCAAAAATAAAATTTTCTATAAAAAGCATTTTTTTTTTGGGTGCATAGCAAGAATTAATAATATTTCTGCCTACTTCATGATAGATGTAAACTAACTTGCCGCAAACTAAAGAATATTTATTAATTATACATCATAATATATTACCTACTTTTCTACAGCTTTTTTAATCAAATATAGTTAATGTTTTATGATACTTGCTAGTTATTTAGTGTTTCCAAATTAGAAAACCAAAATAAGATAACTTCTTATTGATAAATTGTTTTTTTAAAAAGAAACAAAGATTACATTTCACTTATATGAGCTTTTGTTTTTGGGTTGAAAAATAAAAAAAAAAAGACAGACAATGTTTTTTACTTATCTAAAACATTTTCTGTAATAATATGCACAAGGAGCATCGAACTCTCTAGTAGCCAAAAATAAAACTAAAAAGGTATAATTGTAGCTCTCATTTGTTATTCAGTGGTCTTAAAAAAACAAAATCAAAATATGTCAACCTCAATATAAGCTAAAAAAATTACCTCAAAAGCTCCATAATTTGGTGCTGGCATAAACTCTAAATAATTTTTAGTTGGTTTATATCTTTTAGTTTCTTCTTCAATTAACTCATTTACCTAATCAAAATTTTTAAATATAAAAATATTCAAAATAAACAAAATCTTCATATAAAACCAACACTTTAATAACATTACTGATATGCCTTATTTACTAGTTATCATCATTAAATATTATTTACTATTAAATATTATTTACTAGTTATTATCATTAAATATTATTTAATAGTCTAATTTAATTGTTAAATATTTTTTTACTAGTCTATTTGTGCATTGATTCCTGTGTACGATGATAAGAACAAGATCTTTTTGTCTTAATTCATGGTTTCTAGCTTGCAGCTTTTTAAATATGACTATGAAACTCCTTCTGCAGGGTTCAATTTAACGGTTGGACATTGCCGCCCCTCAGACCATTTTTGAGACCTGCTAGAGGAGGGCAACAAACCATTGTTGATTTTTTCATTAAAAATGAACAATGGATGATCGCCCCCATTATTCAGGTCTCAAAACATTCCGAGGGGTGGTGATGTCCGACCGTTAAATTGAGCCCTGCTTCTGTTATCAATTAATTGGGGTACAGTTTTAAAAATCCATTTTTTGGTTTTAAGGATTACTGATAGTAAGATTTCATAACATGTGACCGTTTTTTAATCTTCCCCTTCCTAATGCATTAAAACTTTGAAAATGGCTTGCCAAATTGTGTTTATTACTAAAAAGTCTAGTAAACCTTTATCTCTATTGGGGTTAGATTTGAACATTTTGAAATAAATTCTTTTAAAATATTGAAGCACTTAACATAGTCAGACCAGCTTCAGAAAATAATGTCATAATTAAAATAACCCATTAACAACATTCAAAATGTGCTGACTTCATGTAAAATATCTCTTAGTAAACTATCATATTTGTTAACAAATATATCCATATAGGTAGTTTTGCAGCCAATTCCAATCAGTAGATTGTACTTTTGTAAACCAATTATAATATGCCATATATGTTTAGAGTAGTATGACATCAGCTGATCTGCAACAACTAGCTTTGATATAGAGTAACGCACCTCCTTCACATTATTTCACTGGTCTATTGCATCTGAAAAGTATGTAATCAGTTTCTGCAACTCAACTTTCAGTTACCCAACCCAAATAACATCAAAAAAGATGCTTGGAATTTGCTTATTTTACTTATCTTTTATTCTTTGTTGCTTATTTATTTTTTTAAACATCTTAACTTATAACAAGGCTGCAAGCAACCACTATAAGAGTTGGAAGTTGGCTTCAAGAGCAGGTCCAACTATGTTTACCATGTGCTTTTGCATCTTGTCTAAAAGAAAAATATATGGTTTATATATGGTTTTCGAGAAAGATAAGAAGTAAGAGTTAATCCTAGAAGATGAAGAGATGACTTATTGAGTACATTACCGTTAGTGAATATAAGAAGATCTAGATTGCATGATAAACATAAGACATGGTTGTCTTATGTTTATTATGCTAAAAAAAAAAAAAAATTAAAAAAGAGTGCAGATTTAAATGCTAATGTTTTCAATTAGATTGGACTATTTGATAAATATAAAATTAATACACTCTAAATTATATTAACAAAATATAAAAATATTTAACTGATAAAAAATATAATGATTACACTCAAAATTATTGTTTAATAATTTTTATTTTATGTAATGAATTATATATTTTATTATTCACTTTTACTGTGGAATTTTTAATTTTTGTAATAATTCTTAACTTAAAACAACTTAAATTGCCTGTATTCTATTATAACAAGAAAATATAAAAAAAATTTTATAAGCAGTGAACTTTTAAAGCTTTTTGTCAAATTTTTTATCAAACAAGTAATGTTGTTAATAAATAAATGGATAGCTAGTATGAAAACTAATAGACAATGCTTGTCTAAAGAATTTTTTCACTGCGCAATAAATAACATTTGTTATGTATATATTCTTGTAACATTAACGTTACTAACATATGCTTGTAACAAGTATAAAACCGAATATTGTATTTAATATATATGTATATATATATATATATATATATATATATATATATATATATATATATATATATATATATATATATATATAAATATATATATATATATATATATACATATACATATATATATATTATCAGGCCTTGCGATAAAGCGTCGGGCGATGCGAATTTTACGTCGTCCAAGGGCGATTTTGCGTGTAGCTAGGGCTATTTGCGTCGAGCAAAAAAATTTTTGTTTGAGTATATTTAAAGATATTTTTGAGCGGAATTTTAATGAAGTAATTTACGATTATTTTAACATTTAATAAAGTATTTTAAAAACCGCACGCAGTTGAAATAAAAGTTTGAATTTAAAAAAATTAAATATGCTCATTATTTACAAGTAGAAAAAATTCAAAAATTAAAAAAAAAGTTTAAATCTTTTAAGCTAACATTTTAATAAAATTATTCAGCAATAGCAACGTTGTCGATAAAATTGAACAAAAATACTTTCTTTTAGTTTTAGATTTTAAACTTAAATAATTATTTTACAGGGGTTTGATAGGTTTTAAAATTATTCCATAGATTTAAAAATATTTATTAACTGTTAGACGTATTTAAAGTATTTAAGAGTGATTTCGAGGAAACATTTTAAAAATTGGTGAGGGCAAATAAAAAAAAAAAAAAAATTAATATCAAAACGTATTCTACTTGATTTTATGTTAAAAGTTACCGAAACTCATCGAAGCGTGCTCAAGAACAGCTGCTGAAAAATAGAACGTCAATAGTTTTTCGAATAATTTTTAAGAATAATTTTTTCGCTGAAATATTTCTTTTATACCTATAAGATTTTTATTCTAACATTTTATTTTATTTTAATAGAAATAAAATTCCTTGTTAACATTAAAAATCTATTCAAAACGTTCGTTTAAGTTTTTTATTAATACGAGTGATTGTGCTTATCAACCGCTTTATGAAAATAAATAAAAATAAATAAATATTATATAAAATCGCTTGTAAAAATATTAGCTATTGCACAGTTTTTAATCGTACAATATTAAAATTTCCAGTTTATTACTCGCTGACTTTTTAAAAAGAAAAAATAATTATTTGAAAAACTTTAAATTACATATTTAAGAAAAAAAAAATCAAATATTAGCATATTTTATAATCTTTTTTAAATTTAAGTTATAATGTTTTTTATTCGTTTAGTATAGACAAAACGTGACAAACGTCGAGAAAATAAACAAATGTTTTTACATTTTAAAAAACGAAACATTCCAAAACATTTTTAAATAATAACATTTCTACATAAACGATTTAAAGTAGTTTTGCGGTAATTAAATAAATTGGTGCAGTTAATGTCGATAAATATGAAAAGCAAATAAAAAGAATTTAATGACGTCAAAAATCACGTCGTGCTTATGCGTCGCGCAGTTCTTATTCATCGCAAGGCCTGATATATATATATATATATATATATATATATATATATATATATATATATATATATATATATATGTATGTATGTATGTATACATATACATATAAATATGTATATATATATATATATATATATATATATATATATATATATATATATACAGGCGCGGATGCAGCATTTTTTGATGTTTGATATGCCTAACTTCCAGACATGGAGCAAACTTTAAAAATTTATGTGTTTACATCTATATCAAATAAGGATGCTTTACAAAAAATTGCAATGATTGGAGCCTGGGAACAAAAAAACCCTAATATTTTAGCTACACCTGCCCCAAACGTGAGAACAACAAGTTGATAAAATAATTTTTAAACTATTCTTAACTAAATCTATATTCATCGATAAATTTTAAAATTCAAACAAAAATCTCTTAGCGTTCAAAAACTATGATCATAAAAAGTTTGAGCCCCCCTCAATTTGAGGGGGTTGCAAATTTTAAAAGGCTATAATTGTTAAGCGCTAAGAGATTATTGTGTAAGTTTTAAAATTTATCGATGAATATAAACTTGGTTATGAATAGTAAAAAAAATATTTCATCAACTTGTTGCTCTCACGATTGGGGCAGGTGTAGCTAAAATTTTAGGGCTTTTTTGTTCCCAGGCTCAAATAATTGCAATTTTTTGCAAGACATCCTTATTTGGTATAAGTATAAAAATATAAAGTTTTGGAATTTGTTCCATGTCTGGAAGTTAGGTATCTCAAACATTAAAAAATGCTGCATCCGCGCCTGATATATATATATATGTCTTCTCTGTTTAGCCAGCACTTTCGTGCTTAAGTATTATAGAAAATTGTATTTTTTACCAGTTTTTTAAATAATTATATCTAGTATTTATTCAAAGCATTCTTTTAGCTATTTTTATTTTGACTTGAATAGCAGAAAAAAATAATTCTTTTAAATCGTGCAAGCTAAATTAAAAATGACCATCCTGTCAGTGCTTTTCCATGCTCCGGCATTAAATTTCAAACGGAGAAAACTGATATATATATATATATATATATATATATATATATATATATACATATAAAAATGCACATATAATCATTAGATACACAAAGGTAAAGTCATAAAAACACAGGAAAACGTGGCAGCTTCAGTACATATGTTGACTATCTTATAGCCTGCTGTCGCAAAGGAATGCTGCTACATCGACTGAGGGTTTGGCATTGCGGCAACAATCTTTTCTTCCATTATTCTTTATTTTTTCTTCTTTTTTTCTTTAAAATTAAAGCACAAATTTTTACATAAGGAGCACAAAAATGGTATAAGGAAATTGTGCCCTTAGATATGAATTGAGTATAGTATAGTATAGTGTGTATATATATATATATATATATATATATATATATATATATATATATATATATATATATATATATATATATATATATATATATATATATATATATATATATATATATATATATATATATATATATATATACAAAATACTGCTAATAATTTGCCATTTCTTTTCATACAAATTTATCAATTTTAATTTTTTTTTATTACAACTATCTTTTTTTTTTAAATTAAAAAAAATTCAACTTACCATTTCTCTAATTCCAGGTTCATCATAACCTTGGTCAACATATGGCAAAGCATCAGGAACAACCTCATGACTCATATGAGCATGAGTCGCCATTTGTTAGTAATATAGCTAATAGACTAAAATAAAAATACTTTTACATTTTTTTTAAAGAAATTATAATATACTTTCGCTAATAATTATCACTAAACATTAATATTATTATTATAAACATATTTCAGACAACAGGCATATACAATATATATGCCATATTTATTATAAGAAAAATATTATTTTAAAATTTGATTAAGTGAATGCATTGAATTATTCACTAATGTACAAGCCATCAATTGATTACGAAAAACATGTCTGTAGTTTAAGATAATTGTATAAAAAGATCTCTGCTCTAAAAACATGAGAGATATAATATCATACTTGTTGTAATGAAAAATATTTTAGTACATTTGTTGTATGAATACTGAAGGCATGCCATTGTTTTATTACTGTAATTTTGCCACAGAGGAGCACCTTATAAACAAATGCAATATGATTAAAACAATTCAACATTTACTCTGGTGGAGCATAATTGAAAGCATTTAATTAAAATATTGCTATGTGTGTAAAGAGCCTTCACCTAAAGATTTAATAAAACCAATTTTACAGCATGTTACGATTAATTCTGGGAAGGAGTTTGATATAATTTTTTATTATTGAGTTAATTAAGCACCATACATTCAGTTTTCTTGGTATTAAAGGAAACTTAATACATATTAATTAAAAAAAGGTTCCTTATTTGTAAAGCTAATTAGTTTTTAAAGAGAAAACCAAAAAGGTGCAATTAAAACCATATCATCAGCGTAAGCCAACATTTTCATGAAGATGCCACCTATATTACACCCAATACCTAGGTTTGAGAATAATAAAATTGAATAAAATTGTGTATGTAAAAGTTAAATAGAAGTGGTGACAATACCTTGACAAACCCTATTTCGTGGGGTTTGTCATAATCGTGGCCTCACAAAATGTAGATGGTAAATAACTATATTTAATACATAAATTTAAAAAAATACTAATAAAAAGCTGCAGTCTACTTCCACTGTACATAAAAGATTCCATACACAGGTCATCAGGTCCAGCAGCTTTTCCTAGTTTCTGAGTTTTTATTGTAGTAGATATGTCAATGCAACTCACAATAATATCAGAATTTTCTGTGGAAAGTTTCATTTCCTTTATGAAGTTGAGGTAATATTTTTCACTGTTATTTTACAATTATATTAACACCAATACTATAAATTATAAATGTAAATTGATATTACTAAAACATATTGACAACAACATTCAAAATTTTTTGTTTAAAATCTTCTTTAATTATGGAATTATATCAACATATTTGCCTTTAAAAAACGCAATAACTAAAGTAATAAAACAGTTAGCACAATGCAGTATTCAAAAAATTAACTAGAAGTTTTCAAATAATATGATAAGTTTTGTTTCATTTTTTAGCAGGCAAACATATATAAGTTTACTTAGATAGGGAGTTTAATATTAAACTCCGTTTCTAAGTAAACTTAAAAGTGTTTGCCTCCAAAAAAATGAAACAATAATATGATAAAATGTTTATTTTTTGTCATTTCTAATTTATAGATGAAAAAGTCTGATCACTTTTCTCAGATTTCTCTTAAAATGTTTTTAGTAAATTAATAATAGTTAGCTCTTTTTTTTTTTAGCTAAATATCAAAATTTATTGAAAAGTTTTAAATAAAATAGAGTTAACAAATTCCATCATATTATGATAGAATTTGTTTACTCTATTTTATTTACAGTTATGATGATCATAACTGTAACAAATGAACTTGATGACGGAAGTTACTAACATAACTTAAAAATAATAATAAAATTATATTATTACAGAGTATCCAACTAAAGTTTTTAGTTTGAGACATTTAGGGTCAGTAAAAAAAGAATTTTAGAATAAATTAACTACAGTGGTCAATCAAATAATTACTTAATCTACCTTTTAAGAAACCCTAGAATATTGTGACAAAATTTGGATAGGTATTGACAGTTAGATAATAATGACAATGGATAGTGGCAACTAATTTTATATGGGACCCAGCGCGTATTCAATGGTCATGTGGGTGACCATTTCACAAAGTAAATATAATTAATGATATTTTGGTTTAGTTTTTAGGGCCAACCAACGAAACCAAAAAGTCGCACGACTATTGTAATCTTACGTCGTGCGACTTTTTACCATAGTCGCGCGACAAATGACACAAAATAAAAAAAAATTCTGCGACTTGAACAACAGAGTGTCTTTTATTAATGCAATGTTCTGATTACAGAAATAACTTAGAAATGTCTATAGAATGTCCATAAGAGAATTAATCCAGTCTGAAAATTTTGTTCTGCTATGTAATATTTCAATAAAAAAGCTTTGGTCAGAAAGTTAATGCTTTTTTCGTCGAGTAAGCTAGACACTGTATTGATGCTTTTTTGCAGAAGTGTGAAAGTGTTTACTAGTTCTTGATTTTCTTTATTGTGCAGAACTGTTGTCTCTCTGCAGAAATCAACAAAAGTCACCCATCATAGCTAGACTACATTTCTCTCAATATCGATGTTTCGTCACTGAAATATCTTGGTGCTCGTCGCTTACGTCACCTAAATCGTCAGAAAAAAAGTCAATATGAGAATGCAGGAAATGTATCTTAAACGATACATTTGATCCAATGGTCTCGTAGTTTGTTATAAGAATCTAAATCAGTTTTTTTTAGTGGTCCAATTTTCAAATCAAGAAACCGTTCAACAACGGCCTTGAATGAGTTCCTTGCTGTTCCTTTGTCAGCAAATTCTGATATTATTATCAACCAAAATGTTGCTGTGAGAACAAATTCAGAACCATCTAAAGTGAAAAACTGCATAAATAGCTATAAAGCTGAATGACAAATAACAACATGACAATTTGTCACAATCTTAATATAAAATGTCACATCTTAATATAAAATGGAACAAGAACAAAAAATAGATTTATCAAGGAACCTAGGGAAGAGAGTTTTATTCAGGAAGTATAGTTTTATACAGGAAGGTCTTCTTCATAAGCTTGTTTCATATGATGTATCTGGGAAAGTTTTTTAAATTATCAAATTGTTTCTTTGTATCCGCTTTATTAAAGATTTCTTCGAAAGTCATCACTCTTATTTCTTTCCTGTAACTTCTAGGGTACCTCAAGGTTCTATCCTTTGTCCTGTTTTGTTTCTTGTTTACATTAATGATTTTGCAGACAACCTTACATATAAAGTAGCTCTTTTTGCTAATGACTCAACTTTATAATCCTGTCTTGATAAAATCTTCTCTTATTGATTACTTAGAGCAAGCAGCCAATCTTGAACTTGATCTCACTTCTATAACAGATTGGGGCTCACATTGACTTGCAAATTTTAATCGCAACAAAACTCATTTTCTGCAAACAACTATTGCAGTACTTTTGACATCCTATACTAATGAATAACAACTCTCTCACTGAGTCCTCTTCTTTACGTCATCTTGGATTATCGTTTACTAACCTTTCATAGAAACCATATATTCAATTGATTGCTAAATTGGCATCTGCTAAGGTTGCTTCTCTTTATCGTGCTCACCATTTTCTTACTCCTAATTCAATTTTCTACCTCTACAAATCTCTTATATGTCCCTGAATGAACTACTGTTATCATATTTGAGCTTGAGATTTGAGGTCTTTCTCTTCTAGACAAGGTCCAAAAACGCATTGTAAATGTAGTTGGACCCGCTCTATTTGCTAAACTCATTTCCATTGTCGTTAAGTTGCATCTCTTTCTCTTTTCTACAAATACTATCATTGTCGCTGCTCAAAGGAACTATCATTGCTAATCTTTTAAATCGTTGGGCAATAAAGCGTTTACTGCTGCTTGCAAAAATACATTTTCTCATTCATCTCAATTTGGAAAAAAAATTATTTTGCTCTTCACAATTTCTTACTAGTTTTAGTTTATGGTAATGTCTTCTCATGATATATTTGATTTTTGATTTTCGACAAGTTAACAAGTTCGAGTTGAAGCTTGATTTTAAATTGCTTGATGAGTTCTGCTCTTTTGCGGCATTCTTCAAGTGTTGTTAGACCTAGTCGTTTGAGTTGACCTTCATAGGACAAGTTGATATCGTTTTTTAATGTGAGTTAAATACAAACATAAAATTAACTTGTGTTTTTAAATACATTTCCAGGCTCAGAAAGAATCAATTTTCGACTAATTCTAAAACAAAGTTTTTAAAACAGCATTTGCATTGCTAATAATAATCAGTAGTCAGCGATATTTTTATTGTTAGTAACCTTTATGGCCAAAGTTACACAACTCAAAGCTACGGTTTTACGATATGAAGATGAAGCTCTAGTAGAAAACTTACCTCTCATAACTTTTGAAACAAATAAAGAATTAATTCCAACTTTCAATTTAAGAGATCTAGAAACAAGTTAACTTTATTATAAAAGTTTATTGCTTGTACTACCTACTGAACCCAATAAAATCGAAAAATGCTCCTCTGGTTTTCTAAGTAACCCTGACAACTGTTTTTTTTTTTTTTTTTTGTAGTAACTAAATAATTGGTTAGAATGAGGTTACTATTATGGGTTGTGTGTGTGTGTGTTTGCACGTGTGTGAGCGTGTACAGGGGTGCGCAGGTTATCGCAGAAAAAAATGAAAACAAAAAATTCGCGGCAAAAAATATGATATACAGTGAAAAACATTTTTGGCGGGAAAATGCAACACAGTTCAACAAGTTAATCCTTAAAAAATGCCGTTTTTCACTAATTTAGTTGTAAAAAATGGCACGATTTGACAGCACGCAAAATGAAAATGCAAGAAAACTTGTTTTTGATCTATGGAAACGTGGTGTGAAAAAAGTTGAAATGTGCAAAACCGTGAAGGGACAGCTTCATAATTCCAACGTCTACAGACTCTTAAAAGACTTAGAAACTGGAAAAAATTACAAAAGAAAAAAAACAGGCCCAAATCGTTATGTGAGAACTAAAGAACTTCGAAATTCGATCGACTGCAAAGTACGACGAAACCCAAACAGGTCAATTTCATCCTTAGCTAGAGAAGCAGGTGTGTCTCGAAGGACTATGCAACGTGTTGTCCACGATGATCTGGGTATGAAGAGCCTTGTCAAGTCAAAAAGACAACTTCTGAGTGAGGCAACTAGAGCCAAAAGACGCAAAAGATCAAAAGAGTTACTAAATTGGTTCAAAGACCACAAAGATGTCCCTATCGTTTACAGTGATGAAAAAATTTTCACAGTTGAACCAGAACCCAACAGATACAATGACAGAGTTCTTGGTAAGTCCAGAAGAACAGTTTCTTTGGAACTGAGGACTATTCCAATGAGACAGCACCCTGTGGGTGTCATGGTTTGGGCAGGTGTGTGCTCTGATGGGTCAAAAACTCCCCTTGTTTTTGTTCCTGAAAGTGTAAAAGTCAACCAGGTGACCTATGTCGACTTCATCAAAGCTAACCTCATTCCTTGGGCTAAAAAGAAGTTTGGGGACGATCCATGGGCCTTTATGCAGGATAGTGCGTCAGCACACAGTGCAAAGAAAACTGTCAGCTTCTTGAAAGAAAATGTTCCGCACCTTTGGACCCCAGATATGCGGCCCCCTTCAAGCCCAGACATTAATCCTGTGGATTTTGCTATATGGAGTGTCATGGAGACCAAGAAGGCAGCCAAAACATATCCAAATTTGGCAGCCCTCCGAAACGAATTGAAAAAGATCTGGAAGAATCTTAGTCCGGACATGGTGCGACGATGCTGTGAGTCAGTTCCAGAGCATTTGAAGAGTGTCATTGATGCCAAAGGAGGCTACTTTGAAATTCATTAGTGTTTTTGAGTAAAAATATATGTGATTTGGTATTGTGAAAAGTTTTACTTTGAAAATAAAAGCCATTTTTGAGATATAAATATTTTTATTTTTCTGCGATAACTGCGTACCCCTGTATGCGTGTGGTATTTTAAATTGCTCCTCGAGGTCCATACGCACTTATGACAGAGCACTGCAAAAAAGCATTTATACAGGAGTTTCACGCCTCTTTCCTGACCTATGCTGCTTATGTGACAAAAGCCGGCATCAAAACTCGAACATTCTGGTTCTGATTCAAAACTTTAAATAATATGAATTACTCACAGAAAAAGTTTATAAGGTGAAAGTTATAATTCCTGCCACTAATAAAACTTTTAAACTCTCTTACGGGGTTGCCGTGTTATGGGGGTTGCCATGGTATTAGCAGGTGTTATATGGTGTTTTGTTATAAATATGTCACTATTACTTTTTCATTTACTTATGCTCATTAAAATACTATTTTTTTAATTTTTTTATGTTAATTTTTAGTTAATTATGTTTATCTTATAACTTTTTTAAGGAAAATGTTATTTGTCTTGATAGATAGGACAGATTTGAAAGAGTAAGAACAGAACGGCAGCTGAAAAATTGAGTGAAGAATGTAAGAAGAAGGATAAATAGGTTTTTGCATTTGTTAAAATAATGATAAAAAAATCTTCAAGAAAACAGGCCTTGATAAATTATCGCATCACACTGATACTAACTTTATAAAGAACTAAAAGACTAGTCACTTATATGACCTTGTCATACAAAGACATAAAGCGAGAAAATAAAGAAAAGAGACATTTTAAAATGCTAAACAGTAATAGTAAAATGTCAAAATTTATGCAAGTAAAGCAATTTATCCTAAAACAGTACCTTTTAATTATACTTTCAGATCTCGTACGTTTAGTAAATCTCGGTCTCTGAAATCCGGTCTTTTTTCAATGTCGGAATCTCGGTGTCGGAATACCAGAAAAATAAATGTGAAAAATGATAAAACAGAGATTACTGAAAAAATATTGAAAACCTTCAAAATTAGCTCTTTCTTTTTAAATGAGAGTGGCACAATATTTTTGAATAAATGAGAGTCTACAGAATAAATTGTCTCACGAGGAACTATTTTTCACGTATTTCTCATACAAAAAAAAAAAAAAAAAGTTATTATATAATATATAAAATAAGTTTATATATATATATATATATATATATATATATATATATATATATATATATATATATATATATATATATATATATATATATATATATATATATATATATATATATATATATATATATATATATATATATATATATTGTATAATATATAAAATAATTTAAACAAAATAATAATAAACGTACTGTAATAAACTAAAAAGTAAGTATAACAATTTTAATATTTGACATTTGGCATAGCAATTGCAACTTGTATGATTTTTAAAGTTTCAATATTCAATATTCAAATATTGAAATGGAAAAAAATGCAAAAGGAACTTTTTTGAAATGGCAAAAGTATTGTCTAGTTTTTAAAAATAATATGTTTCACGTTGAATGCACCTTGTGTCCTGGTGCTATGGATAATTTCATCAAACGAATAAACTACAAAACGAAAATAAGTTCACATTAAAGATATGTATAACACAAAGTTCCAATAATATCACCATGTTTCTACTGCTTCGTAGAAAAATCTACGTAACTTCAATCACGCTCAAAAATGATTGAACTGTTTAAAGTAAAATTTTCATTGACTGACAAAATTGTTGCTAAGCTAGCATCAGAACTTGGAGTTTATTTTTGATTTTTTATACCAAATGATCAGACCAGAGCGAAGGATTATATAGAACAATCAGATACAGAGAGTGACATGTCAGCATACACATCTCAGTTTTTGTAGCGCACCAAACGTGCTTAGTTTAGCAACAAAGAAGAAAAAGATAAAGACAAAAATAATGCTGACGCAAATTCCGATGAAGCAAATTCTTTTTGAGCAAGTCAAAAAGCTAAATAAAACTATTCAATCTCTTGAAATCAAAATTCAAATTGCAAGTTCTTAATGTCAGAACTCAATGGAATAGTGCATTGAAAATGTCAAAGATTTTCAATGATATAATACCAGCTATCAAAAAAACATTTCGACATGAATGGCCTGATTAGGGATTGCCCATAAAGTACGTACGCTCGGAGAGGAAGAGGGGGTCTGGAAATGGCGTTTCTGAGATAAGAGGGCAGTTAGTCAATTATAAAAGTATGGAAACACTAAATTAAAAAAAATATCATAAAATGATGGGTTGGAAGGTTAAAGGCGTAGGTACTTTTAGGGAGGTAGAGAGTAATCAAAAAAGCGTATAGTTGATTCAAATCAGAAACGTTATGCAAATTAGGACATGCTTTGAAATTAATCAAGCTAACGTCGATTTGATTCGGGCAAAAGATTTTGATTTCTAGCAACCATTGTCCTAAGAGGTAGCACCTTAGTCAGAATGAAGGCTGCAACTTTGAATGACTTTGAATTCTTTCGAAAAGTTATTTCAAGAAAAAACATTCATTTAATAAGTATGGAAAATTTATAATTCATTGTTAACAGTAAAATATCATAAAATAGAAACTTTTATTAAAGTTTTGCGTTATCTTTATAGTTTTTGACTTTTTGAAAAAATCTCGGTTATTATAAAATCTCTTCTAGGAAAAATTGTATCGTATATACCGAGAAATAAAATGAAAAAAAACACACAATATTCTGAAAGTACACCTTTTAAGGTTCAAGTTATAGAAGATATCACAAAATATAAAAAATTAAAAATAAATAGCATTGCATTTTTGGAAAAGAAACTGTTGGATATTCTAGCTATTGATCGTGGTACTGAACAACCTGAATATGATGCTTTACTTAAAATAGTGAAGTACAAGATCCAATGTACAGACATGTAGCAAACTTCAAACAAATGTTTGGAGTTAGCTACATGTCTGGAAGTTAGCCAATAATGAGGCTTAGCAAAATATTGCGGTAATTGGAGGTTGGGAACGAAAAAACACTATGACTTCATCCCGAAAAAAGCGTTAGGGGCAACAAGTAGATAAATTTTTTTTTGTACTTCTCAATAAGACTTATATTCATCGATAAATTTTAAGTTTCATAGTATTATCTCCCAGCGTTCAAAAAATATGACAATATAAAATTTAAACCCCCTCAATATGAGAAATAATACTATGAAATTTAAAATTTATCGATGAATATAAGTCTAATTGAAAATAGTACAAACAAAATTATTAAATTGTTACCCCTCACGTTTGGGGTGGGGGTATGAAGTCAAAAAGCTTTTTCGTTCCAGCCTCAATAACCGAGTTTTTTTGCACAGCCTCATTATTTGACATAAGTATAAACATACAAATGTTTGGAATTTGCTCCAAGTTTGAAATCTCAATCACCAAAAAATCCTGGATCTGTCACTGAATGGTAGTATCATTTCCAAGGCTTTTAGAGACTGTAAAAAAAAAGCATCAATTAAAAAAAAAAAAAGAATAATGAATTTAGTGAAAAAAAAAAAAAATTATTTAGAAGAAACCATTAATTTGCGGCACGTAAAAAATTTATAAAATCTAAAGCAGCAAGTTTACCAAATTTAACTAGCATAAAGTTATATGAGAGATGCTAATAATTAACTAACATAAAACTAAGGAAAAGATACTTAAAAAAAATTGCTATCCAGATACGTAAATTTGGGCTGTTGACAGTTTTCCGCACCTGTTAACATATTAGCTCTTGAATCATACTGTATTTAGATTTGCCTTTTTTACAAATATTCTTTTTTATGGAACAAAGCTAGTAATAAACATTCTAAAACTAAAATTATTGGTATCTTGATCTGGCGCCATATATTCGGTAAAAGTAAGAATTTGATCTGGCGCCAAATGTATGAGTAAAAGTAAAAAGGTTTTAAAACAAATACTTTTTTTTAAGTATTTTTATATTTTTTTATTTTTGTCATCCGTTTTATTTACAATAAGATAGATCAGTAAATTTACATTTTGAAGTTACAAATAAATTTATATAAGCAATATAAATAAGAAATCTAATCACATGCTGTTATTTACATATTAAACATAATTACATTCTAATACTACAAAATCTATAAAATAAATAATCTATTTTATAACAGAGGCATTATAATTATATTTACATACTCGCATGTACAGAAACGTTGAGAAATGAAAAAGTATATACATAAAAACATTTGTTTATTGACAAATATTTATAGACTCCATTCGTATTCATATCAGCTATTTATATATTTATCCACAAAACATACTACTGTACAAACTAAACACTGTATGATATTATTAATTTGCACCAAAAAAAAAAAATTATTTTTTTAAAAAAGGGGGAATAAACGGTAGATGCCCGTCGTATTTTTTATTTCGATCTTTACGATTTGAATCTAAAAACAATGACAACAAATTATTTACTCAACATTTTTAAAGCAAAATTTTTAAATTTTGATTTCAAAACTTTTTAAATTATATAAGTAAAGATTTAAAATGGTAGTGGTTAAACATTATATAAACATTATATGTAATCAAATATTACAATATTAGGTACAAAATATAATATTGTAACACCAAACACCAGTATAGTTTTGAAAATATAGAAATATTTTATCATGATCATCATCACCATAATAAAGATGATAATGATATCACGTCAGTAGTATAAAGAACACAAAAATGTTTTTAATATCGGTTGAAATCAATACATTACGGCCGGATATACTCAGCAATTAATTGTGAAATATTTAACGAATTAATTCTTAATTTTTTTTATAAAGTTCTATAAGTTATTATGTAATACATGTATTTAATTGTATTGGTGTTTTACTAATACTATCAGTTTATCAGTTCAAAATGAGTTAACAACTGAATAATCGGAAAATGGTTTTAGAAATTTTCCCTCCAAATCCAACCTACATTCAAAAGTCGCTAAATCTTCAGTAGGAGACACATTGAAGAGATACAAAAAGACTCAAACTATCGAAAGAAGAGGCAGTGGAAAGATGAAAGGTTATGTTGATTATTTCGGTCAATTACAAGAAATCCATACCAATCCCAAAGAGATCTCCCCAAAAAGTTTGAATGCAGTCATTTCCTTTTCAGAAAAACACTAAGAAAAAATTTGAAGGCTTACACCAAGAAATAACTCTGAAGCGATTAATTGATGGAGAATTAAAAGCAACTCGCCGCTCAAGGAAGCTTTTTAACTTTTTAACAAAGAAAATTTATGCATTATTGAGGAAAACGAAACATACTGCAAAAAAGATTTCTTACAGTTGCCTGGCAATCAATAATACTATCATTATAAATATACCTATATCAGCAACAAATTTAAATAAATTTAGACTGAAAAATGTCTTCGTGTGGCAAGTGATTTACTTTTGTGGCCTTTAGAGTGCTCCATTCATCACTCGAAAGACTTTGACTTCTGATTTGTACATCACTGAATGTCTTCAGAAATATCTTCTGCCATTTATTAACAAACACAGCACATTTTTATAGCCGGATTCGGCAACGATCTACTATTCCAAGAAGACATTGAAGTGGTACAACCAAAATACCATCGAAATTGTTCCAAAAGATGTGAATCCTCCAAACTGCTTTGAGCAGCATAGTATTGAAAGTTACTGGGCAATCGTAAAAGGAATCTTGCTGAAAAGCAACAAATATGCGAAAGATGAAAAAAAAATTAAGCAAAAATGGATAGCAACATCGTGAAAGGTCACTGAAAACAAAATTCAGGCCATGATGACACTCTCAAAAAAAATTGATTACTTTTTTAGCCCACTCTGAAATCTGAAAACCGAATAAAAACTTTAAATGATACAATAAATTTCATTATTAAAAAAATTTAGAAGCATTTTGTTAAATAACTCTTGAGTTATTGCTAAGTATATACGGCCGTAAAGTACTGAGCCCAACTAATAATATATAATATAATTAGACTTCATTTTTTTTAATCTAAAAAACCTAACTTTAGTTATGCATTCAATATTCAATAGATTTATGATTCAATGGCTGTTAATAATAGTTTAATATTCAATAGAACACACACCATGTTTGGTATTGTTGGTAAATCTTTTTAAATAAGTTTCCAAAGTTTAATTATACATTAATTTGATTATTTATTAGATATGGGTAATAATAAACAATAAAACTGGAGCTAGACATTTAGGTTAAACCAGAGCTTATCTTTAAAAAGAGGGGCTACTATTTAATCTTGTTGTAGCTTTTAAAAGAATTGAATTAAGTGTTGGTATAAGGCTAGAATCGAATGCAGAAATTTTTGCAGCAAATTTATCTAGTTCTATCATGCTTTTTGCTGCAAATGAAGACAAATCTTTCTGGCTTGACAGGCTTTTTGCAGAGAATAAAGGAAAATTTATCTGGTTTGACACATGCTTTTTGCAGCAAATAAAGGAAAATTTATTTGGCTTAAAACATGCTTTTTGCAGCAAATAAAGAAAAATTTATCCGGCTTGACACTTGCTTTGTGCAGCAATAAAAAAAATAGTGATTAGTACTCTATGCTTTTTTTTTTTTTTTTTCTATGCTTTTCATGATTTTCACAAAAAATAAAAATGAGCAGCTGATTTTTAAACTCAAAATATGCTCATGTTGCACTACTTTTATTTATATATTTAGTTAAAATGCCTTCTTGAAATTTTATGTGAAAGTGTTATGTGAAATTTTTCATATTATCTTGAAGAAAAAGTTAGAAGCAAAGTACAAAAAAAAAAAAATCATGACTTTAATAGAAAAAGTGCTTTAAAGAATTACCATCATTAACAATCTAGCCTATGATAACATTCACATAAATTACCTTTATCATTAGAAGCTTGAGGTAAATCTACAAGATGTGGAAGATGATTATTTGGGAGACTATTTTGAAATTGTGTAACTTTTGATGCGCGTGTTTCCCTTGTCTAAATAAAAAATTTTAATATATAACAAAAAGAGGTGCAGATAATATTACTTGAGTAACGAAGGTATATATAACCCCTAAATATATCATGTATCATGTAAAAATATTTTTTTAAATAAGGATAAGGTACCATAAATATATAAATAATATATTTATATATAATATATAATATAATAAATAATATAAATAATAATATAAAAATAAAAAAATAAGGATAAGGTACCATTAAATAAGGATAAGATACCATAAACAGATGTTTTCATTTAATTACAAAAACTAATTTATGATGTTAACATTAAAAAAAAAAAGAACTGTTTGAAAACTTGTTTATAACTTATTTAAAAATAACAAACAAATAAGTTGAGCTGTTAAAAAATAATAATAATAAAATTTTTTTTTTATAATAATAACACCTAATAAATAATACCTTGTATGACGTTCTATCTGCTTTTTGAGATTTATTAATTGCCAAAAAATTCTAAAAAATGTTTTTAAAATAAAGGAAAAAATTTCAAGTTTGACACAGAAAAATACTTTCTGTTTGCTAACAATTAGAAACCTGCATATCAGCTTCAAAGTGTCCTTTAAATGCTATGTCAAAGTAATCGTGCTCAAGTAGTTCAGCACATGATAAACGATGAAACGGCTCCATAACAAGGCATCCCTATAGTGGACAATTATAAAAAAGTAAAAATAAATTTTAACCACAACAATTATATTTAACATATCAGCAATGTAATTTTAAAATAATTTGTCTCTAGCACAAAGAATTTATAATAAAATTTGATTAAAAAAATCAATACCTTTAAAAAACTCAATGCCTGACGTGAGGTTCCCAAAAATCTGTGTTCCAAGGGATTCTAATTAAAATTGAAAGGTATACTTTAAATAAAAATGAAAATTAAGACAAAATATTTAAAAGAAAAATTAAAACAGATACAATATAAATTTTAATTAAAAATTTACCATTCTATCACAATCAGGTATTGTAATTCCTCTAAAAAATTGGTTATTTTTAAATATGTCTACATGACGAGGTATTAAATCCCCTAAAAAAAAAGTTAAAACCATTTTTAAATGCAAATACATACCGAAACAAAGTATTAAATCTCCTTAAAAAAATTACAATTACTCTAAATAACTTTTTGGATTTTTTTGCATGAACTTTTTCGAACAATGTTCAAAAAAGTGTATATATATATATATATATATATATATATATATATATATATATATATATATATATATATATATATATATATATATATATATATATATATATATATATATATATATATATATATACACACACTTTTATCAATAGTCATAAATATATATATATATATATATATATATATATATATATATATATATATATATATATATATATATATATATATATATATATATATATATATATATAATTGATTTTTTGACGAGATTAAATAACAAATAACTACATAACTTTTACTACTAAAAGTTTCATGCATTTAGCAATCATCAGGTAAAAATACATTATTTTTTCGTTAAAAAATATACTATATAATAAAATTGTGACGTTCAAAAACAATTATAAAATGTTACTATTTGCAAGCGTTGGTTTTGTTTTTCAATATTTAGGCTCGTGGTTGTCAAGCAAGAACTTGTTTTCATGACACTTTATTATTATTTCTGTTTTTTTATTTAATAGTTCTTGCGTACCTTTGTATGATATTATGCAAAGTTTTTCATGAAGGCAAAGCAAGCATTTTTTTGTTATGTTGCTGTAGGCGGGGACTTGTTTAATTATTGAGCAAGTTAATTTGGGTGTTATTTTTAAGTTTTCTTTTACCTGCCATATATACTTTGAAAAGGTGATTGAAATTTCCCTCATATTTTTTTTTTAAATGAAACAATTAATAAAACTAAAACTGAGCTAAAACTGATTTAAAAAATTTTACTTTAGGTAAATAAGTTTAAGCATTTATATTTTCTAAAGAAAGTTTATATGGAACTCATAGAACTTTTCAGAAATATAATAGGAAAATATGTTTTAAAACACCAATAAATTACCTAAAGTTTTTTTTATAAGATATAATTGATCAACATCTGACTTGCCGGGCCATAAAGGCTGACCAGATAGAAGCTCTGCAAAAACACATCCTATAGCCCAAACATCAACAGGAGTACCATACTGAGTGTCACCAACTAGTAGTTCAGGTGCACGATACCATCTAGTAGCAACATAGTCTGTATATTCATCTGATGGACCAGCTGCAATTCAAAAAGTATACAAATATCAATTCTTTTGTATTGCTAAATATATAATTAAATTAAAAAAAAAAACTTTAGTAAAGAGTAACTTACTGAGTAAACGAGCAAATCCAAAATCGCACAACTTAACTATTTTTTCTTTGGTAATTAAGATATTCTCGGGTTTGACATCCCGATGGATACACTAAAAATTATAACATTTAATAATGCTTTTTTAACAAAAAATAAAACTTCCTTTCAATATAATTGCATCACATTTAAACATTTTCAACTTAATGAAAAATTACATTAGGCTTTGATGGAAAATTAAACTTATTTACTTTGTGCTGATGGCAGAACGCAACCGCTTTTAGAACTTGATAAATAATTCTCTTGATTATATTCTCTGCAACTCTAAATAATTAATAAATAAAATTAAAACAATCAAAAACAAAAAATGGGTCAAAATAAAATTGAGAAATACTTGTTGATTTATTCAATAAAATATTTAATAAAATTTATTAAATACTTCTTGACTTACTTAATTTTTATAAATATTAAATTAAAAAGAACATAAAAATTAAACAATTAAAATAGTTAAAAATACTAAACAGAATCACAAAACAAAAATACTCTAATATTTTCTAAAACATTCTTTAATAGTTTCTAAAACATTCAACTAATATTAAACATATGGCTCATACTTTATATTAATTTTATATAATCATGTGCTACTTTAAAACACTTACTTTAATTGAAAGGTCAACAGAAATTTATTTTATCCACATATTAAGTCACATATTTTGTTTAATTTGTTTTACTTAATTATTATTATTTGACATCTTTCAAATTGATTTAACTCAATTTGGAATATTATAACTCAATTTTGGAAAAAGTGATATCTCAAGGAATTTCTGCAAAAAAGCTTTTTCAGTTTGAATTTGTGTTGTTGCAAAATATTTCAAGTCATCTAAAAGATCAATGATGTTATTTTGAAAAACTAATAAAAATTATAAAATTATTAAAATTGAAATTTACTTCGAAATAACTGTTATTATTAAAGACGAAAAAAAATGTCTAAAAACAGCTATTAATTGTATGTTTAAATTAATAGCCAATACTTGTTGGTATGTACATTATTTAATTTGTAATGATATCCTATTTTAATTTTATTCAAAGCAAAGTTTACAGTATTAAATCAATTTGAGAGATGTCAAGTAAAATTCCATAGTTATTAATAATAATTGTAATAAGATACACCCCTAACAACTGGTGTAAACAGTTTTGAAGTACATTAACAGTAGATAATGCACTGTTACAGCTCAGTTAGTTTTTGTTTTTTTGTTTTAATAAATAGTTTCAGCAAATATTTAGATTTATCTAGTTTGTTTTCAAAATTATTTATTGAATCAGCTTCTATTATTTCAGATGGTAAGTTGTTTCATGCATTTATAACTCAATTTTGGAAAAAGTGATATCTCAAGGTATTTCTGCAAAAAATCTTTTTCAGTTTGAATTTGTGTTGTTTTAAATATTTTCCTTCTTTTGATGTATTGGTAATGGTCTGTAACCCAATTTATTTTTTCATGGCCATGTTGAACTTTGTAATGTTAAATTAGAACACCTTGTAGTCTACACTATTCTATTGTTGTTAATTGCATGTTTAACCTGTCTTTATTAGATAGATTTTAAATTGTAGGTGCTAGTTTGGTTGCTCTTCTTTGATCTTTTTGATCTTTGATCTTTTGTCTTTTGTCTTTTTTGATCTTTGATCTTTTGTCTTGTTGTAGGTATGGAGACTTTGCCTGGACTGCATACTCAAGATGTGGGTGTATGAACATTATATAAAGTTTTTTTAATAAATGTTTACTAAATATTTTAAAATTAAAACATTAAAATTTTTTACTTGTCTAAATGTTTAAAAATACTTTTTATGATACCTAACATTCTATTTGCTTTGCTAGTTACAAAGCTAATTACTGAAGCTAGTTACTGAGCTAGTTACTGAACCTAGTTACTAAAGCTAGTTACAGAATCAACTTGAAAGTGTCATTTTAGATATAAATGAACCACAATACCCAAGTCACGTTCAGCTTCTGTGTTACATAATGCATTATTGTAATTGTAATCAATATCAGTCATTATAAATGTAGTATTTTTTTTTTTTTTTTTATGCCATAATATTTATTTTTTTCCTATATGCATAACTTTGCATTTTTTATAATTAAATTTTGTGAGCCAAATAGAAGACAATGACATAAAATTATTTATATAAAAAACATAACTAAGCAACATTGATAAAATTCACCACTATAATTACAATTATAAAACATAATGTACGGCTAACAAAAATAACAATTTTTTTTACCTTTATATTTTACTTAATGATGGACTTTATCATTATTGCAATTTATAACTCATGGAATTTTTAGTTTGAGCGCATTAGTTTTGGAACCCATCCCAGCAACCCTCGGAATTAGGGTCGGCATTTAGCAATGCCAACCAAAAAGTGTTTAAGGTCGGCAAAAAATTGCCAACCTCGTTTCTATATTTTATGGTAAACCCTTTGTGTCAAATATTTTTGCCGAACTCTAATCGATTGACTTCATTTTTCCTAATTCCGAGGGTTGCCATACCAGTCAAAAAGTATGGGATGCCATACCAGTCAAAAAGTATGGGATGGGATGGGATGTTTGGGTATGGCACTGATATTGATGTTATGTGTCAAGGTTATACACAGATGCTATGGGTTAGTTATTACAAACAAGTTTCTTAAAGTAATATTAGATATTAAAGTTTTTTTTCATTATTCAAACATAAAAACCAATTTATTAATTTAACATTTTATTAATTTAACGTGTTATTTTATTTAGCTTTTATTTAAATGTAGCTTATTGTCAACTTTAAAAGATATGTAAAAAGACAGTAAAATAATTAAAAAAAAACTGTAGAAGTGTTTAAGAAACAACTTTAGCTACAGTTGAAATGGTTAGTAAACAATCGATTAAACTATTTGTCTGAGATGCAGGAAGTGTGGATTGATATAATTTAAAGAAAAATTATTTTGTAAATAATTCTATATTTATACTGTCAATAAACTACATAATTTAAATGAAAACCAAATCAACATTATCTATATAAAAATTATTTTAAAGTATATTGGAAAAATCAAATAACAAAAATTTAACAAACCCATTTGGATGCGCTTCAAGTTCATTGAGAACAGTAAAATCACAAAATTCGAAAACAAGATGAAGCTTCCTTTTTCGTCTGAACACTTCTAACAAATTTACTAAGTTTGGATGTTTCAATTGCTAAAATAAAACAGTTGAAAAAAATTATACATTGCCAAGTTATTTATCAATTGAACAAATAACTTTTCACAAAATTTTAAAAATCACTTTTTAACTTTATAAACCCTATACAAAATTTGCTTAGAGTTGCTGCTTGTTTTTACAAGTGTTTTGTTGACTACACAAAAGTCATTAAAATATCAAACACATATTATATGTGCTTAATATTATATTCCCTCTTTGAGGTAATAATTATCAAGCACATAAGTCCCTCTTTGAGGTAATAATTATCAAGCACATAAGTCCCTCTTTGAGGTAATAATTATCAAGCACATAAGTCCCTCTTTGAGGGAATAATTATCAAGCACATAAGTCCCTCTTTGAGGGAATAATTATCAAGCACATAAGTCCCTCTTTGAGGGAAATATGGTTTCCGGTTCCACCCCTGTTATTTTATCAAGTATCAGCAATGAACTAAGAAAAAAAGTTTTCATAAACTAATGGCAAAATACACAGAACATTAAACATTAATTTTAATTTTTATTTGATGTCAGGGTAAAAGCTTTTGATGGCAAATATATTGAAATCTTTACCTCATTTTAAATGTCAGTCTTACAATGCTTTAAGATCTTTTATTGGATTGTATGGACAATGTTCAAATGCAGTGTTCAAGAATCAGAGTTTCAAGAATGATCTTCTTAAATCTACCATCTATAATTTTAGTTGATTATCTGGAGTATAGTTGATTATCTACATTTAATGTTATACTTTAATAGAAGTTTTTTCCAAACTTACTGTAATCTGGATAATTTGGATACATGCTGATATCAACCACCCTCCAAGCATGAACTCTCAAACTAGGATTGTCAACCCATTCTCAAAATGAATGTAATTAGAAAAAATCTATTACTTGTTATAAAGAGCATTAATTAAATCAGGTTTTCTTTGCAAACTCGGATACTGTTTAAATAAAAAATGTATCTTATCTAAAATCACAAACAGAATAAAATCTGGTACAACTAAACTTTTTAGTACTTATGTTGTAGCAAAAAAATGCAGTCATTTTTTCTCAATAGCTTATCATAATACACATAATATTTAAAACAAATATAATTCAATACCAATAAAACTATCATTTCTAACCGAAATCTTAAGTGGCGAGCTATTTAGCAAAGCTGCATTAATATATATTAGAGCTATCCCTGAATGCTTTAAATTTTTGCTTATATAGTGCTGCTTTAGAGTAAGTGTAGTTTGTAGCTTTTCACACCTTCTTTTAACCATTTTTGCTCTTTAACTAGTAACTCCCAACCTAAATAGTAGCCATCTACCTTGTTGAAAGTAAATTTGCTTTTTAAAAAATTGTTCAGAAAAAAAATTGGGGTTTCTCATTTCTTTTTATGTTTATTTCATAAAAAAAATGCACCTGATATCTTTATTTAATTTACTATTGGGAGGTTAAAGGCAATTACCAAATAAAAATTCAAATAAAAAAATTAAATAATTCCAAGCTAACTGTTACTAATAGTTAATCACCTCTTCGTTGTGAGCTTTAGCTTTGGTGCACACTGGCATGAAAATACTTTTTAACTTGTTTAAACAACAACAAAAACAATAAGCATATTTTTTACTGTTTTGCTTTGTAACTGTTAAAACAATTCATAAAATATTGTATAAAAAATATAGGTTATAAAAGTACTGGAGGAAAATAAAATAACGCTAATGTAAGGTAAAATTTGATAGATTTGATGTAACCAAATTGACAATTCCATAGCTCAGCTGAAGTAGGGAAATAATCTTATATATCATTGTAATATAATTGCCTTTACAGTACATTAAAAAATAACACTGCAGAAGACTCATTGGAATCTTTATCTTGTTGGGATCATTATCTCGTTGTTGACACTGGGATCATCATAAGTTTTTATTTAATTTAAAAATTTAAAATTTACTATATATTTAAATTTGCCACTTAAATTTACTTGCCTCGCTCTTATGACATAAATGAATCTTACTCTGTCCCTTAAATATCATTGTTGCTTCTTTAAATCTGTTCTAAATTAGCATATTGTAAAGAAAGTTCTTTTAACTAACATTATATTTGACCAAAATTGGTGAGCCAAGCAAGTTGCTTATCTAAAACCTATCGAGCCATCAATTTAAATGTTTTTTTTTACTTATTGCTGACAACAAGCTTTAAATATCATGTTTAATGCAATTTTAAAACACTAAATAAAAATTTATTTAATGATAAAATTACATATTTTAAAATGTCTGAATGCAATGACCTTTTTTTTATATTTGTTTGCCAGCCGACAACACCTAATTTCCCAATATCGTAAAAACGCTGTATAAGATTTTCATCTGACACCCTGATAAGCTATTTCATCTTGGTTTGAGTGTATCATTTTATCGTATACAAGTGATACAACTGAAACCTAATAAATTAAAAGGTTTCAAAAAGTGTAATAAAGTGTGTAACTAATATAACTGTGATCAAACTATGTGTCTTCTGAAACTGTGAAAATAACTGTTGTATTGTTGCAGTAACCAATAATATTGACCACAACCTCACAGCAACAACATTTCATGGAGCGTTTCATGGAACAGCTATTTTATTAGCTCATCAGACTAAAAATTTCAGTTCTAGAATTCCACAAAAAGTTCTGTTGATTTTTATGGTAGTAAGAAAATAAAACTTCCTTTGGAATCATACTCAGGTATTACCCCAGATTAACAAAAAAAAAAAAAATAATAATAATAAACCAGCTAATTTGATCAATAGTGGTCCATTCACAGGTAGTGGGAACATGAACTCAATAGAGAACATTTGTGACTTGAAACTGTTAGACAGGTTCATGATGCCAATGGACCAGATGACAATATGCAGTCAGTGGAATAGTTTTTATAGTCTGCATAGCATGCTAATAACATGAGCAATCCAGAACTAAATTTTCCAATAGTTTTATTATTGCCAATAATCCAGGATTCTCCCAATAGTGCTGCAATAATCTGACACTAAATGGATGCAACAAAAAGCTATATCCATCATTTTAATTCTGAACAGATCTCTGTTATCACATTTAATCATCCTTGTATGCTATTGCTGAAAATTTTAATTAAAACTGGCCTGATCTGTATGGGAAAATAAATTTGTTGATGGGTGGCCTGCACATAGAAACATTTGTCTACAAGTGCTTGGTATCTTATTAAAGTAGTAGCTAGGTTGAGGTTGCAACTGGAATTGCAACATTAGGCATGGCTAAAGCTCTTATATGCATCCCATGTAAAACATTGTCAATATGTACATAAAACTTCTGTTTTTGCACATCATATATTACACTATCAGAAATAAAATTTATACTGCAGATTGGTGGAGGATGTGTTTAACCTTTGTCTTTAACTAGCAGAGACATAAAGCAAATGATTCATTCACAGTTTGCTTATTGGAGTTCAATAAAGGACATCTAGCTCATTCTTTATCAGGTCTTTGCGTAGTTCTTATTTTGATCTATAGCTAGATAGTTTGACAAAAATAGTACCATAGTTTTTTTACTTGATCAATCTCATTATGCCAAATGTTTATCAGTGTACATTTAAGACATAATGTGTTTTTTGCAAAATAGTCATCAACTTTAGCTGCATTCATGGCGAGCAGGTTTACAGTAGAAAAAAATGTAAAAATATTTTCAGCAATGACAATTGTTTATTATGCATGTTGTAAATTGTACTGCATCCAATATTATATCAATTCATGACTAGGCCAAATTCAGTTAAAATAATTTTTTCAAGATCATTTTGTTAACAGAACTGTAAGTGTCCATCCTCCCCAAAAATGTCACAACTTGTCCCCATTTACAAATTCGCGATTGCAATCTTATCTAACAATAGCAAATGCTTGAAAACAAAGCAACAAACTAGTGGTAAATATTTTTTGAAAACTTTAGAAACATGTTTTGAGCATGAAAATTAGTCATAACCCATCAGTTTTCTGAGTTTTAGCTCTTTGTTTCGGAGCTAGATCTGATTTGAAATGTTCTGCCCTCAAGCTCTGATGCCTGTGAAAATCTTAAATAGTGTTCTAATGATACTCACCTCATTTTAAAGCATATCATGCTGCAAATGCTGGTTTCAAGATTGCAAATACGCACAGTAGATACAGATATTTTCTTCATTGCAATATGAAAAAAGCATAGAAGCAAGTGGTACCACTACACCACTACCACATAATGTGTTAGTGGTATAGTGGTAGAGCGTTTGCTTATAAAATGAGAAGTTACAAGTTTGATCTCCACCATGTCCTTGGTATCTCTGTTATAGTGCTGTGCTCAACTTGTTTCTGCACAGCAACCTTGTTTGTAACCACAATAAAGTAGCCTCCTCGACTGTAGTAGCCCTTGTAGTTATCTTTTAACCTTGTAGTTGACCTTGGGAAGGTAAATAATATCAAAAAAAAGTCAATATATACTTGACATGATTTACCTTTCCTGAGATTTAAGTGAAGATCAGTTAAACTGTAATCTAATATAGCGGTAACTGCCATCTTGAATTTGAGCAAGTTCCAGCTATGCAACCATATCTCAAAATATTAAGCATAACTTTTTGACTAGTTGGTAAAACTTTTATGTTTTTATTCACTTGTGCATACTTTCATTCATTTTTAATATTAATCTGCGCAATATATATATATTTTTTTTTTTTTTTTTTTTGTTACTCACCTCCTTAAGGCTGAGAAGACCACTACAGACGAGGAGGCTACTATACTATTATTCAATATTTATGAATTGAGACTACTATTAGTCAATATTTATGAATTGAGAACTTGAAAATTCATAATTATTGACATTAACTCATAAATATTAACAATAAGCAATTTTACAATTTATAAAAAACAATAATTTTAATAATTAACAATTTTACCTTTAACATTCTAATTTCTCTCATTGCAATTTTTCTAATTATTGGATCATCTTCACTTTCAACAAACTTTTTTATAGCAACAACAGTTCCATTTTCACGATTTTTGCATTTAAATACAACCCCATATGATCCTTCACCAATTTTACTAATCTTTTCATATTTTTCCATTATATTGTGCCTCTGTGAGTTTCTATTGGATTCATGCATTTGGTTAAAGGATCAAATCTACTATTTATTTAATATTTCCATAATATAATATGTTCCGTATGGCGATAAACAAATTTTATGCAAAAGAACTCTTTTTAAATACTTATCTGAAATCAAAAAGTAATTAAAGTGTAACCATTTTCAATTAGTAAAATGCATAAAAACACTTTATAAGATTTTAATGTGGAGATGATTTTGTACAAATGAGCCTATTTGCTAGTTCTGTGTTAGACAATAAAAGAGGTATAAAAAATAGTAATAAATAGTTACTGTTACATAGCAATAAACAGAGCTAGTGAATGACTAACTCCTAACTCCTTAAAAACAATGCCTAGTTTAATTAACTTATGTGACCTAAAATCTTATATTCTAGTAATTTTTAAATTGATTTTACAAAAAAAAGAAACAAGAGAAAATCAACATATAAGGAATTAAAAAACTAAAATCAAAACAACTTAAAATAATTAAATAAAAGCATAAGATAAATTATAAATAAATGCTATCAGTAAATATATGTATATATATATATATATATATTTATATATATATATATATATATATATATATATATATATATATATATATATATTTATATTATACATTATATATATATTATATACATTATATATATTATATATAAATATTATATATATATATTATATATTACATATATATATTATATATTACATATATATATTACATATATATTATATATTACATATATATATATATATATATATATATATATATATATATATATATATATATATATAATATATATATATATATATATATATATATATATATTATATATATTATATATATTACATATATATATATATATGTATATATATACATATATATATATATATATATATATATATATATATATATATATATATATATATATATATATATACATACATATATATATATATATATATATATATATATATATATATATATATATATATAAATATATATATGCATGTATGTGAGTGTGTGTGTGTGTGCGTGTGTGTGTGTACACATTAAAACACATACATATATAAATAATATATTAAAAACAGAAGAAAAGGAACTTTCATATTTTATAATAACAAAACAATATACACTATAATAGTTATAATAATAACATTAATAATAGAAATAATAACAAAAAATTATGAAAAAACATGAATAATATAATAGTAAATAATAAAAGATTACTATTTTTAGTAGCAATAGTAAAAATAGTAAGATAGTAGTGAAAACGATATTAAAAAAATCGTATGGTAGTAGTAGTAAAAGCAGTATTATAGCGCAAAGGTAAGTAATAGTGAATTCTTTTTCTCAGTTTGTTGTTAAATGAAAACATTACACTATTCAAACAAAATAAATGATAAAAAAAGAGCTTTTGACATTATTTCTTAATTTACTTCTTTTATAGATAAATTGATAGTTTAACGTCATTGCATTAGCAAGACACAAACTGTTACAATTCTAAAAATAAAAATACCTTACACAGTGTATAACTGCTAATACATTGTATTCAAAAAATTTAAAAATCGGAGTCATTTTTTAACTAGATTTAGAAGTGGTATAGGGGAGCTAAGTTTTCTGTACAATATATCTTAAGATTAAAGCTCGTCGCATTCCTGGTAGTAGTAATTTCAATTTGTTTTTTCGAACTTTAATTTGACATACACGTTTAAAGTTTTCAAGCCCTACATCTCACATCTACACCATTAAAAATTTGATTTTGCATACCAATACTTAGCTAGAATTATTTTTTAATATTTTCTTATATTATGCTCTCAAACATCTTGAACGATTCGAAATCCTATATCGATTAGTACATTTACAACCATTTCTATGGAAACCATATTGAGAATTTTGAATATTTTCTTTTTCTTTTTGCGCGAACGTTTGTGAATTGAGAATAAGTGACGGCGATTCATACTAAGTACCGCTACAATATAAATTATTCAATAAATTAAATTAAAGTGTTATAAATTTATTTTTTCCCTACTTGTTTACAATCTTTATTACAGTATATAGCTCATTAAAGAAAAACGAGAAGAAGAAAAAAAAAAAGTAAAGTAAAGTAAAGCTGTACATACAATAAAACAACAAGCAACAAATTTGGAATATCAAGAACGCGTAAACACAAAAAAGATTAAATCTTTTCGGTGACATGATCATCAAAATTTGATGATCATGTCACCGAGAAACGCTGAAAAAAAACTCTTTATAAACGTGTTTACTAATCGTTTTAATAAAAACTCATAAAAATAAAAAGTAAACGACAATTGAGATGCAATAATAATGATTAAAGACAAAGTATAACTTTTACATTAACATATAAGTTTACTGAAGGAGTGGATTATAAAAAACTTTAGGTTCTATGCCATTAAATATTTGAAATTTTTAAATTTTGATTTTTACATCATTTTATCCAAAATTTGGATAAAATGTTGTAAAAAAAAGTGATGTACTAACAATTTTTTTTAAATCTTCAGTTATATTTTGACTATATTTTTATTTCTAAATGAAAAGCTAAGAATGTTTTTCCTTATATCAAAGACTCTAATAACAAAGTTTTCAAAAATAAAATGCATTTACCTTAACCTTTCTAACCTACTGTCTAATTGTGTGTCTGAAAATGCTACTACTGTACACTGGGTCAGAGGTGTCACAAAAACTCAGATAAAAGGCGTCCTTTGTGGTAGTCGCCTAATATTATATTGTAAACTAAAAATCTATACAAATAAAAAGAATAAGTTATTTCATGGTTATTACTTTATAATATGTTATTAAGTTTTTAGTTAAAAATAAAATATTTATACTTTAACTATTTTTTTTAATTTAAATTATTTCTATATAAGTCTTTTATGTAAATCTTGCATTGTTGAATTAAAAATATATATTTTGTTTACGTTGGGTACATTTTAAACATAACATTTGAAACCACTAAATAATAGTTTATACACATTTTAATTTGAGATATTTTTAACGTCTCATTTCTAATGTAACCTTTTTTAAAGATGGGTATGATTTCTAGGAAAAGTTTGATCTAGATTTTGAATACTTTTACTGAAAATATCTTAAATATTCATATTGTGTATGTATTTAATTATTTGCAGATTCTTGCAGACAAGATTGTAATTGAATCGGTGAATGTTAAAAGGGCGGAAGTCCAATAATGTAAACATTCAGTAACCTTAAAAAAACGCCCATAATAAATTTTTGTTAATAGTTCAACAACTTCAAAACTTTTATTTTGAAAGCGAAGAACATTAAACTCTTTAAGAAGATTTAACCTTTAAGTGAAGAACATTAAACCTTTAACAAAAAATTTACTACGCTGGAAAATGCTGTTTTTTTAGTTCCCGAAAGTTTACATAGTTGGGCTTCCGCCCTTTTAACATTCACCGATTCCATTTATGTTTAATAATTTCTAGTTTTGCATAATTTTTTTTTTGGCTTTTATTTATTTTTCTTAATTTATTTTTTTTTTCTTACTGATTGGATACATCACAACACTCTTCTTTGTGTAGAGTCCAAAAACAGTTTTTTAACGTTTTGATTTCCTAAAGTAATGTAAAGTATATTTCTATTGAAAAATAATTCTCAGAAATAAAAGCATTTTGTTACAATTCAGACTGCTTTTTACAGAATAGTTAGCCAACTTTTAAACTTAACCTAATTTTATGCTGTTTTTTAGACAAAACGATATAAAACTAGTATTTTCTTATTTTCTAACTAACGCTATATAATATTGCTATATAATCTTACTGCTGCTGAGTTATACATTTTTTTGACATTTATGAAAAGAGTTTTTGAAGCAAACATAAATGCCGAAAAAATATTACTTAAAAGAACTTCAATAAAAATTTTTTGCTGTTGTTTTTAAATAAGAAAGTTATTTTTTGTCGTATTTGATCAGAGATTAAGATATTGTGCCCCGCTAAGCATATAGGCTAATGAATATCTTATTGGTGGGAAGAGAACAACTTTAACGATAAGGCCCTTTAAGTACCGCTTGAGGTGTTTCTATCTGGAAGGGGATTTTAAAGGCATGGAGCGTTTGACCTATCAAAAGCATTTGATGCGGTTGATCATCTAATTCTTTTGGAAAAAATAAAACACTACGGAGTGATAAATAAAACCTATGATTGGTTAAAAAGCTACCTCACTGAGAGAAAATAATATGTTATTAGTAAGGAATCAGGTCAACTTAATATTTTGTGTGGAGTTCCACAAGGGTCAATTCGTTGTCCATTGCTTTTCTTGATTTATGTAAATGATTTTAATAATGCATCAGCTAAGCTTAACTCAATAATGTTTGCTGACGACAAAAATCTCTTCCTATCAAACTGTAACATGAATCAACTGTATTCTGACATGAACTCTGAACTAATGAATGTAGATGAATGGTTTAAGGCAAATTAACTTACACTCAATGTAGATAAAACAAAATATACTTTATTTCATAAAAAATCACAAGATGAAAAACTTCCTTTAAAATTACCTGATTTGATTTTAAATGATGCACTAATTAGTAAAAAATTTTTTTTTTCTTTTTCTTTTTCTTTTACTTCAACTTCTCAAGGCCGAGAAGGCTACTACAGACGAGGAAGCTACTTATTTTGTGGTTATAACCCTCTCTCAACTCTATAACTCCGAAACACGAACCTTGATGAACAAGACCGCTGCGCGGAGAAACGAGTTGAGCGCGGTACTACCAGGGACGTAGTGGGGATCGAACTCGAAACCACTCGTTTAAGAAGCGAGCGCTCTACCACTACACCACTACCGCATAAATGATTCAATAAAATTCTTAGGAATTCTTATTGATGAAAATTTATCATGGCTTCCCCATATTAATTAAAATCAATCAAAAATTAGTAAAACAATTGGTCTGACGTACCGTATTTGTTCATATGTAACATCAGAAAGTCTGAAATTAGTATATTTTGGCCTAATATATTGTTTCATATACTATGCCAATATCACATGGGCTATTACTCAATCAACAAAACTTAAAAAAATATTATCTTTACAAAAACATGCATGCAGACATGTTTTTTATAAATTCACTTTTTTTTGTATGTAAACGTTTCTTTGTAATTATATTTCTTATTATATAAACAGGAAATATATACTAAATAAAAAAAAAAAAGTTTAAGAGTCTCCTTCCCTTTTCCAGCTAGAGGTCTGGGGTATCACCATATGCTTTCCCAGGGGGTCTCTGAAGGCTTAAATAATGCTTAAGTATTTCTTGTAATATATTTTAGTATATCTTATACTCTATGATATTGTTTAGTTTTGATATTTTTGAAACCATATTAAACAGATCAAACACACTAGCAATTTTAATTTAAAAATTTTTACATCAATTTTCTTAAAATGCGAAGACCTCTGATTAACTCTGGTTGTAAACAGAGACAAAATGAGTTTTTATGCTGCATTTGTAGGTACTGGTGTCCTAAACCATTTTTAAAAAGTGAAAGCATTACTGTGACGGAAGTTACTATGAAAATCTTGAAATTTTTAAATAATTAGCGCTTTCAATCGCCTTTATATTGCAAAGTCCTTAATTTAAATTGAATATCTCTCATTAAATCTGAATCTATACTTAAAAGAGCTTGATAATCAAACCTCTCTTGATCTATTGAAGCTCGGTTTAAATTTTTCAAATACTTTAGCCTTGAAAATGACCGTTCAGCATTGCAGTTAGTGACCATTCAAGTAAAAAATATCGCAAAGCTGTGACATCGTTAGGGAAAACATTTTTATTTTAATCAGTTTTGATATTGCTGTAATGTGCAGCGTAACTGAGCTGGAGATTACTTGTAATGCAGGAAGAGTATTTTTTACTGGTACATATAAAAATGCTGGAACTCAGCTGAAAAGTTGTTGTCTAGATCAGGTAAAATTCATTAATTTTTTGATGCGTTCAAAAAATTATGAGAAAAAGCAGTGGGAACTTGTTCAAAAGACATTTAAACAGCATTAGTTGCAACAGCATGTGCTTTTTTTAGTATTTGAAAGTGATTTTAGCACCATTTTATAACAAAGCAATTTAAAAGAATTTCCAACAGTCTGTTGATGCATAGAAAAAGTTATAGAGCAACTGTATAATGTAAAAAAAGTTAACTGTCGCATCACAACAGTAACTGCACTACAACCATTTATTTTACAAACATCACACAAGTATTCCAAAACCTGATTAGCCAATGTTTCCTCTGAATATCCATTCAGTTTTAAGAATCCTATAACCGTTCTATGGATTGACCATCCTTATTGCACCATACATGATCTACATTTGACTTCATTGACGATGTTTCAATGAACCGTTTAAGCTATTAACTCGATAAATTCCTTGCAAGTTATCTTTGAAAGATAAGATAGGTTTCCGTTGCCAAAATTACCATATTTAAAAAATAACCTGCTAAAAATGAGTAAAACTGGCTTATAAGTTCCAGAAGACCTACGTAACTTCCATTTCTGAAAGAAGCAAACCTTTCTTTGGTACCACAAAATACAACAATGCGTTCAGCCATTATATGGATGTTAGCATTAACTCGCTCCAGCACATGTTTTGTATACTTACAATCCTCCTTTATCTGAATATCAAATGTCTGCTATAATCCTTTACTATGTCTAGTAGTGAGGTATGGTAGCAGACAGTCTCTGAGTAGCTGACTTTTTTTTATAATTGTCAATGTTTCGCTAGTCACTATATCTACCCTCAACAAACTGAGTGGCAGTAGTTTTAAAAGTTTACAAGCAAAGCAATGTAGTTTATTTATAAGCAATATAGATATTTCTCGCAACTAGCTTTTCTTCCAAAAAAACCTTTTAGTGAGCAAAATCTTTTATGCTTCGCATCCTTGAAAACACGACATGGTTTATCAAACATTTAGCTAAATTTCAATTTGGTAGTCAATGGTAATGCTAAGGTCTGGAATAAGTGTGACGTAAATGAGACCTTAAATAAATGAGGTTTAAAGCAGTATTTAATCCCAGTGGGAAAAAAGACATCTTTAGACCATAGTCATAAATGACTATGTTTAGACGAATAAAAAGCGTCTTTTTTATGACTTGTTATGTCTTTTTATAATCAGCCGAAATAAAGACGTGGAAAGACGTCTTTTAAAAAGACGTCTTTAAAAAAAAGGTCGAAAAGACGTCAATCGGTTGGTTATAAGGAAATCATTAATTGCTTAAGAAAATTAAAAATAATTATTGCTAATAGAACCTAACAAAAATGGCTTTTAACCCACAGTATCGTAATTACGATATCTTTGTTACGTTTTGATTGGCCCGTTTTTTGTTTACAAAATACTTTTATATAACTTTTATGTGAAACGTTTTTGCATAGAAAATTTAATTAAAGATTAACTTTTTTCGGTAAGCGGGTTTATTTAATAATTTATATAATATATATATATATATATATATATATATATATATATATATATATATATATATATATATATATATATATATATATATATATATATATATATATATATATATATATATAATATATAAATATAATTTATATATATATATATATATATATATATATATATATATATATATATATATATATATATATATATATATATATATATACCCTATACCCTAGGGTATATATATATATATATATATATATATATATATATATATATATATATATATATATATATATATATATACCCTATACCCTAGGGTATATATATATATATATATATATATATATATATATATATATATATATATATATATACCCTATACCCGGGTATATATATATATACCCTAACAGAACTTTGTAATACACGCAGTAAAGTACTTGACGTTATTTGAAATAGATGGTTACAAAAAATCTAAAAATATATTAAGTTAGTGAGGTTTTAGTTTAAAACAAGTAGACTTAATGAAAACCTTATCTAGAGTTTGCAAAATATTATAGTTAAAGATGTATTCTTAAAAGAGAAACAATGCAGCATTTTTTTAGATAGTTGCGCATTTGGGTACAATGCATTTTGTCATGATTCTACAAAGTTAACACCTTTTCATTGTATTTTTAGTAAGCATATCTTCCAATTGATTTAGATTTTCAGACTGAATATTAAAAAAAATTTGAATGCAGATTATTTTAAATTATAGAATCTAAACATGTTGCTAAGAGAATGCTTGTTGCTAAGAGAATGCGAGTCTTGGTAGAAACAAAACAAACTAAAACAAAAAATAAAATAAAAAATGCTAAAAAGCACTCAAAATCAAAAGTTTTCAATGTTCATGCACTTTTTTTAAAACAAAGCCATTCCCAATAAGGCTGTAAACAAGCTAATAGAAATAGGAGTTTTATGTATATAAGCTTTAAATTCAACTGGATTGAATATAAAGCTCAGCGTATGTCCCACAACAACATTTGCACTGCGTTTTAGACCTTGTCTAAAAAGTAAAAAATTTGATAAGAAGAACCACATTAATAATTACAGTTTTGTCGTGTTTTAGTATTTATATATGATTTAAAATGGGAACTGTTATCTTAAAAAAAGAACATAAATAAAAAAATATCATTTTTTTTTTTTTTTCAAATGATAAACGTACGGAAAGATGAATTCAATCAATTTATCAAACGTTTTGAGTAAATGGAAAAGCAACAAGCTGACAGAATGAACATGAAGACTACGTAATTTAACTACGTACTTAACAAAAATTAGCAATTATGTCAAGACCTTGAAAAAAAGGCAATAAATGATCAAGATAAAAGACAGGTCAAATGTACCAGCAATTTAAAATATAAGCGCTGTAAATATTGAATAAAAGGACATAAAAAGAAAAGAGAAAAATGTAGTAGTATTTGGTGTAAAAGAATCATAAAGCAGACAGTAGCTGAAAAACAAGTGGACAATAAACGTATAATATAAGAGTATTTAAACGTAGCGTAACTACGAAACTAAGAAACATGGAAAGTTGTAGAAATATTTATGCCAATTTTGGTTTCACAATGAAACAACAAGAGTTCCAAAAAAAAAATGATTGAAGAAAGAAATCGACTAAACAAAGATCTAGATATTATGAAAATAAATTGCTATTAATATGGGATTCGAAATAACAACATCACAAAATTGTTTTCTAAGCAATATTAAAAATGTAAAAATAAAGATTTAAAATAAAATATACTTAATTCAAAAACGCTAAACTCAAATGTCACATTGAATCGTTCGCCGAAACGAAGATCAATCAAATTAGCAAATAAAAATTCAAAAAGTTTAATTATTGATAAACAAAGTTATACATCTAATGATACACCCATAGAAAGACCAGATGAGATCTTGGTTGGTGTTGATATGTTAGTGGGCATCTTAGATGGTATATTAGCTGGTACATCAGGAAGTACGTCTATCTATTCGCTTTGGAACGCATCAGTTAAGTTGTTTAATGGTTCATCAATATGTTCAACAAATGGCTAACTTGATCAATCATATATTGATCAAAATCAATACCTAGCCTCAAAAAAACACTAAAAACAACCCACCCTAAAAAACCCTAAAAATTGTAACCCACCCTAAAAATCAAATCAAACTTTGGTACACCAATTCAACTTCACTCAATAATAAAATGTAGCAATTTAAAGCGCACTTATCCGGCGATAAACCAGATATTTTATTAGTAAGTGAAACGTAGTTCAATGATAAATCAGTTATGAATATTGATGGGTACAATTACTACAACAAAGACAGAGCCGTATGGTGATAATGGTGGTGGAGTAGTGATTTATGAAATATCAAAATTTTTTACTACAAGCATTAGTCATTTAGCATTATGTGGCAATAGAATAGAGCAGATATGGTCAGACCTCATGACCAGAACATTTATTAATTCAATGTATTTTTAGACCACCAAGTAGTCCAGAAAGTGTAAACTCTGAAATTATTTCATTTCTTGGAACAGCCAAATGTCTAGTAAATCTGTAAAAAAATAAATTTTGTTTTTACTTTAATAAACTGGTATGAGTTATTTAAGGATTTAAACGTGAATAAATTCTACATTGCTTTTGTGCAAAAATAATGCATTGAGTGAACTAAATATTCCAAAAAAATTAAGCCAGATATGACCTAAAACTTATAAAAGACCCATGTATAACAGACAAAGTTAAAGCTGTAATACATAAATTTATGGAATCAATTAAGAGCTCATATATTTAAGTATCTGAATATATTAAACAATCAACAAAACGGTAAAACAAACAAAACGGTAAGTTTGTCAAAGGCATCCACTACTGAACATGACCAAAAACTTATAAATAATGCAAAAAAAAAAAAAAAAAAGAGATTATTCTACAAATATGCAAAAAAGAACCAAAAAAACATCGATAAAATACAATTAATAAAAAAGTTACCCAAAGGTACTCACATCGCAAGCGCGAGTTTTCAATCGATTTTTGTAAAAGAGCATATTAAATTCCGGAGTTTGAACCACGCATTAAAATTTTTTAAAAATGAGATTGGATTAATTTTGTTACAAATGAAGCAACTTAGAAAAAACTTAAATCTAAAGTCAACAGAGCATGCGGTAGTGATAGTATTAGTTCTTGCGTATTTAAAAATTGTTTAAGTAGTGTTGCAACTCCGTTAGCTTTAATTTTCCAAAAATCAATTGAAACAGGAAAAATTCCCAGCAAATCAAAAGAAGTAAACATCACACCAATATTCATAAATGGAAATACAACAGAACAGCTTAACTATAGATGTGTTTCATTAATATCTATAACATGTAAAGTTTTCTCTTATGAAAGCATTCATAAGAGAAGCAATAATGACTTACCTCTTGGAAAATAAATTGCTGCCAAAAATCAACATGGCTTTGTAAAGAATAAAGCCTGTGTAACAAATTTACTAAAAACATAGGTATTTTAACAGCACGTATGAGTGTAAGTTTAGAGGTAGATATTAATTTTAAGGATTTTACCAAACCTTTGATAAAGTTCCACATAAATGGTTGTTGAAAAATTGCAAAGCTTATGGTATTAAGGGTATTAAGGGTGTAATCCTAGATAATGTTTTTTTTTAAAGAAAGAAAGCAAAGAGTTGCGATGGGTGAATACGTGTCACTATGGCTTGAGATTTTTAGGGATGTTCCTCGGGGCTCTGTGCTTGGTCCCTTGTTCGATCAATTATAAATCCAAATTGGAAATTATACGCAGATGACAGTAAACTAATTAAAGTTATAAAAAATGTTGAAGATCACGAGTCTTTGCAGAATGGCATTAATGAGTTTGTAAAATGGAGGGATATCTGGTTGATCAAGTTGAAGTTGAAAAGTGCAAACTGATGCATGTAGGAAAAAAAAAAGAAGAGCATGCATTGGATACAAAAGTAAGTGAAAAAGATTTAGATATGATTATTTCATCCGACCTTAAATGACATGATCAAGTATTTTCAGCAACGGAAAAGCGCAAAGAGTTTTGGGTCTAATTAAGCGTATATTTACAAACTTTGATGTGGAAACGATGAAATCACTATCTACTGTGGTGCTCTGTGACAAGTCCGTTAAATCTTCTTAAATAAGGCCACCTAAATAACAAAAAATAAAAAAAAATAAATTAAAAAAAAAATAACAAAAAATAATGAATAACTTTTCATTACGGTCAGATAAAATTCAAGATAATGTTAATGACAATGTTAATGACATCACAATGCTAATACATTGAGTAATTAGTCGGGCTAGCATCAGAAACTGCTTTTTTAACGTCTTTCAATAAAATTTCAATAAGGTTGAGGTCGGGTAACTGAACAAGTCACTCCATAACAACAACTTCGTTGTCCTAAAACAACTCCTTTGCCTTGCAACTAGAGTGTTTCAGGTTGTTGTCTTGGCGTAGACCCATTTTAGTGGCATATCTTTATTAGCATGAGTGTAGGATAATAATAATAATAAAGGTATCCACATTTAATGTTGGTCGATGATACCATTTATCTTATAAATAGGTTCTACACCATTATACATTATATGTATGAGAAACAGCGCAGTCTTTGAATTCACGCAGATGAACCAAGCAGTCTTTGAATTCACCATGTTTCACAAGCTTATTGATATGTTTTTTCTGAAATTCTGTTTTATTTTGATGGAGCTTGAACCTATACTTTTATAAAAAAAAAAATTCGATTCACCGGTCTATTATACATTGCGCCACTTTATGATAAGCCACTTCAGATGTTGGTTGGCGAATTATTAACGTTTAGCGAAATGTTTTTTTAACAACAAAGGGACCTTTTGTGGATTTGCCTGCATTTTGACTGTTCTCATTTTAAACGCCTACATACAGCCACTCAACGTTAATTTAAAACCATCTTTGATATGATTGGCTGATAAAAATAGTTTTTTAAACAACTCTAACAATTCTTCTGTCTTTTTTTGACTCGTTTTTCATCTTTTGCTTAATAGTTAATATCGCTTGAAATCATCTTTGCTGAACATCCGAGGATATTATGGATGTGTGAGATTTGTTGCGTTCTACTGTGGACAATTGCGTTCCCTACCCACTTTGAAAGGTTTAGAAAACATATTTACCATAGAGGTAAAAGACTTAATATAAAAACAAATATATTTTGTATTAAAGTAATATTTACTTTTGTTATAAAAATTACAAAAAATTTTTAAAATTATTCAAATTAACCTAAAAATTAATACAACCCCTGCCATTATAATGCATTCCCTCGATTTCAAAAAATTTATCAAAAATGGCGATAAACTTGAATGAGAATTTGATGTATTAAATTCTTATAATTTCCTTATCTCATTTTATTATATATACACATGAAAAATTAGTCTACATTATAAAGAATAATAATCAAAATATAAACAATTTTTTTGAAATTTTCATGCTGTATCATTTTTTTTTCATGCTGTTTCTTTTTCATATCTGTTCTGAAGCCCTGTTCTATCATTTTCGAAATTAGTTCTGTCTAATCATTTTCGAGATTAACATTTTCGCGGACAGGGTAAGGAAGGAGGCGTGAACTTTCTGGTTAAATGTACTTCTGTGGTGCTCTGTGACAAGACCGTTAGGTCTTCTTAAATAAGGCCACCTAAATAACAAAAAATAAAAAAAAATAAATAAAAAAATAAAATAAAAATAAATAATAAATAACTTTTCATTACGGTCAGATAAAATTCAAGATAAATTTATTTTTCGAGGAGCTCAACAAGTTTTTAAAATAAAGGCAGTCATTTTTGTCAAAACTTTTATAAGAATTTTGAATCTGCAAAAAAACCTTGCTTGGAGGATTTATCTTTAAAAAGGCCAAAATGCGATTATTTAGGAGTAAGATTAAAACTTAAAAAACATTTATTTGATAAGCTCTTTTAAATTTATTTGATGAGGTCTTGAGAAAAAATTGATATTAGAGAAGCTCTTCAAAAAGTTATTTTTAATCCAAATATAGAAACTATGTTTTGAATTTCATATGAGAACAATCTAAGTTATTACTGATACATAGCTCATCTTTGAAACAAAATTTAAATAACATCATTTTATGCTAAAACTTATTAAAAAAAAAGAAGCAGTTAAAGAAAGAAAAGCAGTTATTCAAAGTTTTATATTCAACAATTGAAAATAAAATTTTATTTAACTAAAATTTTAAAACTATTATAGTTCAGGGCCAACAACGTCGGAGGGGGCCAATTTTTTCTCTAAAATTAGAGAATGCAAATCCCTAGTAGCTTTAAAGATAAGGCATTAGATAATTTAAGCCTTTTTAGGAAGCTATTTCTAAAAAGAAATAGTATTGAATAAAAATGGTACCACATTGCTTTATTTGCACTATTTCATTTATAACAAAAAACTTACCGGTATAATGGCATTTCAATTTAAAATGCTGTTATACCAGTAAATAAAAAGTTCCGTAAATTTGCAAACTATGATCAAGTTTACTAACCATAATTTTTAAACTATGGTCATAATTTAAAAAACTTTAAATACTGTTTTGCAATTCATCTTTACACATCTATACACATAAAGATCCACAAATATACATATATATTTGTGAACCTATATATATATATATATATATATATATATATATATATATATATATATATATATATATATATATATATATATATATATATATATATATATATATATATATATATATATATATAAATTAAATTTTCCTTAAAATTTAAAAAAAAAAAAAAAGAAGAAGATAAAGAGTTGTCCATAAAGTACGTAAGCTCATAGGGGGGAGGGGGAGGTCTTCAAAAAGCGTACGAAAGCGTATAGGGGGTGGGGGTGGGGGTGGGGGAGTATTTCAATGTTTAGTTAACCAGCTAACCAATAGAAAAATTAAAATTTTGACTAAAGATCCTAGTTTGCCAACATAAAAGATGTTTGGTTAGGAATTAGAGAGTATAGTTTCCCTCAGTGCACACACATGCATGGGTACCCGCAGAATTTTTTGATGTTCCAGATAGGACACTTTCACACATTATGCAAACTTCAAATTCATGTATGTTTATACCTATGCCAAATGAGGAGACCTTTCAAAAGATAAAGAAGGTGGAGGATTGGGAGCAAAAAAGCCTTAAAACACCCTCCCCCATACAAAAAAAAAAAAAAAAAAGAGGGGGTTTAAATTTTGCATGGTCATAGCTTTTGTAATTTACAATATTTTCCTACGAAGTTTAAAATCTGTCGATAAGTTTAAATTTAGTTTTATTTGATTCGTCATTAAAACAAAAAAAAAAGTACAATATGACTCGACTGGTAATCGAACGCCGGTCGCCGTAGCCGCAGTCCGCAGCATTCAGCCAAGCGAGCAAATTGATAAGGTGAAATTTAACTTCATTCTAATCATTATTTGCAAATATATTTGTTTTATAGACGTTTTTTAAATTGGGATCTTGTGCTACAAACAAAAAGCTTTTGGGTCGTATAAAGTATCTAAGGTACCTCTTCCATCTTTTTTGGGGAGGGGTATTTCAATAACGTACGTACTTTTGGGGTGGGGGAAAGACTTAGAAGTACGCATGGCAACAGGGGGTAGGGAAGGGATCAATTTCAAATTTTTTGGCGTACGCACATTATGGACGACCCTAAAGATGAGAAAAAATTCAAAATTTACCAGGTGGTAAATTTTACCTTCGCGACACTAACATATGAATTAGGTATTCATTTGACATAAAAGTGTTAAAAATATTAAAATATGTCTTCGATTGAAAAAATGATTTCTTTTAATTTTTTAAGGTAATTCCATTCGAAGGAAAAATCAAAGTTTTTCAAAACTATTTTGTTCTAAAGAAAGTAACTGCATATAATTATAAAGTATAAAACTGCTGGTATGTACAAAATGCTTTTGTTGCATTTGCATTTGTTTCAATGTTTTGGTGGTAATTGTAAAATAAATTATATTATATAAAACTATAATTATAAATTAATTATACAAAACTGATGGACAAAGTTTATTAAAAACGACATTATAAAACAAAAATTTATTTAAATCATATTGATATGGAGTTGTTAGATAATTTTTTTGCCAGTTTTACTTCATTTTGAGTCATGGTTGGTTTAATAATATTTGTTACTTTTCACTACTCAAAAGATAGTTTAACCTGGTAAAAAATGATCGATAAATTTTTTTTTTTTTGGGTTAGTTTAAGAAGAAATTGTCTAGGGTTTTCCGAGCTGCTTCACCTGCCCAATGGGTTTAATTTGAGCTGCGGTGTATAGCAAAATAACAATCAAACTAATGCATATGCATAGTATGGAATTTTGACAAGTATTCAATAAAATTTATAATAATAATAAGATGTATGCCAGCTTTTAAATTTATATATTTTAATAATGTAAGTAAAATTTAAATATTACTATTTCAAAATAAACAAAAAAATTAAACTGTAAAAAATTAACACAACATTAAAAAAATGTTTTTTACAATTTTTTGAATTTTGAAGCTCTATTTAATAATTACTATTTTACACGCGCACACACACACGCACACACAGTAGACTCTAAAATATTAGCGCTATTTGATTTAATTTTTTATAACCTACTTAAGTTACTCCAACTAGACAAGTTAACTCTCAATTTATAAAGAAAACGGAAACCTTAGTTAACGGTAATACTTAGGGACAAATTATTATTATTATTATTTTTTTTTTGTATGTATTTAGGTGCTCCCAGAAGTCCTTACGGTCTTATTATAGAGCACTGCGGGAGAGCATTTAACAGGAAGTTCACGCCTCCATCCGTACCATTGTCGCTTGTTGGGCTAGAGTTGGCGTCGAACCTGGGACCTCTGGGTTCTGAGCCAAAACTCTAACCGCTGCGCCACGGCTGCTTCATTAATTTTGATTAAAAGCTAAATTGATGAGTAAAATATTCACACTTAAGTTATGTCAGATAAAATACTTAAATTTCAGATTTTGCATGTAAATAATTAAAAATATAATAAAATAAAATAAGCGCTACAATAAAATGCCTATTCTTAAGTAGAGTTTGGAGGTGGAACATTCTAATAAAAGAAATTTTAGAACAATAAATAATATTAAAGGCATTAATATTCAAGTATCGGGACGGCGCTCCACGTGTGGTTATAATGTTGAAACTAACAATAAAATTTATTTTTTTGCTGTTTTACTGCTTTTTTAAATCATCTGTAATATTAATTGAAATTTTTTTTAAAAAAAAAACGTTCCACAACGTAAAAAAACTAAAATTGTTAACGCAGTTCATTATATGAAAATCTAGTAATCTAATGAAAAACGGAATACATCTTTTTTCATTAACATAAATAAAACTAACAAAAAAGACTCTGTGTCATGTCACCGGCAGAGTTTGGGGGCTCACTGAGCCTCTGAATATTTTTGAAATTTTATAGTTTATATGGACCATATAATGTATAATAATAATATTCAATAGTATTCAAAAACTCGAAAAAAAATAGATTATGATCAACTAAATGGAGCGATTATATTGCTGTAGTTATATGAATATTTCTTAGTAACTTGGTACTTGATTCCAAAGTAGACCAAATATAGTAAAATTTAAATAATTACAACTAGATGTTGCAAATCTTAAAAACATAAGTTAAAACAAAGGCGAATTTTAACATTTTCAAAAATTGTTTCAACTAACAAGATTTTGCAAATCACCATATTTGGTAAGTTACATTAGTTTGCATTAAGTAGTTAGTTTTAATACTCATTTGGCGCTCCCTTACTTGGCGCATAGGAACATATGTCCCTCCTGCCCCCTTTCTATGACACTAAATCTACCTTTTAGTCATTCAAAATAAATAAACAGTAGGGGAAAGACGCCTATGATGGCATAGCGCCTATGATGGCAAAAGTGATTAGACCTACATGACTATACTGACTTTGCATTAGTTTTAGTAAAAATACGTCCCTTGTGTACAAATATTGTTCTTATAATCAACAAAAATCAATTTTGGGATAAGCTGTAGTAGTTTTATTCCCTACATATATTTAAGATTGTGATTTTATTATTAACTGTGCAGAAAGGAAATTTTTATGCATTTTATATCCAAGTTTTGTGCATTTAGTGGAATACTTACTTTAATTTTATCTTTTGAACAAGGCAGACACAGCTTGTTTTAATGAAAATGATGACTTCTTCCCATGATGGCATACGGACGAGTTGGGGATGTTGCAATATTGATGAGTTAAGAAAAATTTATTTTTTCTGGCTTTTCCGAGAGAAGACTCTAAGGTTAAATGAAATCATTAAGTTACCCTTGATTCTAACCAGCCCCATCCTCTCCTATGCCACCATAGGAGCAGTGGTTCCTTATGATGGCATAATAATTTGTATTCAAAAATTGTGTTTTTTTTAAGTAGGAATAACTTATAAAAAAAACTGACGAATACTCCGAGGGCCATTGTTCTACATGTAAGAAGAAATGTATCCATATCAAAACTTTTATTATTGGTCTTCAGGATACTGAATAATAAAGCTTCAAAGTTAAGTATGCCATCATAGGCGCCTTTCTCTAATTATTTAAAATAAACTGTAATTATTTAAAGTAAAAAAAAAATTATTTAAAATAACATCAATTGTTCAAATTAAACAGTAAATTCAACAAAAATTAAAAACAAAAGTAAAAAAACCTTCCATTCAAAATAAGATCTAGGCTTTCTTTGATCTCTATTTAAAATGAATAAAGTTACTAAACAATCGCGCTTATAAATAATCAAATACATACAATAACCGTTTGCGGGAAAATCAACCTTTTTGATTTTTTCCTTTAATACGCGCTAAATACGCTACTAAATAGTTCTCTCTAAGAAATGTTTATTTTTAAAACTTTCATAAAATTCTTATAATATAAATGCAAGTTTTAATTTCAATTTAAATGTCTGAAGTGTAACAGTCGATTATTCAAAGATTCGTTAACTAGACATATTTATTTAAACAACTTAATTAAATAATATTTAATAAAATTCAAAAAACACAGCATATATTTAATATTTTATTACATATGAACTTAGCGAAATATTAATAACGTATAGATTTTTGACTCCTCCTTCAAAATAAAATGTTTTATTTATCGATGGATAAATCTTTTAACTAACACTGCAAAAAATTTGAATTTTCAAAAATGTGTTAACTAGAAATATCGTAATATCAAAGAATGACCATATCTTTGCTTGGAGAAATATATAATTCTCTTAGATAAATAAATAATTTGATAAAATATATATAAATATATAATACAATTAATAAATTTATACTCAGCACATATACACATTTACAGCTCTATATAATGTATATGGGCATGGGATTTTTAATCAATCACTAAATGATTATTTGAGATTATACCACAAAAAGCAACCCTATTCCATGGTTTTGGGTAGTTTTTTTTTTAAATACACTCTATTAAATGCAAAGGAAAAATAAATATCTACGTGGTAAATTGAGTGGTTTTGGAAAACTTTCTTTGTTTACTTAAAAATCATTCTAAAGCCACTCGATTCTTGACTATTTAATATTTTGGCACTAAAAACCTTCTAAAGACTTAAAACTAAAAACTTTTTTGTTATTTTTTGTTTGAAAAGTTCAAAAAAAAAAGTTTTTTAATTTTTTTAAACTGAAATAAATTTAGTGTTTTTTTTAAATTGATAAATTTTTAAATTTTTTTAAACTGATCATTTAAAATTTTTTTAAACCGATCGTTAAAAATTTTTTAAACTGAAATAAATTTAATAGGGTTGAGCCACCTTAAACAGATATTTTTTTTCCAAAATAATTTGAAATATTTTGTAAAATTTAGTTTTTTAGGTAGAAAAAAATGTTTGTTTGAAACACAATTAAGGCAGCCCTAAATTGATCAGTGTTTAAAACGCTCCGTCTTTTTAGTTGTTATTAAATATCCGTCAGCATCAGGGATCAGGGGCGGATCCAGAATATTCCGTAAGGGAGAGAGAGGAAGAAGGGGGGTTGATTTTATGTTTTTTAATTTAGTGATTTTATGTTTTTTTAATTTAGTGTTCATCTAGCACGAGGAAGATTTTTAGATTATAGGATTTGTGGGCAGGTAAGGGCGAAAATTTTTATATAATTGCATATCATTTTTAAACAGTTTGTTTATTAGACTTAATTTACTTCCTTCTTTTTTAAACAACATTTTAAGTTAAAAAAAAATTAAATTTTTTTTTTTTTCAAAACCTTTTAAGATGGGAGGGTGGGTGGGGAGATCTTCTGTATTCTTATAGATCCTAGAGAGCAGTCATAGCGTAGTGGTAGTGCACTTGTCTCAGAAACAAAGGATCCATGTTTCAAACCCCACCTCTGGGAAAGTTTTGCGACAACGGTTAGGAAAGAGGCATAAACTTCCAATTAAATGCTCATCCACGGCGGTCTGTGGTAACCGTAAGGACTTCATGAGGGCACCTAAAGAAAATTTAAAAAAGCCAAAAATATCCGCCCTTGATCATTATTATTATTAAATGGCCAATTCGTGATGTTAAAAAATCTTGTTCTATTGTGATATAGTAATATAGATATATTATCGACAAAAAACCTGATAAAAAATTTTGTTTGTCAATAACTTAATATTGCACATTCTAACATCTAGTAGAATGTCTGTCCACTTTCTCCAGTAGAATGTCTGTCCACTTTCTCTAGTAGAATGTCTGTCCACTTTCTCTGTGCTATCTTGCTCTATGTCTTTCCTCTTTCTCTAGTTTGACTACTTTTGGCTTTTACTTTTATACTTTTTGTTCTTCCTTAAACTCACTTACTCTTAGTCCGTCGAGCGGGTTGCAATGTTCTTTAGTGAGCTCAAAGGTCTTTAGTGACCTGTCATTGTGGACCTTGATATGTGGCATCTACATAGCAATTTGCCGGAGGAGAATAAACTACAATACAAGCTATTGATAATGTTATGTACCTCAGAATAATGTTTTTTTTACTGTATTGAAACCGTTTTATCTCAAAACTCAAAAATACGGAGATAAGACAAGATAACTCCAACATCTCGAATTATTTAAAGCCTAAACTGGGTATATTTTGTTTTAAATTTTATTTGACTTTTGGTTAATAACATTAACAGCGCCTAAAAAAAAAAAAGATTTATTTTTTACGTAAAAAAAAAAATGAAACTAAAAATATGCTAAAACTGAGTCTAATTTTTTTTTTTAATTTTTAAACTTTCTTATTATATCAATTTTCTTAAAATATGTTAATTAAAAGTTGTCTTTATCTAATTTTGTTTTGATTTTCAATTGTAAAGATTTTTTAAACCTTGCTTAACATTTTGCTTCTTCCTTAAAGTATATGGCAATGTATGGTAATATATATATATACTATTATGTCCTCATCATTAGGACATAATTTATAAGTCTCATAAAAAATAATTTAAGGAATCATGTAATAATTGAACTGACAAGTTATATATCCGATGGGTTCAATAATGGATGCTATACATTAGGAGTTTTAGTGATCTATCAAAAACGTTTGATAATGTTAACCATGCTGTACTTTTGATAAAACTAGAACTCTATGGAGTATTAAACAATAACTTACTGTAGTTTAAAGATTACCTGTCAAATAGGAAGCAATGCATAATATATAAAGGAAACGAAGCAGAAAAAAGCGCATCATAATTTATAGTGTTCCCCATGGACCAATCCTAGGACCACTATTATTCTTACTTTTTATAAATGGTTTATTTTTTTTTTTCAAAATTTAAAATTTTAAATGTTATATTGTTTCCTGACAAATTCGAGCAATAACGCAAATTATTTTTTTTTAAATAATTATTGAAGAGCTATTAAAAACTGATGAGCAAATTACTAGTAACAAACTTTTATTAAATGTAGAAAAAACAAAGAGGTGTTTAAATGTTGAAGTAATTTTAAAAAGGAAACCTCTGAAAGTTTGACAAGTTATTGACAAGGGGAGGGGAGGTAAAAATTGTCAAAAAACTGTAACATAAATTGAACCTATACTATATAAAGCGAAAACATTTCTTAATACTGAATCCTTTAAAAAAATTCTTTTCATTTGTTCATAATTATCTTACCTATTGCAATATTGCGTGGATAAGTACAGGATTGACGCAGAAAGAGCGCACATGCCTTAGAAACAAAGGATCGGTGGTTCAAACTAATCTTTGGGCAAATTTTGCAACATCGGTTAGTAAAGAGGCGTAAACTTCTTATTAAATACTTTTCCGCGATGCTCTACGATAAGACCGTAAGGACCTCTTAGAGCACCTAAAAAAAAAGAAAGAATGAAAAAAAAAGTCAACTTTGAAGTAGGGGTAAAGTCGAAAGACACTTAAGGAAAAAATAGATTGTAAACTTGTACTAACAGAAAACAAAATGGCAAAAGACACTTTGTTTTCTGTTAGTACAAGTTTACAATCTATTTTTTTGCTTTAAAAGTATAAACATTTTTCTATCTAACTAGAATCAAAAATATAATTATCGTATACCTTAATAATATACAAAACATAAAAGAAAAATTGTCAGAAAAAAGGCATGTTTCAAAGATGGAAAGTAGCAAAGGACACATAGTTTAAATATTTTTAAAAACACCTTAAAAACACCTTTTTCAAATCTAAGGTCTTTTTATTGGAATTAAATGAATTTCTATTATAGGTTTATGTATTATATTTGATGTATTATTATTTATATCAAAAAGTTGCTCATTTTTAATATGCAAACAGATAAAGTTGACCGGAACCACCCTCAAAATATGTCCGACACCACCCGATCACAAATATTAGTTTTAAAACCAGTGAATTAAAGTGTTAAACGATTTTTTTTTTTGATAACTCTTGTAAATAAAAATTTATCTTTAATCAATAAAAAGTTATTAGTTTACATAAAACTTAGGTATATTAATATGTGAACTAAATATACATCGCTGATACATTGCTCTTCTGGTGGTGGGGAACAATATCTTGCACTCTCGGTGTCGGCTTTACAAATTATTCGAGTTCTTTTATTTGAAATTAGCATGAGTTTATTAGCGTTTTATGTCCAAACAAAAACTTTAGATGTTATAATTTTTTTTGCTTCAGGTTTTTTTAATATTTGAAGAAATAATTTTCTTTTTTATATAATTTTCAAAACCCTTTTACTACCCCTAAATCTAAAGAAAACCATTTTGGAGTCTTTAGATCACTTCCGCTCATTAGCGTTAACATGAATTTAGTTAAAATCTTTTGAAAAAGTGTCTTAATTTACTATAGATCCTAGTTCTAATCGGTTTTGACGTATATTAACTATATATAGTTGTCAAAATACAATATTTCTATCAATTTTCACAAAAAATACAAGAATTCCAACCAAGAAGGAGCTTATAATTAAGAAAAATTGGCAATAAACAATCAGAACAGATCATATTATTAAACTATGACATTTGTTTTACCTAAAAAACGCATTTATTTAAAATCTTATTTAAATTTCGACGAACTATTGTCATTTTAAGAAAATGAAAAAAAAAAAATTCTTCAGTCTGGTTTTTTTTGCTATAAAAATTTATATTTTATGATACCGCAAAATTTATCATTTTAATTATTTTCGTCTTTTCGTAATTCATAGACCTGATCGTTTAACAAAAATATGTCGTAGTCAACAAAATATCATACAGAAGCTATAGTTTTTGTCAACCATTAACCATAGTACACTTGTATAAATCACTGGCTGTACCGAATTTATCATACGGGTTAGAAATTTGTTGTTATAATAATTCACTTCTTAATAAACTAGACGCTGTTGGAAGGTCAGCATTAAAATTCCTATTTAGTATATCGAAGTACAGCAAAAACTACCTGCATTCCTTCTTTAAAATTGATGACATATCTACAATCCTCATTCGAAACAAATTAAATCTGTTTATCAGACTACTGAACAATCCAACTTGTTTTTCCCTGTTTTTTGCTCAGATATCTGATGTTACTAAAGATAACCTATTTATCAACGAAGTAATAAAAATTTGCAATCAACTTGAGCTAAACTTCGTGCAGTGTTTGATAGAGGGGAAAAAAATAACGGTAAAACGTTGCTGCGATGACGTAGGAGAAAATATAGCGGCAATTTTGAACCATTCTTTTGAATTCTGGAATATCAGAGAACAAAGACTGGTATTTACTAAGTTGATGGAGGAAAAAATCCCAAGAAAAATTTAAATTTTTTATACTGAAAGTATAAACTATTAGTTTTATACAATTTGTTTTTTTACCTGTAATTTGGGTGTTAAAAAGAATAAATAAATAAATATATTTTAAATTTGCCTTAACTACACCGAGCTCCTAGCCAATCGCTTCGGCACATTATGATAGATATTTAGCATATGACATGTTTTCATTTAAATAATATTTTTATAGTATTTAAAATCACATAGCTTCTTTAGTTTAAGCTGAACATCAAGAGTCCAGAGTTACCCTCCGTCGGGGGCTACTTGACCCCTACCAATTTTAGTAAGCTTCAGAAAATCTACAGTAAACAAAATAGAGGATTATATTGGGCGTTAACAGAATGGTTATTGGCAAATTTCTTATAAGCAAACTTAATGCCCTTGTTTTTAAAATTTTTCTATTTATGTTTAAAAAAATACAGGGTATATTTCTTTATATACTATATTCTTACTTTAACGAAACTTCACATTTAATACCGCACAAAGTTTTCAAATGATAATTTTGTTATAACAAGATCTTGTTTCAAAATAATTTAGTATAAAAAATATATACGTTTAAATTAATGTAGTCTACCATTAACTTCAAATGCAGTGAGTTTGTCGTCTTCTGTTCGTATTTTTACTTAATAGTACGCAGTTTTAGGCTAATTAAGCTGAACACTTTATTAGCTTCTCTTTTAAATATGTTATTCGTGTTGTTGAGTACAAACCTAGTCAGCTATAGAAGATTGATTGTACTTAAACAATTGATTACCGGCAACTCGTTTTTCCTGAGGGAACAACGAAACACGCTATAGATTATGACTCACTTAAAATTATATCTTCATTAAAAGTTAATTAACCTTTTAAATCAGAAATGAACAATTCTTGAAAGACCTTTGTGAGGTTGTTGAGGTTTTATTTGGATGATATCCTTCTGAGTATTAAGATCTATGTATTACATTTCATGGTGGTTATATCAAATCAAGGTTATAATGGTTCTTTATTTCCGTTAAAACTAATAGTAACTGAAAAATGTTGTGTCAATACATTCATTTTGAAAACTGTAGGTGTCACCAAGTAGTGTTACAGCAAGAAACTGTATGCTAAACTCTTCGCAAGCCGTTAACAGTAAGTCTAAAAAAATATTTCTATATTTTACTGCTGAATGATCGGCAAGTATTTCGAGTATTGTAAGCAAGGCTTTGCAGCAAAGAGTTGGGAGATTATGAAAGTTTTGTTCGAGCCAGAAAAAATAGTACATGTGTTTTATTTTTGTTTATATTGAAATTATTAATAATTGTTTATCCGCGATAAAATATTTATATTAAATTTTAAGCTCAAATAAAATATACAGTTACTACATTAAGGGGCGGGTTTATGGTGATGCCACTAATGTTTCTAAAATCTCTGTTTAGAGAAATCAATCCTTTAAGTTTTCTATAAAGTTTAATTTAAACATAAACGTTTAATTTATTATTAAAACTAAAATAAAAGTTGAAACATAACTTATATTTATATTATATAAACATAATTTATATTTTGTACAGCTTAATTTTCTATTTTGTAAAGCGTTGTAAACTTTACAATACTACAGTATTAAGTGAAAACTGTGAGTTTTCAACTTTTTTTTGTTTGTTTTTTGCCAGTTAACCCACGATTTAGAGATCATGAACAAATTACGCAACGGTAAAAATTATTGTTTAACAAAACAATATTGTGCAGAACTGAGAAGTCCGAGGCTCAACGCGCACAGTGAGTCAAAATCAATTAAAAACGGCAAAAAAACCCCATAATATGACATAAATTGATTTTTTTAAATTAGTTTAATTATGAGTTTAGTTAAAAACTAAAAGATTCCACTAGATTCCATGGTAGTTTTAATATTTTCCCATTAATAGGTATATATGAAAGAAGAAAAAATAAAAATCATTTGCCCCAACTTGCCCCAATTAAAATAAGACCTTTTAAATACTTCGTTTTTTTTTTGTATTTTTGTTTCCTTTTTAATTATAACTTGCGCATAAAGTAGCGAACAATAGTTCATTGCTTGCATTCATCACACAAATAAGACATTTAGTTCCTATTACTAAAAAAACTAATGCTCAAGCAGATGTTGCTAATTATCAAACCTCAAAATCAAAATATGCAATATTTGATGTTATAGTGCATATTTTAATATTCAGAAAGAGCAAGAACTGGGAAAATTTAGGTGATAGAAGCAGAAGATCTAAGGTAATAATAAGTAAATTAAGTTCAACCCAGTTTGAAAAAATAGTTTACAAACTTAAATATTAAATATTATCTTGTTTAAGGTTGCCAAATTGGCTGAACATCCTGCTGAAGCATTGGCATTAGCTTCAATTAAAAAAGCCACTAGAGATCCTACCAAAAAAGATTTCGTTGTTCTCATGAAAAGTGCAACAAACTCTGAAAAAGTTAATATCACGGAGATAAATTTTCCGATAAAAATGAAAACCGAAGATGCCTTGAGCTTAAAAGTTCAGTGTGACCTTTCTGATGAGCAGTATCAAATTATTAGAAATTCATCAATAATACATAATGCAGATATTTACCCTTCACTTCACGAAATTAAGAATGAGAGACACAAGTGTTATCCTGAGGGTTAAATTGTGACAGAAACATCTGCTTCAACTCCTCTACAGGGTAAGTTTAATCATACTCTGACAAGAATATTAACTTTTACGGAATGCCAAGACTCTATGAGAATGTTTGCAGAAATTGGGGGGAAGTTTAAAGGTGTACTTCACTTTAAAGGTGGCTTTGATGGTGCCTCCAGTCAAAGTGTCTATAAACAAAAATATACTGATACAAATATTGGTGAGGCCCAAGTTAACGAGCAAAGTCTTTTCCAGACAGCTATTGTTCCACTTAAATTAACCATCACGAACAAAAATATATGGTTAAAAAAGAAGCCTTCCAGTACACATTACTGTAGACCCTTACATCTCCAATATCAAAAAGAAACGGAAGAATTGATACGAAATGAGTATAAACTTTTAAAAGCAGAAATCAATAGACTAGTCAAATTTGAAGTAAAGTTAGAAGTAGAGGAAGGCAAACCGGATACGACAATCGCATTTAAGTTCAAACTAGATTTAACCATGTTTGATGGTAAAGTGGTTAATGCCCTCACTAACACTCTGTCCTCCCAATCATGTAATATTTACTTTCGCTGATATAACGGGAGTGTCAGTAGATGTAATTATTAAATTGAGGACAATCCTAATATCAATATGCTCCTGTTATGAGTTAAACTCAGAAAGTTTTGGCCAGTATTGCTATGAAACTACAGCTCTTATACTCAAAAACTATTGCTGGTATATGATTCCCCCAACTGTTCATAAACTCTTGGAACATGGTGTGCAGATATCTGAGGCATTAGAACTGCCAATTGGTACTCTGAAGAGTAACAAGAGGCTCTAAATAAGAAAATTCGCAAAGCTAGATTAAACCATACAGCCAAGATATCAAGAAAGAATGTTATGAAAAACCAGTACCAATACCTCTTGATTAGAAGTGATCCTGTAATATCAAACATTTGTTTCAAAAAATACAAGGTTGAAAACGGAAAAACACTTACCCCTGAAGTTTTATCTTTGTTTATAACTTTAGGTTTATAACTTTAGGTTTTCTTTTTTTTGTTTTCTTGAAAGAAAAATTAGATGAGATAAATATTTATTTTGTATTTAATATACTTTAATATTATTATAATATTAAAAGATTTTTTGAATCCAATTTTTCTTTTTAATAAGTATATGTTTTGGTTTGAAGAATTTAATTTTTTTAAATTAAGTCTTTGTGCGCGTAAAAGACTATAACACTTATACGCGTATACGTATTAGATTCTTATACGCGTGTACTACCCTGAGGCACAAGAAAAATTTACAATAAAAAATATGTGGTATTTTTTTATATGGTATTTTGGATCAAGGAATGCAATTTATTTATTTAAATCATATTTTGTGCGCGTAAATGACACTTACACGCGTAAGCTTGCGTTGTACGCGTCATAGGTACGCGTAAAAAATATTTTCAATAACAAATTTAAATTTTTTGACCCAAAATACGATAGTATTGATATATCACACGTTTATATATGATAGTTATATAATTTTTGCCGTTTTTTCACCTTTCTGACTCACTGTGCGCCAGCGTAAAGGAGAAGGCTTAAAATTTCTAGTTAAATGCTCTTTTGCGGTACTCTACATTAAGACCGTAAGGAATTCTGGGACCACCTTAATAACTACAAAAAAAAAAAAAAATAAAAAAAAAAAAAAAATAGCAACTATTAACAATGAGTTTTGCTATGCAAACCCTTTAATTAAATTCATCCCCTACGTAGTTTCAATACAAATTTAGCGTTACGTAATTTATGTCATCGATGATCGTAATTTAATCTCTTGCATGTATTCCATTTAAACTTTTTTAATTATCTACGCTGCTTTACGCAAGTTGAACCTAAAATGCGTAGCAACAGTGCATTTTCCATAATTACCAAGCTTAAGAAACTGCCTTAAAAAGTAGAAGTTATAAACTGAACTTATGTTAATGCTACAAATAAATAAATGATTACACACACAAGTTATTAACTTTTGGTGTCGCTATACAGTTCCAGGGCCTTTAGTACCTAGTTATTTTACTTATCTTGAAACATGTGTATTATTCAAAATGAAAAAAAATAAATAAAGAAAATCTGGATTCTTACAATCTAAATTGCCAAGAGTTCATATTAACAGTTAAGTTTTAATTGTAGCTATGTAGCTTACATAACCTTAGAGACCATATTAAAAAAAAAATTCATCATACAACTGAAGTTTAGGATTACTTCATAAAGTGTATGTTAAATTAAAAACATAACAAGCTTTGTATATTTACAAGAATTATAATATACTAAAAATACAAATAAAACTAAACTCAATCTTGAACAAAACAACAATTAACATCTGTATCATACTGTCATTAAGGTTAAGAGCTTTATGAACGTGAGACATTAACTTTGTAGTTGAATGCCAATCCGTGGAGCTCTGTAATAAGACCGTAAAAACGTTTTGGCTCTGTGATAAGATTGTAAAAACGTAAAGTATTATCGATAAAAGTATTATCAAACTTAACTACAGTTAAGATATTGTGTTACAATATTAAATTTTTGTTTTCTGTTTAAATTTCAAATTGCTATTTTAGAAATAACACCATATATATATATATATATATATATATATATATATATATATATATATATATATATATATATATATATATATATATATATATATATATATATATATATATATATATATATATATATATATATATATATATATATATATATATATATATATATATATATATATATATATATATATATATATATATATATATATATATATATATATAAAATTGTTATTGTTGAGTTTACACAGTTGCCATATAAAAATTTTTGTAATTAATGTTAAATGCCACAATTACAAAAACTTAAGCAAAAGTATTTGCCTATTTATAAAGAAATTTTACTTTCTAAATATTATACCGAGTATATTTTATATATTTCAATTTTAAAATGGTTACATAACGTAGTTTTAATTATTTTTCATGCTGTGGCTCGATATTTCCTTCTTCGTAAAAAAATAACAACATTTAAAAAAAAATTTTTTTAACGAAGACAGAGCTTCCTTTAAGCTCATACTGCGTTTTATTTACGCAAAACGTCGAGCTCGTTCACTATGTCAACACTAAAACTTCTATATGACTGTACAACACAGCGTGTTTTTTGAATTTAAAGTAAAACGTAAAAATTCAGTAAACATTTTTTAGAAGTATTTCTTTATATAATGTGGCTGCCATTACCAATACTCATATCCCAAAATATTTTTTCAATTTAAAAAAAATATAAAATAATTAAAAACATTTTCCGTTGAAAAACCAACAACAAAAGCGGAAATTATTTTTTTTTGTAACGTTGTTTATTTATCTATCGATATGTTTTGGAAAGGAAGCTTTTTTTGTTAAATATAGCATAACCATTTTTATTATAAAACTCCAAAACCTCACAGTTAAATTTTCAACTTATGAATGAACATCAGCAAGTAGAATAAAATTTCCACGAAAACGTTAAAAAAATTTTTTATTCTAAGTTATAAAAATTAAAGAATATCAACTGAACCTTAATGATGTGCTTCTAGCTTTTTAAAAAAGATGATGCTACATTTAACTGTAATATTTGTATTATTTGGAACATTTGAAAGTACAACATTTTATTCAGAAGTATGTCCTAAAGAAAACTCATACATAGCAAATAATAATACAAAGTTAATTATTATTGGAAATGTACTTACAGTCTTTCACAATTCAACAGAAATTGAAGTTGACATTTTGGGAACTATTCTTGGAAGCACAAATTTTCAAACTATAAAGCTAACATGGAATCCAGTTTACTCATTTGAATGCTCCTTTATATACAAAAATAAAAACATTGTATTGTTTATTGGAGATAACAATCAACTTTTATCAGTTTCAAAAGTAAAGTCTTTTAATACAGGTGAGTGTTTTTAATGAGTGTAAATACAAGTTTATGGATTTTAGTAAAGATTTAGCATGAGGGAATTTATGTTGATTATAAATTTATCCTAATGCATGCTCCTGACTTATATGAAGAGTTTTTAACTAGGATTTGTGGGTACTTGCCCGTAAAATATTTGCATTAAGATTACTTTTTCGATAAAAAAAAGAGATCTTAGAATATTTTGGGACAACCTAGATTTCAGAATGTTTTATAAAAATATAGTGTTTACTATACTTACATGGGCTTTCCAAAGTTTTTTCAATACCCCAAGTATTGTTCATTCAATGTTTATGTTTTCTAGTTTTAGTGAGGGCAGTATTGTTGATGTTTTGTTTTTGTTATTTTGAATGAAACATAAAGTATTTAGTTTTTCTGTATTTAGTAATAACATTTAATTTGATGTTCAAATTTTCAAGTCTACTCAGTGGGCACAGAAAGTAAAATGGACGTCTTTTAAACGTCTTTTAAACGTTTTGGACGTCTTTTGAGCGGTCAAAAAACATCTTTTTTAGATCTCGCGCCCACTGGGTATTGTTCATGCATTAAAAAGGTCATTGATTGAGATTGAGGAACAAAATAAAACTGCGTTGTCGGCAAATTTTATTGCATTAAGACTTTTCGAGGCTTTTATTGAGTTATTAGTGCTTTTTTATATAAAGTGTATATAGTTAGTATATACATTTTATATAAAAAAAGTAGATGCAGCATTTTTTGGGGTTTGAGATTTCAGACATGAAGCAAACTACAAACATTTTTAGTTTATACTTCAATTATGACAAATAAGGATATTTTGCAAAA
>NC_061163.1:46153407-46180907 GCF_022113875.1 Hydra vulgaris
CAAGTCGAGCTTGACTCAAGTTTGCTTCTTGCATTCCACCATTAGTTTAGGTGACAATTCATTCTTCGGACGCATTGTTTTGTCTTGGAACAACACAGCATTACAGTCATCGCAACGTAAACGTCGCGTTGGTAATACATTATTTAACACCATACATGTTCTTCTTAGTCGGCGCAAATTTTACCCGTAATTTGTGTTGAGATTTGACTATAAAGCTAAATCAGCTATTTCCTGCAAAAAAAAAAAAAAAAAATCATTTCAACCTAATAAAATTATGGAACATTAAGAACATTATGCTGTAAAAGATACTAGCCTACTCTAGTTTGGAAATTACTTGTAAAATAGAAAACAATACTATCAACGTATCTAGAAACAATCAAAAATACTAAAACTAACTTTACTTGAGAAGTTCTACACTTTTATGTAGATTTTTCACTTTTCTAACTATACTTTATATAAAGTTTTAAATATATTAAGATTCAATTTTATTTGTAGACTTTAACTGTTTTTGTTCTTAAAAAAGTTTTGAAAATATTTTTAAAGAAGCAAACAAAGATTTAAAAAATAAATAAAAAGAATGGTTTATATGCAACAAACTGTTGCATATAAACCATTCTGAATTTATAAAAAACTTAAGTTTTCTCATTCCACAAACAAACAAAACCAAAGAAATAGGGTAGAGTTAGGCAGGTTGGCAATTCAAATATCTCAAATACTAAGTATTGCATGATAGAACAGCTAATGGATGAAAGTTAGGGAACTAGAATGGTAACACAATGCACAACAAAAGGTTGTAGGACGGCAGCTAAGAAAGATGCACAAGCACTTTTTCTATTTTGGACCAAAAAAGTTAAAAAAAAAAAAAAAAAAAGTATTGCTATTTTTCTCTTAAATGCTTAAATTTTTTTTATCTGTTATCGCAGATGTTATCATATCAACCCTGCTATCGACCAACCCTGCCATCACAAATGACATCACATCAACCATCATATCAACCAACCAACCCTGCCATCACAAATGCCATCACATCAACCCTGAGTTAATTTTTTAACAATTTATCGGATATCGATTACAACTAGCTGTTTTTTAATAAGTTTACTTGTGATTATAATTAGCTATAAAACATAAAACTTTTATTTCTTTACCTAAAGCTATACAAACTTAGGAGGTTGAATTGTAGAAAGTATTTTTTGGGTTTCTCGTGAATTGAGCAGCTTTGAAAAAAATAAACAAAACTGAACTATCGAACAAAAAGAAAAAACTTAGATAAAAAAGAACTTTACGTTACGTAATATATTTTTTTAAAACTAGTAATTTTTAAATCATGTTTCAAAGTTTCAGATAGTTGTATAAAATAATACTGTATGATTTATGACACTTTCTTACTATTTAATTTTTTTCTTTTCTTACTTACGTCAATAAATCAATAAAATAAAAAGTTTGTAAATTATAGACATAATTAATGTTAACGATAGTTTTATTGATGATTTTATTCAAGTTCTGTTTCATATAAACTCATTTATCCGTTGGTTGCTCAACACTCTCCACCCAGCTGCTTAACTTACCCTGATTGATTCTTTTTAGATGGTTATATTATCTTCTCATTAATGATAAAGTTATGTAAAACGACACATTGTTCATGAGATCTGTTAGATTTACTAAAAATTGATCAACTTGCTCCGCTCTACCCCATTAGACATGCGTTGTCCGAGGTACGTCCGTCGATAAAACTTTATAGAAAAAAACATATATAAATTTTCCCAGTGGGTATGCGTCGTCCGGGGGACTTCCGTCAGACTTCTTACGGACGACTAGATGTACGTGTGACGTCCCCCGGACAACGCTTGCCCACTGGGTATATAATATAATAATATAAAATTATATTATAAAAATAGATTAATCAAATAAAATCAATTAAAAAACAATAAACCTGTAACTAATATAAAGTAAAACCAAAACTAATAATATTTATTATCATAATCCACATTTTCTTGAGTTTGTTTACAGTCAATTGATTAACAGTGGCATAGCAAGGGCTTATGTTGTCCGGTGAAATCTGATATTCTCCGCTCCCAAATTGCAAAAAATTGTCTTTTTAAAGGTTTATTTTTCTTGCTTTTCTGAGGTAAGTCATTAACGAGACTTTCAAAGTCAATTTCATTACTCAGTTTCTGTTCAATGGATAGTATGGCTTGGTTTCTTAAACGCAGATTACTCATTGTAAATCTAAAGTAACTTTTTATTAATTTTAAAAAACTTTAAAAAACTTCTCGCGCAACTAGCCACAATAAAAGTAGTTTCTTTAAAAAACTTCTCGCGCAACTAGCCACAATAACAGTAGTTTCTTTAAAAAACTTCTCGCGCAACTAGCCACAATAACAGTAGTTTCTTTAAAAAACTTCTCGCGCAACTAGCCACAATAACAGTAGTTTCTTTAAAAAACTTCTTGCGCAACTAGCCACAATAACAGTAGTTTCTTTAAAAAACTTCTCGCGCAACTAGCCACAATAACAGTAGTTGTAAGAAAAACTCGAAGCAGTCTAACTATAATGAAAACTGAGATTTTAAGACTGTTATTTAGAATGAACAGCAAAAGTTCAAGTGGACCACCATCCATCCTTGTTTTTTTCTTTTTTTTTTGTGATGCGGCAACAGAAATTAAATTTTGAAATTTTTTCCTTCCAAGTAGAAACTCTTCTTCATTAATGTCATCATGTTAAAAACCCAGAAATTAAAATTCGTATTTATCTTTTAAAAGATTTAATGGAGTAAGAATGGCATATTTTTCAGGAAGAACACAAAACTGTTCAAACTTTGTAATGATTTCGTGGATCCCTACTTCAAATTCAAATTTTGTAATAATTTCTTGGGTCACTCTGTCAAGAGACAAAAACATTTCTCTTCTTAACTAATTTTTTTATGACAATGCAATATCATGTGATTCTTCCCCTGTCATCTGTTTCTTTTTTACATCAACAACAATGATTGTGCCCAGATTACCACAAAGTTCTTTTGCATAAAATATAGCTTCATTAACTAATTGAGTCCTATTCTCAGTTTAAAATTTGTATGTATGTTTAAAAAAAATTCTTGTATGTTTTAAAATCCTTTTTTCGTAGGCAGATCTGTGAATCATTTGTGTCCCAAAGGACTGACTCCCACAATTCGAGAAAGCAAAAACAAAAATGATTGCAATGCAATTAACAGTACCCCAGCATGTGATTTAGTATATCTGTTTTCCTCTTAACAAGTTAATTATTCCACAGATTTTAAAACTTTTAAGTATTTTTTTTTTCACAACAAAAAATTGCACTTTAACCAGTGTCACTTTAACCAGTGTCGGATATCAAAACATCCCAGCATGAGTTGAGAAAGAGAAAAATAGAAATAATTGCTCCATAGTTTTAAAAAGTGTTACTATGATCACAGCAGCTAAAACTCCAAGCACATTTGCTAAATTTAGTGAATTGTTTGTTTATGCAACAAATTTGTTGATTTCTGTAATGCGCATCTGAACACCATTAAGGTGACGAAACTCGTTCCACATAACAAGCGAAACAGAAAAAATTATTTAAGAAATTTATACTCTATATAAATAAACAAAAATCCTTTTCTCGTAAGTTCATTAGTTATGTTCTATTCTTTTTTTTTTTTACTTATTTAAGTTTTTACTTATTGTTTTTAATTTGCTTTCAAAAAAAAGACTAGCAATTTGTGAAGTTTTTATCATCAATTTATATTTTCAACTACAACAAATTTGTGAAGTCAAATTTGTTTTTTTTGTAATTTCGCTTTGTAATAGCTAGTTTAATACTTTTTTAAAAAAAAGTCAAATAACGCGTATGGTATTCAGGTAAGGTGTGGCTAGTTTTAGACTTTTTAAAATAAATTTGTCGCTAATAAAATGTTGCCGCTTGGTGCAGCCCGCTCCCACCGTCCCACTCTTGCTACCCTACTGGGTATTATCTACTAAATGGTATAACCTTATTTTACTTTTAAAATTTTTGTAAATATTTATTCAATTCTCAATATATGCTAGATATTCCAAATAAAACTTTTCTCCGCGTTCTTTTTTTTTTATTTTTATACCTATATATTTTGTAATTTTTATCGATAAGCATGTACAAATAAAACCTTCTTAAATATTTTGCTGGCTAAGCACTTTGATTTAGTAAGGAAACCTTATTTATTTAAAGCTATTAAAAATATTGTGGGTTTTATTTTCTTTGCGCTGTTTTTATTTTTTTTATGCAATAAAACTAAAAATAACAATATTTTCTTCAAAAACACAACTAGTTAACAAATTGCCGTCAAAAATTATTGTTGATCGTCATGGTCAGGTGCAACTTATTTTAAATTTAAATTTTTTCTTAAATAGTTTTAAAAAATCCTACCAAGAGCTATAACAATGATTAAAAAACGTTTTTAAAATGTTTTAAAAACTCTGTAAACCATTACCCATATTATTATTTTATGATACTCAATAATATTTAAGTATCTTATAAATTCATTATCAACATATCGAAAAGTAAGTAAGCAAATAAAAAAACAAAAAAACAATAAGTTTAATAAGGAAAAAAGTAAGATTAAAAGTAAAATTAAGTAAAGAGCCCATTCAGCTTATAAAATAATGTTACCGATAGACACATTGAATAAGATACCTTAAAAATTATTAACTATAAGAACTAATAAATTACTTTGTTATCAAGAAAACACAAATTTCGACCCTTGACAGATACCTTAAGATACCTTAAAAATGATGTCAAATGATAAAAAAAATTTTCAAAACATAGCTCTATTAGTAACTGTTTTACGATATGAAAGTGGTTATCACAACTTTTAAGAGCCTCCGCAATTAGTATGTTTCATGGTGCCTCATGTATCATGGTGCCCCATTCTCCCCTATGCGTTTTTCTTTTTATGTATTAGTGTACAGTTTTCAAACCCAATGGCACGCTAATGCGTACTAAGTTTGCAAAAATTCAAAAAAATTTACCCGCACAGCAAATGTAATAAAAATAATTTTTATTCCCTGAACACTTTTCGTAAATAACGATTTGTAGGGCTTGCTAGTAGGACTGGTAGATATAGTTTTATATTTTAATGAAAAGGCTTATATAAATAACAAGCTACATTGTTTTAATATAATTCTATTAAATTTTGAGCCTATCACACTTAAAATTCTCTTTCAAAAAAAATCTTAGTTTGATTGTATATATTAATATTTTATTAAAATATTTTAACATTTTAATATTTGTAATATTATTGAAACAAATGAAAGTTTTAATAAAAACTAAAATTTCATTTGTTTCAATAAAATTAAAATATATTCTTTGAACAGGCTAAAGATCGACCAAAAGAACAGGGTGAAGATCAAAAAAAGACGTCTTTTGAACGTTCAAAAGACGTCCAAACGTGCATAAGACGTTTAAAAGACGTATTTTTTACGTCCGTGCCCACTGGGTTATTCCTTACGCATTTACAAATTTACACTTAGTCACTTACAAAATTACACTTAGTCCTTGCACTTAGTCCTAATTTGCACTTAATATGTCCATAAAATTAGATCCCCCCCCCAATCCCTTCCTTCCCTTGTTGCCATGCGTACTTTTAAGTCTCCCCCTCCCTAATAATTACCTACGCTTTTGAAATACACCCCCCTACCCCTATTTTTTTTTCAATAAAATAGTTTTAGTTTAGAATATGTATAAATTTAAAATATGAATAAATAAAAGAATATATACACATTATATCACTGTCAAGACATTTACTTTTTACTTTTAAAAATATTTGTTCAGATGACGAATCAAATAAAAATTAGTTTTACTAAGGGCAGACGTTTTTTTCAGTCACCCCTATTTAGTAAGTCCGTAAAAAACAAGTCTTACGCAAAATCTGCACAGGGTTTTAGGCTTTTTTTTATATAACTGTATTGTAAACAAAGCCTAAAACCCAGTACCGGGGCTAGACTACCCATCCCCTCAGTTTAGCGTAAGGGGGAGAGATTGAGCAAGTTTAGGGGTCCTTTTGCAAATTTAAAGCAGTTTTTGTTTTAGCAATATCTAGCGGTAAAATTTCGAAGATTTTGAGACCCTAATGACAGGTTGTTGTTGTTTTATTTTTTTTGGGTGGAGGAGGGGGAAGGGGAAATCACCAACCCATTAGCCACGGCACTGCTAAAACCTGTATTTTTGCAGACTCAAAAAAGGGGTTGCCTCAAATAAAAGTCCGCCTTACTCAGGACCAGTGTATAAGGAGCGGTATGTGTGTATAGAGGGACACTATACCCTAGACTCCCCTATACCATACATCCTTTTATGTTGGAAAACTAAGATCTTTAGTCAGAATTTTAACTTTTCTGTTGGTTAGCTGGTTAATTGTGATAAATTAGAAAAACGATGTGCGTTCTTTTAAACAGAAACCTTCCCCCTCCCAAATACGCTTTTGTACGCTATTTGAAGACCTCCCACCCTTCTCTTTATGAGCGTACGTACTTTATGGAAGACTCCCTACGCCAGTGTTAGTATACTTTTTTTAACGCTGTTTTGACACTTTACACTTATGCGAGATTAAATAAAGTTTTGCAATGTTTTATACTTATGTAGCAAGTGATCCAAAATTTTTTTGTGTTTGAGATTTTTTGGTGTTTTTAACCCCCTAAATTTGAGGGGTTACAAATTTTATATGACCATAATTTTTGAACGCTGAACAATAACACTATGTAACTTTAGATTTATTGATCAATATAAGTCTAGTTAGGAATAGTACAAAAAATATTTTATCAACTTGTTGCCACTCACGTTTGGAAGGGGGAAGGGGGAGGAGCGGGTGATGTTAATGGAATTTTTTTGTTCCCAGCCTCCAATCGTCGTAACTTTTTGCAAAGCTTCATTATTTGACAAACCTGGAGGATTGGTTGAGCTGACAAACCTGGAGGATTGGTTCAAAGCAAACAAACTCTCTTTAAATATTAGTAAAACTAAATATGTTTTATTTCATAAGTCATCTAAGGCAGATAGTTTGCCTCTTCAACTTCCTCAGTTAGTCATAAACAGAATTATTGTAAAAAGAGTCTTGTAATTGAAAATCCTGGGAGTAATATTTGATAAACATCTTAATTGGAAAAGTCATATTACGCTCGTTGAAAACAAAATTTCTAAAACAGGAGGCATTATGTATAAAACAAAACACCTACTAAGTAAAAAATGCTTAAAAGATATATACTACTCTTTTATTCATAGTTACATTAGCTACTATAACATTGCTTGGGGCAGTACTTGTTTATCAGCATCAAAGAAAATATATATAAAACAAAAACAAGCCAGTAGAGTTATATGTAATATGCATAAATGTGCCCACGCCAAACCGTTACTCCGTGAAATCAAAGCTTTAAACGTCTATGAGTTAAATTTGTACCAAAACCTATTATTTATGTTTAAATATCAAAACGACATGCTTCCTAAATTCTTTAACAATCATTTTTCAATTATTTCTCATAAATACTTAACGAGGTGCTCTATTCACAATTTTAACTTACCTAAGTCAATATTAAAAAAAACAGATTACTCAATTTCATATAGAGGACCTCATTTATGGAACAGAATTCTTGACGACAAAATGAAAAGTATAACCTTAATACAATCTTTTAAAAATGTAGTTAAACAGAATTTGCTCGACTTAGCAGATACAAACATACTTTTATATTTTTAGTTTTAAAATTTAATTTTTTTTACGTTACTTATTTGTTTTTCTTACTGTTTTTTTTTTCTTGCTTTTTACTTTACTTTTGAAGTATTTTTATCTTATTACAATAAAGTTTATATTTTTTTGCTTTATATAATGAGTATTTGTATATAATGAGATAATGACACAAAAAAAAAAAAAAATGTAAATAATTATTATATATATTTTATTTCTATATTTTACTTCAGACGTCTTATGATAGTATAGCTATTTTTAACTTGCTATATAAAATGATTATTTGTTTTTTTGTTGCAAAAACTTGTAAAGCTAATCTTTTAAATTTCTTTACTTTATTTATTTAATTTAGCAAATTTTATTTTATTATTGTTATTTTAACTTGCTTTATATAGTGAATATAAATTATTATATTTTATATATTATGGATACTTTGTAAAAAATATATCACGCAAATTGTAGGGGCTTGACGACAAGACTTATGTCTTCTACTTGCTCCTGTCATTCTTTATATTTTGATTTATCTTATTAAACTTGGAAACGAGAACATTGTAAAATGCTTATATATGACGAAATAAATTATCAATCTATTGACATAAGTATAAACATACAAATATTTGGAGTTTGCTCCATGACTGGAAGTTAGCTATCTCAAACACCAAAAAAACCTTCATATTTTTTAGGTTCACTCTTTTGAAATTCACATTCAGGAGTTTTTCCCACTGAGTTGCAGTTGCGCTAAATTAATAAAAACTGAACAGTTTTTTGTTTATTAAAATTTGATGCTTTTTAAGTAACGCACAAGTAAGGTTTAAAACAAATTGTATTATTGATTTTTCAAATGATTCGAATACTTGAATACTTGAATGCAGGGCCGGCGCGAGTAAGTGTCAGGTGGGGAGAATGTGCTATTACAACTTTTGCCGACTAAAAAAAAAAAAAAAAAAAAAAAAAAGTCCTCGTTTTTGAAAATTTGCCGACTGCAATGACGACATTTGCCGACTGACTGTCTAAATTTACAGACTAATCTATTAGTCGGTAATTATACCCCCACCCCCCACCCCCCTATCCCGCCGGCCTTGCTTGAATGGTTCGAATAATTGAGTATTTAATTATTCGAATATCTTAAAAAACTGATAAAAATCATGAAAAAAAGGTAAGCATTTAATTTATTATTTATTAAATGAGACTAAAACCAACTCTATAAAATACAATACCATTTGAAGATTCGTCTTTCCTTTTTGTTCCTAATTTTGACATCACCATTGCGAATGTTGAAAATTGATGTTTTCTTTCCCATAATTATAGACTTCACTGTTAGAAAAGCATTGTAAAATAAATCTATATTTCTAGATTTTATTCCAATGGCTTTATAAATTTTAAATTCTTTGCTCATAAAACTAACTTATATTAACGTATGGTATGTTTTTTTTTTTCATGTAATGAAATCATGTAATTTCATTTGATTAAGATAAATTATGCAGAAACATCGGAAGTAACACCATTGTTTTAAGTCTTCTCTGGTTTAACCGTACGGAAAGTTAAACGTAATTCAGTGTGTCTTTCTGTCAACTTGTTTATCAAAAATTTCACAGTCATCTTGCAAGTTATTAGTATGTCATTGTTTCTGCTCAGTGAAAAGTTAGAAAAAGTTTATAGTCAGTTTTTTTCTTGAATTTTGTCAAAAGCATTTAATTCAGTCAGACTGGTATTCTTACAGCTATATAGCATGGCAATTTATGCCAAATATTTTACAATTTTCTAATTCATTAATAATAAAAAAGCAAATAACCGTTACTTTCAACCTTTAGTATGTATTAAATTAGTTTCATCATCAAATAATTCTTTACATAAAGTTTTTCTCACTATTTTTGTAGAAAATACACACCAAGCTAGATGAACAATAAAGATATTAATTCACCGATTGCATGTGGTATACATTGATAAAGAAGACATTAGAAAGGAAGGAGAGCGTCCTAGTTAAATGCTCCTTCGCGCTGCTCTGTGATAAGACCGTAAGGAATTCTGCTAGCACCTTTGCAACTTTAAAAAAACAAAAAAAGCACGAGTCTAGTCCTCTTTTAGTCCAAACATACACACGGTACTTGCAATGTCATTTACTTATGCAACATACACACAACACTTGCAACGTCAGTTACTGATGCAACATTACTTTTTTCCAAATTCTTTTAAACATTAGTTTACAAATATTAAAAACAAAAATTAATTTAATTTACAAATATTAAAAACAAATAAATTAATGTTGTAGAAAGAATATATTTACAAATATATATTTTCTACAACATTAAAACTTTCAATTGTTTAACTAGCCCTTTGCTCCCCCCCCCCCCGCCTATTAAACTAAACTCACCGAGAGTTTTAATATTTTACCGTTGATTAGTATATTACTTATGATTTGAATTAAAGCTTTTTTGTTCTTGAAGATAAGAAGTTACTAAACAAATTACTTTTGACTAAATTTGGAAAAATTATACTCTAAATTATACCAATTAGAAATAGATTGTCCAAATAACAAAAACTTTTAATTATTCAATTAACTGTGAAACCCAGGCACGCTGGAAGGGCCTGGGGACAGGGGTGGCAAACCAAAATACTTGCCAAAATATCCGCACAATATTTTACTATATATAACATCAAATATAAATAAATCTTTTAATCAACCTTACGTTCTCCAAAAAATACATATAAAATATCCCTTTTTCTACTACTTTTACTCGTACGAATTACCTGTACAGTGCATTTAACACTAAAGTTTATGCTATAAAACATGCAATTAAACAATCTACCAAATAAATCAACTGTTTCTTAGCTACTTTCTAGATGTCAATAGTACAAATCATTCTATAACATTCTTAGCTTTACAGGGTGATAGAACAATTTTAAGTGTATTTGCCGAAGTAATTCAGTCTTAGTAGTTTTCAGTCTCAGTAATTTTAAGTGTATGGTCACACTTAAAATTACTGAAGTAACTCATTTATTTCAACAAACTGTTTGCAATTTCTTTAATGTTAATTGTGTTGATTTGTTTTTTGTGTATCTGAGAAAATATAATGTTCAGTTGATTCCAGTTTGTGACCCATGTTTTTACTCTCCTCATTACACTGATGATTAATTTGTGTGTTTGTTTATAGGCAACTTTTGCAGCTGGCATGCAATTGAAAATATCTGCAATTTTTGCCACTATGGAAACACTATATATTTTTTTAATGTTACTCCATCCTGTCTCTTACTTAAACTGTTCCGAATAGTACCAGTTATTGCACCACCCTTATCAGTAATTACTGAATTTTAATATTTATAATTGGAATAACTCTTTGTTTTTGCATAACTTCGTTTTCGACTCATTGTCTCGCTTGATTTCAGGTATTTTTTTTATCTGATCTGAGACACATTTTGAATGTAGAATACTGTGACCCAACAGTCAGCTAAATTTCTTGAAATTGCTTTGATAGATTCTCCAATATAGCAAATAGTTCAAAATGACTTGCAGTTCAAAAAGTTTTATTTACTGATGAAGCCGAGGTAATGAATCTTTAATTTGTGCTTTTGTTTCTGCAGCATTTGTTTGTCACTCTGAAGACTGTTAAATATTGTACAGAGTTCTGCAATCTTCTCCAACACCACTTGTGATATGTGCCATGGAATGAAAATATTGAGCTTGCTGTCTAAAAAATTTTTTTCAATTTTTCTGCCAAGCATTTCATAACTAATGTTCCATTAAAGCCAACTTTGGCAACTTTTGTATATTCCAAGTTGCACCACAAAAGGATATCTTTAATATAAAATCTTCATTCCGACTGTAAGTTCTTATTTTAAACGACATTTTTTACTTCTTTCTAATATCTGAGGATTCATCTGCGAGTATTGTAGAGTATGAGTAATGTTTATCTTTGATCAGTTTAGCAACCTACCTTTGTGATTCTAAGTTGAGATGTTCTAAGTTCTTGCTATTGCAAGATGTTATAAGATAGAAATAACGGTTTTCAATCATCAACATTTCTAATGCCTAGTCAATTTTACTCTTATCCAAATGAAACAGGCAAATATTTGATTATTCATCATTGTCACCTCTTACAGCTACACCCATGTTGAAGCAATGTTTTTAATATTTCGAAAAAGCCTTTTCGTCGAACTTTCTTTTCCATGTACATTTGGTCAATTCGACCATGAATGGTTGTACACTTTAAACTTTCTTTAAAAATCTTTACAGCAATTGCAGACTCATAAACACTGGAGAACTGCTGCAGATTTACTCCATGTTTTGAATCTTTTCTAATTCCTTGCCAGGGCCGCCGAGAAGGGGAGGCGAAAGAGACAATTGGTTACGGGAGGCAGATATCCAAGGGGCGACAAATGAAAAGAAAGTAACTAAAAAAAAAAAAAACATCTATAACTTAGGGAAATTCATGTTCTGGTGGAGTGTTCAAGCAGGGTGCAGGGGCCCTGCACCCTGCTTGAACACTCCACCAGAACATGAATCATATTTTGTGCAGGTTTCACAAAAAACAGCTTACAGTGATAAGATAATCTCATTAAACCAAGCTTTAGTACAAGTTTTTCCATTATATATATAATATAACTAATATAATAACAAAAAATTGTAACGTATGGTAACATATCAGTTCAAAATGTGACATCAGATTGCGACATACAAAAAATTATTTAACGTTGTCGGTTTCTTTATCTGAGTTGTTTCTGAATTGCGCCATGGCTGCTTATTTGTTCTTGGCCTTTTTTTCTTTTTCAAAAATTTTTAACGTTTGGTTTAAACCAATTTTAAACTGTAAAAAACTAAAAAAATTGAACCTACGCCTACTAGATACCAGCAAGTCTCAGTATTAAGTTGCTAATACCAAAAATTACTATTAGAAAATGGAGTAGATAATAAAAAAAGTATTTAATTCAAAAAATTTAAAGTTTACTTGTAGCTATCTTATTTGAAAAATGATTTTGAAAATCAACATAACAACATTGTTTTAAAAATCAACATAAAAACAATTTGAAAATCAATATTGTTTTGACAGCTGCAACTGGGACATTCTTTTTAATAAACTTTATTTTGATAAAAATCAAATGGTGTTGTAGCTTATGTTGATGACATCATTCTTCTTAGCTCTACTCTAAAAAAACTTATTACAACTTATTTCAAAGGTTACTTTAACAATAAAGTAACCTTTGAAATCATTAAATCCCAACTTAACTATTGCTAAATTAAATCTTATTTTTTTTAGATGATATAAAAGAATTAAGTAATATTCATAAACTGAATAATAAAAACTTAATGCTGGTTTAAAAAAAAGTAAAACTTAGAGACTCAGAGAATGTAATTTCTGAAGCTACTCTTCATACTTTGGTACAGGCGGTTCAATGTTGAAATGTAAAACAACAGCGAACAATTTTTAAAAACATACTTGAAAAAAAGTTTGTATTTTTACCTTGTAAATATATTTTACAGAGAGTTATTAATAAAATAATAATAATAATAATAATAATAATAATAATAATAATAATAATAATAATAATAATAATAATAATATAAAAAACTAATATATAAACCGCTTTAAAGGACGCCATTTTTTTGAAAAAGAATCAAGTCAAACAAAGAAATGCGTCATTAAAACAAGTAAGCGCAAACAATGCTAAAACTTTTCAGCGGGTTATTTATATTTCTGCACTACTGTAATTTAATGTTTTCAAACTAAAAAGATGATTTTTTTTTTTGTCCATCTAAACCCAAATAAGTTGCAAGATTTAAAACCATGTTTTTTTATAAGTGTTTTACTTACATAAATTCATCTAATTATATGGTTTTGATGTAAAACTGCCTATTTTTGCAGGACCCAAACATGTCTAAAAATTATGAAAAAAAAAAAAAAAAAACTATTTACGTTTCATTATATATAAAAGCACGTAGGAAAATGTTTTGTACCAACACTCGTTTTTAAAAATTCATTATTTATAACTCACTCAAGTTTACGTTTCATAAGAAATTTAATGTAAAAAAAAACAACAACTTGCAACTTTCAAATTTCGCACATTGTAGTTTTATGGTCTAATAAAGGTATTCCTGCTTGAATTAATTGATTTTTCTATTAAAGTAAAAAATAACTGGTGCCATATGCCGACCTATTACCAGTTCCATTTGGTAGATATTGATAATAAAATGCTAATAATGAAATGTTGAATAATAAAATGCTTTTTAAGTCCAAAAATTTTAAAATAGTATAATATTAAATATGGGAGATGAAGATGGGAGAGAGTTGCAAAGGTTTGAGGTGTGGGGAAAAAAACTAGACAAATAAAAGTTTTTGGAGCATGCGATGACAGATATAGTAAAAGAATGAGACTTGCTGAATGACGAGTCAAGCGAGAATGAGTTTTAGTTGATAGAACTAGAAATGATAGCTCCTTTGAGCAGCAACCGTGATTTGTAGAAAATAGAAAGAGGTGCAACTATACAATGATGTGAAAGCGGCTCAAGTTTAGCAGATAGAGCGGGTCCAACTACGTTTACAATGCATTTTTGGATCTTGATGTTGTAAAGAAGTGAACTCAGTGAAGATGTTGTTGTTCATTAATATAGAAATGTCAACAGTACTGTGATGTTGTTTTCAGTAAATGACTGAGTTTTGTTGGAGTTAAAATTCACAAGTCGCTGGGAGCCCCAATCTGTTACAGAAGTGAGATCAGATTCAAGATCGGCTATCTGTTCTAAGCGATCGAAAAGAGAAGACTTTTTGTCAAGACAAGAGTATAAAGTTGAGTCATCAGCAAAAAGAGCTACTTTAGATGTAAGGCTGTTGGGAATATCATTAATGTAGATAAGAAACAGAACAGGATCAAGGATAAAACCTTGAGGTACCTCAGAAGTTACTGGAAATAGTGAAGAGTGTTGGCCTTCAAAGATAACTTTCATAAAGCGGTTAGAAAGAAAGGATTTGATAATCTCAAAAACTTTCCCAGATACACCAGATAAAACAAGCTTATGGAGAAGACCAGCATGCTAAACATTGTCAGAAGCCTTAGATATTTAAAGAGCAATTATCCTAGCTTCTTTGCCTTCATCTAATGCACAATAAAATCTTTCAGTCATAGCAGTTAGCAAGTCAGCCATAAAGTGAGAGGATTAAAAACCATATTGATTGTCTAACAATAAGTTATTTGACTCAAGATGGGATGTAAGAAATTTGTTTATCGAAGACTCAAAGATCTTGCTAACAACAGAAAGAAGACTGATGATAATTCGATGGGTTATTTTATAAACAATATTATTGCATAAGGTGCATAGCGTTTATATCTCTATAAAGGCTACACACCCCGATGTTATTGGCAAATAATTTTATGCCTTGTTTTTCATTATCATTACTGTTTTTTGACTGTTTTGTGGTTCATTCAACCATTAACATTTTTATGCAGTGCAAAACAAAACAAGTTAATTCAAAAAACTTTTCTTTAACAAATTATTATTTTTAATAATAATTAGCATTTTGTATCAAAAAGGTTTAAAATTGAACTTAAATGTCAGAATAATATGTGACTCTTATGAGTATGTACATTGTTATCTTGCCTAATATTCCAAGTATAAGTCGTGTACAAATTTGACTTTTCAGCAGGCTGGTTCTGTTGATGAAATATTTCTTAAAGGTGGGTTATAATTTGAACTGGTTATATTAGTAGAAGACTAGCCTGTTTTATTTACAAGTGATCTATAACATTTACGCTTTCTGTTTTTAGTTTCTTCCTTCTTTGATCTGCAGAACCCATGTTGAATGCATATATTTTTATTTATGTTTGTAATAAACTTAATCAACTATGTTGTGCTTTCAGACTAGGTCATTTAAAGCATAGAAAATCTAATTATAATGAAGCAGCTACTTGTTTAAGTGCTTAGGTTATGTAAAATGTGGTAAATAATTCATGTTTTCTAACCCTAATAACTGTTGCTATGAGAATTGCTAAGGAAGGGGAATCATCTTGCTTAAATATCTCTGTTTTATTTTATGATTAAAATTGTTTTTCTCAAGATATTATATTTTTGTATTCTACAATAATGTTTAAATTATGCAATTTTTGAAAAAAAAAATGTGAAATTTAAAATTTTTGAAAATTACTTTAGCTAAGTTTAATAAATATCACTATTGTATAAACATTACAATTGCAACAATTGTTAATTGGAAATATAATTTAGATTATTATATAATATAATATTATAATAATATTTTTATAATTATTATAATAATATTATTTATTTATTATATAATTTGTATATTATTATATAATTTATATTATTATAATTATATACATTAATATTATATTATATAATATTATAATTGTTGTTTATAAATAATTTACTTAAAACTTCAATAAAATTTTAATTTTCATAAATTTTACCACTTTTTATGTTAAGCAAATCACTTGCTGTTATTAGTCATGAGTGTCGTGCAAGAAAAATCATCAAATTAAGTAGTGACAAAGAATTTTTTTTAATTAAATAAAAACTAATGAAATTCAAATTTTAAAATCATATTTCGAAGCTAAACTGTAAATTAACATTAAAAATATTCAACAAATAATCATTAATGGTATTTGAATATTAAATACTTAATACTTGCTCAGTTATTTAAATAGTATTTGGCAAATATATTCAGGTGTAAACCCTACACAAAAGATTTGCCAAATGTAAATTGTCAAAAGTTGAACTAGTACCTAAATATAGATATCAAAGAAAATACCTCATTAAAAGAAAATTGTATAAATAGAAAATAATAAAAAATTAAAGAATTGAATTCTATGCTGACAAGTCTTTAAAACAATTTAAAACAAACATATAATTCCTTTTTTTGGGCTTTCTGTAACTTAAAAAATTTAAGATTTTATTTCAATTAATTTATACCTGTTAAGTAAACTTTTTTGTTTAAATAAATTTGTTTAGAATTTCAAATTAAAAGTTTTAAACTAAAATATTTATAAATATTCAATACTATTAAGTAGTTGCTTAAAGATGCTTGTGAAGTATATTTACTCCAAGTTAATAGATTATTTCAGATCAAGCTTAAGTTTTTAGCAAGCTCAAAACTTGAGCCTGATCCTTGTTATTAACTGTTGTCTCTTGTGCAAAGTCTTTAAAATTTACAAAATAATCTTGATTTTTTAACTGTATATAAACCACAGTATATATAAATCTTGTTGATAAAAGTTTTAGTTTATATTGCAGTGTTTAAAATACAAACAGCAAAATCCTCAATCTCTCCTATTTAAACTTGTTTTCAACCTTCTAATTGATATTTTCTTATTCTTTACCATTTTTTTAAAGTTAGTATTGGTGATAAAAATATTAAAAAAAAAAAAGTTTTTTAAAATAATAAAGATAAAATTTTTTTTATTTAAATATGTTATTAACTTATTGTCTACATTTAAGATCATCCATCTTTTTTTTTAAAAATTAAAATGTAGGGGAATCTTTTGAAGTTCATCGAAGTCGTAGAGAAACAACCTGTAAAAAAAAATGTTACTTTGGTGGTGTGTGTGTCATACACCCATATACAAGAAAAGAAACATGTTCTTGTCATCAAATTTTTTGCTCAAAAGAATATGATCCAGTCTGTTCAACTGATAATTACACCTATCCTAATGAATGTGTAATGCGACACAATTCATGTATTAAACAAACAAACTATACTGTTGTGCACCAAGGAGTTTGTAGTGAGTATTTTTTTAACTTTAAAATTTTTTTTAGTAGATGCATTAACATAAAAAAATAAAGTAAAATAAAATGAATGTTTTAATCTTTAATATGGTATATAAATATTTTTAAAAAATATTTATAGACATATTTACCTGCCATGACTTGAAAAGGGCTGGATTTGCATCACTTGATGGAGAATATTACATCAATGTGAACAAGACTTGTAATGTTCCAATAAAAGTTTATTGTGATGGAATGAATACTGACTCTCCTAAAGATTACATATCTTTAGTTGCTGGAAAATCAAAAAATTATGCTATCATGTATGAAAAAATGATGATAAATAATGAACAATGCTCTGGTGAAACACAGCAGACCCAATATAGAAAAGCAGGAATAACACAATTCACAAAGGTGCCAATTGTTTTTAAAAAAATCTTAATTTATAATTTTAGAAAATTTGTTATTTATTTTGTATGCGCATTTTAGATTCGATTAAACTTAAAAACAATGACTGTAGTAACAGATGATTTTAAATTTGCTGAGACAAATCAAGAAGGTAATCCTGTTGCATACGGTACAGCAGGTGACTGTTTTTCATCAAATATCAGTTCAGAATGTCGAAAAGGATCCTTTATGATTGACTTAACTGGAACTGGATTAAAGCTCAAGGACAACACAAGTTGGAAAGTTATATCTACTATCCCTGGTATAGGAATTGCTGATTTTAAAAATAAAGATAACATCAAGATATCAGCAAAATGTGGGGGAAAGTGTGGACATTGCCAACCTGTTCAAGACCTACAGCTTCAACTTCAACAATGTTCTTTCCAAAAAGGTTTATTAATTTTTCCCATCTTATTTTCATTACAATTACACTAATTATTATAATTAACAAATTATATTGTATCATATATATATATATATATATATATATATATATATATATATATATATATATATATATATATATATATATATATATATATATATATATATATATATATATATATATATATATATATATATTTTTTTTTTGACAATAATAGTGATTTTACCCCAAATGCTAAAGATTCTAACCCAAATAGTACTCCAGCTTCCGTTGCTCAAGTCATATCTCAATTAAACTCTTCTATGGCTTGTGATCCAGTCAACATTCCTGTCATAGTCTAACAAAATTGTTCTCCAAAACTCTTTTTAATTTTCTCTAAACTATTTTATAAATGTTTAACTAAGTCTTTTTTAAAAATTGTATAAAATAAAGTATATGATTTTAAAAAGGAACATAATAAAAGACATAAAATTGATAACAAACTTCCTATATATACAGTATTATTAAAAATTATTTAACAATTATTTTAAATGGTAAGATTTACTTGTTTATTTATATTGGATTTTTACCATGCTATATGAATACTTTCTTCAATTTTTTTATTGACACTAAAAAAGAAAGAACATCATTAAAAGAACCAGCCCAAAGATGAAAATGGTATTCCACACTTGTTTTCTTGCCTTCTGGATAATGGCATCTGTTGTTCCAATTTTTAAAAACTCTGAAGAACATTCTGACCCTTCCACCTATTTTTCGATCTTCTATTCTCTCTATTATTAGCAAAATCTTTGAGTCTTTGATCAACAAGTTTCTTACATCCCAGTTTGACTCAAATAACTACTATCTACTGCAAACAATTATCACAATTCTGTCAACATCCATATATTAATAAATGGCAACCCTCTTACTGAGTTCTCTTCTTTACATTTTCTTGGATTGTTCACTACTGACCTAACAAGGAAACCATATTTACAATTGGTTTCAAAATTAGCATTTGTTAAGGTTACTTCTTTTTATCATGCTCACTATTATTTTACACCTGATTCCATTCACTACTTTTAAAAAATCTCTTATTCGTCCTTGTGTGGAATACCATTTTCATCTTTGGGCTGGTTCTTTTAATGATGTTCTTTCTTTTTTAGTCAAGTTCCAACAACACAGTGCAAACGTAATTGGACCTGTTCTATCTGCAAATATCTGAGCCTTTCTTCCATAGCCATAAAGTTGCATCTCTTTCTCTTTTCTACAAATACTAACATGGTTGCCATTCAAACTATCTTTAGTTCCATCAATCAAAACTCATTCTTGCTTGACTCGTTGTTCAGCAAAGTCTCATCTTTTTACTGTATCTGTTCCTGATGCTTTAGTTTTATTCCTTGCACTTCAATTCTTTAGAACTCTTTTCCATCTTATTGTTTTCTTGACTAATACAGCCTACAGCTTTTCAAGTCTTCTGTCAACTGATTCCTTGCTCTTTAACTTTATTCTTTGTTTTTTAGTAACTCCTATCTTAATATTGGTTGCTTTTGGGATTGTGATAAATAAAATGTTTCACTCCTTCTTTCTCACTCTTTCTCACTCTCTCTCTCTCTCTCTCTCTCTCTCTCTCTCTCTCTCTCTCTATATATATATATATATATATATATATATATATATATATATATATATATATATATATATATATATATATATATATATATATATATATATATATATATATATATATATATATATATATATATATATATATATATATATATATATATATATACATATATATATATATATATATATATATATATATATATATATATATATATATATATATATATATATATATATATGTGTATATATATATATATATATTAGTCTTCTTCATTTAGCTAATTTTTAAGTTTCTTTTCACACCCACGCTGAACCAGATTTTAGTTTGATGAAATGACATAGGGTTGTGTCATACCTTTTTGAAATTGTTAGAACCATACCATTCAAAGTCCTTTTTGTAAAGATAAGGACATTGGATTGGATTGCTTTAGTGAACAAGCAGGGGAAGCTCTTTACTACTCATTTCTAAAAGAAGCTTGGGAACGTTTCAAAGTGTCTGATAACCATCAAAAGTATGCAAAGTATTTGAAAAAAGCAGTAGTTAGTTTCAATGGAAAACATTTAAATAATGCTTAATAAATATTTTCTAAAAATAATTTTTTTCTCTTTTAATTTTAAGAAGGAAAAAGTACTCGGTATTTGCGCCCCTCAGACTGCTTTTAAGACCCATCTGAGGGGGACATATAACGACTAGTCATATTTTCTGACAAAATGTACAACAATTGCATGCACCCCTGTGGTGGGTCTTGATATCAGTTAGAGGGGCGCCTAAGTCCGGGACCCTATTTGACCCCTGTATAAACCCAAATATTTTTTAAAGATTAGTTTTATGATTTTTTTCACTAACTTTCCCTTAATGGTATGGTTCTAACAATTTCAAAAAGGTATGACACAACCCTATGTCATTTCATCAAACTAAAATCTGGTTCAGCGTGGGTGTGTTTTTTTTCCTGCAATTTGTTAGTGAAGGATGTAAATCCTGTTATATTATTATAACTTCTCTATTTTTAAGTTGCTTTACTCAAAAGAAAAAATATTTTACAAATTATAATGATAAATGCTTTTCAACTTGGGATTGTGTCAATAAAAAAATTGAAGAAAGTATTCATATAGCATGGTAAAAATCCAATATAAATAAACAAGTAAATCTTACCATTTAAAATAATTGTTAAATAATTTTTAATAATACTGTATATATAGGAAGTTTGTTATCAATTTTATGTCTTTTATTATGTTCCTTTTTAAAATCATATACTTTATTTTATACAATTTTTAAAAAACATATTTTAACTGATGATGACTTTGTATAGTCAAAACATGTCTTAAATTTAAATAATAAAATGTTTTTAAATCAAATTAAAAAAATTGTCTTTTTTTTAAGAGTATTTTTTACATTTTGTGAAAAGAAAAAGCTTTGGAAATATATAATAATAATATAATAATTACTTTACATACTTATATACATATTGATTGCTAAATAAACTATATTTTAGATGCTTGTGCTGGTATCAATTGTCCATTTTATGGATCATGCCAAGTGATAAATGATAAATATCAATGTGTGTGTCCTATATGCTCTACTGAATCTTTACCAGTTTGTGCTGATAACGGTAAAACTTATTCAAGTGAATGTGAAATGAGAAGAGTTGCTTGTCTCACCACTACTGCTATTCGACTAAAAACATATGGATCATGTGGTAAGTCTTCTTTCCTACATCACCTTTATATTTTCTATAAAAATTAATGAAAAATAAATGTTTAAAATATGTTAAGCTTTCTTTCTTACATAATCTTTATATTTTCTATGAAAATTTAAAATAAAAGTTTAAAATATGTGTTAAGTCATAACCTTATAAAAAAAAATTTAAGATGTTATAAAGCCTAATAGTGGAGTATTTATTTTACTTTTCAAATTTTTTCAAACATTATTTACCTCCATAAGGCTAAGAAGGTAGCCACAATTGAGAAGGCTTTATTGAGGTTACAATCCTCTCTTAACTCTTTAACTCTGAAATACAAAACGACAAATGACGAACATAACATTATGATTATTTGGATAATAAGAGGGAGTTATTGATGTTTGAAGCAAGAGTAAAGTAATGGTTTGTGGGATCATTTCTGAGTGATCATACTCATTAAAACTTACAAAAAACATTTCTGAGGGATCATACTCATTAAAACTTACTACTAAGTGTATAATAATGTTTAAAAAAAAAATCATTCAACTTTTGGTTTATCACAGAAACTATTTTGGTTGTGAAAGATTTAAAATAATAAAAATTTGTAGCATTGTCAACGGTGGTGACTGCACTTTTAGAGAGAAAAAAAAAAATATATATATATATATATATATATATATATATATATATATATATATATATATATATATATATATATATATATATATATATATATATATATATATATATATAGTAAATTGTATAGTATTTAGTTAATATATGAGTTGGCATTGAAAAAATTTTGGAAATTTTGCAAATTAAATATCTTAGAAAAATACTACCTATTGCTTAGAAAGTCTTAATAGACTTTGCATGTGGACTGTCTAGAAAAATGATGACTATTGGTTTCAATGATCAAGTTTGTTTCATGATTATGTTTCGGTATATAGTATTGATAGAATAGACAGAGGAAGAAAATTTGAAAAAAGATTGTAGTTGAAATGAAGTTATGATGATGCACAACAGTTATATATTCAAGAAGTAGATGGATGTATTAATAAGTCAAAAAATGGGCTGAAAACTATTAATTATTTTTGTTGATGTTACTGTGTAAAGAATAGCCAAATATTTTGTTGGATATATATATATATATGTATATATATATATATATATATATATATATATATATATATATATATATATATATATATATATATATATATATATATATATATATATATATATATCTGTGTGTGTGTGTGTGTGTGTGTGCTTCTCACATAACTTCTTGGATTCATGCTTGGATTCATTTTTTTCCCCTCGACAATTCTAAGTCAAGCCTTACTCTTCTCCGTGCTTTTCTTAATATTGCGCTTCTACAATTTCTGATCAAAACCATTACTTCCATACCTATCAGCAAAACAATTCTCTAGAAAGCAGATCTGTTTACTATTGCAAGAAACTTGTAAAAAGGTTTTGTCTAATGCCAAAGCTCGTTATGCTCAAGTCATGAAATCTCGAATTTCATCTCAAAAATTTGGCTCTCGTGACTTCTGGAGAATCTTTAACAGTATCAAAAAAAAGGCAAATTTAATTTACAAACACTTAATCTCTCATCTTGAATCTAATAACTTACTTTCTAATCATCAATATGGATTTTGATCTTCTTGTAACATCTTTAAGATTATTGAATCCTTCTTTTCCAATCGTAGTATAAAAGTTGTCCTTAATGAACAGCACTGTTTTTCATATCCTGTAATTTCAGGGGTTCCTCAAGGGGTTCCTCAAGGTTTTATCCTTGGCACTGTACTTTTTTTAATTTATATTAACAATCTTCCTGATATTCTCATATCTAAGGTGGCATTGTTCGCTGATGATACTACCATTTATTCTTGTCTTGATAAAAAGCCAACACTCTCTAATTAATTGGAGGGGGCATTTGAGCTTGAAAAGGATCTCACTTCTGCTACAGCATGAGGCTCACAGTGGCTGGTGAACTTTAACTCAGATAAAACTTAATTTTTTTCAGCCAATCGTTTTCGCAATAATTTAGATCTTCCTATATTTATGAACAATAATGTACTTGATGAGTCATCTACCCTTTATCTTCTAGGATTAACTGTTGCTTCTGATCTTTCTTGGAAACTATATATCAAATCCATTGCAAAATTAGCATCTGCTAAGGTTGCATCTCTTTATCGTACTTAATACTTTCTTACTCAGGATTTTATTCTTTATCTCTATAAATCTCAAATCCATTGTTTAATGGAATACTGGTGCCATATCTAGGGCAGATCTTCCAATTATGCCCTTTCTTTTTTAGACAAGAAGCAAAAATGCATTATAAACATAGTTGGACCTGCTCTTGCAGCCAACCTCCAACCATTATGACATTGTCATAATGTTGCTTCTCTTTCTCTTTTCTACGAATACTATAATGGGCGCTGCTCTAAAGAGCTAGCGTCTCTTGTGCCATCTACTAAAATTCATTCTCGTTTTACTTGTCATTCAATTAGTTCTCATCCTTTTACTGTTCCCAAGTGCTCCAAAAACTCTTATTAGTCTAGTTTTTTTCTTTGGAATTTGTTTCCTTTATCTTGGAATTTGTTTCCTGATTCATATGATTTGCAATCTTTTAAGTCATCTGTAAATGGTCATAATTGCTGTAATTGCTCTATAAACTTCATCTTTTCTTTTTCAGTAACTCTAATAATGGTTGCTTGCAGCCTTGTTGGAAGCAAAGATGTTAATATATATATATATATATATATATATATATATATATATATATATATATATATATATATATATATATATATATATATATATATATATATATATATCATAACAACATTTATGTCATTCATCCTCCTCCTTTATTAAACAATTTTATAAATTAACTGTTTCCGGTGCTTTACAAGTTCCTGAAAATTTACAAGGTAAAAGATTCCTAACTTTCTTATCCATAGCTATTAAATTGCTCTTGATAGGAGTTGTTTCTAGATTATCAGTTGATATTGCTATATCAGTTCCTAATCCAATAGGAGCAAGTTTTTTAGTAAAAACTGTAATTTCTTAATCAGTCTCAAGATCATTCTATCTCAGATATGCATCAGTGAGGATTGGCTTAAAGGAGCTGCACCACCTACAGAATCATTATATTTACTTTGTAGTGCATTTTTCTTTATAAATACAGGTTCTGGGTTAATAAGTCATGAAGGAATTAAAGAACCTGACAACATTCTTTGTTAAAAGTTGAAAAGACCTTCCTTTGTACTAGAAAGTATATAAAGGTATTTGGCAAACAAATCTGAAGGTCGATTTTCATTGTTGTAAGAGTTGCAAAGGTTATAGGTTGTATAATGTAATACTAATGTAATACTTTCATGCAACTCTTGAAAATCTGTACCAACAATGATGTCTATTCGTAAGTTATTTAGTACATGCAGTTTGACTTTAAAATAGATTTTGTTTTATTAAGTTTTGAAGGTTATTCAGACAAAGAGCTGATGATATTCCAATAACTTTCTCTTCATAAATAACTTAAATAAATTGACATAATAACATAAATAATTTGAGTAAAAACATAAGTAAATTGAGTAAAGTTACTAGTATATTATTAATGAAATTTTTATTTGTACCTGGATGTTGTATGTTTTTACAGAACCAACATAATTGTTTTGATTTTACTTCAGCAGCTACATGTTTGCTGTTATTATTAATTGCATCACTTGGTTCTTTTCAACTTATTTCCTGAAAAGATGCATTGGTAGTGAAGATCGCTATAGTTAATTGAAAGTACAAGTTTGAATTTTGTTGGGTCACATCTATCACAAGTTTTCTGCTTACATGTAGATAAAACGTGCAAATATTTCTTTCTTTAATTTTATATAATGATTCAAGTATTTTCTCAATCAAACTTATCACACTCTGATATATATTATTAAACATTTGATTCAATATGATTAATTAGGAGATTTAGATTTATCTCATTATCATTAACTGTGCTTTAAAATTGTTAAATGTTTTATACCATGTTAAATGTTAAATGTTGTATGCTTTTGCTGCATTTGGTGAGATAAGATCTATGCCAAGTCTATTAGATTTTATAAATTTTCCCATTCTTTCTTCTTTTTATTTCTTTGTAATGATAATAAATTTAGCTCTTTTGATTGTAATGAATAACCATGTATTTTAATTGGCTTAAAAGAGCTACAGTTGTATTAGTTTATATAAGAAAGAAAAAAGTATATAACACAATAGTGTACAAAATAAAAATTTTACAATATATATATATATATATATATATATATATATATATATATATATATATATATATATATATATATATATATATATATATATATGTATATATGTATATATATATATATATATATATATATATATATATATATATATATATATATATATACATATATGTATATATATATATGTATATATATATATATGTATATATATACATATATATATATATATATATATATATATATATATATATATATATATATATATATATATATATATATATATATATATATATATTTCAAATAGTGCTATAAAATAGTACTATTCAATTCAAATAGTTCTATAAAGAGTTCAAATAGTATTATAATTATAATTAACATAATTAATACAAATTATAAAAATTTAAAATTTAGGAGATCAGTTTTAAAATGTTTTTAGGTATTAGTTCTTGTTTCTCAAAAAAATGTGGAATGTATTCTAATTGTGAAGTAAGGAATGGTGTTGAAGTATGTGTATGTCCAACAAAGTGTTCGAACATATATAAACCAGTTTGTGGATCAAACAAAAGAACTTATTTTAATTACTGTTATCTTAAAATGGACTCTTGTGAGAAAAAAATAGATGTAACAATTACAAATAAAGGAGTTTGTAGTAAGTATCTGTAGTAATAGTATAACACTTACTATAATATAGTAAATTATGCACTTGTTACACCTTACATTCAATCAATCAATATGTTTATTACACCCTACATTCAATCAATCAATATATTTATTACACCCTACATTCAATCAATCAATATATTTTTGAAATATTTGGTATTAAATTTCAAGGTTGTTTACAAGTAGTATAAACTACTAACATAAAGTAAACACCTAATGACAATGATTAAAATAGTAATGGTAAAAATAATAAAAATAATATTTTTACTAATAATAATAGTAAATAATAATAATAATAAATAATACTACTAATAATAATGATGATAACTTGTTACTTTAACAATAGAAATAATAATAATATAGTAATTATAATATAAACTACTAACATTAAGTAAGCACCTAATGGCAATAAATAAAATAGTAATAGTAATAATAATAATAAAAATATTTATAATAGCAATAATAGTAAATAATAATAATAAATAATAATAATAATAATAATAATAATAATAATAATAATAATAATAATAATAATAATGATAACATGTTAACAATAGTAATAATAATAGTATAATAATTATAATAATTTAAATAAATCAACATTTCATACAACAATCGTTTATACAAAGTTACATTTACAAACAGTAATAAACTGATAAAACGTAACAACTAACGATGACATAAAAATGCTGAAAAAGTTATAAAGATTTACTAAATATATTAATCATAGTTCTCATAATATAAAAACCAAAATATATTACAAATATTTTGACTAAATAAATAAAGAAATATAAACAGAAAAACACTGAAAAAATCAAAACAAAACATAAGTTTCAACAAACATTACAAGCAAAACAAAAAATTACGTTAAGTACTTTCAACACAACTAAAAAAAAAAAAAAAGAACAACATAAAATTAAAAATAAAAAACAATAATAAATAAATAAATTTAAAAAAATAATAATACACAGTAGAATAAAACATATATAATAAATGGCTAAAATGAAAATAAAAACAAATAATCTATAACTGTATAAAAAAATTGATATATC
>NC_061163.1:46190907-46310907 GCF_022113875.1 Hydra vulgaris
AAGGTCCATGATAAGATATACAAAAATGAGCTTGTTTATTATTGCAAAAAGGTTTTTCTAAAAAGCTATTATTAGGTAGGTTACATTTGTTTTGTGGTTTAATTTTGTAAAGGTTTACAAATACATCAGGGGACATAAGTTCTTTACATTTGTACATAAAACACAAAACATTTAATACATTTAGTTGTATTAAATGTTTTGTGTTTTATGTACAAAAGTAGTTAAAACATCCATTTCTTTAAAAAGCGGTTCAGAGTTCGAAAAATGATTTTTAAAATTTATTATGCGAGCTGTGTGTTTCTGATGCCGATAAAGAGATTTAAGTTTAGTTTTATGTGTACTTCCCCATATAATATTTGTATAATTGATATGACAGTGAATAAAAGAGTAATATAATTGTGTTAATTGCTTTTTGTTTACAATACCTCTAGATTTGTATAGAATTCCAATGTTTTTTGCAACTTTATTAGAAATATTATTGATGTGTGACTTCCAAGACAGATTTTCTTCAATAAAAACTCCCAAAAATTTTCTCACTTTTTCTCTTTTTTGAATGACATTGTCTATAAAAAGATTAGGCATATTTACAGGCAGTATCTGTTTTTTATAGTTTGGATGGAAAAGTATCCATTTTGTTTTTTCAATATTTAAAGATAGCCTATTTTTTTTGAACCAAATTGAAATTTTTTTAAGTTCTCTGTTCATATTATTAAAAAGTAGGTTTATATTTTCATGTGGCTGAAACAAGTTTGTGTCATCTGCAAAAATTATAGTCTTTAAATTGGATGCTTTGTTAAGATCATTTATATATATAATGAAAAGAAGTGGTCCAAGTATGGATCCTTGTGGAACACCATATGTTATGTTCATTAATGTTTGAGGTTGGGAATCTTTATTAAAAATTTTGAAAATCAAATTTTTGAATTTCAAAAGATTCTTTAATATAACGTGTTAATTGAAGAATAGCATGTTCGGTTAAGTTGTTTTTTTTAAAACCGAACTGATTTTCATAAAGGAGTTTATTGGTAATTAGGTATGTGTACACTCTGTTATACATTATTCTTTCTAATATTTTTGAAAAAACTGGAAGAACAGAAATAGTTCTGTAATTTGTTATATTGGTCGGGTCTCCTGTTTTAAAAATAGGAATTAATTTTGCTATTTTCAGAGAGTCTGGGAAAGAACCTTGTTTAATGAATGATTTAAAGATTTTGTAAAGAATATCCTCCATGATATTATAAGAGTCTAATACAATATTTCCATTTATACCGTCAGGTACTACTGATTTATTTCTTTTTAACAATCTAAAAGCTGTACCCAATTCCTCAAGCGTTAGGTTTGTAAAATGTAAGGAGTTTGACGTTTGACGTTCATCTGTTAATTTATAATTTAATAAAGGGATTTTGTTTGATAAATTTGTTCCTATAGTGGAAAAAAATTTGTTAAATTCAGTCGCAATTTCATTAGAATTATTAGTTATTTTATTTCCAACTTTTATTGCAAGTGGAAGAGAAGTTGAAATTACTTTTTGCTTTCCTGTAATTTCTTTCATTAATTCCCAGGTTATGTTTGTGCTGAGTAAGCAATTTAGAATAATAATTTTTTTAGTATTTATATATATATATATATATATATATATATATATATATATATATATATATATATATATATATATATATATATATATATATATATATATATATATATATATATATATATATATATATACATATATATATATATACATATATTTCAAAGATGTTATATTATATATATATATATTTTTATTAATAAATGTTAATTTTCAAAGACTTTATATTATATTTAAAAATTTAATGTAAAATTAGCTTTAATATATCTCCAAAATAATTTAAAAATAAATTATTAAGTTACAATTTTATATTTTTTATAAAATTGTTTTAGGTATCAAAGAAAAATTGAATCTTTATATTGCGATAGAGAACTCTTTTGAAGTTGATGAGGATTCATTTAAGATACTAAAACTTTATGCTAAAGCAATTATTAATGAGTTCAACTTTGGTTTAACTGAAACTCGTGGATCATTAATTTTATATAATAACCAACCAAATATTTTGCTGAAGGACTCAACTGTAAAATCAGAGTTACTGAACCTTATAGATTTTATAAGTCCTTTAAAAGATGGTGGATCTACAAGAATTGACAGAGTTTTGTCAAAAATTTCAGAGTTAATAAATTCTCAAATAAACAGTCAAAATAAGCTTACTTCTACTGTGGTTATTATTTCTAAAGGTAATACATACATTTTTTTTTGCTGCTTTATTTATAATAACAATTTTTTATTATTATATAGTTTTTTTTTTTCAAAATTTTTTTATTATTCATTGTCATAGTTATTTTTTTTTTAGTGTTATAGACTGTTAAAAAGAATTAAAAAATAAAGTTAAAAAGATTTTATATTTAAAAGATATAAGTTTATTCTGGGTGTATTGTTATTTGTGGTTTGCTAATATTTGTCTGTGCTTACACTATTGTCTGAACAATATTTAACAATCATTTATTATAGATTTGACAGGTGACCTTAAAAATATACATAAAATTTTTGGTGATCTTCAAGAAAAAGCAAATGTGTACTTGGCTACATTATCTAAAAGTAGTTTGATTAAAGACATGTTCAATGACAAAAAGAATGTGTTTTTCGTTGATGAAAATGAACCTTTAGGCTCGATTAGTGCATTACTTGAAGCTGAAGCAATAAGTGTTGGTAAGAATTACTAAAAGACTTTAATGTGAGATGGAAGGAAAAATTTCTAAAATCTAATAAACTAGGGGGGGGGGGAGGGGTTTAATAAACTGGAGGGTCAAAATTAATTATATATATATATATATATATATATATATATATATATATATATATATATATATATATATATATGTATATATATATATATATATATATATATATATATATATATATATATATATATATATATATATATATATATATATATATAATATATATATATATATATATATATATATATATATATGTATATATGTATATATATATAATTGTATTTTTCAATAATATAATTTAATCTCGTTAAATGCATAATTTAATTACTCATTTAAAGCACTAATCTAGAAATGCAAAATAAATATTTTTTTCTATTATCTGTTTTCCAAGGAATGTAAAGCATTTTTGCAGTTGTCCACACAATTTTTTTTAACTAATCACATTATAGTTTTTTTATACAATCACATTATAGTTCTTCTTACTGAATTTTCAAGTTTGAAATTTGATTTACTTAAAAAATATCTAAGCATGATTTTTAAGAAAGAACTTAATGCAAAAGTTCAATTGAAAATTAACCAAAAATCTTCGTGTTAGTTAGAGATTCATCTTCCTATAAAAATGTCATGCTTGTATAATAAAAATTTGAAGTGCTATACTTCAAAACTAAATGCTACACTACATACACTGCGTTATTTACTAGTTTCAATCGAAAATATCATTGCATCTTTAATAATCATCTAATATATCCATAGCAACATGACTGAGGAAAAATGAATTCATAAACATAGCCACTTATACTAATTTTCATTTTATAAGAATTTATAAGTAGATTTTTAAAGGCAAAATATATTTACATATAGGCCCACATTACCAGAACCCTTTATGTTGTAAATTTTATAAAAAATTATGCATCTTTTTGTCATAAAATTAATTGAACCTTATTATCGATGTTTTAGATAATTCAAGATAAGACATTTTTAATATGTTAAAGCTAATTTTTAAATACCATTTTTCAAAGTTTAAGATTTTTGATAAAGATCTATTTAAATTTATGCGCCATTTTTAACCGAAAAATGAACCTAGAAAATTGTTTTTCTCTAAATTTTAATTCTAACTATTCTAGAATTTTAAAGAGTTTAAACATATATAATATCTAGAAAAACATCTAGAAGAAAAAGCTACTACTTTCTACTACTATATATATATATATATCTTTATATATATATATATATATATATATATATATATATATATATATATATATATATATATATATATATATATATATATCTTTATATATATATATATATATATATATATATATATATATATATATATATGTATATATATATATATATATATATATATATATATATATATATATATATATATATATATATATTATATATATATATATATATATATATATCTTTATATCGTAGTTGAAAGAGACTTTAAATGTAAAAAAAAAGTCTCTTTCAACTAAAATTTTGCTACCTCTACAATTAAGCTTCATTTTATTGTCTTCAAAATGTCAAAGCAGTTAAATTAATGTGGAAGTACATTAAATTTTATTGTTTTATAAAAAACCCGCAATAATAATGACTAGAAAGTTTTTTTTTATTAATGGTGTTTTTGTTGTTGTTTTATTAAAATATGTTTTTAAAACATGCGTGGAGTGTTGTTATGTTGACTATCTTATAGCCTGCTGCTACAAGGGAGTATTGCTACATCAACTATCTTATAGCCTGACTCGCAATAGATTGCTGCTACATTGACTGACAAATAGCCTGACTCGCAAGGGAGTGCTGCTACATCAACTCAGGGTTTAGTTAGGGCAGGCAGTCATTTAATTAAAAAAAAAAAATTGTCTAAGTTTTTAAACTATTTCTGGTCTGGTTTATTAGCGCCTTTTTTTAAAACTACAGTTTATAGAAAAAACTTTTCAACTACCATGCAAGACTATATATATAATGGAAGTTTTCTTATTTATATCAATTGTGCGCATTTTTTTAACTAAATAATAAATGCACAAATTCGTTCTGAAATTAAAAAAAAGTAGTTTTTCAACACGATAGCATTGAGGCCCAATACATAGTAATCAGAAATTTGTTAGATGCTTTTGATCTCATACAGTTCACCCACTTCAAGTTATTTAAAAGAGGTTTGTACAAGATTAGCTAAGTTTCCTGGTTAACCATTATTCTTGTTAACCTCCTGCCATCAGAGAGCCTCATATAGCCATAATTAAAGCTATTAAGTCGGAGAATAAATAACTTGTTTCATAAAACCATGAAAGGTTAAAAAATAGTGAGGTAAAAATAAAACTACTTCACTTTAAACCTTTTTGCAAAAACAAAATGTATAAGTTTCTAATTTTAAAATTATTTACATTTAGATTTTTGAGAAGTACAGGGATTATAGTGAACTTGTAGAAAAAAATCAGACCAATAAGTGAAAATTAAAAAAGTTTTTGACCTGCGACTTTTCTGATTCTGCAATTTTTTAAAGTAAAACTTAACTTCGTAAGTTTTGATATTTTAGTCTTGTCATTTGAGAATAGTTAATGTCATTAAATATTAAATTGTTTAAAAATAATGGTTTGCAAAATTATTTAAAGTCAAATGTAAAATACAAAGAAAATAACTCTAAAACAACTTTTTTTTTCCAATGACATTGACTTTTACTGACTTAAAGAAATAAATTTCTTTAAGTCAGTAAAAGTATAATAAAAATGAAATCAATAGCACTTTGATTTTATCTTGTCAAAATTAAATGTAATATGTTTTTAGCAGTTTCATTTTAAACCTTATTTTATCTACATTGCATTATTTTTCATTTATACTTTTAAGATCAACAAGACTATTGGCAGATGTATATTGAGCCTGGTACAGAGGTGACATTCAAATCATGGTAAAATCATAGAGGTGTTTAGTGCTGACATTAGCATTATTTGACCAAGATCATAAAATAAATATGGTAAAATGTTCTGTATTCAAAAACAAAGGGAGGTCTGAAAAGATGTAAAAACGGATAGAATAAAAGCTGAAATCCTTCTGAAAGCAGTTTTTGTTGATAAAGACCAGCCACTAGATCTTGAGTTATATATTTCTTCAGAGTACTGGTTAATTTTCAATATTCTAGGTCATTGTTTGAAAAAAATATTTACGTATGAGACTCCCTCAGACTTTTTGATACAATCAGTTCCAAAACTTTTAAAATCTTTCAAACTTTCTAACAACTTATCAGAACTCTCAGCAAAATCAAGAAACATATTTCTTGTTTTAAGAAAAATATTTTGTAATAAAAAGTTCAATTTTGCTTTGCTTACAGTAAAATTTATTTAAGATAATGTAGAGCGTGTGATGAGCTTCGAGAGGCTTCAGAAGCTACTTTAAACAAAGAGTTGTAAAAAACCATTAAAAAAGAAGAATAGTGGATTCAAGAAGTTAATTATGGTGACTGCTTTCTCGCTTTCTTGTTATTGAATGGTTCTAATTTTAAAAATTTGAATTTTGATTCGATACCTGATTTCTAACTCTGAACCTTAAAAGTACATTTAAAAATTATTTTTTTACATATTTTCTTAAGATATTTGTCTTAAGCTGAAAATTTATATGTATATAAATGTTTTTTGTACATTTGCAGGGTTTAAACGCTGAATTCTGGAGCAAATTTACTTCAGAAACAAGAGATCTGTAACACTGACAGATCCACCATTTTTTGGTGTTTGAGATGGGGCAAAATCCAAACATTTGTATGTTTATACTTATGTCAAATAATGATGCTTTTTAAAAAGTTGAAAGGATTGGAGACTGGGAACAAATAAGTCCTAAAATTTTATTCCCTGCCCCATGCGTGAGAGCAACAAGTTAATGAATTAAGTTTTTTGCTATTCTTAACTGAATTTACATTTATTGATAAATTTTAAGTATTTAGAATCTCTAAGCGTTCAAAAGTTATGACCATATAAAATTTGTAACCCCCTCGAATTGAGGGGGGTTTAAACTTTATATGGTCATATTGATATGAACACTGAGAGTTAATACTATGAAACTTAAAATTTATTGTTTAATATAAACTTAAGATTAGCAAAAAAGTTATTTTACCAACTTGTTACTCATGTATTTGAGGCAAGGGGGAAGAAATTTTAGGGCTTTTTTGTTCCCAGCTTCCAATCATTGCAATATTTAGCAAAGCATCATTATTTGACACAAGTAAAAACATACAAATGTTTGGAGTTTGCGCCATGCCTGTTAGCTATCTCAAACACCAAAAAATTCTGGATCTTTCACTAATCTGTGCTTTGATCCCTACTCTTGGCTTTTTTTTTACATAAAGCAATTGTAAACATTCAAGTTAAATGCTCTTCTGCGGTACTCTATCATGCAACCATTAGGTCTTCTTGAAGCACCTAAAATAACTACAGAAAAAATGTGTATATATATTTGAATCACATTGATATGTTTTGATATAGTTTAGTTTACAACAAAAAATCAAAAGTCTAACATAAGGAAACCATTTTGGATTTGAATTTATTTGATCCATGGCTCCAAAAAAAAATATCATTTGATACATCTCAAGTGTTTTAGATTTATCGCATATCATATTTAGGGATTTTATATTTAGACACTCTTTTTCAAACTTGAGCACATTTTTTTTTGTATCTCCCTAAGGTTAAGGAGGCCACTACAGTTGAGAAGGCTACTATAATTGTGATTACAATTCTCTCTTAACTCTACAACTCTAAAACATGAACCTTGACAAACAAGGCCGCTGTGTGGAGAAACAAGTTGAGTGCGGTACTACCAGGGATATGGTGGGGATTAAACTCGGAACTTCTTGCTTATGAGACAAGCGCTCTACAACTACACCACTAGCGCAGTTAGACTAATTGTAATTGTTTTTCAACTTCTTTATAAGTTTAACTTTCCTTTTGAATGAATGGAGTTACAATGTTGAAAGGTGGCTACTGGTGTGTTGACTTTAAAGTTGATGCTATATGACACACGCTGATGTTGCTCTTGTAGACTTAGAAGGCAGTGTCTGAGATGGTGTAGTTAATGGTATTGATGGTGGTGGTGTTAGTGGTACTGGCATAAGATTTGGTGGTTAAGATAATGAAGACTGTACTAAATTTCTTTTTCTACTAAATAGTTATAAAATTGATTTTGACTAATTTTATAGCTGTTTATTGAAAACAAATTAGTATTTTGTAATCCAGTGACTATTTATGAACGTTTAAAAACCCATTTTGCTTGTAGTTAACTCAAACATTCTATAAAGAAATTGCTAAACTTTGTCTCAGGATATAATTGTTGCAGCTATTTAAGCCAAACTCTTTTAAAATAAATACCAACATCTAGTGGTTGCAGAATGTATGGCAAATAATCTGGTAAGCATATTAGCAATATTTTTTTATCAATGTAATTAAGTACAGTATAATAGGTAACATGTGTCACAACTGTGTCCATCTACAATTGAAATATATTACCTATAATTTGATATCTATAGTTTGACTCATTGGTCAATTTGACACAATTAGATAATAAAAGTTGCCTTTACCAAGTTGTCAATTAGTTAATAAAAGTTCCTTTTACCATGTTGTCAGTTAGTTAATAAAAGTTCCCTTTACCATGTTGTCAGTTAGTGTCTTAAACTCAGTTTTTGATTTAACAATATAACATAATTAGTTTTGAAGATTTTTTACGTTGAGTATCTAGTTTTATGTTTGTTTTTTTAAAAAAAAATTAAAAATTATTATGTGGCCAAGTATTTATCAATTCATCAAAAAAAAAAAGTTGTTATCATTATTCATCAAAATCATTATTCAGAGAATCATCATCATGATTCTCTACAATATGATCAAAAAATATTTCCAAAAAGTTCAAATAATTAATTAGGCAAAAGAATAAGCATTTTCATAATTATTTTTTTATGTACTTCATTTTTCCTTTTTTTATTTTAATGAATTTATATAATATAATTTTTTTTTTCCTGTTATTATTGATTTTAATTATTTTTTATTTGTAATATCTTCATGAAAACTTTAAAAAAAATTATTTAGGAAGAGTTCATGATGAAAAACTATTTGAAATTATTATTGGTATTGGGCTTAATGGACAGAATAAAGATCAACTGGAGAATGAAGCAAAATTACACATTGAAAAAATTATAAATAATGCTTCTCCTGATTCCACTTTAATAACAATTTTTAAATATGGAGATTTTCCTGCAACAGAATTAGTAAAAAGTTCACAATTAAAAAATATTTTGCCAAGTATAAAGTTTAAAAAAATGGTTTCAAATGGAAACGAAATTCAAAGTGCATTTGATTATATTTATAACATGGTACAGGATGACACAATTGGAAAGGCATCTCAAAGAAAAGTTGTGTTCATAACTGACCAAACACCAGACATCTCTACAAAGCTTTTATTAGAAAATTTGTACAAATATGGAATTAGTGTTTCCTTTATTAGTGTAGGAATTAATGCTGATCTCAGCATATTGTTAAGCTTAAGTGAGAATTCTGTTAAAGTTGAATATAAAGAATTTGGAAACTCGAAAATCGTTGACATAAATTATCTGTGTAAGAATTACTTATAAAAATTTCAATTTTTTTTTGTTGTTGTTGTAATTGTTGTATATTCTGATTTTTTCTAATTTTACTTGCAGATACATGTACTAAATTGAATTGTTCAATAAATTCATTGTGTTCTCAAAAAAAAGATGGAAGTACTGAATGTTCTTGTCCCATTTGTAAAAGCGTTTTCAAGCCTGTTTGTGCAAGTAATGGAATTACTTTTGGAAACTTATGTGAGCTAAAAAGATTTTCTTGTAAAAAAAATCAATCTATATCTGTGGTTCAAGAAGCTCCTTGTGGTGAGAAATATTTAAAAAATTAATTAGAATCATCATCATCATCATCATCATCATCATCATCTCTACCACCATTTTTGTTGTGCATGTTGTTGTTAGTACATTCCATTTCATACATTTGCTTTTACAGTGGCCTCTTGAGTCAGTTTGATAGATAAAATATTTTGTAATTGTTTTTGTTCAACATCCATTTTATTAAAGTTAAAAAAGTTGTTTTTAAAAAATGTCACAAATCATTATTTATTTTATTTATAGCTTTTAATGCAAATTTGGATGTTGTATTTTTACTGGATAGCTCAGACAAGATTACAGATTATGCATGGTTTCAAATTCTTGATTTTGTAAAAAACATGGCTACTAGCTTGCCCATATCCAAACAAAAGTTACGCGTATCAATCATTAACACTGGAAGTCATGTTAAAGTTGAAATTGCTTTAAATGAAAGCAAGTCACAAGAATATGTCATTCATACTGTCAACAAAATAAAAAGAATTTCAGGTCAACTAAATCTAATGAAGTCTTTGCTCATTGTTCAAAATGAATTGTTCGGAGAAAATCAAAGAGAAAATGCTGGAAAACTTGTTATAAGTATTTTAAATGGTGAAGTAAACAACAATTTGATAACTAATTCATTAAATATTATTCAAGAATTTCAAAATAAGTTTGTAGAGATGCTTGTTATAACTGTTGGAGATAATGCTAATTATAATTTGAAATCATTTGTTTCTTACCCTGAATATTTCATTAATTTCAACAATTCTGGTAATCTTTATGAAGCAACACATATTATATCTAAAGCTGCAGGAAATGCTGCAGGTAAACATTTATTATATCTAAAGTAAAGTAAGTAAAGCAAGGTACGCTGCAGGTAAACTTTTAAAAACTTATGCATTTGTTTAAAGAGTTGTTACATACAAGATGCTTGTATTGTATATGTGGCATTTATTTCATAAATTATTTCACAATCTACAGGATAGAAAATATTTCACAATAAATATGGTAACACTATTCTTAGAAACACTCAAAAAAAAAAAAAAACTTTCTAAGACATTGATGATTTTGCTATATAATAAGTTTTAATAATGGAATATTTACAATTTATATTAAATTATAGCTTTATTAAATATTGCTATATATATATTGCTATATAAAATATTTTAAGTTAAGAAATATTATAATTAATAAGTTTTGTTAATGGAATTTTTTTTTCTTTTGTTATGATTACATTATTAATTTAATTTTTTGCTTTTTCACTGTTTTCAGTAACATTGTTTGAAAGGGATACACTTGTTGTTTTTTTACCCAGTAAAGATACCAACACTTTGCAGTTGCGTAAAATGGGAAAGAACTTTATATCTAACTACCCGAGCTTATTGGGAAATTCTCATGTTGCTGTGATGTCGTTTGAAAACAATTTTATTGACTGGGAAAAAGCTGATAAAGCGAATCGTTATAATTTGATTACTCAAATGACAGAGATTCCAATACCTTCCCCTAAAAATCAAGAAGATGTTTTAAAGTATGCAGCTGCTGTGAATAGTTATTTAAAAACATCTCACCATTCTGTTCCAACAAAAATCACTGTAGTTTTTTTTATCAATGGACCACAAAGTATTGAGATTGTAAAATTTTTTAATTATCTGGCAGAGACAAGAAAGGTTGTCATAATGAGCAATCTTGAAGTAACAGATAAGCTTATTCTTTCTAAACAACTTGATCCTCATGTCACTCTATTTGCAGATTCTTTGGGAGATTTTTCAAAGGAATTTCAAAATATACCACAGCTAATAAATCCAGGTTGCTTTTATAGTTTTTTTTTAATATTGTTTAAAAAAAAAAAATATTTCATGCTAATATCTTTATAATACCTAATTTATATTTATACTCAATAGTTAAATTTTCTAGTTTTTATATTTTAGTGATTTTAATATATTCAGATAATATTATTTTATATTTAGTATAATTTTAAAAATTTAATTAAAAATTTAAAATACAAATGTAATTAATTTTTTTTAATTGATTTTAAATTAAAAAAATTAAATAAAAGTTTAATTTTTAATTACTTTTAAAAAATTAACAATCATTATAATTAAAAAAATATTTTTTAATTAATAAATTAAAAAAATATTTTGTTATTAATGAATTAAAAAATATTTTGTAATTAATAATTAAAAAAATTATTTTGTTATTAATAAATTACAAAAGTATTTTCTAATTAATTAATTAAAAAAATATTTTGTTATTGATAAATTATGATAAGAAAACAAAACCAAAGCAGAAAAATAAGATTTTAGTTTTCTACTATTTTTTTTTTTTTAATCAATATAGATTTAATAAGAACAAAACAATACAACATTACTTTAAAGGAATGAAAATTTTACTTAGAAGAAAACGAATTACAAATGATAAAAATATCACTTAAGTGCAACACATCACACAACAAACATTAATTATCACATCATATTAAGCCACACAACATTTTTGTTTACAATTGTTATTGTTATTTTGCATTAACAAATAACTATGAATTTTTTTGTGAAATGAATTTGATTTTTTTTAGACCCTTGTGTTCAAATTTCATGTGACTTTTACTCAACTTGTGTTGTTATGGCTGACCAGACAGCAACTTGCGTATGCCCAGTTTGTGAAAATATTTTAGAACCTGTGTGTGGAGACAATGGAAAAACATATTCAAATCTTTGTCAACTTAAATATGATTCTTGTATTCAAAAAATTAATATAGCTCTTGTTTTTAATGACATATGCAGTAAGTTATTTTTAGAAAATAAAATATTATTTACTACTAATATATTAACAATGTTGAAAATATGCAAATGAATAAACAATGTGTATATATTAAGTTAATAACAAAATAAGTAACTATACAGTAGATAACTTATAACTAAAGTGGAAATTTTGTTGTATGTATCCACCTAGATACAATTTACTATTTAATGTTTTTATATAGATGTAGAGAGCTTATTTGATATTGTGTATCTGGTTGACATTTCCAACTCTGTTTCAAATACAAAACTTTTTGAAATATCAAAAATTATTGTCTCTCAAGCTACAAGTTTTATGAAAAATCATGAAGAAAGGCGTGTTGGTGTTATTGGCTACTCACTGGAACCACAGGAAATTGTTAGTTTGACATCTGATTTAAGTAAAGTTTATAGAGTCTTGCAATATTTAAAGCAACAAAAGGAGAGTTCTAATTTAAAAACTGCACTAGAATTTGTAATCAAAAATGTTTTTTCTACACCAACTACAGAAAAAATTTTGGTCATAATAGCAGGGTCTCCACCACTGAAAACACCATCTGAAGAATTAAATAACCTCAAAGATAGTGGTGTAAAAGTTATTTTTCTTTTGACTAATGATCAAAAAGATATCGAAAGGCTACGTGAGTTAACAAATGTTAAAAATGGAGTTATTAACACAAATTCTAACAAAAACATCCTGGGAATTTTATCCAATGCTGTTCTTCAAGGATTAGGTAAGTTCTTCAAAAATACTTTCAACAAGTATGCATAATAAAACAACATATTATGAGGTGAGTACAACTGTTTATAATTTATTTTTATTTTTAATCTGTTTTTATTTTAAGCAAAACCGTTTTTAATTGATGTGGTGTTTGTTTTTGCTGCATCCACAAATAACACTTTGTTTCAAACACAACAGAAAGTATCAATAAAAGTTACTGACACCCTATTTGTTAATGATAATTATGCAAAAGTGGGTGCAATTATTTACAATGGTTATGGTGAACATAGTAAAATTATTTTCAACTTTAATGAAAAAAAGAATAACAAAGATGTGAAAGAATCAATTAAAGCTATTAATCCTACTATTGATTTGCCAACAAATTATGCTCTTCATTTAGCAATAGCTGAAATGTTTTTAAGTACAAATGCTCGACTTGGTGTAGAAAGATTATTAATTATTTTTGCTACACGTGACTTCAAAAATGTAGTGCAAATTCAAAAAAGTTTAGAAAAAGTTTCAAACACCAGAGTGATTATTTTAAATTTAGAAGCAGATGTCTATGCCACAGAACCGTCTGTTTCAGCTTCAATGAAAGTATTAAAATTCAAAGAAGATATTGATGAAGATCTTTCTAATTTAATAAAACCTGGTGAAATTTTATTATATAAACATTTTTCGATTGATTTATTACTTTATTTGAATTAATTTCAGAACATTTTTGTTCATAAATAATTTAAATAATTTAAATAATTACAAATCACTTTTTTATTAATACTTTTTTAATTTGATAAAATAAATTTTTAATTGATAAATAAGTAAATTAATTAATTTCAATAAGAAGTTATAATGATGAATTCTAATCTTTAAGATCTTAAATATTGTAATTATTTTGTGACAAAAGATGATTGATGTTATTACATTTACTTTTTATTTGTTTATTATTAGATTTTTCTTATACTTTACTTATGTTATAGAAAAAAGATTTTTCTTATAAAATTGCTCAATTTTGACAGCAACTACATCGGTTTCTTGTCAGTAAATTCTGCCAAATTATGTGTAAGAAACAAAATAAGTTTAATTAGTTTAAATGTTTAACATGTATCACTTAAAGATATTTCCTAAAATCATATAATGCATCAAAATAAAGACTAAAGGAAAGGTTTTACGTTTTGTTCAGATTTAATGAAGATATCTTAAAGGTTGTTGCCATTCTTTCATTCATTCCTTTCTTTTTAACTTCTCAACTTTCTATATACAATAATGTTAATAACTAATATTTTTATTCAAAATTTTAATTGACAAACAATTTCACTGAAGTTAGTTGAGTAGTAAAGCAATAAATGTGAGTCATGAAATATCACTGATGACATCATATAAAAAAACCTTTAGTTGATGACTATTTCAAAATGACATCATCATGACATCAGTAATGACATCATCATGACATCATCATGACATCAGTAATGTTTCATGCCAACTCTAATTAGGATTATAAAGTTTTTTTTCATTTTTAAAATATTTAAATTATCAATTTTTTTTTTCAGATACATGCAAGAAAATTCGATGTTCAAAATATTCTTCTTGTGTACGCCATCTTGATAATTCTCCCGAATGTGTTTGCAAAATTTGTCCTGAAATAATTTCACCTGTGTGTGCAAATAATGGACAAACATTTCTTAGTGAATGTCATTTAAAAGAATATGCTTGTAAAAATGGAAAAAATTTAGAAATGATATCATCTGGCGTTTGTGGTTTGTTTCTCTTTTATTCTTTTAGTTTTTTTTCTTATTAGATTTCTTTAAATTTCATAATAATTTTAATAATAAAATTTTAATAGTACAGTTATAAATTTTCTCTTTATTTATTGATTTAATTTTTATTGAAGTTTCACAAGTTTATTTCTTATTAATGACTAAGATTTATTTTTGTTGAACTTTCACAACCAAATTTAAAATAAACATTTAAACTCTTAAAAAGATTGTTTAAATGAATTTATACACAATATATGTATTTAAATACTTAAGTTGTAAATTAAAAATGGTAAAAAAGATTTGGAACTATATAATAATTAAATATCGAACGTTAAATAATATTGTTAAATAAAAACAGATATTTAATATTATTAAAAAAAACTTTTTTTAAAATAATGTTAAATATTGATACCAGTTAAATATTTAAGGATCTTGAACAATCCTTTATAATATTTTTTATTTAAAATTTTTTTAAATCCAATGTTATTTTATTGTATAGTCCACTCTATGGGGGTACCAGCAGGTATTTTTCAATAATTTTGTTTTTGTTACTGCTCTATTGAATGCAATTAATATTATTGCAGTTTTTTCAAATTTCTGGTATTTAATAATTTTTCATTAAAATTTTATAATTAAATACTAGTACTTTTATTTAAATTGAAATCTAATAAAAATTTAAATTTTGAATTATTAAAAAAAATTTGAAATTTAAATTATTAAAAATTTTTATTTTAATTATTAAAAATTTTTAATTTATTAAAAAAAATTTCTACAATTTTTATAAAAAAGTTTATTATTTTTTTATTAATTACAATATTCATTTGTTTCTAGTGCATTTTTAAAACATTTTCTCAATTTCAGCTTCTTTATCTGTTTCTGATTATGTGGATATCTTATACCTAATTGATGTTTCAACTGGTGTTTCAGAAGAAGTTCTTAAACGTGTTAAATTGTTTATACATTCTGATATTCATACCAAAGATTTTTCAACTACTAATGTTGGAATTCTTACTTATGGTGCAGACATAAACTTGAAAATAGCCCCAGTTGATGGGGTCAATAAAGAGGTTGTTGCAGGCTCCATGGAAGGTTTAGAAATTGGTGGTGGAAATAGAAATTTTCAAGTTTTGTTCGATAAATGTTTGAAACTTTTAAAATCTCAAAATTTTCGCCAGTTTTCAAAAAAAATATTTGTATTAATAATAAGCGGAAAAAATGACGTTTTGGCACTAAGAGATAAAACTATTCAAAAACAGTTGAAAGAATCTTTTATTGAATTAGTTTTTATTGTAACAGACGAGAGTATTGTCAGAATGTTAAGCGATAATCTTGAGGATTTTCCAAGTAATATACAAATACTTAAAAGTTCACAAGAAATACCATCTGTTTCAACAGATCTTAACGACATTTTAGCAAAGATTACCAGTAAGTTTTCTGTTTTAATAAATTGAACTATTTTATAATACTTTGTTTTGATACTGTGTTTACAACTCTCTTACTTAGATAAATGGGGTAGTGGTTTAATGATAAAGTAGTTGCTTTTAAACTAGAATTTTTGACCATTCTATATCCCTGATAGTATTGATTTGACTGTAGTAACTCTCTCAGTCTCGACAAAATGAATATTTATATATTTATCAATTATTTATCAACTATATGCATAATATTAAACTATGAACATTATAAGAATTTAAATATTAAATTTAAATACTTCATACTTCCTTTTTGTTGTCCTTATGTTTTTAGGCTCCTATGGTTACTCTTATGTTTTTAAATTTTCATACTTTTAGTTACATTTGTTTTGTTTCTTTATTTTGAAGCTGAAATGTTTCTTTTTTCTTTTTAATTTAGCTATTTGTTTTATATATTTTTATTAAATGCAAACTTTTGTCTATGTTTTTTTTAGAAAAGAGTGGTACTCTGAGAGATATAGTGTTTGTAGTTGGACCTTTATATATTTTTGTTAAATGCAAACTTTTGTCTATGTTTTTTTTAGAAAAGAGTGGTACTCTGAGAGATATAGTGTTTGTAGTTGGACCTTTATATATTTTTGTTAAATGCAAACTTTTGTCTATGTTTTTTTTAGAAAAGAGTGGTACTCTGAGAGATATAGTGTTTGTAGTTGGACCTTTAAATATAGTCGATATGAGTTCCAATAGCAATCAAGTTTTCCAAGCTGAAAAAAAAAGCATTAAATACATGATAACCTCTTTTAAAGATATTAGTAAAATCGGAGTTATTTTCTGTGAACAAAATAGTCTTATTCCTCTGGCTCAGTATAGCAAAAGTGATGCAATTGAAAAGATTGATCAGTTAGATTCAATGCCTCGGTGTAATACTATTAAAAATGGTTTACGTGAAGGTTATAATCAGTTTGTCACACAAAATTCTTGTAATCATTGCAGAAGAATTGTATTATTTACAAATATTGCACCTAATCAAGAAGATATAAATTTTGCCAAACAGCTGCATGACCAAGATATAGAAATATTTATTTTAGCTGCAGGCAAAATTACAAAAGATAAGTTTTTGAGTCTTGTCAAAACTGAAGATGATATTATTATTTTAAATGATATCAACTCTCATACTCAAATTGATAATGCTGTTTCAAAAGATTGGGCAAAAGGTTTTTTTATCATTTCATTTTTTAATTATTAAAAATTTTATATTGATAGTTAATGATAAATTTATGTTGATCTATTGTTTAGATCCTTGCACAAGCTTTATCTGTGAAACTAAATATTCCTACTGTCAGGCTAAGGTAGATGGTTCTGTTGCATGCCTATGTCCTGTTTGTGATTTGTCATACAAGCCAGTTTGTGGAAGTGATGGGCTTTCATATCCAAGTCTATGTTTTCTCAAACGCTTATCCTGTCTGAACAACAAAAATGTCAACATTATAAAAAAAACATCATGCGGTAATATTACATATTTATATACTTTATATTATAATAAGTTATATTTAATATATTATAATTAAATCAATTGACATCAACAGGTATAAAAAATTAGTTACAATTTGTTAAAAAGTTTTAAAAAAATTGTTATTTATTTGAAAATTATTACTAAATTAGTGCTACTTAGACCATATATATATATAAATAATAAATATAATAAATATATATAAAAGTTGTATTTAGAGGCACTCTAATATATATATATATATATATATATATATATATATATATATATATATATATATATATATATATATATATATATATATATATATAATATATAATATATATATAAGAAGGAAACTACAATATATATATATATATATATATATATATATATATATATATATATATATATATATATATATATATATATAAGAAGGAAACTACAATATATATATATATATATATATATATATATATATATATATATATATATATATATATATATATATATATATATATATATATATATAATATATATATAAGAAGGTAACTACAATTTGAAATGTTGGTTGATTTTTTTTTTTTTGCTATGAAAATCGCTCCACCCTAATATATATATATATATATATATATATATATATATATATATATATATATATATATATATATATATATATATATATATATATATATATATATATATATATATATATATATATATATATATGTATATATATATATATATATATATATATATATATATATATATATATATATTAGGGTGGAGCGATTTTCATAGCAAAAAAAAAAAAGTTTAAAAATCAATATTCCTGAGACACAAATCGATGTCTATAAATTATAAGATGAAAGTAAAAAAATATTTTTTGATTTTGATGAGATTTTATATATATATTTGATTTTGATGAGATATTATATATATATTTTGATTTTGATGAGGTTCCTCTTTGGATTCTAAATTCATGATGGGTCCTAATATTTAAAATTTTTTTTTTTCGAAACCATATCAACCTCGGACTTTAAAAAAGCAGAAAAAAATTCTTGTTTTATAAATAATAATTTTATTTTAAAAAAAATTTTTAGTAAAAAAAAATTTGCAAAAATTTACCTTAAAACCCCCGTTTTGATGACGACGGGGGTTTTTTATGAAAAAAACAACACTACTTTTTTATTTTTTAGTTTAGAATTAAAAAAATATTATTTTCAAAATTAGCATATTATTCTGCTTCTTTTGAGTACCAAGTTGATTGTACCAAGTTGTACCAAGTTTAGAAGAAAAAATTTTTTAGCAATATTAGGACTCGTCATAAATTTAGAATCAAAAGAGGAACCTCAAGAACTCATCTAAATTAAAAAAAAAAGTAAGGTTCTTTTTTCACCATAAGACATCGATTCGCAGCTCAGGCAATGTTACATGCATCAGTTTTACTTATTAGAGTTATAAAAATTATAAGAATCTATATAGCAATGACCTATTCCCAGACTCCACCCTAGAAATGATAGGCTTGTTTTTTAAACTCTTTTAAGACCCGTTTTTGTCTAAAATAATATATTTCTAAAGATACAAAAAGCTGTTATAAGTATTTAAAAAAGGTCCTTTTTTTAACATTTCTTCAGTTTTTTCAATTGTGAGTGCCACTGGCCGATATGCCCCAAATGGTTTCTCTCTACCAGCCATTTTTACCTCAGCCATAATTAAAATTTATAAATTTAAAAATAACAAAATATAATAATGTAATTAACCATATATTTAGTACATTTTATATGCATATGAATATGCATATTTGAATAGATTAAATTGTTGTTATTTGGAATGATTATGGCTTAAATGTTTCTTTGTAGCTTCAGTTGAAAAATGTTTTCTATGATACTCAACGACTTGGTAGAGAAGCTGACGTTGATTATCATTTTTTGTCAAAACTTCATTAAAGTCAGCGCTAGCTGCCCTTTCTGCACAGTCATTTACCATTTTCATGGCACAAACTATCTTACAAGCAGACTTGTAGAGAATTAAACAAATTCATTGAGTGTCATGTAAAAAAGTTCGCTATAAAAAGTTTAGAGAATGTATAAATCTTGTTTGTAGCAAGTCTTCTATTGTCACCTGGTAATGGTTCTTTTTGTAAACCATTTACAATTTCCATTTTCTCTTCAACAGAAATTTTATCACTGAATAATAGGAGAGCAGCTAGATCTTCACTTAAATACTATAACTGAAGTTTAATTTTATTTTTTGCAACATTTGTAACTTTGTTGTCAACTTGACAATAGTTCTCAATTACTTTTAAAAAAAGGAGATCATTTTTTGGTGCTTCTGTTGTGAGAGGTGCTGAAAACCAGAAACATGCATATATTGTGGTTATGAAGAGGCATATTCTTCTTAAAATCCCAATTTCTTTCTCTGTGATATTTAACTGATGACGAAAAACAAAAATTTTTAAAAAGTATATACCTTTAGCCATCCATCTTGCATGATGGTAAGCCTCAGGAATGCAAATAATTATTGTATCATTTTTTTCTCCCAAAAGGAGAAGAGCTAGTCTTCCCTAAAATCTTGTGTTTCCCTAAAGTATTTTTTCAAATTTTCCACCACATTGGATTTTTGAGATGCAAGCCACTGTTTTTCAAACTTTGTAAGGCATCCAGTTCCGCTTTTATTACTTTCAAGTGGTTCAAACTTTGATTTTTCTATTAGCTCCCACTGGGACTTCATTCTACCAAAAAGTTCATTCTAAGAAAATGTTTGGTCCTTTTGATACAAAAAAAACACGCATCAAACACTGCATTTGCACAAATTTCAAGAATATGATGTCGACAGGCTAAAAACAAAACTCTTTGATTCATCAACGCCAGGCCATTCATGAATGAACTCAACTACCTTTTGGTCCCATTAGAGCGCCAGTACCAGTAGGTATCTAAGGGATACCTAATAACTTCTCAATGTCCAAGCCAGATACAACAATTGGTAGATATTGTTGTATCTGGCTTGGATCTCTCAATTGGTAGGGATTTAGTTCAAGCTCCCATTAGAGTGCAGCGTAAAAATGTACATCAATACCGATTGCAGCTAGGGCTGGTGTGACAACCATCATTGCTTGCCATGGTGTTATTTTTGTTCGGTCTAATGCTGCATGAAAGAGTTGATTGTCAAGAAAACAACGTTTGGATATTGTAATTGAGAGTTGACTATTGCCTGTAGTAGAATGTTTTGAATTATTTGGACAAGTAAAAGTTTTTGTGTTTGAATTGACATATTGCCATCAAAATTTTCATCCAAAGAGTAATCTGAACTGTAATCCATTAATGTATCTGTAGATATAACTTTACTTTCTTTATGTCGTTCAAAATGCCTTTTTTCTTCAAGCTTTCTTTATTTTACAACTGCTTTCTTATACATTAAGTCTTTCGACATCATTAACATCTTTTGAGGACCTCTCTGATCTATCAGAAATTGTTTATCATCATTTATCTTGATAAGACAATCCCATTTACCATGGAAAATATCAAAAAGTGTATTCATCTTGGCAGTGAATTTTTTTTGTTGAGTAGCTGATTTTCTTCTGCGCTTAGACACTTGAACATGTTGCTTGTAAATACTCTTTAGTTTAGTAACTACATGAGGTATAGTTGGAATATTAGCCTTAAGCCACTTAAATTAAAATTTAAATTTAAATTCTGCAATTCCTTCTTCAGATGTCAGTGTTGATGGGTACTATCGTTTGATTCGTAAAGACTCGAATAGTCACATGCTAGGTTTAGGGGTATACATACGCATTAATTCCCCTATTTGTAGTAAAATCAGGTTCGAATCCTTTGACCATTCTTTTATGTGCTTTCGTCTAGCGCCTCTTCACTCTATCACCTTTCTCTTTGTTCTTTATCGTTCTCCTTCTTCCCATGATTGCACTCTTTTAGATGTTATCTCTGATCAAATTGACCATGCCCTCTCTCTTTGCCCCTCTGCCAATATTTTTGTTGTTGGTGATTTTAATGCCCATCACACTGAATGGCTTGGCTCTAACACCACTGATCCTGCTGGCACTAAAGCCTGCGTTTCTCAATCTCTTACTCAGATATTTAACTTTGTGACTCGTTTTCCTAACAACCCTAATCATTTACCTTCACTCCTTGACTTATGTCTTGTCTCTGACCCTAGCTTATGTTCAAATTCTCCCTTTTCTCCCGTTCTGACCATGCAATGATCTCTATAAATCTTTCTTTTTGTACTTCTTTTTTGGGCTCACCTTATCATCGCACCACCTACTACTACCCTAAAGCTGACTGGGATTCTTTTCGTGATTTTCTTCGTGATGGTCCTTGGGCTGATGTTTTTTCTCTCTCAGCTGACAAATGCGCCTCCTACGTAATCTCCTGGATTCAGACTGGAATGGAAGCTTTTGTTCCTTCTCGTCGGTTTCAAGTCAAGCCTCATTTTACTCCATGGGCTTCTTGTGCGGCTGCTATATCCAATCGTAATCATTTTTTTCATCTTTTTCAAAAGACCAACTCTCTTGAGAACAAACGGCTATTTATTATTGCAAGAAATCGATGTAAAAAGGTGCTTTCTGATGCTAAACTCCATTATTCTCAGTTCACTAAATCTCGCATCTTATCACAGAAGTTAGGCTCTAAAGACTTTTAAAAAATCTTCAACAGCATTGTTAACCAGGGTAGATCAAACGTTCCATCTCTCATTCATGGGACTGATCTTATTCCCTCTCCCAAGGATAAGGCAGAACTATTTGCAAAGAACTTTTCTTCTAATTCCACTCTTGAATCTTATGGACATTCTCTTCCTTCCATTCCAGTCAAACAGGTTGACCCATTGTTAGACATTCAAATCACTCCGGCTTCTGTTGCTAAAGTCATATCTCAATTAAACTCGTCTACAGCTTGTGGTCCAGACAACATTTCTGTCACAGTTTTGCAGAATTGTTCTCCAGAACTTTCTTCAATTCTCTCTAAACTATTTAACAAGTGTTTGACTGAGTCTTGTTTTCCTGCTTGTTGGAAAATGGCATCTGTGGTTCCAATATTCAAAAACTCTGGAGAAAATTTTGACCCCTCCAATTATCGTCCGATCAGTCTTCTTTCTGTTATTAGCAAGGTCTTTGAATCTTTGATCAACAAATTCCTCACATCTCATCTTGAGTCAAATAAACTACTGTCAGACAATCAATACGGTTTTCGGTCCTCTCGCTCTACGGCCGACTTGCTAACTGCTGTAACTGAAAGATTTTATCATGCATTAGATGGAGGCGGTGAGGCTAGGGCTATTGCTCTCGACATATCTAAAGCTTTCGACAAAGTTTGGCATGCTGGTCTTCTCCATAAGCTTGCTTCATATGGTGTTTCCGGGAAAGTTTTTGAGATAATCAAATCATTTCTTTCTAACCGGTTTATTAAAGTCATCCTTGAAGGCCAACACTCTTCTTTATTTCCAGTAACTTCTGGGGTTCCCCAAGGTTCCATCCTGGGCCCTGTTTTGTTTCTTATCTACATAAACGATCTTCCTGACAACCTTTCATCTAAAGTAGCTCTTTTTGCTGATGACTCAACTTTATACTCCTGTCTTGACAAAAAGTCTTCTCTTTTCGATTGCCTAGAACAAGCAGCTGATCTTGAATCCGATCTCACTTCAGTAATAGATTGGGGTTCACAGTGGCTTGTGAATTTCAACTCTAACAAAACCCAGATGTTTACTGCAAACAACTACCGTAATATGGTCAACATTCCTATATTAATAAATGGCAATCCTCTTACTGAGTCGTCCTCTTTACGTCTTCTTGGATTATCGCTTACTACTGACCTTTCATGGAAACCATATATACAATTGATTGCTAAATTAGCTTCTGCTAAGGTTGCTTCTCTTTATCGTGCTCGCCATTTCCTTACTTCTGATTCCATTCTCTACCTCTACAAATCTCTTATTCGTCCCTGTATGGAATACTGTTGTCATATTTGGGCTGGTTCTTCTAACGATTCACTTTCTCTTCTTGACAAGGTCCAAAAATGCATTGTAAATGTTGTTGGACCTGGACTATCTGCTAAGCATAAAGTTGCATCTCTTTCTCTTTTCTACAAATACTATCATGGTCACTGCTCAGAGGAGTTATCATCTCTAGTTCCATCAACTAAAATTCATTCTCGTTTTACTCGTCATTCAGCTAAGTCTCATTCGTTTACTGTATCTGTCCCTGCATGCTCTAAAAACTTTTATTCATCTAGTTTTTTTCTCCGCACTTCAATCCTTTGGAACTCTCTCCCATCTTCATGTTTTCCTGACTCATACAACCTTCAACTTTTGAAGTCTTCTGTCAACCGTTTCCTTGCTCTATAACTCTGTTCTTTTTTTCCTAGTAACTCCCAACTTAATAGTGGTTGCTTGTAGCCTTGTTGGGAGTGAATGAAAATAAAAAAAAAATGCCAGAAAATCATAACTTTATCTACAACTGTGTTGCAGGATGTTGAAAGAGTTGACTTTTTAATTATCATTTCATAAAAAGCTCTACATATGGCAACACCACTTGTTGGCAACTGACTTGGCCCATCTATTGTTGAGAGAATATGTCCAGCTAGCCAACCATTTGTATTTGAATGTGTTGCTTTGTCTGATTTTTTGTAAATAATGCTGAGGGGTAAATTTAAATTTGCTTGTAATTTCCAGTCTTCATATTATGTGTTTTTAAATCAATTTATAGCAGTATTTTGTATGAAATAAAAATAGAATTACAAGATTAAGTTTTTAGACAAGTTTTAGTCAATTTCCGAAAATAGGGTTCAATTTTAGTCAATTTTCGAAAATAAGGTTCTGAAAATAGGGTTTTTCCACTTTCATTCAATGTTAATATAAATGTTATATGAGCGCTTTTAGAAATAACTTTTACATATAAAATAAATTGCAGCTATTTGTACAATTATCATTTCATAACTCTTTTCATATATAAACAAATATACAAATAATTTTGTGGAATATAATGCTTAAGACATTTTTTACTTACGTAACAGTAAACATAACGCTAAATTTTTTACTTACCTTTTTGTAACCGTTATGTTAACATTGTATTTTTTACTGTGTATAAAACAAAAATTACTTTTTTAAACTAAATGGGTCTATTATATATCTAAAGCTCTGGAACAAAGTTTGCTGTTTTAAACTAAATTTTATAACTAATGGCATATCTTTTAACTTGTCAAAAGTATATATCAGCAGAAAAAAGTGAGCTATTTAATGTGTTACAGTGATAGACTTGCAATGTAAAGGTTGCAAATCCAGTTGCAATGGTAAAACTACTTGCTATCAAATAGCTTTATATTTTTTAAGACATACTAAAGATTTCCATAAAAAAGACATACTAAACATTTCCAATGATAACATTTATAAATGATAACATTTCCAATAAAAACATTTATAAATGATTAAATGAAAAATATAAAAACTATGTCATTGCAAAATGCTGTTTTTATTCAATGTTTTTAAACTTTCATGCAATTTCAAAATACGTATTGTTATTGTTTTTGATTATTACAAATACCAGTATTTACCAGTATTATTGAGAAGCTGTGATTCAGAGATTTAACTTTTGGAGTTTACAATTAAATCTACAATTCTGAAGTTTATTATCTACCATTACACAAATTATTTTTATACATAAATAGTAATGTTTTTTCTTTTTTTATGCCTTGTATTATTTTTGAGTTTGTTTTATTTTTTATTTTAAATTGATTTTTATGTTAAAAATGTTCCAATCAACCCCATTCACAATCTCCTCTGCCATTATTCACAATGTTGCAGTTAACATCTCCATTAGTCCCCATAAATCTTTAATCAGTACTTATAAGCTAATATTTATCCTAGTTACAATAAGCTTCAATAATCTGGATTCATTTTTGTATGGTAATTTAAAGAATGTAGTAATTAGACATTAATTTACTTTGAAATACAATCAATATTACATTAACCTTCGATGATCAAGTTTATTGTCTGCCACTCAAATTATGCTTATACATAAGAATTGATGATTTTTTTTTATGCCTTATAGCATTCTAAGTTTGTTTTCTTTTGCAATTGATTTTTGTTACATATATGTTTTTATTTTGTAGGTAATACTTGTTTTTTAATTTTTGTATTCCAGTATTTAGTTAAGAATTTTGTTTTATATTCTATATTTTTATGTGCTTTGTTTATTTTATATTTGTCACTAAATTAATATAAGTAATGTTGCTTTTCAATTAGTTTTTATTATTTCTTTATTTTTTTCTGGACAATTGTCTAAGTTTTTTTTAAAAACTCCTTTAGCTTTTTATTTTTTTAACTCCTTTAACTTTTGATTTCATTCTTTCTTCATGTTTTTTTCAAATAATCACACAAAAGCACTGCTTCTGTGTGATTATTTGAAAAAATTTAAAAAGTTATGAAACTAAAAAAAATTATAAACATTAATGCTTATCCATAAATCTAACCTTGAATATAGCATAATAGAATATATAGAATATAAAATAATTAAATAACATGATTAAATTAATTATAATAACAATAAGAATTAATTTCATTTTTTTTTCTTTTTGCTTTAGAAAGTGGAGAAAAACTTCATCTTATATTTGTACTGGATGTATCCCAATCAATGTCATATCAAAGTTTAAATAATATTAAAGATTTAATTGAGGCTGTTATTTTTTCAAATAATAAAATGGTTTTAAGTTTTGTTTTCTCAGGCCAATCTACAAAAACACATGGTATTGTTGGCATCAGTTCAAAAGAGGAAATTTATCTTGCTTTATCTAGTATTCAAAAAGGCACTGAAAAAAGAAATTTTACCGATGCATTTAAGTATTTGCGGCAAGCAATAGGTGTACCACTCAAGCAAAACATACCACATCACATTGTTGTTTTTTCTGCTTTTCCATTTATGAATGATAATGAAAAAAACATGTTGGAAGAACTAGAACTTTTGATAGTATTGGAGAATACAAAGTTTTCTTTTATTGGTATTGGAAGCAATTTTAATGAGGACCATATTAAGTTAGTTTACAAAGACCCTTTCTTAGTTGAAATTCTTTCAGATGAAAAAGATTTTCCAATATTGTTTACATTTATCTTTCAAAATTTAGCTGAAATACCTGGTAGGTTTTAAATTTAATAATGTATATATTGTGTATCATTATATATATATATATATATATATATATATATATATATATATATATATATATATATATATATATATATATATATATATATATATATATATATATATATATATATATATATATATATACATATATATATATATATATATATATATATATATATATATATATATATATATTATATATATATATATATATATATATTTATATATATATATATATATATATATATATATATATATATATATAAATATAGCCCTCCTAAATAGCCTATATAGCCAACCTAAAAGTTCTTTTCAGCGGCATGGTGGGGATTAAAATTTTAAGTTCTTGCTGTCGAAGGGAGCACTCTATTACTACACTCCACTGCGATGTATTAATATTTAATTAAACATTATGTAAATAAATTTAGATAACATTCTATATAATTTCAATTATGTATGAAATATTTTAAGATAATTCAAAAGAATCTCATGATGTTGGTTTTGTGATTGGTTACTCAGATAAAAATACTCAATATGATCTTAATCCAATTAAAGACCAGTTTGTTAAAATAACCAATGAGGTTGTTTTTAATTTGAAAAAAAATTTTTTATTGAAAGTTGGAATTATTTCTTATGGAAAAGATGCTCAAGTATTACAACCTTTAACATCAGCCGAAAATTTTTTAAAATCAATCCATTTGATAAGCTTAAAATCTGGACCTTTACCAATATCAAGTGCACTCATCCTTGCTTCTGGGTTTTTTTCTGAACTGCAAGGAGGAAGAGATCATTCGAAAAAATCATTAATTTTATTTTTAACAAATGACAATGATTTTAATGCAGTTAAAGAGTCTAATTTACTTAAAAAGCTTGGAATCTCTGTTTTGGTTATTGGAATTGGAAATGTTACTCAAGATTATCTTACTGAAGTTGCTGGCAATAAAGATAATGTTTTCCATGTTAAAGATTTAACAAAATCTTCAAGCAATCAAAATTTGAAGTTTGGGAAAAAAGTGTCTGATGCATTGATTAAAGGTTTTATAAAATTTTTTATAAATTTTTATTTCATTAAGTTAAAATTTTTTTTTCTTTTTGCTCATAATAAAATATCAATAATTTTTTTTATACTTTTTATTAAAGTTTACATATTAAATTTTGCAATGAGAAAATAAAGATTGACAGAACAAAAAGAATACAAAACAATAAACCTAAATGATTTTTCTATTGAATAAAATTTTTATTTAATTTTCAATTTGTTTTGATAATTATACTTTTTTAGTTTTTTGAAATTAAGATTAAGAAATATAATAGAAAATGAATTTTTTTAAAAATAAAGTAGAAGTGAATATTTATATGCAAAACACAAAATATAAAAAAACAATTTTACATTTAAAGTTCAATATTAAATATAAATATGAGTGATCACTTTTTGAAAGTTTAATTTTTGAGAGCCCCCCTCCTCTTCCTTAACATACAAAGTTAGCATTAATTAATTTTTCCAAGACCTCAAGGCCAATGATAGACATATACCTCATTTTAATGAAAGTTATTTGACATGTCAAGTGCAATAGCTTGTATCTCACTACTTCCATCTAATGCATAGAATCTTTAGAAGTATGTATTTAGAATAGAATTGTTTACATAATTTCATATTTATGTTTTACCTACTTTTTGAGTTTAGAACCATGTAGTGCAGCTTTATGTGATTTTAACAAAGTTTGTATGAATAACCTTGATGGTTCCTACTCATGCGTGTGTCCTGTATGCTCAGACATTCAGTCATCTACTTTTGTTTGTGGATCAGATACTATAACTGAAGCGAATGAATGCTTGGTGAAAAAAAAATCGTGTTTGAAAAATATGGATATATTTTTGGTCTCAAGAAAGCCATGTGGTATTAATACTTTTTTTTTAATTGTTCATTTTTCTTTTAGTTATTTTATATTTAGATTTATGTAAATTTTGGTAAATTAACAAGTTGTTTTTTTTCTATATTTGTAGTAATCTTTCAAAAAAGCCTGTACACTTTTGAAGCACAAATTTTTTTTAAATTATACTGTACACATTTTTAAATTTTTTTTTTAAAGTCTCTTTAATCATAACATCTTTGAGAAACGTCTTTATATTAGCTTTCAATATAAATATTTTCTTTAGAGATCCATGGTCAGTTTGATATTTTATACATTATTGATGTATCTGTTCAGATGTTGAGTGTTGACAGAATAAAAGAATTTATTCGCAAACAATTGCCTACTTTCAATATCAGTTTCAATGAAACAAGAATTGGAATTATAACATTCTCAGATGTGGCTAACACTTTATTAACCTTAAGTCAAGGTACATCAACTCAACAAGTTTTAAATGCAGTTAAAAATATTCAATTATCTCTAAATAATCCACAATTTTCGGTGGCTTTTGAAAAATTGAGCAGCACATTAAGCGACTCGTTTCGATCTAATGTTATTAAAATTGTAACTTTAATTACATCAAGCAGTAGTAATGGCTTTGATATAGAAAGAATAAACTCTGTTACAAAGAAATTAAAAAGTTCCAACTTGAAATTTATTGTCATTGGAATTGGAGAAAATGTCAAAAAAGATGAGCTTTTATCAATTGCAACAGATGAAAGCTATGCTGTTTTTATTGAGGATGATTATAAAATGGATTATCAAATTTCCAAGATAAACACTGCTATTGCTAACTCAAAAGGTTAATAATATTTATTTGTTAGTTTTTAGAAATCCTAAACAACAAAACAATCATATTTCAATCAAATCTTTTTATCTTGAAATATTAAAAAAAAATTTTCCAATAATTTGAATTTTAAAGCAAAAAATTTTTACATTAACATAAATAAATTTTTTTTTATTCTTAGATTTCTGATGTTTTCTATTAGTTATTTTAATGTAACATAATTATTTAATCTGTAAATCTTTTGAAACGTTTCTTAACATATATCATGTTGTTTTTGAGTCTCATCTTAGATATGCTTGTCAAATATGAGGACAAATCCAATCTTTCATATTTAAAAGGTTATCTCACCTCCAAAATATAACCCAAAAAATAATCTATTTTCAGCATTTTAACTCTGGCCTTAATACCCTCTACTAGATATCAAAGATACTTAAATTAAAAAGACCTTATTCAACATACAAAGATACTTAAATTAAAAAGACTTTATTCAACATTCCAACTATTTGTTTGTTTGGGAACAGCAACATAAAACCTTACTTCCTCCATTTACTGATTTTTTTACTTATAAAAAAAATACTGTTATCAACTTTGATCAGCTAAAAGCTTCAAATTATCTATATCTAAACATAGAACTATTTATTACGGCCATGATTCTATTAAATATCAGAGCCTATGCACATAGAATAGTCTTTCCGCACAGTAAAAATCTCTCCCTACATTTTCAAAATTCAAAAACAGTCTATTTTTTATTAAACAAGTATTCTTCCTAATTCCAATGCCACTCTACTGCTAACTATCTTAACATTACTCGCTTCAATGCTGGTTTATAACTACTAATACTTGATCTTTTTTTAAAATTTTTTCTTTCTTTCTTTATTTCAATGCTGATTTATTATTACTAATACTTCCTCGTTTTTAACTTTTTCTCAAATTAGTATTATTTTTATATTCTATGTCAAACTCTCACTATTATAAATACTGCTATTTTTATTATTTTCATTTACTATTGTTATTATTATTATTACTATTATTTTTGTTTATATTATTGTTATTATTGTTATTATTATTATTATTATTATTATTATTATTATTATTATTATTATTAATCGAATAGTTATCTTTATTGTTAGTATTATTACTACTTTGATTTTTGTTACCAATAACTGGAGTTTTTATTATTATTGCTTAGTATTATTACTGATAATTATATTATTATATTATTTATAATGTTGTTACTGTATATTATAATAACTGCTTTTCTTTTATTGCTATATTTTAATATAGCAATAAAAATATAAAATATATAAAAGTCTTAGATGTTAAAAGTCTTATGTAAGATAGACGTATAAAATTAAATTAAATTTTGTCCTAAATAGCTTCTAACTTTATTATTATTATTACATAAGTTTTTAGTTTAAGTATTGTTCTATTTACCTTTTTTTTTTTAGTTTTTCATTATGGAGTTTACTTAAAAATAGTACTTGTACTATATGTAAATATTCCATGAAATGTAAAATCTATTTCAGAATATATTTGATTCGATTTATATATTATTAAATTTTTTTTATTAGTTGAGAAATCATCATAAGTTAAATAAAAATTTAATTGACTATATAAATATATACAAAAGTTAAATAATGTTTCAAGTATTTTTTTTTATTTATAAGTGGATATATATTATCTAATACAATGATGATAAAGGTAGCATAGATGATGATAAAGGTAGCATAGATAATGAGAAAATCAGCATAGATGGTGATAAAGGTAGCATAGATCAAATCCCCACAAGTGATGCTAGCTACTTTTTACTAGCTACTTTTTACCAAAACATTACTGCTGAATATTTAGTGAACTTAAGGATAGAGTTTTACCTATATTAGTTCAATTCCTAGTTTTAATTGAAGATACAATAATGGTATATTTTAATTTTATGACTGATGCCAATATCAATGCCACTTTGCAGAAAAAAATAATGCCAATGCCTATTAATTAAGCAACTATTATATTATTAGTACAAAAAGATGATTTATCTTAATATGCTTTATTATTTTTGAGTTCAAAAAAACAAAACTGAATTGTAAAATAAAAATTTGAGACATCTTTTAAAGATTTTTAAGCTTTAGATTGCTTCTTTGCTGTTTACCAATTCATTCTTATGTTTATTGTTCATGTTCTCAAGGTTATGGTGATTTATTTGGTCTAGAGTCACAGGGGTTAAAGAATAGCATTATTATTGCATAATCAAACTCTTTGCTGTTATCACTTTTTATTGGTTGAAAAGGTTTTTTAATTTTTATTGGTTGAAATTTGGTAACACTAGATGTTTTTTGTTTTTGAAATTTTTAAGACTTTTTTCTGGAAAAATTTTAATGTTTTATTCCACCTTAAACTTGATTTTTGATTTAATTGACATTTTTAATTGCAAAATTACCTATAAAAAGTTATTTTTAAAGATTATTTCTAAAAGAAAACATCATAGTAATCCCAGAATGAACTTGAACTTTTATTTCTAATTTTAGCTAAGTACTATATATTTATAAAAGTATAAATTTAAATATAGGTTTGATGATGATGCCTGTGCCAATTAGTATTAGCAAAAATTAGGCATTAGTGCATCCCTAGTTAAGATTAGTATAACCTGTAACCTGGAAACAAATAACCTGGAAATTGAGAAAATCAATCATAATATTGATAATAAAACTGACTCTTTAATTTATCATGTATCAATTCTTTAAGCCAGCTTGCAACCATCTGTTACAAAATTAAGAATAGTATTTCATACTCCAGCAGGATAACAACTCAAATCATGTTGCTAAGAAAACAAAGATTGAAACCTTGAGCTTTGGAATGGTCATTTTATAGTCTGGAGAAAAAGATGTCTTGAAAGAAGTTTTAATAAATACATATAATAATATAATGATAAAAAAGACCCAAATTTGGTTAACCTTATTAGGTTAATCTAGCTCAAGTCATCTAGCTTAGGTTGTCAAGGCCAAAGTACATTTGATATTAATTTACTTGAGCTACCCAAGTGCTTCTATTATAGAAATAAAAACTATGAATGTTTTACATAATTCTAAAACAAATATTTTTATTGATATTCTTATTTATACTTGATGCAATTTTATCAGTACTTTTGTTCATATTTAATCAAATATAAGGGTTTGGTTTGGGGCAGCATTTTTTTTTTTAGTTTGTTTTTTTTTTCAAAAAATCCTTATGAAAAAAGATAAACAAAAAAAAGTTGGCAAATGTATATATAACCATATATGCTACTATATATATATATATATATATATATATATATATATATATATATATATATATATATATATATATATATATATATATATATATATATATATATATATATATATATATATATAAAATAGTAATAAAAAGAATAAAAAGTTGCAAATGTTATTATAATTTATGCTTTTCATTTAACTATTATGCAATAATTTTTTTTTTTTAGTTTTTCTATTTGAAACAGATACTTTTTTTGTATTTGACATTGAAAACAAAAATAACTTCGATAAAGCAAAATTCATGCTACAAGGGTTACTACAACGCACCATATTATCTGGTAATCGTGTTCGATTTGGATTCATTATGTTCAATCCAAATGAACACATTGATTCTCTAACAGCAGATAAACAGTATCTTGCAAAAAAGCTTGAGCAATATAAATGGACTAAAGAAAATAATTTTATGAAGGCATTAATTAAAGCAAAGGATGTTCTGAAATACTCAAGTTCTGAAAAGAAAATAATGGTTTTTGTTGATCATGTTTATACAAATAATGATTTGTTACCAATCAATAAAATTTTTGAAGACTCTCAGAGTAACCTTAAAAAACCAATTATAATTTTCCTTGAAAGCAAATTATTGCAAACAACAAGTTTACTAAAAGAAAAAGGTTTTAGCTTTATAATAGATGAGCCGGAAACCATTCTTGGTGAAACCATTCTTCCATTCAGTGAAGGCATTCTTAGTGAAATGGTAACACAATTATTACCAGGTAAAAAATTTAAATAAAGTCTATAAATTTTTAAAAAAAGTTTATAGTTGTCAAAAATAATTATGATGTTTGTTGTATCTTTTTTTTTATTTTTTTTTTTCTTCTACAAAAAAATCTTGTTTTAATGATTAGCAAAGTATGTGAAAAAAGTTCATAAAAGTATGTTTGATTTTTTTACTCGTATAACCGTATCTACCCTAAAAGTAGTTCAATGGTTTGATTTCACTTATTTCATAAAAGTTTTTAAATTTTGAAAACTTAATATGCGCATTTGAGGTTAAAAACTTAACTTGATAGTAAAAAGTATATTCAGTATGTAATATAAATTAAACATATCTTGCATTCCTAAAATTTAAGCGTGATTAATTAATGAAAATTAAACAAAATTTTGCATACATTACTATATATTTTGCTATTTTTTAATAAGATTCAACATTTATTATTATTTTTTTTTTTTTTTTTTTTTTTGTTAATGATATTTTAACTTATATTTAATTATTCATAATCTGGTTAAAATTGTTGCAATTAACGATAAGCAAATAATTTTGTTGTTGTTGTTGTTGTTGTTGTTGTTGTTGTTGTTGTTGTTGTTGTTGTAGCAATTTCTGTGAGTCAAAATGTCAACATAATTGTTAAAGTTTCAATTTAAATCAAAATTCTACAAATGACATAAAGTAATTTCATTAATACCTGCTTCGTTGAATTCTCTTTACACTGTGTTGAAATACTTTGCTACTATTTAATATGATAAAATATTGCTATTTAATATGATAAAATGTTTCTAACGGCAATATTTCATCCCTCAGAGATTTAGCAGCGAGTGAAGTTTATTGTTGTTACTGGTGCGACTTGGTCTTTGGTGTATTATTTTGTGTTTTTTTGCGTGCAAGTTTTTTTGAGACATTAGTTATATTAGAATAGATTTGATATTAATAGATTTAAAAGTTGAACAAAGAATTTATAAAGATTCATTTCTCATTTTAGACATGATTAATTATTAAAAGCCCTACTCACTAAGCAAATAATTGACTTATTTTATTCAACCCCATAGTTCAACATTTTTTTTTTAATTCATAATTTTTTATCAAAAATAGCAAATTTAATTTTGAAAAAACATTAAATTTATTAGTATATAATAGTATACAATATAAAATATAATATAAAAATAGCATAAAAAGTTGTACAAGTATACATTTTAAGTTCAATGCAAATTTTACTTCCAAAAGTTCTATGCCCAGTTTTCAAAAAAAAAAGAAAAAATTTATAGAAAATTATTTATTTTGTATTAAATTTTTATATCATCTTATTTAGAAAAAGACTCTCCACAACATTATCAAAAAATATTTGCAAAATGTTTATTCAATAAGTAGGAATAAAAGAATGAAGATTGTCATTTGTCACCCTCATTTCATTCCATCCTCTATTTTTACTCTCTTGTACTCTATGGTCCATAGAAATTCTAATGGAATTTCTATAGAAGCTTTTATAATTTCTATAACGGTTCTATAGAAAGCGTTTTTTCTATATAAATATATACAGAAAAATAACAAATATATAAAGAGACTTTTGTTAAAAGCAATTTCTAGACCATATGTTTCAAAAGTTTATAGAACTTTTTTTCTATAGATTGTTGCAGTCATCTTTTTTTTATTATTATAGATCCTTGTCTTAAAGTTTTATGTCAAAGTAATGCTATATGCACAAGAAATGCTGAATGTATATGTAAAAAATGTTACTCTAAGTATGAATCAGTATGTGGTAGTGATGGTCTAACTTATGCAAGTAAATGTCATCTTGAGTTGATATCATGTCAAACAAGAAAGGAGATAACTGTTGTTGATTCAGTACCTTGTAGTAAGATTTACTAAAATTTTCACTTACACATACATATACTTATACATAAACTTATACATACATATACTTATATATATACATGCAATAATTTTTTGCTATGATATATTAATTTAAAGTACTGTTACCTACATATAGAATTGGTTTCCAAAATGTCAATGACTTATGTAATTGACTCATCCAGTTCTCTACAAGCCAATGTTTTGAAAGAGGCAAAAGATTTCATAAAAAATGAAGTGAATAGTTACTCTGGTTCATCAGAAATAGCCATAATTAACTTTGGTTTTGAAGCTGAGTTAGTAGTAGGTCTCAGTATTAATAGAGAAAACATTCTTAATAAATTAGAAAGTATACAGAAAATTGGAGGAGAGAGAAGAACAGATAAAGCACTGGACATTTTAATTAACAAGGTGTACAATGACTCAAGTCAAATGAACAGGCTGGTAGTTATTCTATCAACTGGAAATGTTAGCATTTCAAACAAGGATCGTTATGTAAGCCAGTTAAAACTTTTGGAAAAAAAAAACATCAAGTTTTTAAATATTGAATTAGGAATATCAGATTTAGCTGTCATGGTAACTAACATCTCCAAGTTAATAGGAAGTAATGCAGGTACATTTTTTAAAATTTTTCATAAAATACTAGTAATATTATAATCATTATTACTAGTTAAACATGTTTAGAATTTTAATTAAATAAAGCTAAAAATTTTGTTTATATATTTTGCTAATAAAGTTTTACTATTTTATTACTGTTTTATTATTTTGAAGAAATAGTAGCTATTTATTACTGTTTTATCATTGTTTTAGTCATTATCAACACATATTAATATGTTGTATACCATAAATTATTAACATATTGCATAAATTAATTAGGATTGTAACATAGCATATTGCATAAATTATTAAGGATTATTTAAATAAATAATACAAATTTAAAAACATAAATAAAACTTGTAGAGCAGTGCAACAGACTTACTTGTAGCAATCCAAGTACATGTGCAAAGCATTTTGGCAATGAATCATTATGTAAATGTATGGTATGCTCTGACACATACAATCCAGTGTGTGGTGAAAATGGTCGCACTTATTCCACACAGTGTCACCTTAACCAGAGCAACTGTTTAAATGGGGAAAAAATTGGAATACTAAAGTTTTCTGCTTGTGGTAACAATTTTGTTGTTATCATAAAAGTTTTGAATTTTTTCTGCTTGTGGTAACAAAGTTATTGTTATCATAAAAGGTTTGAATTTTTTATAAGCATTGTTATAATGTTTCAACAAGAAATATTTTGTCTTTATTTAGGATTGTTAGCCGAAAAAACTAATATTGTTTATGCAATTGACGGTGCAAGTGATGTATCAGATGAAAACTTTGAAAAAATAAAATACTTTGTACAGAACAGCATAAAAAGCTTTGCAGTCAGTACCAAAATATTGAATATAAGTTTGGTTGTGTATGGAGATACTGTAAATGAGCATCTGACATTAAATCAAGAGAATACAGTGCAGGATATTTTAAATAATTTTCAAAGTATTAAAAAAGCTGGTGGGTTAAGAGACATAACTCATGTTATGAATTTTGTTTTGAAAAACTATCCAATCACATTGTTGCATAAAAAGATATTAGTTTTGCTACGAGCTGGTCCTATTTCAAAAAGAGAGGAGGTTTATTTACCAGATGCAATATTACGCATAGAAGAAAATGGCTGGAAAATTATTGTTTTAGCTATTGGGGATAAAATAACTTCTCAAGAACTGAACTTACTTTCTACTGGAAAAATAGACAAAACTCCATCAATAAATCAAGTTATAAAACTTGCTTCCACTGATGATCTGCCATTTTTACTTGGTGATTTAGAAAATGCTATTGGTAGAGTTCTTGGTAAATACTTATGGTTTTAATTTTAAAAGTATCATTTTCAATGTATATATATATTTATATTCATATATATATATATATATATATATATATATATATATATATATATATATATATATATATATATAATATATATATATATATATATACATATATATACATATATATATTTATATTCATATATATATATACATATATATATATATATATACATATATATACATATATATATATTTATATTCATATATATATACATATATATATATATATATATATATATATACATATATATTTATAAATATATATGTATATATATACATATATATATATATATATATATATATATATATATATATATATATATATATATATATATATATATATATATATATATATATATATATATATATATATACAAATAGTATTGGGTACATATGTGTGTGTGTGTGTATGTGTGTGGTTTGTATATATTAATAAATTGAGTTTTTTTTTTGTTCAAATTAGAACCACCTAATGAAACTGATGATGTAATTGATGCTTTTATTGGTATATTTTCATTGAGCAATGACACTTTATTCAAGTTACAAAAACATTTTTTAAAATTGGTTGTTAGTTCGTTCAACCTCTCACCTTTATTTTCTCAAGTTACTGTTTTTCAATTTGGTAAAGAAATTTCAAAAGTTGCTTCTTCAAGTGAAGACTCACTTGAAGTATTTAATAGAAAAATTGAAGAGATACAAAATACTGCTGAAATTGAAACCAGATATTTTCCTTTGGAAACAATTGAAGGTTTCCCCTCCTCAATTTCTCGATATTCATCAACAAAATTTGTGGTTTTGTTTATAAGTAAAGCAGAGTTTTTAATGAATGTTACCTATTTGCAAAGTTTTGTTAGAACTAATGTAAAGGTAGTGGTTTTTGGAATGCCAGGAGTAAACAAAGAAGCTCTTAATACTCTTTTTGAAAAACTAGCTGATATATACTTTTTAGAAGATTCTCAGTTCTTGAATTTTCCTAATTTGTTACTAGTCCCAGGTTTTTAATAAAAATAAAATGTTTTTACTTTTATTAAATGTAAAGAATTTTGAAAAATGATATTAAAAAAAATATTTATTATTAACTTTTCAATCAATTTAGATAAATGCAAGATGCTTAAATGTAACTTTTATTCAAAATGTCTTCAGCGTGCTGATAACTCTATTGAATGTGTTTGTCCAAATTGTGAAGGTTCTGCATATTCTATAGTTTGTGGAAGTAATGGAAGAACTTATGGTTCTGATTGTCTCTTGAAACAGCATGCTTGTCAAATAAAAAGAAAAATTGATGTCTTAAAGAGAAATGCTTGTGGTAATTTAAATAATGATGATGATGATGATGATGATGATGATGATGATGATGATGATGATGATGATGATGATGATGATGATGATGAGGATGATGAGGATGATGATGATGATGATGATGATGATGATGATGATGATGATGATGATGATGATGATGATGATGATGATGATGATGATGATGATGATAAAAAAAAACTTTTTGATTTGTTTAGATCTTTCAAAAGAAATAGAGTTATTATTTGCTGTGGATACTTCAGATGGTTTTAACCCTAATGATTTGTTCTATATTTCCAACTATGCATCAGAACTCTTAAAGGCATACAAATCTAGTCTGAATTATATAACAGTTTTAAATTTTGGACAGAGTGCTGAAGTTTTTTCACAAATCCCTAGTTCCATGAATGCAGAGAATATTACAAAACTCTTTAGAAATTTAAAATCTTTAGGAGGTCCACGTTCCTTAAATGCAGTTTTTTATAAAGTGTTAAATGAAAATAAAGCATTAATTGAAAAGGGAAATAGATTAGTACATTTGGTTATTTTTGTTGGTGGAAACATATCTCTGGAAGATATGCAAAAAAGTCAAAAAATTGCTAAAGAGTTGGCAAATTTAAAGCTGAGCATTATTGTTTTAGAGCCGGCAACGCCTCATAAATATTTTGTAGATATTACCGGAAGTAGGTCACAGGTTATTAGTTTAGAAAAAAGTCTTGTTTCATCTGTTATGTCATTGGATAATATGTTTCGTTTTTCAGGTATTTTATAATAGTTTAATATTGTTTTTCTATAGAAAAAGGTTTACATAATGATTAATAGCAACAAAAAATAACAGTATTTGCAATTGTTATATTATTTGTATATGTTTATACTCTAGTTTGGTAAACTTTAATTTTTAACATAATCTGTCAAATTTTATTTTTTTAATATAATTCTAAATAAATCAGTCAATAAAACAAAAATATAAAAAAGATAAAACAAAATAAAATTTTATAGTAGAAACAGCATAAAATAAAAAAAAAATTACATAAAAAACATTTTGAATTAAAAATTTTCTAGTTAATAAATTTGCTTTTTGCAAATATTTAAAAGGCAGTTTAATTAATTGCTTTTCCCTATTTTAGTCAACTTATAAGGAAAAAAAAATACTGTAGCTATTTTTATCATCCGCAACTACACGAAAACTATTAAGTAAAACTATTAAGTATATATATCACTTTATATTTACATTTCACATATTTTTATTTCACTTTTTTTTTTTTTCAAAAACTGTTGTTTTGTAATAATTTATGATAACAGATACAGTAAGTATCAGTTTTAACAACTTTTTTTTTTTTTTTTTTTCAGAGCAAAATTCAGACTACAATGATGTTGGTATTATATTTGGAACCTACCAAGATATGCCTGATAAAACATATCTTATCCAAAAGCATTTTGTATCAGAAATGCTTAAGAATTTTTTAATTGGACCTTCTGCAACACAGATTGCTTTTATTTTTAGCAGCCCTTTAAGTTTTGCTTATAAATATGATGAGGTCACGTTTAATAATTACAATGACTTACTGTTAAGGTTAGATAGAAAGATTCAAAAGCCTAGGTACGAGTTTGTTACAGATATTTTGACAAAGCCATTATTTCATCAAAGTCTTGGTAGTCGTGTTGGTGCTGGAAAATTTCTTCTTTTGTTCATTGTTAATAAACTGAATGAAACTAAAGATTCACTACTAAGCCTGGCAGAGTACTTTGAGAAAAATGACATAAAAGTAGTTGTTATTGGGATAGGAAAGAATTTTGTGGAAGATCAAACCAAAGTATTAGCTATGTATGGAAAATTTATTGAAGCAGTTGAATTTACAGAAAATAGTGCAGAAAGATTTTCACAAGAAGTTTTAGATTATTTCAATGAAGGTTTTATAAAAAAAAATTTTTATATTTAAATTTTTATATTTAAAAAAAAAAAATAGCAATAAGAATATTTTTATAAAAAAAGTCTCTGGTAACCTAGTAACCTGGGACTGCAGTTTTCCTGAAAGTGTTTCTTTGATTCTATTTTGTTTCTTTGGTTGATTGATTTGAAGAAATTTGAGTTCTCTGTTTACATTTTTTATAGATATTTGTCTGAACAACAACTGTAGAAAAAATGAAGTATGTGTTCCTAAAGGAAAAGAAAAGATGTGTATTTGCAAGACCTGTTCTTCTACTTACTTACCTGTATGTGGAAATAATGGGATTTTATATGCATCTAAATGTCATCTTGATCAAAACGCTTGTCTGTTAAAAACTTCTATTCAAATGGTTGAAAAAGAAGCTTGCGGTAAGTGTTTTTTAAATTGAAACTGTTTTTTAGATTTTTCAAAAACTAGGATACTTGGTTAAAAACCACCATAATTATATATATTTATAGATATAGGGAGTGTGTTAAAAAAGCAAGGTGACAAGCAAGTGTATTTTTATGAAAATAATATTTATTCTTCAATATTCAAGCTAAAAAATGCAATATTGTTGAAACTGTAAACAATTGTTAGGGGATACTGTAAACAAATGTTTGGAAGTCGCTTTACTTTTTGAATACACCTTGTACATATTACATATTTTATATATATATATATATATATATATATATATATATATATATATATATATATATATATATATATATATATATATATATATATATATATATATATATATAATTTGATATTTTTTTGATTTTAGATATAACTGGTTTATTTGATTTAATTTTTCTGGTTGATAGTGAATTGTTTGAATCAGAAGACCTTCAAATATATCATAACTTTAGGCAATTTAAAAAATATTTCATTAATAGCTTAGCAGGTTCAATTGATAACGTTATAAATATTAACATATGTTTGTCTTCTAAAGATGAATGCAGCAATAAGTTGAAAACTTTTAGAATAGGAAAGGAAACATCTTTTAATATTTCGGAGAAGCATAATCCTTATGATATAATCATTTTGTTAAACAAGCTTTCTATTAACAAAAAGTATGTCATTTATCTAACAAATAATAATAAAGTTATTAACAAAAGCATTGTAAATGAGTTATTCAAGTTAAAAAATTTGAAGTACAAAGTTATTGGAATAAATAATAAATATTTACAAGTTACTGAAGATGAAAAAATATTTGAAGAGTTCCCAATTATAGTTGATGAAGAATTTGACTTTTCATACCATTTTAAATCATTATACAAGGATGTTAGAAATTTTTTTGGTAAGTTTTTTTTATTTTGTTTAAACAAGATATATGCTTTGTTTTTCATATTTATGGTTGTTATCGTTCTTTATTAATTTAGGTTTTTTTTTTTATTTATAATCTAAATTTATTTGCATAGAACCTCAAAATATAATTATGGACTTGGTTTTTATAATTGATGCTTTTGGAGGCGATGCTCAATTTGATACCCAAAAAAGGCTAATAATTTCTATTATACAACAATACAAAAAAATTGGTCAAGATAAAACTCTTGTCAGCATTATACTGAATGATGAAAAGCCACAAATATTGAGTTATTTCAATGGGTTTCAAACTATGTCTTTAACTAATCTGATAGATTTTATCAGTAATATTCAAAGTAAAGGAAAAGGATCTAATCTTGCATTAGCTATGCGTATGACGAATGATGTTTTTATGGCTAAGAACGGAGCTCGGCTATATGCTACAAAATTTGTAATCATAGTTACTGACAAAATACCTGAAGATTCATTGACAGAAATAAATGGTGTTGCCAATGAACTTAAAAGGAATGTGTCACATTTACTTTTTGTTATTGATGAGAAGATTGAAGATGTATTAGATGGCTTTAGTCTGGATGTTATTTCGGGAAACTTGAAAGATTTGTACAAATATGCTGAGGATATTGCTTTTTTACCAGGTTTTTATTAATTTGTTACCATGTTTTTATCACTTTACACATTGTATTTAAAAGTTGCATTTAAGGTTTATTTAACTTTATTTGAGCCTGATTTGAAAGTATTGTATTATATAAATTATTATTGTTTAAATGTTTTACTTAAATCCTTACTTCATTTAAAAAAATCTCCTCTTCTATCAAAAAACCTCCTCTTCCTTGAAAAAACATTTTCTTCCTTCAAAAAACCTTTTCTTCCTTCAAAAAAGTTTTTCTTCCTTGAAAAAACATTTTCTTCCTACAAAAAAATTTTTCTTCCTTCAAAAATCCTTTTCTTCCTTCAAAAAACCTCCACTTCCTTCAAAAAACTTTTTCTTTCTTCAAAAAATCTTTTCTTCCTTCAAAAAACCTCCACTTCCTTCAAAAACCTTCTCTTTCTTCAAAAAACCTCTAATTCCTTTAAAAAACCTACACTTCCTTTAAAAAACCTTCGCTTTCTTCAAAAAACCTTTTCTTCCTTCAAAAAGCCTCCACTTCCTTCAAAAAACCTCTTCCTTCAAAAAACCTTCTCTTCCTTCAAAAAATCTCTACTTTCTTTAAAAAACCTACACTTCCTTCAAAAAACCTCCTCTCCTTCAAATAATCTATTATGTAGTGTGACTTAAAAGCTTATTAAACATTTGTTCAAAGGTTAATTAAGAAAGTTTATATTTTTTGTTTATTTTTATAATTTTTATTTATTTTTAGTGATATTATGTAAATGTAAATAATTTTCACAAATTTAAAAATCATTTTCGAAATTTTCAAATTTTCAAGTTTAAATTTTTTTACTTTTTCTTTTTGCCCAAAATTAAAAAATTATATTTATATTTATCAACTCTATCACAAGATATAAGATTAAAGATGGCAGCAAGTTTAAAGATGGCAAATATATTAACTTAAATAAGTTTTAGTTTTTGTTATATATAAATTTTTATATAATAAATGTTATGGGTGAGATTAAAGAAAAATAATAAGTTCTATAATGTTTATAGTCTTTGCTTTTTAACTGTATTCACAAAGTGGGTCGTTAAAGTCTTTTCCTTATTTATATATGATAAAAGTGATCTAATGCTTTTCTGCATTTGATAATTTTTTAATTATATTAGTTTCGACTATACAGCACAGTAAAAATGTTCAAAAGATTTACAATTTTAAGTTAGGACATGAAAACATTGGAAACCTTTGAAACATTTAAAAAACAAAGAGATATCGTATGATATCCTTAAATTTTGAGTTTGAGATGTTTTTGTGGCCTTAATATAACACTTTAATAAAAGTTTTTATCTATTAGTATTTATTTTCTTATATGATTCTTGTTTTATATAGCAAAAGTTATATAAGTTCACAAGTAAGCACAACAAAAGTTTACAACAAAACTTGCATTAAACTTTTGGAAGAGTTTTTTTGTTAAAAGTTTTTTTATCAAAATTATTTGTAAAGTTGGAACACTGACTGCATACTGAGAGCATACTCTAAAAAAATTAATATTTTTTTACTTTGGTAACATAAAAATATTTTTATTATAAAATTTTTTATTCAAAAGTATTAAAAATAAAGGTTTAAAACATAAAGGTTTAAAAACTTTTTTTTATAACAAAAATTTTAATAAATTAGAGTATATTTATACTCTTGGTTTTAATAAATTAAAAATATACTCTTGGTTTTAGAAGCTAAAAAATCTGATATTTTCTGTCCAATATGTGATGAGGAAGTATACAAACCTCTATGTGGAAGTGATGGTCGCAATTATGCTTCAGAATGTTTATTAAAAAAGTTTGCATGCCAAAATAAAGCATTTATTGAAGTTTCTAAAAATTCACCATGTGGTATACTTTATTATATACTAAAATAAAATAAAAAGCGTGTTATTAAAATTAGTTGTTTAATAATTATTTTCATTAAAAAAACTTTTTTTTTTTTTAAGAAATTTCTGAGCCTCTTGAGTTGGTCATTGTCATTGATAGTTCAGCATCACAACAGTTACTTGATACAATAAAAAATTTCATTAAAAACTTTATTAAAATCTTTGATTTGGAGGAGCTTAGACTTAAACTTGTTAAATATTCAAAAACTATTGAAGTTTTGGCATCTGTCAAAAAAAATTTGAAGCCATTTTTAATGGGCTTGCATATGCTCGAAAGTAGCTCAATGTCTGGAAATCAAAACATGAAAAATTTGTTAAAATTGGACCTTTTTACAAAAGAAAAAGTATCAAAACACCTTCTTATATTTTTATGCTCTCCATTTGAAAAAGATAAAAATGCTCTTTTAGCCTCAGAAGAACTGAAAAAGTCTGGTGTTGTTATTAATATTATATCATTTTGTTATCAAAAAGCCAACTTGGCCAAGATAGCCACTAGTAATAACCATTTAGTTGAAGTAAATGAGAATCAAACTTTACCAGAAATTTTTGCAGACATATCAACCAATTTAGTTATTGGAAGAGGTAAATTTTTTATTTTAAAATTTAAAAGTAATTCAGCAAAGATATAGTTTATTTATTTTTATTTACATATTTCTTTTTACATTTATAGTTTTTTTTATTTTTCTTTACATATTTCTTTATACGTATCTTCAAATTTCTTAAAGGAATTTCAAAGACAATTGATGTTGGATTTGTGTTTTCCGGCTCCAGCAATGCTACATTATTTACAATCCAAAAGCAAATATTTTTTTCTATAATAAAAAAATATCATATATCAGAAGACAATGTTAATATTGCTGTTGCAATTAACTCAGCCTCAGCTGCAAGGTTGTTGTTTTCGTTGCGTAAGTATTTCTCTGCAGAAGAAATCATAAATACTTTGTCTAAAGTAGATGATTTTAACAATGGTCAGCATTTGGATTCAGCTTTGTCAATTATAGCTCAAGAGCTTGTATTTGAACCAATCACACGATCATATGCAGAAAAAATCATTGTTGTATTTATTTTTGATGTTGAACAAAATCTTGATAATGCTTTTAAAAAGATCAGTTCAAAGAACATAAAGGTTATACCAGTTTATATAGGTTCAAATGCAGGTCTTAAAAGTATCATAACTGATCTTCAAAATCTACAAAGTGATACATTGAAGCATTTTTTTGATGCTTCTAATGAATATAAGATAAATGATCTTATTCAAGAAACCCTGCCTGGTATGTTTTTGGATATATTAAATTTTAAAAACCAAAAAAAAAAAAAAGATTTCAAAATTTTGTTTTATTAAAACACTTTAATATTATTATTAAAAAAAAATATTTTAAATATACAAAAATAACTTTGTTTATAACTATTGTGTAGCTATACTAAATTAGTTTGCCACTATATTCTGCTTTCCTTATTAAAAAGTTAATTCCTTTTAGATCAATGTTTGTATAGCAATTGTGATCACTATTCTACATGCCTATCAACTCTATCTTCATTTGAATGTGTATGCCCTACCTGTGATGATAACTACTCCTTAGTCTGTGGTTCAGATCATTTAACTTATGCCAGTGAGTGTTGGCTAAAGAAGACTGCATGTGAACAAAAGAAATTTGTAACTCTAATAAATGAAACATCTTGTGGTAATTTTTTTTATTTTTTAAGTTTTAGAAAAATAAAAATGCGAAAATATTTCTAAAAAGTTTTGTTATTACTATTATTATATTTTTTTAAGGAATTTTAAAAAAGATTTTTTATTTTCAGGATTTTCTGGTATGCTTGATATTGTTTTTGCTGTTGACACTTCAAAAAATGCAAAGAAAGTTAATGTTATGAAAATCAAGTTACTTCTCAGAGAAGTTTTAAAGCAGTTTTTTGTTGGAGATGGTATGGTTCGTATCTCAATTGTGTCATTTGGAAACTTCACAAAATCTACTTCTTTTAATAAAGCAATAGCATATGATGAAATTTTAAATCATATAACAGTTTTGCCTTTTGTTGGAGGAAATCCTAATTATAGGACATTGATCAAGCATGTTATAGAAGATGTTTTTAAATTGCATGGGGAGATACAAAGTATAAAACCAATCAAAAAAGTAAACAATCAAGTTTTATCAGCGCCAAAAATATTTGTTGTTTTTGCATCTAGCAAATCACACAAAGATATTTTAGAACCATTTGAAAAATTTCAAAAAAATATTGAACTTTTAGTAGTCAATGTGGAACAAGATAATTCACTTGTGGTGCAAGATAATTTAATAGACAAATCTGATTTTCAAAATTCCAATGTTAAGTATACATTAACTGAGCCAGAAAAGCTTCCTGCCATTGTGCCTATAGTTGATCAACTTGTAAATAAGTTGAAAGGTATTATTTATATCATAATCTTACGTGTTAGTCAGTTTTTTAGATGCAAAGAATTTTTTTTTTTTTTTTTTTTTTTTTACATAACTTTTTTTTTTTAGATGAAGAAATTTTGATTGATATGGGCTTACTTATCATTGTTAAGGACAGAAAAAATACTAAATTAGTAGAAGACTTTATTGAAAAACTTACTCAGAAGTACACTATATCCAGTGAGAAAAGTCGTGTTGGTCTGTTATCTTTTTCAAACGGAGTATTGGAAATCAGAAAAAAGCTAGATGAGTTTGTCTCAAATGATTTATTAGTAGACTTAATCAAACAATCAATACCTTACTTTGGGATTCCATCAAGTTCAATATCTGAGCTACCTGTAGTTTTAAAAAAACTGTTTTCATTCGATCATGGAAGAAGGAAGCAGATTTTTTTCTTAATTTGCGATGATAACTTAGACATTCCTACAGAGCAGTTTATGGCAATTTTGTATTCAGGGGTTCATCTCTTCAGTATTTTGTTTGAAAATAATCTTTATAAACTCAAAACTAATAGCTCTTCAAGTTATCTTGTAAAAGAAAATCCTTTTCAAGTTGTTTTATCTGTATCTGATGCTATTCAATCATGTAAAGTTATTTTTATAACTTTTTTTATATTTTATTGAAAACTTTGTGAAGCTGTACAGTGATAAAGTGCCCACCATATGTCATTAATAGCACCACTCTTTTTTCTTTGTAAATTTTGTTTTATTTTTATTTTAGATTCTTGCTTTATGAAAAAATGTTCATTCTATGGAACTTGTGTACCAGTAAATGGCCTTGCTACATGTATATGTCCTGTGTGTGAAAGTAGTTATAAACCTGTATGTGCAAGTGAAGGTCAATCATTTGCATCTTTATGTCATTTGAAAAGGTTTTCATGCATTCACAAAATTCATTTACAACTTCTGAAATATGGACCATGTCGTGAGTTTCATTATTAATTTTTGTTATTTAATTTAATGTTATTAATATGTAATAATGTGTAAGTATATTATTAATAAATGATAATAATGACATACTTTTTTTATTCTGATGGAATGACATATGCAAATGATTATAATTTTGAGTTTTGATTTTTTTCAGAGCTTCAGATTAAAAAGCACACAGCTTTTGTGTTAAATATTGACAGAATACATTTATATAGTGTTGTGGAGTTTATTAAAAACTTTGTAAATATCTTTGATTTAACTACAAGTTCCATATCAATTGCAAGCAATAATAAAATTTTGATACCTTTTGAAGATGGAAAGAATCTTGCTTTTATGAAGTTAATATTAAAAGATCTTTACAACCTTCCAATTGTTTTAAGTTTAGAAAAAACTTTAACCTTCTTAGAAGAGTCTGTGATTCCACAATTTGATGCATTTTCAGAAAGTTCCATTAAAACTGTAGTTTTATTTACATCAGTTAAAAAAAGTTTGATTATTCCAAAAATACAATTTAAAAACAATTTAAACGTTATTTTTGTTACAATTGGAGATTTGCTTCTTGAGAAAGATTCTAAATTTTTTACAAGCCAAAATCACATAAAACACATTGATGCTGCTGAAAAGATTCCTGAAATATTCCCTGAATTAGAAAAAATTATCTCAAATGAAACAGGTAAATTTGAGTTTTGAATTAACTTGAGTTTTGAATATAATATAAGTTTTCATTAAAAAAGTTATTTTGTACATATACTTATGAATTAATGCATATTCATTTACAGTATGCATTAAAAGTTTATAAAATGATTTGTCATATCATTTATTTTATATAATGATTAATCATACCATAGAATTCGGTTAACTCGAACTCTTAAGGGAAATATATTTATTGTGATAACAAATGTCCCAATTATGCAAAGCTTCTAATGTCAGACAATTTAAAAATACCTAACTTATTGAGATTTCAAGACTTATCAATTTTTGTTCAGTATTTAAATATTATGTGCATATATGGAACTTTATGTGAAACATCTTATATCAAATAATATATACTATATATGGAAAATATCAGAAATTGATGATTATTTCAATGACTCAAACAACTCTTTTTCAAATAGCTTTTAAGCATTTAAACTCTTCCAATTTCACTCTGAGTAAATATTGAAAAATTAACAAAGATATTAATGGCTACCTTACAGCCTTCTAATTCAAACTTTCTTTTGCATTCTCTGACCCACTTTTCAAATAATTAATCCAGCTTTTTTTTTTTTTTTGCTCACATTAACAACATGGATTTCTTTTAAAAAAACTGAGTTTATTTGATTTCCCAATAGCAAACATTGGGATTTTTTCTGTATACCTGTTTGCTGCAGCAAAACCTTTTAGTTGAATCTGCAATTCTTGCTTCCACTACATTTCTCAACTTTCAAATGCACTATTTTTTGGAAGTGCTTTATAAAACATACCAAACTCAGCTGCATTAAATATATTGTCGTAATGAGACAATATTGTTGGTAAAGTAGTTTCCCTTCATGCTGTCAGGTTATTGCTAACATCTTGACCTTCACCTCAACAAAAGTAGAAAAGCAATTTTATTTCAATCAACCCATAAGGTGTCATAGCCAAGTTCTTTTGTAAAATCAACCCATAAGGTGTCATAGCCAAGTTCTTTTGTAAAATCAACCCATAAGGTGTCATAGCCAAGTTCTTTTGTAAAATCAACCCATAAGGTGTCACAGCCAAGTTCTTTTGTAAAATCAACCCATAAGGTGTCATAGCCAAGTTCTTTTGTAAAATCAACCCATAAGGTGTCATAGCCAAGTTCTTTTGTAAAATCAACCCATAAGGTGTCATAGCCAAGCTCTTTTGTAAAATGCAAATCTTAGAAAAAGGTTCCAGAGACAAGAATGTTTTGATTTTGGGCGTTTACAAACAACATATAGCATGCTTTATCTGAATCCTTATTTAGGGAGACTCATCCTGACTCTTTTTGCAGAAGTTTTTATTTTTTTTAACTTCTTGCTTTTTTTTTTCTTTTATCTTTCCAAACAATTAGCCCCGCTTAAGTCATACCCTGGTCAAGTCGTACCCTTGGTAATATTTGTTTTGACTAGACTTAACCAGGGTATTACTTAAGTCAATGATTTTATAGTTAATTAATAGAGAAAGATTAAGGGGAGTTGAAAATCCATCTAATTTACTTGAGACCAACTAATCCAGGTTACAAATTTGTAAGATTCTATTGTAGTTTATTTGTAAAAATATTTTAAATTTTAAAATTTTTTAAATTTATTTATGTTTATTCAGAATTTTAACTTTTTCCTCATTTCACATCCTTGTTTTTAAAGCTTTGCTTTAGTAGTTCTTATTTAAAAAATTACCTGTGAACACTTACACCTAATAATATTTTAATCTCAAACATAATTTAAAGTTAAATTTATTTCACAAAAAAAAAAAAACTTTTTTTTAAATTTTGATAAGCCAATGTAAACACACACACACACACACACACACACACACACACACACACACACACACACACACACACACACATGTACTTATATACATATTTACTTATATATATACTATATGTATATACTTATATATGTAATATTTTTATACTTGTTCAGTTTTAGCTAAATGCAGTGATGAAACAATATGTGATTTTCATTCTCATTGCATTGTTTTATATGAAAACATTGTTGAATGCTTGTGCCCAGTTTGCAATGATAAGTATAAAATTGTGTGTGGTTCTGATGGAATGACATATGCAAATGATTGTTGGTTAAAGAAGAAATCTTGTGAAGTCAAACAAAAAATTGACATTTTATATATTGGACCATGCAGTGAGTTAATTACCTGAATGTTTTTGCTTTCTATTTTAACATGTTTTTTTTAAAAAAAACTTAAAACAACAATTAAGTTACTTATAGCAACTGTTATGTTACTTATAGCAGCTGTTATGTTACTTATAGTAACTGTTATGTTACTCATAACAGCTGTTTTAAATCTTATCAAACAGTATCTTAGTGGTATCATGTATCTATATTTTATATATTTTTTCTTTCATAGCAGTAAATGTGAGTTTCAACATTGCTTTTGCGCTTCCTTTAGCGTCTAGCTCAGAACAATTTTTAAAAATATATAGATTTACAGAAGCAATAAAACAATTGTTTAATAAACCATATATTACTTCATGGTATACTTATGGAAAATTTGACAAAAGTAAAACAATTGATCTTCCATCTGTTGAATTTATTCGACAGCCAGCTTTAGTCAGTGTTTTTAATAATATAAAAACTAGTGGATTTCTTGTTGTTTTTATTTATGGAAGTTATGCTACTAATGCTAGCGACATTCAAAATTTAAAGACACAGATCAAAAGATTAAAAGAAATCGATTGTAATGTAATTGTAGTTGCTATAGGAAACAATTTGGAAACAGCGCAACTTTTTGATACAGTTATTCCTGTTACTGATGCTGAAGAGCTTCCTGGAGTCTTGGAAATTATTGAAAAGAAAGTTGCAACTATTTTGTTCAAAGGTTTTTAATATTATTTAGTTTTAAATATTAATTTAATCATGTTTAATAACATTTTGTTCTCTAATGTATTACCTTGGTTATTTTTTAAAATCGTTGTTGTTGACATTTAAAATCATTGTTGTTGACATTTAAAATCGTTGTTTATATTCTTAATATTTTTAGATAAACTTGATCTTGCCTTTGTTTTTGGTGGATCAAATGCTGAAAATTTTGCTATTCAAAAAGAGTTTGTTCAAAAAATTCTTGAGAAAAAAGTTATAAGCACTGAAGCAACAAGTGTTGGTTTACTCTATTATGGTGATTGGCTATTTTTTGACTATAAAATTGCAAGTCACTTAGTGAAATCAAAACTTATGCATCTGATCAACACTGAAAATGTTGAAATAGCTATTGAGGAAGCTTTGCAAACTGCCAGGTTGGTGTTTTTTGAAGATAAGACTAAAAGTACAGAGGTAGGTGCAAGATATGGCTCCTTTAAAACATTGGTTGTTTTTATAAACAGTGAAGTTTCAATTCTTGCCCAAAGAGAAATTTTAAGAATGCAAAAGGAAGGTGTTCATGTTATTATTGTTGTGATTGGTGAAGTTGAAAATATTGATAAAATTGAATATTTTTTTAAAAGAAATTCTAGTTTTTTTCATTTTCATGACAACTTTGTAGACCCTAAACTTGTGAGTGTTGCTGCAGATAATTTAGTACTTGGTAAGATATTTTTTCTTGGAAAGAAAAATGCTTTTGTATTTATATCTATTATATAAGTAAGTGTTATATATAAGCAATGTAATTTATAAACAACTGTCATTATAAACTGAAATAAACTAAAGGTGAAATTAATTTATTATTTTGTTTTAACTTTTGCTCTTTTAAACTTTTGAATTGAAAATTAACAATAAATGCTTTTGAATGTTTATAAATAATTAATGAAATTTATTTTTAGGAAAGTGTGACCCTGATGAATGCAGCAACAGCAAATCTTGTGTAATTAAAACTGGTCGTGAAGTTGTTTGTTCCTGCCCTTATTGTGATGAACACTATGAACCAGTTTGTGCTAATAATGGTATTTTATATGCTAGTGAATGTGAGTTAAAAAGGTCTTCATGCAAAGAAGGCATAAATATGATTGCTGTTAGCAGCGATGCATGCTGTAAGTTCTTTTTAGGGTCTTAAGATAAATGTTTTTATTTTAAAATATTATTGCTTATTATATTGATATCTTTTGTTTATATATATATATATATATATATATATATATATATATATATATATATATATATATATATATATATATATATATATATATTATATATATATATATATATATATATATATATATATATATATATATATATATATATATATATATATATATATATATATATATATATAAATAAATGTAATGAAATAAGTTTAAAAAAATTTATATATTTACACATATACCTATATTTTAGCATTAGCTTCAAGTGATATTTTTTTTGTTGTTGACCTCTCTGGTAGTACTTCTTTCAATGACTTACAGCGAATAAAGTTGTTTTTGAAATCAATTTCTAAAAGTTTTTTGAGAAATTCTAGATTAGCAGTTATTGTGTGTGGAGACAAAAAAGTAAAAACAATAAAAACCTTAGATTTTAATTTTTCTGACAATGCAATGGATCAAGTTATAGATCATATTCAGAGTTATGGTGGTGAAAGTAATCTTCATGAAGCTTTGAATATAGTACAAGGCATGATAGATAGAAATAATTTTAAAACAACCTTAGTTATTGTGTTTACAAGTGGTGATGTTTCCCAGCATTATTTGTTAAGTTCAGCAGTGAAGTTAATAAACGAGTTTGCTAAAACAAAGTTCATTGTTTTCAATGAGAATCAGTACATCATTAATGAAATAGAAAGTCTGTTACCTGGTGATGTAATATCTGTTTTTGGAACTGCAAATTTACCTGATATCTTCGATGATGTCCATAATTATATGCTTCAATCAAATGGTTTCTACTCTTCTAAACATTTTTTTATTAAAAAAAATTTAATTTAAAAAAATAAAATACTTGTATCGATATTTTTTTATACTTTTTTTATCTTTTACTATTTTTTTAAATTATTGAACAATTAATTTTTTAATTGTTATAAAATTAATTTTTTTTAGGTGCCGGAGTTATATTTACCTTTGTTTCAAACAATAATTCCAAAAAAAATTTTGCCTTGCAAAAACATGTTGCCATAGACATTTTGAAAAATATCAATATGGCTTCCACTACTTTTGCAATTGTTACTCATAGTACAAAGTCATATTATATGTCTAATAAAAACTTGACTGAAGAGATTTCCAACATCATGTTTAGCAGTGATGTAGATGATAACATTAATTTGTACAGGCGGACAAAGGCATTATTGAAGGCAAATAAAAACACAGTGGTGTTTTTCTATGGACAAGAATTTATGCAAGATTTATCAAAAGAAGCAAGGGATGTACTAAAAGAGATGAAAAATACAAATTTGATTTTTGTTGTTATTGGCGATATTTTGCAAAAACATCAGGACGAACTAATTTTAATAGTAGGGAAGAAAGAAAACATTATTAGTGTTAAGAGTCTAGATGAATTCACAGAAGACATGGTTAGAAAAGCTTTCCAAAGTAATGTTTATATTTTGTTTTGTTTAATAAAATACTTTTTTAATGCATGTTTTTTTATTGATTTTTATTTTTAAAATAAAGTGTGGGTTTAAAGCTGAAAATTATTCCAATCTGTAGCAATCATTTTTTTCAATCTTTTTTTGCAACTTTTAAGCAATTTTGATAAATTTAGGTGCCTGCAAAGAATCTCAATGTAATTTAAATGAAGTATGTGTTGAAAGCTGGGATGGCATGGCATTGTGTGTCTGTTCTGAATGTCCTTCACCAAGTTATGAACCTGTTTGTGGTGATGATGGAATGACATATGCAAGCTATTGTCATTTGATGGCCACTTCATGTAAAACTGGAAAGAAGATAAATTTGCTTGAAAAAAAATTTTGTGGTATCAAAATAAAACTAATTTTTTTTTTTTTTTTGTTTATTTGTTTTACTAAGAATAATAAAAAAGTTTTAATTTTTATGTATTGTCTTATTATCTCTTGATAAATTATTAACTATTTATGTTTTGCTGTATTGTTATATATTGTCATAACTTATTATAGTTAATATTATGTTAGGTATATATATATATATATATATATATATATATATATATATATATATATATATATATATATATATATATATATATATATATACAACCCTTGGAATTAAGAAAATGAGGTCGGCTATAATTTATCAACTTCAATCATTCTGAGGTCGGCATCAGGTCAGCAAAAATTATACAAAGGTCTGACCATAAAACATAGAAACGAGGTCGGCAAATTTTTGCCGACCTCTAACACTTTTAAGTCGGCAGTTAGGTTGGCATTGCCAAATGCTGACCCTAATTCCAAGGGTTATATATATATATATATATATATATATATATATATATATATATATATATATATATATATATATATATATATATATATATATATATATATCCATATAGTGTAGTCGAAAGAGCGTTTTAATGTAAAAAAAGTCTCTTACGACTACAATTTTAATTACCTCATCTCTTAAGCTGTATTTGATTGTCGTTGAAATGTCAAAGCAATTAAATTAATGCGGAAGTACATTAAATGTTATTGTTTTTTAAAAATTTTTTAAAAAACCGCAATTATAACGACTAGAAAGTTTTTTTTTATTAGTGATGTTTTTGTTTTTATTTTATTAAAAAACATTTTTAAAAATGCGTAAATGTTGCTACATCGACTATCTTATAGCCTGACTCGCAACAGAGTGCTGCTACATCGACTGACAAATAGCCTGACTCGCAACGGAGTGCTGCTACATCGACTGACAAATAGCCTGACTCGCAACAGAGTGCTGCTACATCGACTGACAAATAGCCTGACTCGCAAGTGAGTGCTGCTACAACGACTGACAAATAGCCTGACTCGCAAGGGAGTGCTGCTACATCGACTGAGGGTTTGGTTTGGGCAGGCAGTCTATCATTTAAAAAAAAAAAAATTTAAGTTTTTAAACTTTTTCTGGTCTGGTTTATTAACGCGCTCTTTAAAACTACAGTTTATGGGAAACTCTTTTCAACTACCATGCAAGAGTATATATATATATATATATATATATATATATATATATATATATATATATATATATATATATATATATATATATATATATATATATATATATATATATATATAACCCTAAATATAAATAAAATATAAATATAAAATATGAAATGAAATTTTCTTTAATTAGATATTTATGAAGTAACTTTCCCTACAAAAATTGCGCTAGCCATTGAATCGTCTATGAGTGAATTTGAACTTCAAATTGTCACCAAGTATTTTTTGGAATTGTTGCAGATGTTTAATTTAAATTCAAAGTTAATTCATTTGGACATAATATCATATAGTAAAACTATAAAATGGTTTGATGATCTTCATGAAGAAGATGTCTCAATCTTGCTCAATAATTTTCAAAAATTACAAGAAGTTCCTGATAAAGAAGTAATGTTTAAGTTTATGCATGACAAAGTTTTTACTAGCCCTGATACTAAATCGCTTTTGATTGTTGTGAGTAAAGTAGCTGATACCCTTGATGTTGGTTATAATTACTCGCTTGCCCTTCAAAAAAAAGGTGTACAAATAATATCTATTGACATCAGTAAGAACGGTGAAGCAAGTCAACTTCCTAAGCATTTAGGTTTAATGGAAGTAGAAATTGTTAAAAAGATTGGTATTTTATATATTTTTTATATTTTTTATTTAAAATTCGAAATCTTTGTGATGTATATATTTTACAATGGCTCAATTCTACAAAAATGTTTCAATGTCATCTATAATCTATGAAAATTGTTTCTATTTGTTATCTATAATCTATGAAAATTTTGTCTGTGGTTAATTTTATTTTTTGAATTCATTTTGATGTATTGAGCTGTTGTGATGGTGATTAAAGCTGGTGTTATGATGTATTGAGTTGATGTGAAGTGTATTGATCTGATGTGATGGTGCATTGATCTGATGTTAAACATATTTAAATTAAAATTAAGTTTAAAAATTTGTTTTTTGTGTGGTGTGTTTTTTATTTTTTATTAGCTTTATAACTTAAAAAAAAAAATTTTTTTGTGATTTGGTTATAAAGATTTTTATTTTTTATGATTTGGTTATAAAGATTTTTATTTTTGAAGTTTAACTTTAAGGTTTGCTGAAAAAGCTTGATCTAATTTTTTTACTTGGTGCTAATGGAGAAAATCGAATTGAAAATTTTAAGATTTTAACACAGTTTATTAGAAAATTAACCTCAAAGCTTATTATATCTCCTGATATAGTCAGAGTTGGAATTGTTTCTTATGGAACCACATCATCTATTGTCAGAAGATTAGATGATTTTCAAAATCAACTGGAAGATGATTTATCAGGTTTGATAATACAAGATGAAGGTTTTAATGCTAAAGAGCTGTTTTTTATTTTAAAAAATGATTTACTTCTTAAAGCTCGTGAAAATGTTTTAAAAACTATTTTATTTTTCACTACTAATGATAATCCAAACTACTCGATATTGAATAAAATCAGTGAATTAAATTCCAATGTCGTTGTTGTTGGTTATGGTAACAATGTTGAACCATCAAATTTAATGCAAATTTCTTCATTAAAAAGCTCATTATTTTTACCAAAGAATTTTTTTGATATTTTTGAAATAATTCCAGATGTGCAAATAGAAATTTTTAAACCAGGTATGTTATGGTTTATGCAATGTAAATAATATTAGAGTTAGGGTTTGAGTGAAAAAATTTTTTTCAAAATAATTATGTTAAAATTAATTAATTTTAATTTTGAAAAACATAAATTACTAATTACTAAATTAATTTTTTTAAATATATACTTAGCATCTTGCAAATTTGAATGTCATAAGTATGGCAAGTGTTTAAATACACCTCTAAAAGGCAAAAAATGTTTTTGTACAACTTGTGATGATATAATTAAGCCGGTTTGTTCTGCAGATGGTCACACATATGCAAGTAAATGTTATCATGAAAGAATTTCATGCTTGCAGAATACTAATTATGACATTGTTAAAGATACAGCATGTGGTAAGTTTATACAGTTTTTAATTGAAAACTTAGTTGTTTTCAAAACAACATAACATAACTACGTGCAAAGAGTGACCAATTAGTATGTGTTTATATATATATATATATATATATATATATATATATATATATATATATATATATATATATATATATATATATATATATATATATATATATATATATATATATATATATATATATATATATATATATATATATATATATACATATATATATAACATGCAATTTTTTTCTATTTTGTTTTTGGGATTAGGTCTTGATAAAAAATTTGAAATAATTTATGCACTTGACATTTCAAAGAAAACGACAACAAGTAAATTTAAAAAGATGTTGGATTTTGTGGATGCCTCTCAGCTTTTATATACATCCTCAGAGAAAAAATCAAAAGTTGGATTTGCAAAGTTTAACAATAGTATTGAACTTTTAGTATCCATGGATACTAACAGAGTAATTGAAGCCAAATCAGTATTAGGCAATCCAGAATTCAAAGGTGAGCAAGATTTAGTAGTACCTCTGAGAGATGGCTCTTTGTTTTTTTCAAGCAATCCAGATTTTACAAAAGTTCTTATCATATTGTTGTCTGGTAAAAATTCAAAACTAGATTTCGATGTCATTCTGAAACAAAAAAAAGCTGTTCAAGAAAAAAACATAAATATAATAGTTGTATCAATGGATAAAAAGTTTAATGATCTGCAGGTTATTGGTGGAGTGAATAACTTTATCATTCATAAAGAAGAGGACTTGCCTGAGGCATTAACAGTTTTAGAAAGTATGCTTGGTGCATTTTCAGGTAATTTTATATTTTTTTCGGTGTGATTAGTAATTATTTTAATTTTATTTTTTAATAAACTTGATGTTTTTATCAATATTAAAGATATTTCATTTGATATTTGACAATAATGTTTTATTTGTAATAAACAAATGTATTAATAAAATTTTTTTAACTTGTTTTTATAGTTGACATTCCAAAAACCAACCTAGTTATAAGTCTTCCACATTCAATTCATTTTAATTCAATTAAAGAAAATATTAGTGCAGTAATTCAATCATTTACAATATCAATTCAAAGTATCCAACCTGCATTCTTAACATATGGAAAAGATGTGAAAGTTTATTCAATGCTAAATCAAATAGTGGATGCTCAAAGTACAAACAAAGTTATAACATCTTTACAAAACCCTATAGCTGGAGATAAAACTTTAGAAGTCCTGAAAAAGGCTGAAGATTTATTCAAGGAAAGTCTTAGGAAGGATGTTGTAAACATACACTGGTTAGTGTTGACTGAAAATCTGAAATCTCTATCGTTAATTAAAAGTCAAATTGAAGCATCAAAAGCAAAAGGCATTAAAACACACATTTTCATCACTAATAATGTTGATAAGAATCAAATTATTGGTTTAGTGGGAAACAATAATTTCAAGGTTTTATCTATCGATGATCCCAACAAGGAGAAGCATTATAAATCAATTTTTGTTGACTCTCTTAGAAAAGGCAATTTAAACTTAGTTTTAAAAAATGTTTTAAATAATATTTTGAGGCTTAAGTATAATAGAAAATTAGTTTATAAAAAAAATAATTTTTTTTTTTTTTAGATGTTTGTTCAACAAAAAAGTGTGAGTTGAAAAAAACTTGTATAGCAAAGCAAGATCAGAGCTTTGAGTGTGTTTGTGCTCAGTGTCAGCAAAAATATAATCCAGTTTGTGGATCTAATGGAAAAACATATGCTTCAGAATGTCATCTCTATCTTGAAGCTTGTCAATTCAATAGATCATTAGTAACAATAAAAAATGAATCCTGTGGTAAGAAATGAAATTATTTTAAATATTTTTAAATATTATTTTTTTGTTAACTTTTTATTTTTTTAAAACATTATAAAACAATATTTTTAGGCATCAAAGGAGTTTTAAAAGTAATAATTTTGGTTAGTAACTATAAAAATATGACAGAAAAAGGTTACGATTTTCTGAAAGATTTTATCAAGGCATCTTTATCTTCATATGAGCAAGAAACAGAAATTGCTTTTGTTTCCTTCGGAGCTGAGGTCCCAAAAATTAATTTAAATTTTACAAAAATATTGTTCCTTAACAAAATTAAGTATTTGATAGATGCAACCGAGATATCATCTAGTAAACAACAAACAAAGAGAGTATCTAGCAATGACAACTTGCAAAATGGTCTGAAATTTTTGGTTGATAATGATTTTTTCAAAAAGAAAAATGGAATTTGCCAAATTCTTCTTGTATTTCCACAACCTAATGATATTGCAACATCTGATTCAGAAGTAATTATTAACAAGATCAAAGCCTCAGACACCAAAGTCATTGTGGTTGGAATAGCAGGTGCAAAAGATAATGTTTTAAAATTGTCATCAGATGGAGATAAGTTTCTTTCTGTGCCTAGTTACAGTGATTTATTATTAAACCTTGGCAGTCTAGAAACAACTATTGGTCAAGTTACAGGTAATAATTTACAGTAATATTTAATATTTTACAGGTATGTTTCTGTTCCTAACATAATTTAAATTTGTATATATAGTTTGTATATTTTGTTTGAAACAATACATATATATATATATATATATATATATATATCCATCTTTTATACTCAGTTTGAGCCTCTCCCAAATAAGGCAAAACTATTGCAAAAAACTCTTTTTTTATTTTATTTTTCCAAATTTTTTTATTTTAGTTTTCCAGAACTCTCTTCAATACCTCTAAATTATTCATCAACCCCTCTAGCTATTGCATAACCCCTCTTACTATTGCTTAACCCCTCTAACTATGGCTAGATATAAGTAATTAGATAAAAACTATTGTTCTTAACATATCATTTAAAAAAGTCTTGCATACTGGTTTTTGTATGAACTATGAAACCTATTACTGGTTGTTTTAGTATTTTAGTACCTTATTTTTCTAGATTTGTGTGATTGACTGAGGGTTTAGGGTGTAATTATCTACATTTGAAGGTCATATATTACAGCAAAAAATTTTTTTTCAATATTAGTAATGTTTTTCTACTTTGTCTAAAAAAGTGTTTGGAATAAAGTCCACATTTTATAGACTAAAGTGAGCAAAACATATTTTCATAGTGCCGACATAAATCATACGTGTGTATGTATTTCTTTTTATATTTTTAAGGATTTGTTAATGAAAGAATTGATATTGGATTTATTATTAATGGTGAATCACAGTTGACCTTTACAAAACAAGTTCAATATATTCAAACAATGTTAAAAGACTATGTTATTTCAAACACTGCAACTCGATTTGGTGGTATTTTTTCTTGTAATAATAAAAATAACATTATTTTTACATTTCAAGCTGGTATAAGTAGCAAGTATATATCAGAAGCTTTAAGCAGTTTACAGTTTAAATTTGATCAAACAGATGTGTTAACATCAGTAAAAGATGCTCTTGATTTGTTTAGCTCATCTAAAGCAACAAATAAATTTCTTATTTTATTTGCAAATAGTTCAATGAATAGCTCATTGTTGGGTATGATAGTAAAGACTACAAGCTCAAAAAATATAAAATCCATTGTTGTGTTGATGAATAAAACAGATGAAATGACATATAACACAGATAGTTTATTGGTTTTAGATGCAAATGAAAAACCACAAAATATTATTAATGAAGGTTATTTAATTTTTTTAATAATAATAACAAAATAATAACTTTTAGTTTTAAAATTAATTTTTTTTTTTTTATCATAGATGCTTGCTTTCAAAAGAAATGTACTTATTACTCAATATGCGTACCATTTACACACACTGTAAAATGTGTATGTCCACTATGTTCTTCTGATTTGTACGAACCTGTTTGTGGATCAAACAAAAAAACTTATGCTTCCCATTGCTTTTTAAAACAGGAAGCTTGTGAGCAAGAAAAAAATATTGAAGTTATAAAAACTGCAGCTTGTGGTATTTTATTCTTTTACTATTATGAAATAATAGTAAAATTTGTAGACCATGAAATGGTCAACTAATGTGTTAGTTTATTATGTAAAATATTTTATTGTTTTGTCATTTAACCTTTTTTTTTTTTTTACAAAGGTGTTTCAAAGCACATCAGTCTGATATATGTTTTTGATACAAATATGGATTCAGTATCTTTAGAAGCTCTTAAAAATTTTGCAATTTCATCTCTTTTATCATATGATATTTCGATACAAGGTACTCAGCTAGCTGTTTTTGAGTTAAACAATGAAGATATTTTTGTGTCTTTGAAATTTCAAGATAATCAGTCGATTGACATAGCTAAATCTGTAATATATAACATTTTACCCTCCAAAAATTCCAAAATTGATCAAAATGCCCTTATTCAATTAATAAAGAAAATGTTTTCATTACAAGTAGCAACAATAGAATCAGAACACAAAGTTTTGGTGTTTTTTACATCTGGGTATACTTACTCTGAATCAGATTTGCAATACTGGAATAAAAATCTAGTAGATGTTAACACAATAGTGGTAGCAATTGGTGGTTCAATAGAGTACTTCAGTAGTTTTGGTGAAACTATTTTTATAGAGAATCCTGGTGCTTTGTTAAAATCATTTGGAAAATTAGAAAATGCTGTTGAGAAAATAGTTGGTAAGTTTTAACTTCTAAAAGGGACCAGGTGACCAGGGGCCAGGTGTCTATTTAAACTATTTAAACCAAGAACTTTAAAGATAAGAAAAAAGTCACTTTCAAGATTTGTTTTCATTTTTAAAACGCATTTAAAAACATTTTTAAAACGCATTTAAAAACATTTTTAAAACGCATTTAAAAACATTTTTAAAACGCAGGAGATTAAATGAAGTCAATATAAATGCATCTAAATATATTTAAATTGTTCTGTTCGTTTTGAGTTACATAAGTTACAATACATTGAGTTACATAAACATAAATATAATAAACATAATATTAAATTAAAAATTATTTAAAAAAAAAATGTTCAAAAAATATCTGTCTTGGAGCAGTTGAGTAAAGGCTAGAGATTGTATCTCATGATAGAAATAGTGTGTCAATAAAAATTTCTTAGACAGAACATTTTTATTAAGTACATAGCTAATCTTGTTTTCCTGTTTGTAGAAAAAATGGCATGTCATTCTAATTTTTAAAAACTCACTTAGGTTGTTCTGACTCTTCTGACCACCCAGCTTTCTTAATACTATTAGCAAAGTCTTTGAATCCTTAACTAAAAAACTACTAATATTTTATCTTGAATTTAACAATTTACTCTCTGACAATCAATAATTCTATCAATGCAGATCTTTTTGTTCTACTGCTGACTTGGTAACAATCTTAACAGAAAGATTTTAGAGTGCTATAGATGTAAGTCTGCCATAACACTATAAGGTTGTTTTATATAGTGTATCTTTTATTTTCTAGTAAAAATGTGTATAAAGTATGTTTAAAGTATGTTTAGGAACTGAAAAAACATTTAGAAAATATTTTCTCAAAGTTAGATTTTAAAAAAATGTATTTAGGTGTAATCTTTTAAAACTGAAATACTCATTGAAATACTTTTTACAATGAATGAAATTTTTTATTATTGCAGTTTTAAATAAAAAGGAAACTTATTCTTGATTGTTGTTAATTTTCATATTTAGCATTTATTACATCTGTTAAGTTTTTATATATATATATATATATATATATATATATATATATATATATATATATATATATATATATATATATATATATATATATATATATATATATATATATATATATATATATATATATATATATTGCTTTCTTTCTTTTTTTTTGTTTTATACAAATAATTTTTTTAGGAAAAGATATGGATGTATTTAATTCAGTTAATTGTACATTTTATTCTTTGTACACAATAAATGACAAGAAAAAACCATCATGTATATGTCCTTTATGCATCGACAGTGAATATTCTCCAGTATGTGGTGATAACGGTGTTACATTTTCAAATGAATGTTATATGAAGAAGTTCATATGTGAAGAAAGAAGAATGGTTACAGTTGTTAAAGAAGAGTCATGCGGTATAGTTTTTTTTTATTTGTTAAATACTTGTTTAACTTTCAAAGTAAAAAAAGTTGCTTAGGCTAACTATTCAAAATGTGTGACTTATCTGGATTATGAAGCAAACAAGACCCAAAGCATTAAATGATTATGAAACAAACAAGACTCAAATATCAGGCGCAACAATAATATTTTTCAATATAAAAGTATTATAGAAACATATATTTAAATAAAAATATTGTAAAGTATATAATATATTGTGTTCTATAATATATGCAATATGGAGAAAAAGTTTGAGATAAAAGTTTGTTTCATTTATTTGTGTAATTCTTTTTTAAAAAATTTTGAAACATTAAAAGATGTTTGTTCAATTTGTAATCTTTGGATTTATTGTCAGCACAGCACTTGCACTTTGATCAAATGACTCTTTGATCCATAGACTTTTTCCTCTTTGATCCATAGATTGCAAATAAGAACAGAAGAATGAGTTTGATTTAAGATTCTAAATATTTGGATGGGCAAGACATTTTTTAATAATCAGTTCTACCTTAAGACCCTCTTATGCAACTTTTTTTAATGTTTTTGGACTCTTCTCAAATAGTTTAAAATCAGTCTAGCTCTTTTTTGTGTGTCCAGTAAAAGCATGGAGTTTTTTTTATCTCCTAAAGCAATAGAGTTTGTTTTATTTTTCATTATGATTTTTTTGTATACATATTAGCCAGCAAGCCAGTCATGCAAATCTCACAACTCTTGCCTCCACTACGCAACATGTCTTGTTTCTGATCCTAGTCAGTGCTCAGTTTCTTCACATTTACCCTCAGGTGCTTCTGATCACAGTTTGATCTCTCTAAAACTATTATCTCATTCTTTTTTACCATCAGAATCCCCCTATCATTGTACCTATTACCACTACCTTAAAGCCGACTGGAACCCTTTTCCGTGATTTTCTTCGTGATGACCCTTGGGTAGAAATCTTTTGTCTTATTGACAAATGTGCTTCTTACATAACTTCATGGATTCAGGCTGGTATGGAATCTTTTATACCTTCTTGACCATTCCAGGTCAAACGTTGCTCTTCTCCATGGTTTTCCTTACATTGTGCTGCTGCAATTGCCAATCGAAACCGTTACTTCCATATCTATCAGCAAAACAATTCTCCAAAAAAGACGTCTGTTTATTACTGCTAGAAACCATTGTAAAAAGGTTTTGTTTAACGTCAAAGCCCACTATTCTCAGGTCATGAAATCTTGTATTTCATCACAAAAATTAGGCTCTCGCGACTTCTGGAGAATCTTTAGTATTATCAATAAAAGGGCAAATCTGTAATTCCACCTCTCTTGTATGGTTCAGACTTTGTCACCTCACCTAAAGACAAAGCTGAATTTTTGCTAAGATTTTTTCATCAATACCATCTCTTGATTCCACTAGTTATGTTCTACCTGATATAGCTGTCAAACAGGTTGATCCATTGCTTGACATTTGTATCACTCCAACTTCTGTATTTAAAATGATTTCCTACTTAGACTCTTCTACAGCTTGTGGCCCAGACAACATACCTGTTATAGTCTTGCAGAAGTGTTCTCCGAAGCTGTCATCTATACTTTCATAATTATTCAAAAAGTGCTTATCAAAGTCTTGTTTTCCAGCCTGCTGGAAAGCAGCATCTTTTATCCCTATTTTCTAAAATTCTGGAGAGCGATCTGATTCATCTAACTATTGCCCTATTAGTCTTCTTTTTATATTAAGCAAGGTTTTTGAATCTTTTATTTACAAACACTTAATCTCTTCATCTTGAATCTAATTACTTACTTTCTGATCATCAATATGGATTTCGATCTTCTAGTTCTACAGCTGATTTGCTAACAGTAATAACCAATAGGTTTTATCATGCATTAGATAAAGGTGGAGAGGTTAAGGCCATCGCTCTTGACATTTCTAAAGCGTTTGATAAATGTTGGCATGCTGGTCTTCTCCATAAGGCTTCTTCTTACGGTGTATCTGGTAACATCTTTAAGATTATTGAATCCTTCCTTTCCAATTGTAGTATAAAAGTTGTCCTCTATGGACAGCACTCTTCTTCTTATTCTGTAATCTCAGGGGTTCCTCAAGGTTCAATCTTTAGCCCTATACTCTTTTTAATTTACATTATCGATCTTCCAGATATTCTTACATCTATGGTGACATTGTTTGCTGATGATACTGCCATTTATTCTTGTCATTATAAGAAGCTAACACTCTAATTGTTTGGAGGGACATTTGAGCTTGAAAAAGATCTCATTCTGCTACAGCATGGGGCTCACAGTGGCTTGTGAACTTTTTTTCAGATAAAACTCAATTTTTTTCAGCCAATTGTTATTGCAACAATTTTGACCTTCCTATATTTATGAACAGTAATGTACTTGATAAGTCATCCACTCTTTATCTTCTAGGGTTAACTCTTACTTCCGATCTTTCTTGGAAACCATATATCAAATCTGTTGCAATATTAGCATCTGCTAAGGTCGCATCTCTTTGTCATGCTCAACACTTTCTTACTCTGGATTCTATTCTCTATCTTTATAAATCTCAAATCCATCTTTGTATCGAATACTGTTGCCATATCTGAGGCGAATCTTCTAATAATGCCCTTTCTCTTTTAGACAAGGTGCAAAAATGCATTGTGAACATAGTTGGACCTGCTCATGCAGCCAACCTCCAACCATTATGACATTGTCATAATGTTGCTTCTCTTTCTCTTTTCTACGAATACTATAATGGGCACTGCTCTAAAAAGTTAGTGTCTCTTGTGCCATCTACTAAAATTCATCCTTGTGTTACTCGTCATTCAATTAAGTCTCATCCTTTTTCTATGACTATTCCTAAGTGCTCCAAAACTCTTATTCCTCAAATTTTTTTTCCTTGAACATCAGTTCTTTGGAATTTGCTTCCTTCATCTTGGTTTCCTGATTCATTTAATTTGCAATCTTTTAAGTTGTCTGTCAATCGTCATCTTGCTCTATAAACTTCATCTTTTCTCTTCCAGTAACTTGCAACTCTAATTAGTGGTTGCTTGTAGCCTTTTTGGAAGCGAAGATGTTTAAAAAATATATGTATATATTTTTCCTTTTAAACGCATACATCTTGTTAAAGGTGCTTTATAAAACAAATCAAACTTATCTGTATTGTTTGTATCCCAAGAGTTGTATTGAGGCATTTTATTTACATTTTATTTTGTCTGCTTTTTTTTGTGGGGAAGTTTTGTTATTATAATAACGATATTACTTTGTATGTTCAACCTTTTTTTTTTTGAGGTTTTGTTATATGTAATAATGACGTTGCATATTGTATGAGCAACCTTTTGTTATGGTAACAATGATATAGCATTGTATGTACAACCTTTTTTTTTTTTTTTATTTGGGGGGGGGGGGGGGAGGGAGTTGTTATGGTAATAATGATATTGCAATGTATGTACAACCTTTTGCTATGGTAATAATGATATTACATAATATTGCATGATATTGCATTGTATAAACAACTTTTTACTCAAGCTTTTTAACTGAATTTCGAATAAATTAAAACAAAATGAAATTATTGAAATAATTATTTTTTGTAAAATTGATTTAATTGATGTTAAGAAAAAAGATATTTTGAAAAAATTTCTAAATTTAAGTCGGTAAAATATTTTAAATTGTAAAAATAAAAATTGTTATTTGTAAAACTCTGACTTCAGACAGGTTGCAAGTTAGCAATTCTACTTTACTGATAAATAATTTTTGTAATTATAAATATATTAAATTTATAAACCTTCTTATAATAGTTTGTATAATTTAGGAGTTTCTAAAGAAATGGATGTTGTGTTTATGTTTGATGCATCTGACGAAATGACACAATTAAATTTTGATAAAGCTAAATACTTTGCTGCAACCTTAAGCAAATCATTTGATACAACAATCATTCAACAGACTGTTGTAGTGTTTAGCCAAGAACCAGAAGTTGTGAGCTATTCTTTTTCTAAAAGTGAATCCGTTGAAGGTATTTTAAGAAACCTTAAATATAAAGGTGGCCAAAGAGACTACAGGAAAGCATTGAAATATATAGTGGAAGATATCTTTGATAACAAGAAATCATTGCTCAAAACTCCTTCTCAATCACAAATTTTGTTTGAAAAAGTAGTCATTTTGTTTACTTCCAACTCAAAAGGAGCATCTGATGATGAAGATTTATCATTATCTTTAGATTGGTTAAATGTTCAAAAAATTAGACTTGTTTTTGTGTCAGTAGACGGTGCATTTAGTGATGCAGTTAAAGATATTGTTCATACTAAGACTAGCTTGTTACCTAGCATTTTAGGTTTAGTTGAAAGTAAAGTACGGGGAACTGGTAAATGATTTTTTGCATTTTGATGTCACTGTTATTGTTTTAAGATATATTATTAGATAACTGATGTCACTCTGTTATTGTTATAAGATATGTTATTAGATAACTGATGTCACTGTGTAATTGTTATAAGATATATTATTAGATAACTGATGTCACTGTGTTATTGTTGTAAGATATATTATTAGATAACTGATGTCACTGTGTTATTGTTATAAGATATATTATTAGATAACTGAATAAATAACTAAACAACAACAGTTAATAATAATATTTATAAGGTTATTTATAGTATATATAGTTAATGTGTTATTAATAATATAATAAATAATATATTACTATTATCTAATAAATATATCATTAAATATTTTAATTGGTTAAATGTTTTTTTAACCCTGAAAAATATGTGTATATATAGTATACAAATATTATTAAATAAAATGATATAATATGATACAATATATATATATATATATATATATATATATATATATATATATATATATATATATATATATATATATATATAATATGAGCAAATTTTTAAAAAATGTTATTTTTTATAAATTGTCTTGAATTTTTTTAATTTTAATTTTGAAAACAGTAGAATAATTTTAGTAGAAAAAATTTATTTATAAAATATTTGATAAGTTCAATATTAATTATGTTAAAAAGTTATAAAAATGATCATATAAAGTGAGTTTTTGTGAAGATTGTTTTACAAAAAATTCAGCAATTTTTTCAAATTTTAGAATGTAACATGTTTTTTTCCTGTTTTGATCAAATTGTAAAATAATAGGAGTTCATTTTTTTGAAGAGCTTATAAGGATTCTGAATAAAAGATAAAGTATTTTAGAAGTTGCTTGTTATAACAAATTTGTTTGACTACAAATTAATTTTAAATTAAGGACCAATTCTGTGTTACAACTAATTTTTTAAATAAACTATTTTAGTTTGCACTATTTTATGCTTTTTAAGAATCTTTGAAGAATCTTTGAAGAACGTAAAACAATGAGTTTAAGACAATAAAATTTTTCAAAAATTATTTAATAATGAAATAAAATTTACTTTGTGTACTTTTTAATTTTTCTTTTTTTTATAATTAAATATATAATTTTTCTTAAATTCTTTGTAAATTGAGTTCATCTGAATTTCAAAAAAAAAGGTTTTTTTTTTTTTTTTTTTTTTTGTTTTTTTTTTTTTAATTTTTACCTCTTTATTAGTCATCTTTAGTAATTTTCTAGTTAAACTTATGGTTATTTATTTTGTTGTCATGGTTATAGGTGTAGCCATGGATATTGCTGTTGTATTTACTGGTTTTGATTCAGCTGAAAGGTTTAAAAAGCAAATCATGTTTGGAGCAAAATTGTTGGAAAAGTATAAAATCACACGATTATATACTCATATCAGTGTCCTAACATATGCCAACACATCAAACATTGAATTTGACTTCAATACAGGAAATGATTATGATTTAGTTAAATACAATCTACAAAGTTTGAACAATCCTGGTCCAACTTATTATATAAAGAGTATTCTTGATACTTTAGGATACAATCTTTTTACCAGAAGATATGGTTCTCGACCATTTGTTCATAAAACTGTTTTATTATTTGTAAATGAGCCTAAGTATGAAATTGCAGCAGTTGCCAGTGCAAAAAAACTTGAAAGTCTTGGTATTCAATTAGTAATAGTTGCATATGGTATTAATGTTGACAAAGTTTATCTAAATCAGTTAGTTAAGAACTCAGATAACTTATTTTTTGTTGACATGGAAAAACTGAATAAAGAAGATCTTTTACAAAAAACTCTTCCAGGTATTTTCTATAACGCATTTGTTATTTGATATCAATTTTTTTTTTAAGTAAAAACATTTTTCTTATAAAAAACTCATTTATCAAAGTTTCCAACCACAATGGTTACTAAAAGTTAGTGCTTACCTTGATTTACCATCAATAAAAGTTTACAAATTCTTAAATTGAGTTAGGTTATCACGAACTGAATATTTGAAATTTTAAATTGAAAACTGAAATTTTGAATAATTAAAAAAAAAATTTATAAAAAAACATTAAGATAAACAATAAGTATTAATGTTATAATATAATTAACTAATATTATAACTTAATAATATATAGAATTACAAGATTAAGTTTTTAATATTAGTTGATGTAACAGTAACATTTGATTTAATCGTTTGATTGGCTTTTGTTTTAATATTTTTATTTTTGATACAAAAAAATAAATTTTGAAAAATTTTCCTTGTTTGTTTTTAGGAATTTTTTTTTTAAAGTTTTTTTTTTGGAATTGCTTTTATTGATGTAGGGTAAAAACTAAGTATTAATAAAAACTAGGTATTAGTAAAAACTAGCTATTAATAAAAACTAGGTATTAATAAAAATTAGGTATTAATAAAAACTAGGTATTAATATCAGGAAAAAAAAATTGCATTTGAAACAGAATCAGTTTTTAACGAGAAAAATTTTTTATAAAAATTTTTTATAATTTTTTATAATTTTTTAAAATGTGTTATTAATTTAATTGAATTATTGACTATATTTTTTAGACAAATGTTCTGGTATTGAGTGTAGTTTCTTTTCTAAATGTGTTTCAATTGCTGGCCAGCTTGAAGAGTGTGTTTGTCCAATTTGTTCTCAAGATAATCAAGTTGAGTTTGTGTGTGGCAGCAATGGTCAAACATATGCAAATATATGTAGGCTTAAAAGAGATTCTTGCATGATGAAAAAGGAAATAAGTGTTGTAAAAAAAAGTGTTTGTGGTAATATGATAATTATCAGTATTAACAATTATTTTTCATACAAATAAATATTTATATTTATGAGAAACATTAGTTTTAAAATTATGTAAACACATACCTTAATTATAAAATTTTTTTGTTTAATTTAATCTGATTTTGTTATTTAGGAATTTATAATAGCATCGATGTTATATATGCAATTGATACATCTGATGGTGTAAGTATGGATACACTTACAAAAATGAAATCTTTTATTGCGCACTCTCTTTCATTGTTTAACAAAACAAGAAATGCAATTATACAATATGGAAGTGAGGCAGAAGTTTCTTTATCATTATCATCAGGCATTAAACAATCTGATGTTGTTAAAATATTTCAAAATCTAAAACCTAAAGGTGGAGAAGCAAACCTTTTTAACGTTTTTGCTAAGGTGAATGAGGTACTAATGGAACCAACATCTGCAGAATATTGCATTTTAATTTTTATTATAAATAAAGTTCAGGCTTTGCCATCAACTGATAACTTAAAAGAAAATTTAATAATATCTGCAGTGTATCTTGAAGAAATTGACAACATAAACTCAAATGATTTTGTCACTAAACCTGGTCTGTTTATTGTTAGTAAACCTGATGATTTAATTGATAAGATTGGTTTATTAGAAAAAGAGCTAAAAACATGTTTAAGTATGCTAATTTTTCCTTTTATTCCTTCTGTTGTTTTTTTGATAATGACAATAATGATAATCTTTGTCATTGTTTATTGACATCATGATATGATTGACACAAGATGTGAAATAATTCTTTGTTGCTAATGCAATACTTAAATAAAATGCTAAAAATTAGTGAAGTTTACAGAATTAATTTTATTCATAATATAATGAACTTAATTAAAAAAAAAATTTTTAATATTATTTTCTTAATAAAAATTTTTTTGATTTAGAGCTAAATTTGAAAAATATTTCCTGCAATTTTTTCCTGCTTCCTTTTATTTAGATCTGTGTGAATAAAAAGGGGAGTTTTTATAGACTTAATAACAAATAAAAAGTTCTTTATTTATTTTCTATATTTGCCAAAGGTACATTTGTACAAAAGGAACAAAAAAGAGCTGAGAATTAAAAGCAGCTGTGGTGCAGTGGTAGGGCACTGAGAATTAAAAGCTGATGCACACTTTAAAGTTTATATTTAACCATTTTTTAATATTAAATATCTAAATTTTGAAGGCAAATAAATTATAAATTTACAATAATAATTTGAAGTTAATAAAAGAAAATTTGAAGAAAAATCTAATTTAGATGTTTTTTTTTCTAGATAAAGAAAAATTAGATTTGGCAATTGTCTTTGAAACAACTTTGTCTTCATCATTTGAAAAACAGCAAAAGATTGCAAAAGAAGTATTAGAAAAAGTTAATTTTGGTTATGAGGCTGTATTACCAGGATTTGTATCCTATGTACCACATGTAAAAATTTTGAAAGAACTTGGAGAAACAAAAACATTAAAAAATGCACTAGCTTTTATCAACTCAATGAATAATGTTGTTAAAGGAGGAGACATCGATATTGTTAAAGAAGATGATAACAACAATAAAAAAGTTGATAGCATAAATTATTTGAATGAGGTGTTTATATTTTTGGAAGAACGTTTTTTTCTCAAGTCAAAAGTGCGAAATGGTGCTAAAAAGTCAATCCTACTTTTTATTAGCACTCCAATTAAAAATGATATTTCAAATTTTCTTAAAAGCAAAAATATTGAATTAGTTTTAGTTGCTATGAATAGCAGTGCTGTCGTACCAAATGTTGATGCATGGTTTTTTGCTAAAGAGAAAGATATCAGTGAACCTATTGCAGACACTCTCACCAAAGGCATTTTACTAAAAGGTTTTTTTAATTTTAATTATTTTATAATTTGCTTTATTTTTGCTTTTATTTTCTTTTATTGATTAATTTATAAAATTTTATTTTTAATTTAGATGTTTGTATAAATTCTTGTAAGTATCACAGTGTGTGTCTTGCAAATAAAACTCATAATAAAATAAGTTGTGTGTGTCCTATATGTTCCACTGATGAAATCTATAAACCAGTATGCGCAAGTAACGGTAGATCTTATGCTACAAAATGTCAAATGATGCAGGCTGCATGTGAAAGCAAGTTAAGCATAGAGTTTTTGCATTCTGGTACTTGCGGTAAGTATAGTTAAATGTATCTAAGAAACAGCAGGTTGTTTATTGTTACATACAAGATTATTTAAAAAAAAGAATGAATGGAAAATTGTTTAGGTTACTTTGAATAAGTGGAAAATGTTATAGTTATTCTTAATTTTTTTTTTAAATTTATATATTTATTTTTAATTTATATATATATATATATATATATATATATATATATATATGCATATATATATATATATGCATATATATATATATATATATATATATATATATATATATATATATATATATATATATATATATATATATGTATATGTATATATATATATATATATATATACATATATATATATATATATATATATATATATATATATATATATATATATATATATATATATATATAATGTGTATTATGTACTTTTAAAGGGTTGTCTGGTATGCTTGATTTGGTATTTGCTGTAGACACATCTAATTCATTCAAGGAGTTAGATATCACTCATATAAAAAGTTTTCTAAATGCTGTATTCTCACTTTTTACTGTGGCTCCTGATCAAGTTCGGGTCGGTATAATTAGCTATGGAAAAGATATTGTTAACTATTTACCACTTAGTAAAGGAACATCTGTAGATTATGCTTTGTCTGCATTACATTTGTTGCCAGTTATTGGTGGTGAAGTAAATGAACAAGGTTTGGAAAATCTAGTAGAAAATGTTTTTTCTCCATCAATGGGAAGTCGTAACAATGTCAAGAAATTACTTGTATTAATTACTACTAGTTGTATTGACAAAAACCGTGTCATTAGTTTTAAAAATATTGTTGTTGAAACAGTATTAGTTAAAAAAACAATTGATCACTGTCAAAATACAGTCATTGTACCTGATGTGTTAAGTTTGCCAGTGACTTATCCTGATGTGGAAAGTTTTATTGGAAGTGCCATTGGTAATTTGTTTTATATCTATTGTTTAGTTAAACTTTAATTTCTAGTTTTTAGCAAACCATGAAGTTATTATTATTATTATTATTATCATCATCATCATCATCATTATCATCATCATCATCATTATTGGTATAATTATTATTGTAATTTTTACTTTATATATAATTATTTTATATATGTTATATACATTTACTTTATATATAAACAAAAATACTAATATTAGCGCAAAAATAGTATTTGCATACAACTTTTTTTTTTTTTGCATAATCTTTTATAAAATATATTGAAAAAAAAATATTAAAAGATATTGTTTGTTTTGTATTGTCTTATAATTGATAATTGTGAGTAAATTGTAAATAAACTTTGAATTATTTTTTTTAGCCAACCACTCTAAATCTGACATTGTTTTTATGGTTGGAGCAACAACTGTTGAGCAATTCGAAAAACAAATTGAAGCAGTTCCATATTTTTTTAAAAAATTTAAAATTTCAAAAGATATAGATCATGCTAGTGTGGTTTTTTATAGTGGAAGCAAAGTCATTCAAACAAACTTCACTTCATTTGAAAATGATATAATTAGTGAGCTCAACAGTTTGATGCAAAAATTTAAAACTGAAATTTATGTTGAAGAATGGGACTTTATAAATCCAACTGTTTTTAATTCTAACATTGGAGCTCGACTTGAAGTGGTAAAGCAAGTTTTTCTTTTTATTGATGGTAAGGAAACAATGAAACCTTTTTACTTAAATCAGAAGGTAAACGATGTTGAAAAATCTGGAATAAATATTGCGGTTATAAGCATAGGTAATAGTGATGCTCCAGTTTTAAAAGAAATTCTAGGTGATGTTTACTTCTTTCCTGATGATTTACCTATTTTTAAAAAAATGGTTAAACCAATCCAAATTGCTGTTAATAAATGTAGGTTATATGAGTTATTTTTATTAGCTATGATTTTTTTAAATGGTTCTATTATAATAATATTAAAAAATTTTTTACTAGCTCCATGTATTGAAAAAGAATGCAGTCATTACTCTAGTTGTGTAGCTAAGCAAGATAACTCTGCTTTTTGCTTCTGTCAATCTTGTTCTGCTATAGATTTATACCAACCTGTGTGTGGTGATGATGGCATGAGCTATGCTAATTTATGTTGGATGAAAAGACAATCCTGCATAGTTCAACAGCATATAAGTGTTCTTAAAAAAACGGCTTGCGGTTAGTTTTTTTTTTTTTTTTTTATATTTTAAACGAAAAAGTTATTCTATAAAAAGAATGTTTTAAAGAAAAAAAAGTACTACATATGCTTGTTTAAAAAAAATTGTTTAAAATAAATAGGTTAATGTCAAAGTCAAGTTTTGAAAAATTAGAAAAAACTTTTTAAAAAATTTTTTAATAATTCCATGGGTATATTAGTTCAAAATTTTGTTTTTCTTTTCTTTGTGAGATTAACTTAACGTAAAATTTCAAAGTCTCTGTTTGGATTTAAGCATAATTTTTTTTAATCTTCTTCATTACACAAATGTTTTAAATGTCCTAAGATAACACATTATTGTTCCAGCCTGTTACTTAGTAATTACAAGCCACTCCCAAAAAAAATTTTTTCTCATAAAAACAGTTGCTGTATGTTTTTCATTTTCATTTAATAACAGAAAAAGTTGGAAGATTTTGAAATCTGAATGAAGTTATGATTACCAAAAAAGTTAATATTGAATAAAAACTTTTGTTAATAGTACCTTTTTTTTTCTAATTATTTGTAAAAAAACAATTTCTATTTATAAATTTTATTTTTAATAATAATTTAATAGCTTAAATATTTTAGGCATAACCAGTATAAATATTGATAGTATAAATATTGTGTTTGGTTTTGATTCTTCTGATCGTGTTACTGAGGATGTTTACACAAGCATTAAAGAAATGGCAGCTAATCTCATTCCAAGTTTTTTATCTCCAAATCTTCAAATTTCTGTTGTTTTGTTTGGAAAAAAATTATACCATTATCCTGTGTTGAGAGAAAGTTTTATCGAGGAAACCTTTAAGAAAGAAATAATAAATATGCCTTTGTTAGGTGGAAAGATTGGAATAAAGCCATTAATAGAATATTTGGAAACAGAAGTGTTTTCTAAGCAACTAGGAACCAAAATAGAAATGAGAAATATTTTGGTATTGTTTACTCATGCATTAACATTAGATGTTGATGCACCTTTGTTTGAAAAATTGCAAAACAATAGGGGGGTGAAGATTGTTGTTGTTGGAATGAACTTTAATGATAATAATATAGAGAAATGGAACAATGCTGTTTCATCCAATGGTAAAGTTGTTGCAGTCACCAAAGAGCTGCCGCTGTTTTTTGGAGCAATTGAAAGCTCTATATCTCAACTTTTATGTATGTTATTTAGTTTTGTTGTGTCAGTTTAAGCATTTTTTAAACCTTTTTTTTTTGTTTATTTATTAAACCATATTTTTATGCATTATATCTATTAGTAAACATAATTTATATACTATTTAACATTTTTGTATTTTTATTAGCTTCTCCTCTCATTTTGGATCTTGTCATTATTTGGGGAACTCCTCTAACTGAGACTAATCAAATATTTGATGCTGAAAAAGATTTTACTATTAAACTTCTAAGATTATTCAACGTATCTCCTGCATATGTACAGATTGGTATTATTCAATATGGTAGAGAAGTGCATACTGAATACCGTCTTTCAGATCTTGTCAGTAATCAGCAGGCTGAATCTGCAATTAACAAAATAGTTTTAAGAACGCCTGGTAACAACCTCATTGCTGCATTGAGAGATGCAAGAATTAAACTATTTAATTTAGATAACGAAGAGAAATTAAAAAATGGAGTAAGACGAAACGCTCCTAAATCTCTACTACTTTTTAATACAAAAAAATCTGCTGTGGAAGTTAAAGAACTTGAAGCTGAATTTATTATTTTGAGGAGTGCAGGAACCAAAATTGTGACAGTTACATTTGATTCATCAAATAAAAAAATATTTCAACAAAGTAACGATGATCACTCCTATTTTTACGTGCAAAATTTTCTTCAATTCAATGCTTTGCTACAACCAGTTTTTCAGCAGTTATTACCAGGTAAAAAATCTTGTATATAGAATATATTTTTGCATAGTAGTAAAACATTAAATAATGTATAACAATTAATTAATGATAATAATATTACTAGCAAGTTAATGTTATTTAAGTTAATAAATTTAATAAATAAATGCCTCAATTAATAAATTTTGTTTTGCTTTTTTTTTTTCATGACTATTATTATTATTGTTACTATTATTTCTATTATTACTATTATTATTATTATTAAGCTAAATACAACATAATAGATACAAAAATTGTGTGTGTTTATATATATATATATATATATATATATATACATATATATATATATATATATATATATATATATATATATATATATATATATATATATATATATATATATATATATATATATATATATATATATATATATATATATGTATATATATGTATATATATATCTGTGTGTATATAATTTATATATAAAATACTTCTTTATTTTAAAATAGATCAATGTGTCAGCAAACAGTGTCATTATTTTTCTAAGTGTTTTATCTCTAAAGAACAAATAGCGCAATGTTTGTGCCCAATATGTTCCCATGAGCTTCCTTATGAACCTTTATGTGGAGATAATGGCTTAACTTATGCAAATGAATGTTGGAAAAGACACGATGTTTGTTTACATCAAAAGTATATTAACACTTTTAAAAATGAGGCATGTGGTATTGAAGGTAAAATGGAAATAACCTTTTTAATTGATGTTTCAAAACATATGACTGAGCCTTTTGTCAAAAGTTTAAAAAGTTTTTTGAAAGCCACTATTCAAAGCTATTCATTATCTGCAAACAGCTCACATGTAGGTATTTTTACATTTTCCGATGATATTGAAGAGTTGCTAAATATAAACAAAGGAACTAGTACAGAAACATTCTATGAAGCTTTATATAAAATTAGAACTAGCAATGGGGGAAGGAATTTGCATAAAGCATTTAAGTACTTGAATGACAAAGTGTTTGTTTACAAAGGAATAAAACAAGTTGTAGTTATTTTATCTACAGGTCTAGATGAAAAAAGTGAACCATTTGACAGTTTAGATCGTTTAAATACAAAAGGAATAAAAATAGTCACACTTTTATTTTCGAATGAAGAGTCTGTTAACTGGCTGGAGAAGAATAAACAAAGTGCTATTTATGTTGACACATTTAAAGGACTTCCAGGTGTTTTTGGGCAACTTGAAAAACAAATTGGAACAGAGTATGGTAAGTTTTACATTTTATAGATTTTATTACATTTTTATTATTTTGAAATTAATATTTTATATCAACAATTTTAGTAATTTTTCTTTTTTTTTTTTAAGTGGAAAAGTTGGATCTTGGTTTTATAATTGGTGCATCAGGAGAAAATGCTGATAAAATATTTGCTGCTCAGATAGATTTTATATCTTCGGTACTGAAGTCTTACAAAATCTCAACTGATGCTACTTATGTAGGTGTAGTAGCTAATGGTGATCAACCAATAGTTTCAATAAAACTTAATGCAGTTTCCTCGTATGAAAGTATTGTTGGCTATCTCAAGAATTTAAAATATACTGGTGAATCTAGGAAACTTAGTTATGCATTTCAAATAGTGAGAACATCTTTATTTTCTGAAGAAAATGGTGGTCGAGAGAGTATACCAAAAACGCTTATTGTTTTTTCAAACAGTGGTTTTTCCATAGATATGAATGATTTAAGTGATGAGGCACAAGCTTTGAAAGATATGGGCGTTAAAATAGTGTTTATAGCTCTTGGGGAGGATGCCAGATCTGAAATGCTCAAGCAGGTTGTGGATGTATTTTTCTTTGCAGAAGATCTTCCAAATTTAAAATACATTCTTCAACCTGTTATATTTGCTACTTTACCAGGTCTGTGTTACAAAGGTTGCTAGGTTACCAGTATTACAAATTTAATTATTTTATGTTAATTATATTTATTATTATCTTTTGTCACTATTATTTTTTGTCATTATTATTTTTGTGTAAATTATTCAAACAAATTATTAATTTTTTTTTTAATTTTTTAATTTTTTTTAATTCTTAACAGATTTGTGCTTGAATTTCAACTGTCCTGCACATAGTAAGTGTGTGCAACTACCAAATAGAAAAACACAATGTGTATGCAACACTTGCCCAATCAACTATAATTTGGTGTGTGGTGATAACTTCCGAACATATGCATCAGAATGTCATTTAAATATGGCTAGTTGTTTGGAAAAAAAGCCTTTATTTTTAAGCAGCAAGAATCCATGTGGTAAACAATTTTGTTTTAAAATTTATTTTTGTCATTTGTTTTTATGCAATTTAGTTACAACTACTTTTTTCAATAGTAATGAATTTTATGGTAGGGTTTAAAGGTATAAATTTTTTTTAGATGTTACAGGGTATACAGATCTCTTATTTATGTTGGATGGTTCACAATTAGTTTCCCAAAATTCTTTTAATGCCATGCGTTACTTTACACAGGCAGTAATAGGTGCATACAATCTTTCTATGGCATCTACACGTGTTTCAGTAGGATCATATGGCAGCATTGTAAATATTTCTCCGAGTTTTAGTGTTTCAAAAGAATACTTATACACAGAGCTTAATAATTTAATTTCTGTGGGTGGAAATCGAAGAATTGATCTTGCTTTAGAACAAGCAAGAATGGAATTCCTTTTAAAATCAAGAAAAAATTCAGATAAGGTTGTTGTTATATTTACAGAGGGTCTTAGTGATGCTACAGGAATAGCACAACTTGAAATTATTGTAAAACTGATGCAATTGGATGGCATTGAAATTGCAGTTATTGCTATCGGTCAAGATACCACTGCTTTAAAATGGATGGCTAAAAGAGAAGAAAATTTTATGCATACGATTTCTGTCAATAATTTGTATTCCTATATACATGATGTTCTTATGTTGAGTATGCCTGTTTCAGGTAAGATTTTTTTATTATTCTTATCAAGGCATTTTCTTCAGCATAAACATTTGCACACATTATGGCAGCAAATCGAATTTTTGAGTCCTCAAAATATTGTGTTTATCTAAAAGTAATGATAATACTAGCACAAAAACTTTTTTATTCAAATAAAAAAATTTAATGAAGTCAGAGTCATATTTTATACTTTAGAGAATAAAAGTTTTGAATCAGCGCTTATAACTTAAAACTAATAAAATTACTAAATCTTACTTTATCCTAACAAAGAACATTTGTTGCACACTTAATATTTATAATCTAGCAAGGTGCCTAGTATTTATATTACCTGTTGCACAACTATATTACTTCTGGAACACATATATTACCTGTGGTGTGCTTTTATTATTCAAGATATGTGTATCTTGAATAATATGTCGTATCTGTGACATGCATATATTTTTCAAGACACATTACATGTAAATAAAAAAAAATTAAATCATCGTTTTTTACTAAAAAATATTTATTCTAATGACAAATATCTTCTAATAATAGTATTAATATTTATTCTGATATAAAGTTGTTTATAAATTTATAGAACGTGTCAGCTTTTGTAAGCCATCATTGTTCTTCAGTTTTGGAAATTCATCTAGAGGTGTTGTTTATGATGAATCTTCTAGCTTCCAAAATGATGGAAGTGTTTTTGGTAGTGTATTCATAAATGAGAATTCACAATGTGGGCGAGGTGCTGAATTTTCTGATGGTTTTATAAAAGTTGATGGCAAAAATTTCCAAGGTATAATATTTCTCTGTAAAAATAATATTACTTGAAACCAAAAACAGAAACGTTGAATAAAAGTTTTTTCTTTCGATAGGTAAACCTAAGTTTGGTGTTACTTTTGCAACTTGGGTTTATTTGGAGGATATTATTGAACCCACTCATCAACTTTTTGTTACAATTGATCCAGGATGGAAAAACCCTCGATACAAATCAGTTTATGATTTTGGAGTTGCTGCTGAAGGAGCGATACACTTTTCACATAGAAATATTTTTGGTAGGCGAACTACACCAGTAATAAAACCCAAAGTCTGGACACATGTTGCGGCAACTTATGACTTAAAATCTAATGAGGTGCATATATTTGTCAACGGCATAGAAATTCAAAGTTTCACACGAGTTGACAGTAGGACTGGTAATGAGCTTAGTCAAGATTGGTCAGAAGATGCTTCAATTGGAAGATTTGTTTATGCACCAGGCTACGTTCGTATGATGCGTGGAAAATTAGATGAATACTATATATTTCCTTGTGCACTCACTCCTTCAAGAATTAAAAAACTTGCAGAGAAACCTTGTACTGAGAGTAAGTGTATTTTTATATATTTAAGCAATATGTAATATTTAAAAACATTTATTTACAGTGTGAAGCATAAACTTTTTTGTCAGTCTAACACAATATAAAGTCTCTAACACAATATAAAGTTGCTCTTAAACGTTTTATAAACCATTAAATTTTATTGAATTGTTTAACTTTATTTAAAGTGTTAAATTTTATTAAATAGTTATTTTAGTAATAATTTAAAATGGTTTTTTATTAGTACTTATTTATATTTATATATTTATTTATTAGTACTTATTTATATTTATATATTTATTTATATTTCATAAAATTAGAGATCTTTAGTAAAATGAGATAACAAAAAAGAGCCAAAATTTGTCTTTTCTTAAATTCCTTTTGTTTGGAAACTTCAAACACAATAGATAAGGGGGTGTTTTATAAACATTAGGTCTAACTTTAAAATCAAAGTTGTACTAGCTGCAACTTTGTGATGTGTTTTTTTGTTTCTGTTTTTTTAATGTAATTATTTGGTTGATTTTGTTTTGGTTTGCTTTGTGGTTATATCTTATTACAAAATGTTTAATGCTATAAAAATATAAATGATAAAAACTATAATGTAGTAAGTTTATTTTTAAGAACCAACCGCATGTACTTCCCTGAAATGCAGGTTTTATTCTGAATGTCATTTAAATGAAAACGGTAAAGCTGCATGTGTGTGTCCAAATAGCTGCTCCTCTGCTCAACAGAATTTAGTTTGTGGAAATGATGGACAAACCTATCAAAATAGTTGTTGGTTAAAATATCATGCTTGTCTTAAAAGAAAACTTGTAGCCTTATCTTATAGTGGACCATGTGGTAAACTATTATTTATTATGAAATTAATTTTTTTCAATAGAATAGTGAAACACTGAAACAATAGTTAATTAAAACATTTTGGAAAAACTTAAATTATTAAAACTAATTATTCATTGTTATTTTTATTTAAAAAAAAAAGTTTTATTTTTAATTAATTTAAATAATTTGTGTAGATTATGATATATTTTATGGCGGTCAGTCATATCAAGTTATTCAGACCCCCAACTTTCATTTCAATGCTTCTTTGGATTTGTATTTTCAACCAATTAATGACAACGGATTGCTATATTATGTTTCCAATACAGCAGTTGATACAAATTATGATTTTATGACGGTATATTTGATGGAAGGTTATGTACATTTTAGGTAAAAAAAAATTATTTATTATAAGTTTAATAATTTAAAAACATAAATTTTTTTCTGCTCTTCATATTCATCTTCATAGTTTTTTAGATTGTTATATATTATTATATCTTATTATATCTTATTATATATTATTATATATTATCATATATTATTATATATTATTAGACTTTTTTTGCCTTTATTATTATATCTTTTACATTATTATTTATTGTCCATCTCATCAATTATTATACTTCTTCATTCAATAATTACTACATACTTTAATTTTTTCTACTCAAAAAAGTAAAAATAATTACAAATTAATTGACAATTTTAGTATCATATTTATGCTTTTAATATTATATTTTAAAATTACCCCTCTGGCTGTTTTATAAGGTTTAAAAGTGGTACAAATGTTGCACATATTCGTTCTTTGAAGCAAGTTCTTCAAAATAATTGGAATCTTGTTTCTATTTCAATGTATAATGGAAATGGAAAACTTATTTTGAATGGAGAAATGTCTGAATTAACAAATATTGAAGGAAATCATAAATTTAAAGTTGATAGCCAAAGTTATTTGGGAGGTTTAGACTCAAAAGCTAGATTAAGGTTTATTTTAAACTGTTTACATAATAAATTTGTTTATATTTTTTATATCTTGTTTGTTTACATTTTAATCATATTTATATTTTGTTGATTTTTTATTTTTTATTTTAGTGATATTACCAATGCTGGGTTTTCGTCAATTGACTCAGCTACTTATGGTTTTCAAGGAACCATCAAAAGATTTTCACTAAACAATGATCAAATTAATCTTAATTTTCCTGGACCACATGTTTTGCGTCAGTTTAATATCATTTCTTCATATGGAATCGATCCTTGTAGAGAACAACCTTGTTTATATGGTGCCACGTGTATTCCAACTAGTGCTCGTTCTTATAAATGTCGTTGTTCATTGGGATTTCAAGGAGATAACTGTCAAATTAGAGGCAAGTAAAATAAACTTTTCGGCGTAACAAGCAATTTTAAAATTTTGTTGATGATGACATTTTTGTTACACACTTGAAACTACAAACAAATACGATGAATAGTTAAATACTCATTTTTGTTTACTGAAAAATATTAGAATGTTGAAAAATATAGATATTGTAAAAGCCATTTGAAATTGCAATTACTTGTCTTTATTCATGCATAGTTTTAAATTTTTGTGTGGACTAAACCTTTTTTAGATAAATATAAAAGAAAATAGAATGGTGAAATATGTTTGGGTCATTCTATGTATTAAAATAGCCTCACCTATTCCTCTTTTAATATTCGATTATTAATGCCACAACAAACTAACTACATCTACAGTCTGTGTTAAGCAGAATCTGCAGTAATTGAGATTTCATACTTGTGAAGTTCACTAAAATGTAACGAAATACCAGATTTTTGAAAAAACTTTTATAAGATTTTTTTATCTCAACAGTGTTGATATTTATATGTTGAAAGCTTCTTGTTCATTAATGTGAGAGGTCAGAAATGGATTATCAATTATTACTGACATCTCACAAAAATTATATATACAATCTATTACAAATGATCATTCACTATAGCCATGGAAACCATAATTAATTTAAAGTTAGTATCTCATTATTGTGCTCGCCTAATCCTGACTTTAAATTCTCTAAAAACCTCTTATTTGTTCTTTTATGGAATACCTTTGTCATTAGTGGTTTGATTTTTCTTATGAGGCTCTTATTCTTTTAGACGAAGCTTCACATTGGATTGTAAATGTTGTTGGACCTGCTCTAGTTTTTAACTTTGAGCCTATGTCCCATCGTTAAAAGTTCTCATTGTTAGATGATCCCATGTCCATTGTTATAAAAACTTTAATTTGTCTAGTTTTTTTCTTGAACATAATTTTGAAATTCTTTCCTGCCTTCTCATTTTCCTGATTTATTATTATTTAAATTCATTTTCTTGATTTATACAGCTTTTTGAGGCTTGTATCAAAGACTTTCTTTTTTTACTTTCTTTTTTACTTTCTTTAACTTTCTTTTTTACTTTCTGTTAACTCCCTACTTAAATAGTGGTTACTTTCTTTATTGGAAGTAAATTCAATCAAAAAATAAAATGTATGTGTATGGTTTGTTTAGTTTTTTTACTTTATATAGTTTTTATTGTGCTTTATATAGTCATTGCTTTTTATATTAACGCTTTTTAAAATGTGTTCAAAAATATGGTTAAAAGATGTGGTTAGTTTTGTGGTTAAAAGATGTGGTTAATTTTGTATTGTGATTATAACTAAACAGTTTTTATTATGTTAAAAAAATTATTTCAACTTTTTTAGTTCACATTTTGCCTCAATCACCTGCTTACTTTAATGGAATATCTTCTTTCTTGACTTATCGACAATTGCTTGATGGAAAACATCGACATGAAATAAGTATAGAATTTAAAACGGAACATTCTGATGGTTTGCTTATGTATGCACAAGGGCCTGTTGGCATGCGTGATTACTTTGTTCTAGCATTGAAAAACAACAAGGTTTTATGTAGGTGAGTGTACCCATATTTGTTATATTTATTTTTACTGCTGTTCACACGTGTATAATATTTTTCTTTTGTAATATACTTGTTAGGCTACCAAACCTGTGTTTTTTTTTTGTTTTTTTTTTATAGCAAACGTTTTCCTAGTTTGCGACATTAAAAATCCATGTCGCATTGTCAAATAAGTTTGATGGAGTAATAATTTGCATTTTATTGATATTGAACATTTTTTCTAGTTCATTGTAGAAACAGCTAACCTTTGACTCAACAACTCTTTAACAAAGAATTTAATATAACGTTTTAAAACTCTTAAACTATACTTTTTCAGGTGACTTAGTTACACAGTTACTTAGTTACACAGTTACTTAGTTACACAGTTACTTAGTTACACAGTTACTTAGTTACACAATTTGTGAGTACTTTTATTTTTCTCAGCAAGCTGGAAAATTGATTTACAGCCTTTGTTGACCAAACTTTCTGAAATGTTCAGAAAAGCTTCTGCAAGCTCTTTTTCTTGAGAAAATGAGAATGTTGTTAGGTATCCAAAATCAGAAAATATTTAGAAAGTTATTATAAATCGCGAACATGATTTTTATTTAAAATTCTTTTTTACTATTAGTTTATCTGATGAAATTATCTTTCTAGCAGCCCCTACGGAAAATGTCTATATTCCTGCAGTTTCTCCCATTTCAGATTATATTCTTAAAATAAGAAAAAATTTAAGAAAAAAGCCAAAAATTATAAACTGACATACCAATAAAAAGGAGCAGATTCAACTTTAAAAGTTATTTTAAATTTAATTGCTACAACAATATGGATTCAATACTCGAGCAAATAAAAGTTCACTCAGATAAAATTTTTTCCCCAAGTAATTCAAACGTGCAAAGTTTTATGTGTGAAGGTTTTTTTTATATATATATAACAAATAATATTATCTAGTTCAAATATTTTTTGGCGTTGTATATGTATTAAATTGTGATTTTTTGTTTTATTTAGTTGGGATTTAGGAGGTGGTAACGCTACAATTATTAGTCAAAAGACTATTTCACATAATATCTGGACTAACCTACGTTTATTAAGAGATGAAATGCGTGTGGAGATGTTTTTTAATCAACGTCGTGTTGCCATGGGAAGCAGTCCTTCGCTTCAAAAAATTGCGAACCTACATACTACATTTACTGTTGGAAAAGTTGATAAACTATTGCCAAACAAAAAGTAAGTTTGATTACTGTCGTTTTTATATATATTATTTTAACTAGAAGTCTAGAATTAACTTATTATTTTTAAACACCTTTTATAACAGGCATCATCCAGCAGTGTATACGCCATTCAAAGGTTGCATTAGGAAAATTGAAATTGAAAATAACAACCTTAAATTCAGTAAGCCGGAACCGAAATTAATTATAAGTAACGATGTTACATCATGCAAAGGTAATTATTATAAAAATGCATACAAATACACAAATACAATTTCATAAAGTCATGCAAGTGGCGTTGATCTAGTTCTTGCTCCCTTTTTCCCTACTTTTTCTCTTTTCTTTCTCCGCAATCCTCCTCTCCTTTTTTTTCAATTAAAAAATTAATCTGACTTTAAAACTTATTTTAAATGTTATTTGCATAGTATTTATTTAATATAAATAATATTTGGTTAAAAAACATTTTCTCTTCTAATTTCTCAGAAGTTAAAAAAAAAACTTCTTAGTCCATAAATTACGCAACGCTAATTGTTATTAATAAGCAAAACAAAAAAGATCTAACGTTTTTTTGTAATGTGGCCGTATTCGTTAAGCTTAACGGAGCTTTTATGAAAAAGTCCTTTTTAACTACATTAATAAAAAAAAATTTTAAAAAAAATATTTTTTTAATAAAATTGTTTTATTTTAGTCTTAGTTTTATTTAAACAAATTCAAATAAAGTTTTTGTCATTTCTTTACTTAGAAATGTTGCAATGAAATTTTTGACAAACGCTCCGTTAAGCTTAACGGAGAGATGAGAATACGGCTGCTGAGCGTTTAGCTAAATAAAAAAGCAGAACAGCTCATTAAGTTAAATGAAAATCACCGCGTAAAAGAACTTAAGATCTCCTACTTCTGTTTTTTTAAATAAATTTAGCCTTGCGTAATTTACGGACGATCCCTTACTATTACTGATTTTATAAAATAGCTTTTATAAAATAATAAAAAAAAACTATTAATTTCAATAACATTCAAATAACTAACATAAAAACCTAAAATTTAATTTAATTTTGAATACTTTATCGTCTTCAAAAAATTATATAGAGGCGGCTTTTTTTGTTGTTTAAGAAAGATTCTTTTTGAAAAAGAACGTTCAGAAATATAGCAAACTTCAAACTTGGTTAAGTTAAATGTCAGACGTCCGGCTCGTTTTACGCAGGAGAATACAGCGCCAAAACTGTAAAAATATTTTTTTTTTAATAGTTATCCTTTGTAAAAGCCGGACATCTGGCAACCTTAGTTATGTTTTATGCTTATATAAAATAAAAATGCTTTTCAAAAAGTTGCTGTGATTGGAGTCTTGGAACAACAAAAACTCTAAATCTTCCTTTTTAAACCTTAAATATCAATTTACTGTGTTATATCTAATACTATTTTAAACTTTAATTTATATTCACCGATTTTGAATTTCATCAAATAATATTTTGATGTTAGAAAGTTTATAAAAGTAAAGTTTATAAACTCTCATTTTAAGGGGTTCTCAAGAAATGCTGCCGTGATCCCTGCGTATTAAATAATAAATTTATTTGCTACAATAATTATAAATTCCCTGCAGTCACTGAAAGCGGAATTTGTTAAAGGGTTTTTTTAAATATGTTAAAGGTTCCGTAAAAAAATAAAATTTCATACATACTCCTTTAATAAAATTGCATACATACAAACATAAAATAAAAATTCTAATAAATTTATTTTTAGAATGTTCAAAAAACATGGCACTTTCGTTTGTTGTCGAAAACTCAAACCTTTTTGGAAGCGATGCATATGAAAACGCAAAGCAGTTTGTAATGGCTTCAATCGAATATTTTGATTCTAAAATAATGCAAGTAAGCGTCGTTGATTTTAACGCAGTTGCCAGTTTAAGAGTAGCATTTAGTGTGCGAACTGTCGAGGAAACTCGACGTTTAGTTGATCACCTAGAACATGCAAATTCCGACGGATATAAGGTATCAAGTGCTCTTCAACTAGCTGAGGAACAATTTTCTTTAGTGAGTGCAACATCCAAATTCGTTATTTTAATTGCTAGAGCCGAGTCGCTAGATAGTTATGAAATTGACCGCGTTGCAAAACTAAATAAAGATTTTCAGGTAAATGGAGTGTCGCTTGTTATTGTTGCCATCGGTAACGAAAATGTTGCTTCTCAACTGGCGAAAATAATTCAAAGTAAAAATATATTCATTGCGGATACTCCTGAAAATATCTTTGGTTCTGTTGTAAAGTTTCGTGAAAACATTTGTGAGCAATCAAAAAACTTTTAACAGATACTTCTAAATAGGATTTGCTCTCATATTTTATTTTTAAAAATTTATAAGTTATATATAGAGTTTATATTAAAAATTTTAATTCATCTAGTTCGGTATAAAACAAAATATTTTTATTGCTTTTTCTCATGCTCAACATTTATTTAGCGACAAGAGGCGCGCCAGTGGATCATTTGTTTGGGTAAAAATAAAATTGTTCGCCGATTTGCTTAATTAAGCACGATAAATATGCTCTACCTAAACAGTTTACAACTTCTATCTTGTTTTCTAATATAATCTTTAACGATATAAATATGTTTAAAATAGTGGTCTGGATAGGAAGTTGTACAAAATATAGGAAGTTTTATAAAAAAAAAACTCCGTTTTTTTTTTAGCATGTTTTGCTTTTTTAAATTTTAAGTGAACTTTTCGAATGGAAGAAACATTTATTAGCATTCGCCATCGTCCAAGTCAGAAAGTTTTTGATGAAAATTTTAAAAAAGAAACACAACTCGATAATGAAGAAAAGGCATGTGAAGAAGAAGAAAATAAATTTAACTCTGCCTTATCAAATCTTTTAACAGAAGACAACTGGAAAATTGTTTCTAATGGAAAAGGAAAATATAACGTGATTTTTAAACCTTCGTTAAATTTTAAAGAAAGAATAGATATCTTAGAAATTCTTTTGGAAGATATTCGTGAGAGATATATGGACTTAAAAGTTGAATACCAAAGATTAAAAAGAATATGCCTTCGACAGAAGAAAAAAAGGAGATTAGGCTCTTAAAAAATAAAGTTAAAATTTCATACACTTTTTATACTGATTTTCAATTAGGATTTAAATTAGCTGGTTTGTGTATTTTGTCATCCAGAGTTGAACAATTTTTAAGCTTGAGTAAGAAAAGAGTTAAAACTAGAATTTACTCTGTTACAAATGCTAAAGAAAAAAATGGCTTCTAGTTTAAATGATAAAGTTCCAAGGTTGCGTATTTCGTCAACCAAAATTATATTTTTATTTAAATTAATAATTTTAAATAAAAAATAAATTTCAAAAGAGCTAACTTCTTACTAAAACGAGGCAATTATTTCATATAACTCACTAAAATACATAATTTTGTTAAAATAATATTTGAAAGTGTTCTCTTTCACTTTTTGATGATCTATTATGTTACTAATATCATTTTTTTTAACAAAGAATTTAATGGTTTACGTATAGCGTCTTAAGCTGTCTGTATGTTCTGTAGGGTAGGCCAAAAAAACTTTTTTTATTTGATTCGCTCTACTGCAAGAAACTTGCCTCCAAGGTAACTAAGAATAATACAAAAAATAATATGAATATTTTACGTCCGCACTAGCGCATCACGAATGAGTTTTTAAAAAAATCTTTATAAATTTTCCAAAAAATTTAGTTAGTTCATTTCGCCGTTAAAAATGTTTACAATGTACAAATTTAAAAATTTAAAAAAAAACAACACTTTTAGGAGAATATATGTATTATATTTGATTGATTTATTTCATAAATAACATTAATGAAATAGCAATCAAATACAAATATTTAAGAAATTTTTTATCAAATACAATACAAATACGTCAATTTAGACTATTTTTACCAAGCTGTACAATACAAATATAAATATAAATACGCATTTGACCCCAACCAGACAATAACAATGATGTTTTTAAAAAAATCACTTTTTTGAAAAATTTTCAACTCTTTTAAACTTTTTTTTTTAATGAAATTCCTTAACATTTACAATTATTTAAAACAAAAATATATCAAAATGATTTGTTGCGGCAAGAGACAAACCATTTTTGCCGTTGGTGGTGTGAATACACAAGTTTATAAGGAAAATGATAATAATCATTTGATTATTATCATTTTCCTTATAAACTTGTGTATTCACACCACCAACTGCAAAAATAGTTTGTTTCCCGCCGCAACAAATCATTTTGATATATTTTTGTTTTAAATAATTGATAATGTTAAGGAATTTCATTAAAAAAAAAAAAGTTTAAAAGAGTTGAAAATTTTTCAAAAAAGTGATTTTTTTAAAAACATCATTGTTATTAAATTGTTTTGAATAAATGTTTGAACATTTATCCAAGTTTTCAAGTACGATGCGCAATGTACGATCTGGACGTAAATTAATCATAATAATTTTTTTTACATTATCTTTAGGTACGCTCGAGGCAGTTTTTTTTTGGTATTTCAAATCGAAAATCAAAAAAAAAAATTCAGGTAATCCTAATGTTCTCGTACTTATTCGAATTAAAATTATTGCTCCATAGGGAATATTGTTTTATCAAAATGTACTGAGCTAACAACACCGGGAAAAGGGGGCCTTCCACCCCACTTTTTTTCTAAAGGACCTTACTTTTTCCAAATAGTATTTTAGATAAAGTGAAATTTTTTAAAAATTGACAATTATGTCGACATAATTGTCATAATTGTCATAAAGGATCCTTTCACTTCGAAACCCGTGTCGTCGGCCCTGACATATATTTTTAAATTTTGTATTTACTCCATCAATTCACCTTTATTAATTCAAAGTTTTGATTTTTACCTAACCTATTTTATAGATTTTTGCAGAAAATTTTAAAGACATTATAGGGTTTATTCTACTTTGTAAATGCAAAACCGTTAATTCTAATTACCAACTTTATGCTCTATTACTTTATTTTATTTAAATGGAAGGAAATTATCTCATGAAAATTCCGTAACCCATTCAAATTTTTTTTGTGGGTGTTTTCATAGTTCAACGATTTGATTAAAAATCAAAAAATTCTACAAAATTGTTTGATATTTTTACTAAGATTTATAAGAGAATACCGTTATTACCTTTTTTTTAAAAACCTGTTTATTATAGTGCTCCGAATCTGATTATTATGGTGCTAATGGTCTTGTCGCAAAAAACAGACATCTCCCCATCCCCCCCTCCTTTAAAATCTCTTCGGGACGGCCCTGTCACCATAGCATTATAAAAAGACTCGCTGAGATAGTACCAAGCGGAGCAATATCTTAATGACAGCAGATCTGAACAAAACTAGGTTCATTTGTTTTCATTAAGTGAATATTATCCGCACCTTATCTCAGTATAAATAAAACATTACGTAAAAGAATACCTTAAAAGGTTTATTATACCATAGTTTAACTAAAAAGTCAAGAGCTCTTGATATTGAATGCGGAGTCCCTAATAAGTTATCATTAAATTGTGAAAAAATAAGATTTACTCTTTTCTATAAAATAAGATATTCAATTAATCTTCCGTTAAGGTTGCCAAAAATGTCAATCAATAAAATTGAAATAAATCGAGTAAATCATACAAAGATTTTGTGAAAAATATTTGATGAAAACCTATCATCGAGAAACCTTATTAGTCTCATTGAAACAAAATTATTTTCTGTTATAAGTGTATTATTTAATTCTAGCGCCTTTCTTGATTATAAATCGCGCAAAATGCTCTACTTTAGTCTTGTTCATTGTCTTCCTACGCTAATATTATTTGGACAAACAAAACTAAAAACACACAAAACTAAATTAATAAGATTACAGAGCTTACAAAGCCACGAACTAAAGTAGTTAACTATTTAAAGAGATATGAAAATCTTTCCCCTGTAATGAAATACATGAATGTCCTAGATATATTAAAACTTAATTCGCTTTAAATAACAATCTTTATGTATAAATATAAGAATAATATGCTGCTAAATTTATTTTTTTGATGGCTTTTTCTCAAAAATACAATATTCGGTTATATAACAACCAGACTTGAACTTGAACTTGAACAGAGTAAAAACACAAGTGCCAAATTTTTCAATTATGACAAGGCCTGTCATTATGGAATCAATTGAAAAATAACATTACATAAAAAAATTGAAAAACACTTGCTTTTATAAACGTTATATTTATTTTATGTGTTAGTTGTTATTTAAGTTGTTCATGTAATACTTGGGCTATATGAGTTATCAAGGTTATGTGTTTAGGGTTTGTGTATGTGTTTATAGTTTGTGTATATATGTTTATATTACGTTGTTTCCATGTTTTCAAAATGGTGTGACTTGGCAAACGTGTCGAGCAAGATAGTTAACCTTGCCAGCCAAGTGGTGTACTTGGCAGAGGTGTGACTTGGCAGCGTTTAGTGCTAAGTGGTGTTACTGCTTTGTTGTGGCTAGGTTGTGTTGTCTAGCCATTTTTAATTATTCTGGAAACACGTAATGTCTATTAATATTAAGCATCATATGTACATACAAATATGTAATGCGTTAAATGTGTTAATATGTTTTATAATGTTATATCGTCACGATCATAGTACAATTGCCTAAGTCATTTTTTGGGGGGTTTTTCGGAAGTTAAGAGTTGAAATATATAGCTTAAACAGTCTAATAATGTGGCAAATTGCCTTAAACCAATCAGAAAGGAGTTGATTTTTAATTTTTTCACTTCTGCTTAAATCCGCATTTTTACTTATATCTTATTGCTTTTGACCTATATCCTATTGTGTCTCAACGGAAATACACATATCACTTCTAAAGCAAAAAATGAAAGCATCTAAGTAAAAAGATGCCAAAAATAAACCAAAGTGACGTAGCAAAAGAAATACCGAAGTTATTCATTGTTTTTTTAGTTTTCTCAAAACAAGAAAAAAATGACTTAGACGATTGTGCTATGATCGTGACGATATGTTTATAGTTTGTTTCTTTGTCTATTTTATGCAGTGGTTTCAAAGTGGTTTGACTTTGCCATTGTATAGAGGAAGTGTAATGTGTACTTATAAATATCTTATGTGCTTTTGTTGTGCGTTATCGTTGTAACATTGTTGTGATGATTTGTGTTGATAGACAGTTGGCTTACCTTCCCGTTGGTGTCTATCGTTAAAAATGATTAATTGGTAGTTCTATTCATGGAGCTTACTGTTTCTAATCATTCACTAAAAGCCAAGACAAAACATATTGTTTATAAACACAATTTGTTTATATTTCAATTTGTTTTTTTTTTTATCTTTAGTGTTGTGCATAGTTCTATTCTTTAAAACATTTTTAATTTGCTTTTTAATAAATGTTAATTTTTTCGTCTTGAATAAAAGCCAGCATGAAATAATGTCATTGAACAACACCATCAAATACTGCTTTATCACAACAGCAACTGCAGTTTGCCAAAAACAGGTTAATTGTTTTCCTGTTTTGAAAATGTTTTTCTTTTCTATTATATTTACCTATCTATTATATTTTTCTTTTAGACACCATATGACATATTTATGCGATACAGGAGAACACAAATAATAATTATGTTTTGTTATTAAATAATAAAGTTTTGTTAAAAAAAGTATTATGAAATAAATTTGTGATTTTGTAATAAACGGAAGGGTCGGATTTTAGAAGCATGAAATATTTGAAAATTTCTGTTTAAAGTGCATTTTTCATCTTTGACGGAGAGACCTTTATGTAATTAACTAAAATTTAATTATGCGCACATTAAACGCTTTTAAGTTAAATAGAACTGTTTTTTTTTCCTTAATAAAGGAGAGGGGTTTACCAAAAAATTAATAAGTGTCCCGTTAGACATTAGAAGTTAACATTTATATAAGAATTATAATAAAATTTTTTAACTGATCCAAAAATATAAAGATGTTAAGGAAAATTTCAACTAAATGATAAAAAAAACGCCTTCACTCTAAAAAAAATAATATATCCAAAAAAAAAAAATAGTTTTTGTCTTATTTAACAGTAACTCCCTTATGTTAATTATTATGTCTTCTTTTTAACACGGTGCCTTGGAAACACTGTCTTAGTCTCACTTAAATAAGAATTAATAAAGCGAGATAAAACCTGAATAAGTACGGAGCTCTTGCGTACTTCTTAACACTATTGATAATGACCGTGTATAAACATATTTTACGCGTTGTTTGCTGTTTTATAAAATAATAATAACTATAAGCAATGACATTGCTAATAGGGACAAATTAATACAATTTTATTTGATTAAAATACAAATTAATCTGTAAAATTATTTACAGATAAATTTGTATTTAGATATATTTTTTTAGATAACGTAGTAAGTTATGTTGTTACTATGGTTATATTGTTATATAGTTATTTTTAACCCGTATTACGGGTTGCTTACTGCTAGTCTAGTATAAGTAAGCTCGTCTTTTGAAAACTGGTTTTATTAGAAGTATAAGTAAGCTCGTCTTTTGAAAACTGATTTTATTAGAAGTATAAGTAAGCTCGTCTTTTGAAAACTGATTTTATTAGAAGTTTAGTGTTTGCACGATCCTTGAAAGTGTCGTAAATGTAACATCAAAAAATCATATCTTGATTTATACAATATTGATAATAATAACAACAACAATAATAATTTTAGTAAAAAGAATGATGAAGATGATGATGAAATAACAATACTTACAGTGATTTACTTATTCGTTATTATACAATATTATAGTTATAGTTGAACTCTTGTAATTCAATTTTCTGTAACTCGAATGGTCATTTAAATCGAACAAATTTTTTGGTACCTTAAGAGTTTTGTATTAGGGATTGAACTCCTAAAATCCGAAAACTTTTGTAATTCGAAACTATTTTGACCCTACTTAAGGATTCGAATTAAATGAGTAAAAATAATTAGTTAAAGGTATACTAAATTTCCAAAAACTTAAAAAAAAATTGTAACGGGCGCTTTAAGACAAAGTTTTGCTTCTAAAACATAAAATAGTAAAAGCTTTATCTGAACTCAACACAAGTACAAATGGTAATGCAGTTGTAGTGATTCATGTAGCAACAATATTGTCAGTTTTATGAAAAAGTTAGTAACAAACTCTACAGTGAGCGTAGCTACTAATGACTTGCATAATGATCTGCAATAGTTTTCTTTTACAAACAATTTAAAGATACAAAAAAAAAAAAAAAAAAGATACGAGTAAAGTTATTTGACCGAGTAAATAAAATCAAAAAAGAACTAATATTCGAATCAAAAATGGCTGGCCTTGGATAAATAATTATTCACCCATACAAATAAAGTTAACTTCTTCAACTGCATTATGCACACAGCAGAAATGCATTTCTTGTCTCTCAGAAATGCATTTTACTTAAAATAAGAAATATATTTCTTGTTTTAATAAAGTAATTTACCACCCTGCATTTTTTTTCTCAAAACAATAAATTTTTTTTAAGAAATAAATTCCTTAAACTATGGGCAATGGATTTTCGATTTTGCTGTGAATCTTAAAACAAGAAATATACTTCTTGTTTTAAGAATCAAATTTCTTACCAAGCAATTTATTTAAATCAAAAAATCTTTTTTTAAGAAATCATTCAGAAAAGCTTTTAGCTGAGCAGCGTGTATTCAGAATAATTGAAAATGAACCCGTTGATGTTATATAATATAACCAAATATAACTTAAATTTGGTGAATTTTAAAGCTGGTAGTTAAATAGGATAATCGTTATTACTCTGAAGTTTAAAGTAGTTTCCAATCCAGTTTGGTATAGTGAAAAGAATAGATACGCACAAAATTATTAAAGAGAATCGCCTTCATTGCTTGTATTGTATACTTTGCTTTTTTATTTCTTTTCCGAACTTCTCTTTTAACATCACTTTAAAAAAACGATTGTGATTCATTACATTTAAATTTAACTTTTTTATAAAACATCACATGAAAATTGTTTATCGTTAATAAACTTTTACAGAAAAAGCGGTCGTTATTACGAAAGTCACAACATTTTACTAAATAAAGCATTAACTAGACTAGAAATTTTATTTACTTATTAAAAAATAATCATCAAAAAGCCATTAAAAATTTTTTTCCTAAAAAAAAAAAAATGTACATCAAAAACCAAATGTTGGTAATGCAATCCAAAAAAAATAAATACTTTTTTATAAATATAATCCCCTTATTAACGTAATAAATTATTGCATAACCTAATTATTTATAAATTATTGCATAATTTAATTGTATGAAGGAGAAATTTGTTTTTTCTCTATTTAAATTATGTAAATTATTAAAAAAAGGTTATTTAATTAAATACAGCAAAAGCAACAAGAAGCCAAAAACTAAGCGGCTTGATGATCGTGAGTCGTGTGTACATTGGAAGATTGCTTACGTTTTTCAAAATATTTCACAGCAGTATAAAGAACTCCGCCGATGGCGTTTAATGTTACGCCCGTAACTACCATAAATGTGATAGGTTGTCCACCAAACGTTAAAAAGCCAACTAAAGTTGTAAGTACGCCTTTAATGACACCAATAAGACTAAATAAAACAACCCATAATAAAAAAATCAATAAACAGGATTACAAAAATATGAAACAATCCATTAAAAAAACAAAAACAAACAATCAACAGGATTACAAAACATTCCATAAAAAAACAACAAGCCCTGATCAAAATGTTATCAGGCAACTTAGATCGAAAAGCAACAATTCAAGTTAATTGTGTTTTTTCGAAACTTACAAAACAGTTATTAAAAAAAAATTAATTATGAAAAATTATTTTTTATTTTTAAAATTTTAAAGGCAAAAAAAAGTCTTTGGCACTCGCATACTTTTTTAAGAAACTTAAAACGATTTGTGACTCTTTCACGCTATTAAATTATTTATTAAGATCTTATTAACAACGATCGAAAACAAAATTTTAACTCATTATATCCATTAAGGAAAAAAAAATTGAAACTAGAAAATTGTACTAAAATGTGCTTTCAAAAATATTCTATTTAGTGCCTGCTAGGTAGATTTGCATATGTTTTGCTATAACTGCAAGAAACTTGAAATTGAAAAAATTGGAATAGCGTTATTGTGAACTATGACCCAAATAAAGAACATTTACTTTTATTGGTTTCGTAAAATTAGTCAAAAAATAGCACATCTAAAGTAGTAACCAGTATACAGGGGTTCAGATGTGCTTTTTTTGGTACGGAGAAATTCTTCGGACAGTCATAGACCAAATTCCTCATGCACCAGAAATTACTACTTCTGAAATAATCAAAGCAAGTTTGGAGCACTTGAAGACAGAGAATCAAAACGCTAATTTAGCAACAAATCTCAACTGTTAAAAGTCGAAAGCTTGTGACCGAAAGTTTATTACTGCATTTAAAACGTTAAAATGCAGATTATCTTTAATTCCCCTAAAAAAACTTTTTTTCTTTTTTTTGAGAGAGAACATGGTCATTGCATTTAAAGATTATAACTAAAGTCCACGCTGTCAATAAATACATACCTGAGTTTAGTGACCACTAGAAAAGGATGACATTACTTACCAAAAACTTCATCCAAATATATGAACAAAATTTTCAATAGGCTTTCTGTTATGAGCAAGCAGCGAATCGAGATATAAGAAACAGATGCTTTATCGGGGTATAAGAAACAGATGTTTACAAACAAAATTTGGATCAGTACTGCAAAAAAACTTAAGAGTTGTACAATTGAATTTATGCATTTCAGTAACAATAGGTTAAAACCAGTACAACTTCATACAAACCACATGCCATGTTGTCTTGAAGAACTACGTCATCAATTTATTGGTGACTCAAGGCAATACTCATATGCAGCAAATATTAGCTGCACTAGTGTCTTTAAGCAAACAATTTCAGTTGACCAGTCTTTTGCGTTTTCTTTATTAAAAAAATTTGTGTAGATATTAACTGTATTATACTATTCTTTTTCCTACTCGGTGTAAAAAAAGCGAAATTTAGAAAATATTTTAATACTTTTATTTGGAATTAGCATGGTTTTGTCAGCGTATGTCTACACAAGATCTTTGAATGTTATAATTTTTTTTTGATTAAGTTTTTTATAATAATTAAAGAAACTTTTTTTTTTTAATAAATTTTCAAAACCTTTTTACTACCCGTAATAGCGAATCTAAAGAACACTATTTTGGAGACTTTAGATCAATTCCGCTCATCGACATTAACATGAAATCTTTTGAAAAAGTTCCTTAATTTACTACTGATACTAATTCTAATCGGTTCTGATGTATATTAACTATATATAGTTGTTAAAACACAATATTTCTATCAATTTTCACAAAAAATACTAGTATTCCGACCAAGAAAGAGCTTATAATTATGGAAAATTGCCAATAAACGATCAGAAAAGATCATATTGTTAAACTATAATGTACTTTTCACCTAAAAAAACTTATTTATTTAAAATCTTATTCAAATTTAAACAAGCAATTGTGATTTTAAGATGATTAAAAAAAAAAGAAAAAAAAAGAATCATCGGTCTGGTTTTTTTTCGCTACAAACATTTATATTTTATGATACCGCTATAATATTTTAAAAGTGCCTTGACTACACCGAGTAGAATGATGCTTGGATCTTCTTGACCTTGCTTATAGGTTTTTACTTGTATTTTATTGATAGTGGGAACCTACTATTAGTAACTAACTTTTAGAGCATATACAGCTCTGAACGTTTTGATTGTTATCAAATTTAAAATTACTAATTTAAAAATATACTGTTTTAAAATTTAATAATAAATAAGTTGAGTTGTGAGAAAAAAAATTTCATTATTTTATTTAAATATCGCATAAAGTCTTTATACAAAACTTATATTTTATTTTGATTGAATATTTTGCGTAATGTTTTCTTAATTTATTTAATAACAGATATTTCAGAAAAAGGCCCTAGATAGCAAAATACATCATTTTACCCTCACAGTTCACGAATATACATTGTAGGTATAAAATGATATGACCCCGGAAGTTTCAATGGATTTAGGTCACTAATATCATATGTTTTAAGGATCTAAAAAAAATCTAATACTATACCAGGGGTGTACCTTCCGCTTTTTTTCCTGGTTGCCCTGTGGGTGACTAAAATAGTTTTTATTTCTTATTTGAAATGTCCGCTATAATAATGAGTGGTCCGGGGTATTTTTTCTCGGGTGAAAATACTAAAGAAAAAAATGTTAAAAACGTCTACAAAAATAAAATAATTTAAACTGATTACTAATTTTGTCTGACAAATTTAAAACAAAAATGTATTTTACAAATGAAAAATAAAAGATATTATGTGTTATTAATTCAACTGCCCACTCATGATTTTTGAATTGAAAAAAAAAAATCTAATTTTAAGACTTATTTTAAATTGAAAAGAAATGTGCTTCAAAATAGTACAGTCTTTGGAGTATTAAATCACTTGCCAGCTTCTTTTTATTATGTTAAGTAAAATTGTTTAATGCACCATAGTGTACTCATTATTAAACTAAGTGTATACTACTTTAAATGCTTTTTAAAACAGTATACACTTTTAAATAATCACAAGAAATAAAATCTTCATAGTTCAAAATATGGTTTTATTAATAAACACTCTTTTGTAAGTAACAAACTGACTGATTGTCCTGCTGGGCTACTGACAACTGACAGGCTTTTTTTTTAAACTTCAGTCGCCCTTGGGTACCCCTGTATTACTATATACAAATTTATATATATATATATATATATATATATATATATATATATATATATATATATATATATATATATATATATATATATATATATATATATATATATGATTGTTGACAATAACCGCTTATGTCAACAATCTTGATTGCTCTTTAAAGCTTTATGCCGATGACATCAAGTTATACAGTTCATTTTGCAATACGGACCATAGCCATTACTTAGTTAATGCTCTTGATAATGTAGTACTTTGGTCAGAAAAATGGCAACTACCTATTTCTACCAGTAAATGTTTTGTTCATAGGAATACGCCTGCTTCATCGAGAAAATTTATTAACTTTAACCATAAGTTAGGAGATCATATTTTAGCTTGGCCTTTTATTCCCAAAGATCTTGGTGTAACTCTGGACTCTCAACTAAACTATAAAAAGCATATTTCAAATGTTGTATATGCAGCAAATACCAGAGCATATCTTATTTTAAAATGCTTCAAGTCTCACGATCCTAGTATCTTAGTAAAAGCCTTCAATACATATACTAGGCCTATATTAGAATACTGCTCCCCAGTTTGGTCACCATATCATGTTGAACAAATAAAGGTAGTTGAGAATGTGCAAAAACGTTTTACAAAAAAAAATCCTGCACTTAACTTAAGCAATATAACCTACAATAACCTACAAAATTAAAATCACGTTGTTAGTGATTTTATCAGTGTTCATTAATCGCTTAATAAAAGAAAAGTTACATTCAATTTGGATTTTCCCAGCCATTTTCCCATCCAATGTATAGTATTAATATCTCCCTTTCACTTGAATGCATAGTGATAAATAAACTTCTCAATAAAAATATAATACAAACAAATAAAATCAAATAATAATTATTGACAAATAACAAGCATGCAATAGATATCAGAAGATTAAACAACTTATCTGATGTTTGTAGATTAGCCACGAGAGAAAAAACCCGCCAAAGTTTGTTTTATTTATACACTAAAATGTCTCGCTAAAAAAGCTGTTTTAATAAATTTAATTACATAGTGAATTTGGAAGTAACGCATTTAAAAGTTACGCCATTGCTTTAAAATATAAACAAAAATTTTACGCATGTAACTACAAATTTTGTTGCATAAAGCAGCAAAATTTGGCAAGGTTAAAGGTGTTTTAGTTAGAAGTGCAGAAAGCAATTTTTTTGATTTTCATGTGTATAAAGGGTTGAAATTTCAATAATTTGGAGGGCATAACAAAAATTAAACGTTTTTCATGTAAAAAAAGTAAAAACAAAAAGAATAATGCTAAAAAAACTAAAACTATTTTTTTCATCTATGCCCTTATTTAACAAAGAAAGATAGTTCTTTTATATTTTTTTAATTCGAAGATTAAAGCGTTTATAGAAAAAAAATACTATTAATTTAAAGTTAGTGAATTTTTATACTTTTTATGCGGAAATTAAATTTTTTTTTTAAACACAAAAATTCTTGTGACGTCAAGCTCGCTTTTATATTGAGTGAAACAGCCATGGAGTGCCAATAGAAAGTTTTAAGAATAGGGACAGATCAATTTTTGAAAGTATGGGGCGTTTGATGCACCCTAATATATATATATATATATATATATATATATATATATATATATATATATATATATATATATATATATATATATATATATATATATATATATATATAAAAACCAATACTATAATTTTATAAAAATAATATTAATTTCCAATTGATCTTAAATGAAATTTTAAATTAAAAAAAAAAAGACAAAATTTAACATCTTAAGTGGCTCTATTTGTTGACGATTCAACTTTATACTCTTGTCTTGACAAAAATTCTTCACTTTTTGATTGCTGAAAACAAGCAGCTGATCTCTCTTCTGTAACAACCTAAGGCTTACTGTGGCTTTTAATCTGATCTCTTTTCTGTAACAGCCTTGCTGGGCTTGCAAGGCTTGCAAGCCTTGCTGTAACTTATGCATTTAAATTCTGGACTTTAAATCTGCAATTATTGTTAGCCAACAAAACTCATTTATTTACTGCAAAAATAATATTGCAATAATATTGGTATACCTATATTGATGAATAACAACCCTCTTACTCTCAGACAAAATCTAAAAGCACCTTGTAAATGTAATGCGGTCGTGGCGTAGTGGTAGAGTGCTCGCGTCATAAGCAAGAGGTACCAAGTTTGATCCCCACCATTTCCCTGGTAGTACTGCACTCAATGTGTTTCTCTGCGCAGCGGCCTTGGTTGTCAAGATTTGTGTTTCGGAGTTATATAGTTATATAGAGATGGTTATAACCACATTTAAGTAGCCTCTTCGTCTGTAGTGGCGTTATCAGCCTTAGGGAGGTTTTTTATTTTTTATTACGATAAACCAAAGCTCCTTCTTGCTTGTTTCTTATTCAACAAGTTGCATCCATTTACTGTCATCTGTTTCATCTGTCCCTCCATGCTATAAAAACTTTTATTAATCCAGTTTTTTTCCTTGCACATCAAAAAAACATAACTATTAGCTATCTTCATGTTTTTCTTTTATATACAAACTACAACTTTTCATATCTTCAGTTCACCATTTCCTAGTATTTTTACTTATTCTCTATTTTAAAGTAACTCATAACTTAATAGTGGTTGCTTGCAATTTTGTTGGAAGTAAATAAGAGTTTGAAAATGTATAAATATATCTCAGTGTTTAATAAATAGTAAATGTAAGCATAAAATTATAATATATAAAGTATTATAAATTTTTTTCTAGCCCCGGCTATCAACACCTAGAATCTTATAGTTTAGTCGGGGGAAGGGGGGGGGGCGGATTTGAAAAAAGTATCATATTATAACAAAAAATTTTTTTTAAATAAATAGCACTAAGTATATTTCTTAGCATATAGTTTGCCATTAGTTCTTCATTATCATCTCGTTAACAATATCATGACACATGTACTTAATGTTTGACAGCCAGCTCAGTCAGGTGGATAATGTTTGCTCCTCATTAAGAGTAACTGGTTAAGATTACCTTTAACTTTATCATTAATTGAATAGCTAAGCCTTGTCAATTAATACATTTTAACGTAGAAATTACACTTGATTAATTTCTTCTATTGAAACAAATGTATTTGAGGAAAGCTTGTCATGTAAAAAGAATGAAAGCAGCGTCTGTTGTTTTTTATGAGTTGATTCCATCATGATTCTTTGCAGTTGTGAGTAAAAACTAGTCTTAAGATTAAAAATTGTGAACTATGTTACACATTTATATATATATATATATATATATATATATATATATATATATATATATATATATATATATATATATATATATATATATATATATATATATATATATATATATATATATATATATATATATATATATATATATATATATATATATAATACTCAGAGCCTTTAATTGCTCCTTTGTGGATTGTAAAACATGATTCAAAGCAAACACATAAAGTCATTATTTCAAATGCAAAATGCTAATTGCCCTCTACCAGCTTAAAGATGTGGTTTAAAAAAGACAGGATATAAAACATTTTGAATGATAGTTTTACAGACTTTAAGTGTGTGGAGGAGGAGGAGGGGGAGAAGGAAGTTTTGTAGTACCAAAAGCTTTCACACTTTTGTGAAAGCTTTTGATACTACAGTTAAGTGAGGGGACTCAGGCCCTTAAAATCCCATGTTCCGCCATTTCTGTTTATATATATATATATATATATATATATATATATATATATATATATATATATATATATATATATATATATATATATATATATCCTTATAGTGTAGTTGAAAGAGACTTTTATGGTAAAAAAAAGTCTCTTTCGACTACAATTTTTTTACCTTGTCTCTTAAGCTGCATTTTATTGTCGTCGAAATGTCAAAGCAATTAAATTAATGCGGAAGTACATTAAATTTTATCGTTTTTTAAAAAAACCGCAATAATAATGAGTAGAAAGTTTTTTTTAATTAGTGGTGTTTTTGTTTTATTAAAAAACATTTTTAAAACATGCGTAAGTGTTGCTAGATCGACTATCTTACAGCCTGCTGCTACAAAGAAGTGTTGCTACATCAACTATCTTATAGCCTAACTCGCAAGGGAGTACTGCTACATTGACTGACAAATAGCCTGATACGCAAGGGAGTGCTGCTACATCGACTGAGGGTTCGGTTTGGGCAGGCAGTCTACCATTTAAAAAAAAAAAAAAAACTTTTTACAAGTTTTTTAACATTTTCTGGTCAGGATTATTAATGCGCTCTTTAAAACAACAGTTTATGAAAAAAACTTTGTGACTACCATGCAAGACTATACCTATATATATATATATATATATATATATATATCTATATCTATATATATATATATATATATATATATATATATATATATATATATATATATATATATATATATATATATATATATATATATATATATATATATATATCTATATATATCTATATATATATATATATATCTATATATATATATATATATATCTATATATCTATATATATATATATATATATATATATATATATATATATATATATATATATATATATATATATATATATATATATATATATAATATACAGAGTATTGGCCATTAATAACAATCCAGCATGTTTTTTTTGATATCATTGGACTTATGTTGTTATTAAATCAATAACTGTTTGACTATTCTTAATTATAAAAAATGTATATTGATGAGCATCCTATTTTCTTTCAAATAAATATAGATACTTACAAAAATATTATTTGATGTGCTAATTATATTGCCTTTTACATATACCATATAATCTACAAAAATTATTATAAATAATCTAAAATAATTACGGCCAAAATTAACAATCCACTCTATTATTTCGAACTTCCTTCAAAATTTCATTTGTCTTTGATTAAAACTTTGCACTTATTTGCAAACTATTTATAACTATGAGAATTTTAGTTTAAATTGATATAAATTATTGAAATGTTTGCATAAAATGAAGTAGAAAAGTTGGTATCTAATTAACTACAATATTTCAGCAATAAAATAATCAAATTGACAGGAAAAATTGTTGATAATATAATAAAATTAAAAATCATAGTAATGAATAAAGAAAACATCTTGATGAGAGAAAAACATTTTAACACAGAACATGCCACTTTTAGCTGAATAATGAGCTGATATTAAAGATACAATACAATTCAAAATCTTCCATGTCATGGAAGACCAATTCAAATTAAAAAAAATGAACGCTCACTTATTAATATAGTAAAAAAAAATATTATCTATTGATCCAAGTCCAAAAGGACAAAAAGCTTCTGGTGTTGTTGCTAGTGCTCAAACAGTTAGAAGAGTACTACAAAAATATAATTACATGTGGCAAGCAAGCAAGACATATGTCAATAAATCACGTTTATTGATAAAACATGAGCAAAAAAGAAAAAACTGGTGTTTAGCTCATAAAATTTGGTCTATAAGCAGGTGGCACAACGTTCTTTTCAGAGATGAAATAAATGCTGAGGTTGATTAAGAAATACCAAGTAATGCTGAGAAGAAAACGACATAAAAAAATGGACTAAAATTGTTTTATTTATAGAACAAAACATGGTCGTGGCAGTATAGGCATCTGGGCATGCATGAAGTAGGTGTTGGTTGTTTTAAACTATTTGATGGAAGGCCCAATTCTCAAAGATATTTAGACATATTGGAAAACTATTTGATGTCTTCTATTGATATTTTTTCAGAAGACATGGGAATCTTCCAACAAGATAATGCTCAATACTGCTAAGATTTGGAAGCAATTGTTTGAAGAAAACAACATTAAAACCATGTCTTGGCCAAACCACGTCTGGCCAATATTCCAGATCTCAATTACATAGACATTTGTGGTCTAAGTTAAATCACAATCTTAGTAAAATTGGAATAAAAGATCTGACTAGCTGAAAGTAACAAAATTACTGAATAGTGTTCCAAAAAGATTATTCAGAATTTAGTGAAGTCCAAGCCAAACATATCAGTGAATGCTCAAAAGCAAAACAATTGTCAACAAAATATTAATTTTTTTTTTTTTCATGTTTTGTTGATATTTTTTTATTAAGTTTTGTTTTTGTGGTTTGTTTTAAAAAATTATATAAACTAATGCAATCATGAAAGATTTCAATTTGAAATCTCTCATAACTAAAAAAACAGAAAAAAAGGAAAAAAAAAACTATAACTTGCAACAAAAAAATTAAAAAAGTAAAAACTATTTTGTGCAGAATTTTATGCTGATTATTTTAGCCAAAAAAAAAATTAAATTACGTTTTGAAAAAATTGAAAAAAATGAAAAACAAATTTGCTTCCAGCCAAAAAAAAAGACACCTAATTCCGGATAGAGGTAATTATTATTTTATGTACCTAAAAAAAATAATAAACAAATTAGCCAGCAGCAATAAACAAATACACTTTTGAGTCCCGGATACAGTTAATTACAATTGATCATTTTATTTTTTATCACTTTTATGCACATAATATAATATATTATGTTCATTAAGGTGGTAGTATGGTCAAAAATTTCAAATTTTTTAATATAACTTCTTAAGACATTTTCATTCATGCTGAAAACGATAGTGTTATTTATTTTTTGATGTATTCTATATAAAACCATCTATTTTTATATAAAAAGTAGTACTATAGAATATTGCTATGGCATAGCAAGGTAAACACCATGTATATCATCTTATTGAACTCCCTGAAGCAAGTATTTTTTATAGTAAGTTTTGAGAAATTACTAAGTGAATTTGGCTTCTTTTTTTGCCGTAAAAACATTAAACCAGCACTTATATAAGGGTAAGTACAATCGGCAGAGCAGAGTGGCAGAGCAGATCATTGAAATGTTAATAACGGCAGAGCAGATTATTCAATTAGCCATTTCCTAATCTGCCAAATAATTCGGCAGATCATATAATAGAATTTTTATAATGTGATTGCCAAATCTTTTTATGAAAAACGATGCACTTCGAATAGAAAGAACTATGAGTTGACTTTTTAATATTTCGGCAGATCATAATGCGACCGGCCGGTTGCATTATGATCTGCCGAAATATGCAATATTTTGCTTTTAATTAATACTTTTAATATGCTTTTAATATAAATTATTTTGTTTATTGTATGCAATTATTGTATATTGTATATTATTGTATAGTATATTTGCTTTAACAAATGCTTTTAATATAAATTATGATCTGCCGAAATATGCAATATTATTTACTGAAACAATGATCTGCTCTGCCAATCTGTTCCGCAGAGCAGATCATTGTAATAATAATAACGGCAGAGCAGATTATCACAGACAGACAATCAGCCGTTTTCTATTTTGTGATCTGCAAAATTATATTTTAATAATGCGTGATTTGCCAAATAATATTTGAATAATGTGTGATCTGCCAAATAATATTTGGCAGATCACACATTAGAAAACGGCTGATTAGATAATCTGCTCTGCCGCTATCAACATTACAATGATTTCCTCTGCCAATCTGCTCTGCTCTGCCGATTGTACCTACCCCTTATATAAGCAGTTATCTTGTTGACTATCATTACATAAACACATGTTATCTATTTCAGTTACTAATGTTGAATATATCTAGAGTATGATTGTTTATTGTTGTTTTATAAACTATTCAGTGTAGATTAAAATAAATTTATTATTTCTAATCAATTAATATGAAAACTGAAGTTTTAAGAAGAAGAAAAACTGGAGCCTCAAGAGTATTTAAAAAAAGAAAAAGCACTTCAAAAAATCAAGTTTGGCAATTTTTCTCCCAAAATAAAGATACTTCTGCGAGCCAAGAATTGTCATTAATTGATAGAAATGCTAAAAATTTAGCATTTTACTTAACTTTATAACATCAACCAGCAATGTTATTGCCAATAATGAACTTATAGTAAACTACCTCAAAGTAAGAAAAAAGGAGTCTAATTTTGTTTTAATTGATCTTAACATAATTGTACAAACTCTTACTTTAGTTGGAACATGCCCTGACTGTGAGAGCAAATCAATCAATATTAATATAGATCATAAAAATAAAAAAGGTTTAAGTTCTTTGTTGCTATTGAGTTGCATTAAAATTTTATGGTAAACAAAATTGTATGCTGGTAAAAAAGTTGCAAGTAAAACTTCTGAAAAGTTTTTCGATATAAAATTACATTCAGTAGTTGCAATGTTACAAAATTATTTTGGAATTGTGATTTGTCAATGTTGTAGGAAATCTATTAATAAACTAATAAAAGCTATTGAAACTGTATTATTTAACTACTCTGAGCCATTATCTTCTGATGTAAGACATGCTATGTGTCCTCAAACTAATTGCAAATATAAAGGATATAAAATTGATAAAACATATGTTAATAAAGAAAAACCTGGACTGCCTATTGTTATCAGGGACATAACCAGTATTCATAGATTATCAGATAAAAGCTTGTTAAAAAAGTGCCTTCATGGAAAAACTCGAAACAATAATGAAGCCTTAAATGCAATAATTTGGAATCGAAGTCCAAAAATGTTTGTGTGGGGCAAATTGCTTTAGAGAAAGGTGCAGTATCAGCTGTTATTAAATTCAATGAAGGATTAGCTGGTTTGTTAAATGTTTATTTAGAGCTTGGTATAAATCCTAACAAAAACTGTATTACATTTTGAAAACAAAGAGATTGTCAAATAGTTAATAATATATTGCTAAAAAAATTGACTGATGAGGTAAAGCAATGTCAGAAACAAGGGCAAAATAAAAAGATTTAAGTGATCAATATGAAGAAAGTGAAGAAGTAGCTTAAAGCTCTAGCAGTTTTGAGTGGTTTTGTTATATTTCAATTGATATAACTACTTATTTTAAAAATTTAAATTTGATTATCATAATTTTTTTTTTTTTTAGTTAAAAGTTTTTATATTTCTTTTAACAAGGATACTACTTCTTTATTGTACTTAAAAAATTAGTTAAAACTCATTATAAACTTAGTTTATTAATATTGTTGTTAGTTAATACATTGAAGAGTGATTAGAAATCTTTAAAAATAGAACGAGAGCTTATTTTATATTTTAATTTGTTTTTTTTTATGTTAATTTTTTTAAATTGCTGTTTTCTTAGAACGACATTTTTTAGCACAGTGCAATAAATAACTTAGGAACTACTTGTTATGGTTCTTTAAAATTTTGTTCAGTTGTAATAATATATATGATAAACCCATTGAAGCAGTATATTTTTTTAATATTATATTTTGACAGAGTTATGGACTTTTAAAGGGGGCTGTTTGGGGGTAAAATATGACCTGTTAGTTGTATATGCTGTATCTCCTTGGTGCTTTAAGCTTACTTTATAATTCTGCTTCCATGAGTTCTTTAATATAATACAAGTAAACACTGAAAGTTTGAGTTTTATAGCATCTACCATTGTCTCAATATTTATCGCAGCACCTATTGACTGTTTTAGGTTTCACAACCCAAAACCTGTGTCCAAATGTGAAATTTTAATTTTTTTTTTTTAATTTTATGTTTTTACGCAGTCTTTTAATATTTTATGAAATCAATACTGTTTGGTTAAAAAAAATGATTTTAGAAATTTGACCACACTACCACCTTAAAGTAATGAAAAATAAAATAGCCACAAGGGAAAAAAGAATTGACCTTTTTTAGCATCCATAAAGTTAACGCATTTGTGTTAATTGTATTACTGTATTAAAGAATATGGATAATTTTAAACAAAAAGAAGAGCGAGAGAGTCAAATCGAGCTAGCTATTCAAGCTATCACTGAAAAAAAAAAGTCATACGTACAAGCTGCTAAGTGTTATAATGTGGCAAAATCTACACTTTTTGACAGAACAAAAGGATCATCTAATAATCGAGGAGCGCCAAGAAAGATGAGCAACATCACTGAAGCTATTATTGTTGATTTATTAAAATTTATGAGTGATATAGGCTTCGGCTTGAATAGAAAAGACATGTTTATTGTTGTTGAAAACTATTTAAAAGAATCAAACCAACGTAGTCTATTCAAAGACGGCAAACCGACTAGAAAATGGTACTCCGGTTTCATGAATAAATATCGTAAAGAAATTTGCCCAAGGAAAGTAAGTGGTATGCAAACTAATAGAGCTGTGGTCACACAACCAGCTATAATTGACAATTGGTTTGAGCAATTAACAGTAGCATATAATGTACATAATTTAGGCGATAAGCCGTTTCAAATATTTAACTGTGATGAATCTGGTTTGCGATTTGATCAAGGCAAAGTCAAAATTATTTGTAGAAAAGGGACAAAAAACCCTAAAAAGCTAGCACCATCGAATGAAAAGCAAATGGCGACAATCTTGACTTGTTGTGATGCATTCGGTAATTATTTACCTCATCAAATAATTTATAAAGGCAAACATGTTATGAAAGACTGGTGCAAAGGCGGTGCCCAGAATGTTTATTATAACAGTAGTAGTTCAGACTGGATGGAATCCAAACATTTTTTGTCCTGGTTTTTTTGCCTCAGGCAAACAAACTTTCAGGATTTAAAGTTCTAATACTTGATGACCTTGCTTCACATATGAGCCTAGAGTTGAAAAAAAAAGCTTTAGAAAATTATACTTTACTTTGGCATTTGCCGGCTCATACCAGCCATTTTTTACAGACACTAGATTGTTGGCATTTTTAAAACAGTAAAAGGCGCTTGGAAGAGAATTGTTGAAAGTTATTTGACTAAAAATCACTTTCAAAGCCTGACTAATCGACATTTTCCGGCCATGTTTAAGGATCTTATCGAAAATGGTGGGTTTAAACCTGAAAATGCACAGAGTGGTTTCAAAAATAATGGTATATTTCCACTCGATCGTTCGCAAATTTCTTCAAAAAAAGCTTCCATTGGTGCTGTGTTTCAAGCTGTCGAAAACAACAATGTTGAAAATTTATTTGATTCTTCAACAGTATCTAGTCCATTAGTTATGGGAAATATTACCAATACACCTAATACACCGTCAAGAATGTCAAATCGTGAATTTTTGCTTAAAAGCTTTGCTACTTTGAATAATGCTGTTCAACAAGTGGGCAAAGATATAAACAAATCAGTGTTAAATATGCTTCGAAATCAATTGACACCAACTCTAAATAAAGGAGATCAAAAAAGTGAGAGAATAAAGCGACCAGCTAATTATAATATGACTTTGGCGGATGCCATAGCTTACGATGAAGCTGAACAAGCATCAAAAAAACAAAAATTAGATGAACAAGCTGCAAAAAAATTTACTAAAGAACAAAAAAAGATTTCCACTGCTACTCAAAAAGCGAAAAATGCAGAGAAAAGAGAAGAAAAAAAAAAGTTGAGACAAAGTCAGTCGTCTAAAATACCAGGTAAAAAAGGTATTAAGACAAAGAATCGATTAGAAGACCCTCATTTTCCTCAAGCTTCAAATAACATTTTAGTATCTGATGATCTTCTATGTTATTCTTGCGAAATTAATTGGACAAATAACTTAGATAACCAATGGCTTGCGTGTGAGCAGTGTTAAAATTGGTCATGCATTGAATATATCTTTGATTATCGTCCAACCATGGAATTTATTTGTAACGAATGTGTGTAAAATAATATACATTCTTTTTTTATTAAACGATTTCATTTTTTTAATGGATTAAAATAATTATTTTAATGTTAGTATTATTTGTGTATGTGTTTTTCTGTATTTTATACGCATCCGGAATTAGGGACATAAACACCTAATTCCGGATAAAAACAATATCTTTTAAAAATAAAATAAAAGATTTTATTTTTAAAAAATATTGTTTATATTGCAAAAAAAAGGTTTATATTGCAAAAATAATATTTTTTATATCTTTCGATTTGTCTTGTTATGAAGTTTATTTATTTAAAAAAATTATTTCAAAATTCTTTATATTGAGCTAGTTATGACAATTTAAGTCCTAAACCATCCGGAATTAGGAGTTTTTACGGTACATATGAACACTTGTTTTAATTTCAATATTTTAATTTTTTTAGTTTTTATTATTTTATAATAAATTTATATTGTGATTATTTTTGTGATTTATTTCAATTAAAAAAAAAAACTTAAGAAAAAATCACTTTTAGTTTATAAAATATTTAATTTTAAACTTATATTAATACTAAAATAACTTGATGGATTGTTATTAATGGATTTAATATACTTTATGCAGTTTTTAAAATATAACTACATCTAACTTTAATACCATTACATGGTCATAAATAAAAAAATTTTAAATCTTTATAAATTTTACCTTGTTGTTAAAGCTGAATTTAAAGTAGCACATAAAAATAAAGAATAGTTAAGAACACAGCCCATACTAATATTTGCAACAAATGCAACCTAAAATTAAAAAAACAAAAAAACAATTGAAATAAGATGAAACCACAGTAGATATAGAAATCTACAAAAACTTTCAAACAAACCAAATACTCTTAATTTCATATGAGCCACAAAAAACATAAAAATACTCTTAAATTGATATGGGCAAGAAAAAACATGAAGACTGCAAGAACACTTTAAAAAGTGAAACAGAAATTAAACTACACAAAAATAACACAAATAAATTTATCAAGGCCTTCTTAAAGGCCAAATAAATTAAAATTTAAAAAACTGAGAACGCACTCATCAAAAACTTTAACAGGACTTGATATCGAAAAGACAAAACAATATTATTTGATATTGAGAAGACACAATAATATTATTTGATATTGAGAAGACACAATAATATTATTTGATCTTGAGAAGACGCAATAAATTTTTTGAGTAATTTTAAAGTTTTCTTTGCAAAATCAGAAGTTCAACTTGCTAAAATTTATTAAAACACCTGTAAGACACCTGTAAGATACCTGTACATTTCTAAAATATAACTTACCTCCACCTTCTATAAACTGATTTTTATTTTTTAGATTAAAAAATAACTTTGCTTAAAACTTTTCAAACTGTTCAAAAATTTTACTATTAAATCATCTGCTATTCTGTTAGTTAGTACAAAAAATAAAAAAATCATTAATTTATTAGATGTGCACAAAATAAGAAGCATTCCATATCACATGTCATCTTGGGTTGAAATAGAAGTAGGAGAGTTAAAGCCATTGTTGTCTACAAATACATAGTACACAACAAAAATGTTTGCCATATTTATATTTTGAAATTTAATGCATAAGGTGGGGACTAAATCCCTTACCTAATCCAATTCAGCAACACCACTGATAATCTGTTATTAAATAGTTAGATATTTTAACAGTACACCTCTTCATACAGGTGACACTTCAGTTATGATGATAAATCGGCAACATAACCCACAACTACCACATCACCCAACATTTAATCATATCTAAACACCATATTTAGATTTATAAATATATGTTTTTACCTCACACATTGTTTTTTAATTTTTCATGCATTTTTTTTTTTTTTTCATATTATTTTATATAGAAGACATTACATTATCACATAAAAATCTTTGTAGGGTTAGTAGAAAATGTCAAAATAAGACAGTGACATGTCCAACTGAGACATCACATCTAAAAGTTACAGTTTCTGAACCCAGAATTTTTTTACTTAAAATCTTTATTTGACATCAGTATGAAAATACAAAAACTTGACAAATGTCTGTCTGGAAGTTACTCATTTCAAATGCTAAACTCCATGCCACTGTGTGTTTGTTATAACTTAATAAGTATTTTGTGTGTTTATTATAACTTTGTGATTATTATAATAAATTTTTATTTAATAATAACTAAATAAATTAATATTTTTATTTTATTATAAAACTTTTAAATTATTTTTATTTAGTGGAATAAACTGGAAAAAGATTTTTAATTCTTTTTTAATTTTAAATTTAATTGTAATTTACTTTTATTAAAATAAATTGAACAATAAGAAATAATAAGCAATCAAATTGAATAGACAAGATTTGTGGACATTCAAAAAATATCGAATGCGAAGAATAATGAAGAAACATTTATATAACACTAAAAAGAAAAGATTTTTAAAATTCTCTGAAAAAAAAAAAAAGGATTTTGTTTTGTATACTTCAGTAATAATAACAAAATATTTAAATAGTAGCGTCCAGTTAACAGTTAGTAAATAATTGTTAAAACAATGAAGTAATCTTAATTTCATTCAATTGATTGGTGATTTTAATAAATTTTCATACCTGCTTTGATCAAAACCTTTTGACAAAATAAATAACTATATATAAATGACAACAGCAATTATATGTGACTTCTTTATTGTCTTGCCTTGTAACAGATTGCATCAATGAAACTTACAGTATAAGCAGAAAACAATTAATTGTTCCTGCAAAAAAGCAGGAACAATTAATTTTTTTTAAATTTTATTCTGATATACTCTCAACAAAGTTGGGAGTTACTAGAAAACAAAGAATAGAGAATCCAAAGAATAGAGAAACAAAGACATAAAAAGTTGGAGGTTGTATAAGTCATAAAAACATGAAGATGGGAGAGAGTTACAAAGGGTTGAAGTGTGGAGAAAAAAACTAGACTAGTAAAAGTTTTCATAGAGCAAGCAGGGGAAGATACAATAAAAGAATAAAACTTTGCTGAATGACGAGTCGAGCATAATGAGTTTTGGTTGATGGAACTAGAGATGATCTCATTTGAGCAGCAACCATGATAGTATTTGTAAAAAAGTGAAAGAGATACAACTTTATGACAATGGAAGAGAGACTCAAATTTGGCAGATAGAGTGGGTTCAACAAGAGAATGGAATCAGGAGTAAGAAAGTGGTGAGCGCAATAAAAGAAGCAATCTTAGCAGACGGTAATTTAGCAATCGATTTTATATAAAAATTCTATAAGAGGTCAGTAATGAACAATAATCCAAAAAATTGTAAAGAAGGGGACTTGGGTCCTCTGAGAGGGTTCCCATTCATCAATATAAGAATACTAAAATACTAAAGCCATAAATTCAGTTCAATTTAAGAGAACCTACTGAATGAATAAGAACTATTGCACAACAATTCAACTACTAACCTAATAACCTCAGCTCTACCACCATGTTAAATCCCTTAAATCAACAACTTAAATACCTCAACTCTACCAACAACCTAAATACCTCAGCTCTACCATCAATCTAAATTTTATAAAAAATATATATATAAATAAATTCATCTAAACTCAGTTCAATAGACTAAAACAAATTAGTGGCAGTCACAGTATACATAAACATTTAGCGCATTTAGTCCAAATTATTTCACGTTACCCAAATTATTTCATTTTATCCAAATTATTTTTAAAAATAAAAAAGGTAACTCAACATGTAGATAATGTAGGTGTTGTTGGAGAGGCATTAACTGATTTGACAAGAAACTGTCAAAAACAACAAATGATAACAAGAAAACAATTTTAAAATAACAATCACAGCAAAAACAAAATGATAACAAGAAAAAAAACATCAAAAATATTAAAAACATACATAAATCAAAAAAAGAGAAACTTACAATAAAACTTGTTCTGTCATTTTCGTTTTTAAAACCCGAAAAACTGAAAGACTCTAAAAGTTTACCATTGATAGTTGTATATATTAACATCATAGGAATGCAATTGATACTATTAATATGTAAGACAGAAAGTGCTGATGTATTATCTTCTACACCTGTTTTTTGAACATACGTCAGGTAAGTAGCTTGAGCAACCACACTGAGTAAGCCATTACAATAGCTACTGAAGTGAAACTTTAAATCTCCCAAACCTAATAACCAACAAAAAATAGAACTAAATTATAGAAACTATTACACTATGAAATAACAAAAGAACAAATAAACCTGCTACAAAAGGACAAATAAACCTGCTACAATAGTACAAATAAACCTGCTACAAAAAAACAAATAAACCTGCTAGAACTGTTCCGATAACAATAATTAGTACAGAAGTAATGATTCCATAAGAAGGTGTTTTCTTTAAAACAAAGTGAGCTGTTAAAAGGGTGGCAAGTGGTAGCATTCGTCGCAAGACATTATATCTATAAATACAATAGTCAAATAACATTTTATGAAAATAACTAACCAAACAAAACATGTTTTGAACATTGCAGCAACTTGCACAACAGAGCCTTCATTGATGAACTACAGGATTCTCATTATCTTTAAACCATGACTAAAAATTTAATCTTGGTGTTATGATTCATAATCACTTTCTGTGATCAGGAAGTTAAAGCTATTTCAAACTCATATACCTAAATACACATTTAAACATTACCCAAAATTTATGTTAAAATTATGTGCCACTCTTTTTGAACTTATATATATATATATATATATATATATATATATATATATATATATATATATATATATATATATATATATATATATATATATATATATATATATATATTAGGGTAAGTTGATTTTAATTCCACATATTTGTTTTAACTTGTTTCTCCGCGCAGCGGCCTTGTTTTTCAAGGTTCGTGTTTCGGAGTTATAGAGTTGAGAGAGGGTTACAACCACTATTAAGTAGCCTCCTCGTCTGTAGTGGCCTCCTCGGCCTTGAGGAGGTGAATAACAAAAAAAAAAAAAAAAAAATATTGCATAATATTGCAGTAGTTAGAGACAGTTAAAATATGATTACTCTCAAAATTTAAGAGATTTTGGATGAAGAGCTACTTGCAGATTTAATTTATAAGATTTGAAGCAAAAAAACACCTTCCATTTCCGCAAGCCACAATCGTGGCTTTTCCATTAAAGTGCGGCAAGCCAACATTGTGGCTTTTAAAACTAATCTTTAAAAGTATGACCTTTATTGAAAAAAATTATTGCTTTTCCAAATATCATTCATTAAATTTACAATGAGAGCTTAAATTTTTTTAAAATAAATTTTGTAGATGTTATAAAATGAAAAATGGCATACAAATATTAAAATTGTTTAATTTTTTTTTTCCATTTTTGTTTTTTTTTAGTTGAATTTTTCTAAACATCTTTTAATTTTATCAAGCATCCAAAGGGTTAAAAAGCATTATACATGAAAATTGACATTTTAAATATGTTCACATTTAAATGTTTTTTTAATATTATTTGCATTGCTGAAAGATTTAAATTTATAATAATTTATAACAGTTAAGCTAAATTTATAATAACTTGTTAACTATGTGAAGGTTTAAATAGTGAAACTTTTAATTTTATATTTACATAAGAATATCAAAATAAACATTATTTTTCGTGGTTCGTGAAAATTTGAAGATTTTTTTATTTCAAACCTTGCTGGAGCGTAAACCTGAACGATAAAATATACAAGTTTTTATAAAGAAACGGCTGGTTGATTGTCTCTAGCATACAAACAGAGAAGGCAAATAGCTAGAGTTAACCACTTTGCATGGTTTGTTTAAACATATTTTCAATATGTTCAAACAAAACTTGATTTCTATCCTGAATATTTTCAGAACATCTTTTGCCAAGTAGACCTCTGCAACTTCTTGGCCCAGTTGTGTCACCATCAAGTTTTATAAAAAGAGCTTGCAATAGAAGTTCATTTTGATGTAAGGCCCATCCAATTAGATGTAGTTTTCTTTTAGTATTAGTAGTAGTATTATCAGGAAGAACAGCTCGTATACTTTCCAAACTATTATGTTCTTGTAAAACACTGAATGTTTCGCAAGAATTAAGCCTGTAGGACCAGAAACATGAATCGTCCTTTCGAGTGGAAATTATTTAAATTATTAGGAAATTATTCAAATAATTTCCACTCGATTTTCCATCTTCATAAGTAAATGTGAGGTGATGTTCAGGTTCAATGCATTTCTTTAATACTTCTCCTTGTGATGAGTTTATTATTACTTGTTTTAGTTATCTCATAGATCATCCAGACCATATTTTGAAAATCCAGAAAATTGTTTGGGTAAAATATCCTGAAAAAATCTGGAATTTATTTTCCTTTATTTTCCTCTTAATTTTGCTTTTAGCTGAGTTGTTTCTAACTTATTTTTCAAACTTTAATTTTGTATGAGTGCTGAGTAAAAAAGTTTAAAAAAGAAATAGATTACAAAAATTACTGGATATCCAAATTTCGGAAAAAGATAATCCCTGTTATCTGATCAAGCTTGCTATCAACCCTAAGACAAATTAACTGTATTTTTTTTGTTGAGTCCACATCTTCACAAATGATTTTTACTTTTGACTTGGCCCTATCTAATTTGCATTTGTCAATCAAAGTATTTTTTATATCAACTTCATTTTTCAGGAGATGTTTAATGTCATGTAGTAAAGCATTTGCAAGGGCTGCACCTATGTTTGACAAACACTCGTTTCTGACTAGTTCCATTGCAAATCTTGGAGGTTTTAACCAAGTTGTATTTTCCGATAGGATAATTATTGGTCTCCATTCACCTTTATCCTAAAAACAGTTAATAAAATAAAATGCTTTCTGTTTTATCTACTACAAATATTTCATGCATTATAAATTATTTACCTCCGTATTGGATAAACCACTTGTTTCTTCAATTAAGTTTATGTGTGGTATGAGGGAATCATCTTCATCAATTAGCTTATGAGCTATTTTTTTGTCGCTCTTAATCAAGTTTTTGAATCCTTTTGACAGATAATGTACAATAATCCTCTGATCACGAAGATAAGCTCTGTCTTGAAGAGGTACTTTATTACTTTGAGAACAAAGGCATACAATATGCTCTTAAATTCAATTTTCTTTATTACATAAAACTTTTCTGTAACTACAGGGAAACACATCTAATGAACAGAAACACACAGAAATATCAAAAAGTTTGTCCAAGTTTGCATCAAGATTTCTTTTAGCGCTTGCTTTTCTATGCTTGTGATTAATATCCTTAAGAAGTACGAGAAGATCTTTAACTTTTCTATTAATAGATTTGTGAGTTATAAATGTAAACTTGGGTTTACTGTGGTCCAAATTGATTTTATTTTATTGCTAATTTGCTGAGTCACTAATTCCATATGTGAATTTGAATTTATATGAATAAGATAGTACTAGTACTGAATAACCTGTTTAAAATTGCTCAGATCTGTCATTGATAATTCACATGGGCCACCACAATATTTTTTTTCAATTTTCATTTGTGTAATTGTAGCCTTAACTTTCAACATTTTCATAGACTAATAATATATTTAAACTGTATTAAAGTATAACACTTAGAGACATGGGCCACAGCGTGACTTTTTAGTGGGGGCCAAAGCACCAACAATATCAAAATTTACTTTTAAAAACCTGCTTTGTAAAAAAAAAAAAAATCTCTTTTGAAAGAATTTGCCGGCCATGGCCCCCTGATTGAGTAAAACCATTAGTTCCTTCAAAAAGTTTTTTATTGCCTTACTTAGCCGAAATCAAGTTGCCAAAAAATTTATATAGGTTTTTTGTTTTCTGCTACAAAAAGTGTAATGATTAATTGGTTATAAAATTATTGCTTTATAAGGGCATAGCTTTAGACAATAATTATTTATAGAATGTAGATATTAAACTTTATATAAGTAAAATATAGTAATTTTAAGAACTATTGAATTTTTAGTTTCGAAGTTGTTTTTTAACAAAAAAAAATCATAGTTTTTCTATTAAATTTTTATTGATTTTTTAGATTGATCATAGAAATAAGGTCATTTAGAAATACAAATTTAGTTTAGAGCTAACAGTATGCTTTCTTTAATTCATTACTATGCTGCTATCCAAACTCTTCGAATGACATTCTTCGTTATTCTCCTCTCACCTTTGCTATCGCTTGGGATATTGTTTGGGGACTAAAAAGTAACTTTTTACTTAATAGCATTGCTAGTTTACAACACGCTTCTATTAGAATAATGGCATTTTCACCAATGAGATCTGATATCCAAAAAAAAAATTTCTGAACTAAAAATCCTTAAACTCCATGACCTTGTGTGTATTTGTATATGTCTGTATATGTGTGTATGTGTGACTAATACTAAATTACTATTAATTTTTTTATGATTATTGTAATTATTTTTATTTTTATCATTTTATCTTCATTATTGTCATTTTACTTTCGTTGCTGTATTGTTATTATTGCTACAACTACAACTTTTATTATTATCATTATTAGTACTTTTACTCCTTTAGCTTTTAATGTTCGTTTTGTTACTGCTGTGGACAATTAAAATTTCTATTAGCATTAACAATATATTAACTTTTATTTGCAAGTTTTTTACTTAAAATTAGTACATGTACTATTTGTAAACTTCCGTGAATGTGACAACTATTTCAGAATATATAAATTGATTAATTGTAAAGTTTTACAATTGTCT
>NC_061163.1:46315907-46675907 GCF_022113875.1 Hydra vulgaris
AAGATAAGTTTAAAATCAAAGGTATTCGTCGCCACCACTCTTTTCTTTTTAATATTGATGGTGCTTACATGGCAATTTGTAACCAATCAGAAATGGTAAAAATTGTTAAGAATTCATCATCTTCATTATTGATAAACGCGGTATCATCCCCGTCTAAAAGGTACAAATTTGATACTATTTCTCCAGGTATATTTGTCTTTGTAGAATTGCGTTCTGCTGGTAGAACAAAGACATACCTTGCCGAAGTATTAGAAATTTCAGATAATATGGCACATATTAAATTCCTAAAAGAACAAAACGAACTCATTTTTATATACCCATCTGTAGACGACCTCTCCTGGCATGACTTGTGTGAGTTAAAACCGTTAGTACCACAACCACACTTTGATAACCGTGGACATATTATTGTCGAGCCGAAGTATTAGCACTAAAAATATTGTTAAAAATTTGATACTGTATCTTTCTTATCTTTAATATATTATTAACTATATAATACATTATTCATTTTTAATATAATACACTTAAGTATTTATTTATAATCCAATGTGTATTAAATTAATTAGTATTGATATATATGCTATTTGTGATAGTCCCAACCAATTTATTTCCAAAAATACAATCCAAAAATGACGAATGTTTGCATGTTCCGTTCGTTACTTTTTTTTTGTCCGTATGTGATTTTGGTTGAAACTACTATTACAGAGCAAAGATACATCCTAGAATGCTGTAACTTTGTAAAAACCTTTAAAAATGCTTGTATAATTACCTATAAAAAACAAAACACTCGTCACTAATACATTTTCAGAGAAAAAAGGATTCATTTATTAATTTTTTATTTTTTGCTTTTTTCTGTTCCGTGCGTGACTCCATTAAAAAATTCATTTATTTTATAATGAAGCAACCCATAGCTACTATACTTTGTATAGGTAATATATACATAGATGTCAATTAAATAAAAGTAAATCAGTGGTTACAAATTGCATTATTTTCAAAATAATAAATGCAACAGATGAAATGTTCCGTGCGTGATTATTTTTTGGAAATGCCTTGGAAATGCATATATATATATATATATATATATATATATATATATATATATATATATATATATATATATATATATATATATATATATATATATATATATATATATATATATATATATATATAATAATAATAATAATAATAATAATAATAATAATAATAATAATAATAACAATAATAACAATAATAACAAAGTTTAGGCTGCACTAAAAGTAGGTTCTTTTAAACCAGTTACTTTACTTGGTTATACCAGTCATTGCACTTTTTTTGGTTGTCATGAAGCAGTTAACTGACGGTTGTTAACTGAACCAGCCTACAGTTAACTGTTAACTGAAACAGTTAACTGAAAGTTATAACTTGACAACTTTTATCTGTAGATGATTCCAGATAGGCACAATTATATTTGAAAAGAAATTTTTTCTTTAAGCACAGTTTTTTGTTACTTGCTTACAGGAACCAGCTTCGTAGCTCATCTTTGGACCTTTTCAATTAGTTTGTCTAATTGGTGGTAAGGATTCCAAACTGAGGACGTGCACTCTAGATGAGGACAATTGAATAATAAAGAATTAAACTTGTTTCTAAATTCTGTGTTTTATATAACTGCTTTAGAGACCCTAGCATGAAATTTGCTCTGGTTGAAACAAGTTTTGAGTAATCTTTCCAATTCAGGTAGTTTCCATAATTTGCACACCAAGATCTTGTTCAGAAACAGAAAAGAATTGTAATATAAATAAAGCTTAAATATGCCATCAGTTAAGATTGTTTAACATAACGCCAATAAAGTAATTTCTTTACTCAAACATACAGAGTAAGAAAACTCCATATACTACATATAAGTATTACTTTTTATCTGATACTTTTATTATAAAAGAAAAATCCATAAGTTTTTTGACAAAAAAATGAAATTTGTATAGCATTTCATAAAGTTTTCAAACCTTAAAAAGCTGCTGAGAAAACATTTTGGCAAATATGATAAATATATTATGTAAAAAACAAACAAACAACAGTATATTTAATATATCATCAATTGAAAAAAAATATCACTAACTAAAAAAAATAAGAACAAAGAAAAAATAACGACCTTACATAGGAATAGATAAACCACTTAGTGCAGCTAATGCAAGTGTTGTGTGAAGTGCAAAACATAAACTGGGGAAGAAAAACTCCCTACTCCTATAAAAACAATACTATAAAACAACAACAAAAATTTAATTGAAACTTATTTTATACAAACAGACTAAATATTCACTATTTTAAAATTTAAATAAAAACCTTTGAAATGTCCAAGGAGGTATTTTACATATATTTGTCATTCGACACAAGTCAACAACTATAGCAGTCAATACAACTTGAAAAAGCATTATAACATCAGGATAATCATAGTGGTATGAAGTTAAAATAACCTAAAATATTAAAATTTGCTTAGTAATCAAAAAGTAATAGTAAAGAAACTTTTTTTAACAATTCTGCTGTACTTAAATTGCTGGATTATATCTATTATTGCATTTGCAATACTATAATTTTTGTAATACCATTATTATTTTATTATTTAAATTACAACTCGATTACAGTATATAATATAGCTTTTAATATTCTGTTTAAAAAATTATAACTTTAAATTTTAATATTAAGCACCAATTGTAAGCTTTTTTCGTTCAGAAAATAGCATTGCTCATGAAAATTTGTAGAGCTGCAAAAATGCGTCATATAATAAAAAAAAAGATAACACTAGGTTATTATTATTAATATTATCAATATAAAATGATAACTAATACTTAACTTGAAAATTTAACTTTGTGTGCTAACTTAGTACAGTTAACATAATTAGTCATTAAGAGTCAAATATAATTGTTATTATCAATGTACAACTAATCGTTTGTAGTGTACCATTAGAGTTTGTACCATAAAAACATACTCACTTTATTCATAAATGACATAGAACCAGACACAAAGGCATAAAATAGAGCTGCCAGCAGCCCAGGTAAGTTGTGTATCAAAAAACTCAACGACGAAGTCATTAAATTGTAGTGAATCAACTTAAACATAAAAGTGCTATTAGCTTTATTTTTTTTGCCGTTGGAGGTCACGTGACAAGTTTGCTACCTTATCGGACGAACAGTAAATTTACTTTGGTGGTTTCATTAAAAAACATTAATTAGTTTTGCTCATTATAACGTCACTTTGTTGTGACGTTATTAATGAGTAAAAATCACATTTTTATTATTGTTACGTTTTATAGTAACTTTGCTAATAGTCTCAAGTTATAAATATTGAATTAATAAATATTAAAAACATTTTTGTTAAATATTGAAGACACTGAACAAAACGCGTTAATGGCAAGTTTTGTTAAATTTGTTTTAAATCAATTAAAAGAAAAAATCAAAAAATATTTTTAGCAATTTTATTAAGATGATTGTTAAATATTCTAATGTTCAGACTTATTCATTGCTTTCGAACCTTATTTAATAATTCGCACGAATTTTTATTTGTAAACAAATTATTTCAGTGATGTGCAATTAAATATAAATATATTTTTTTTGATATTGATTCGCATACATTTTTTACAATAATTTTTTACAAACACTTCACGACATGCCAGCAGCAAATAAAAACTAGAACGTTTAAACTTTAGAAATTTAAAAATATTTTTACATAATCTTGTAGATCTCGACAAGCTGCATAAAAACTAACCATTTAAAAAAAAAAAGTGCTAAATTTTATTAACGAATTTAATTATAAAAACACTACTAAAAATTTGAAATATCACGCAGTGCAAGTTTTTTCGGATTCCATTAAAAATTTTGGAAAAAATCAAAGTTGCGAAAATAAAAAGTTTTTTTTTAATAGTAAAAAAAATAATTACATACACGCGCATACATTTATTGATCGGATTTTTTTTTTTTTAATACAAAACCATTCATTTAATTTCGGATTTTTATTCAACAGATATCTGCTTATATTTGCATTTAAAAACATAAATTCAAATTGCAATTATATCTCATTAATAAAAATAAACAAGTACTACAGAACCATTTACCATCAACTTTTACAATTCATCCATTGATAATCGAAAGGGTCTTCCTGATGAATTTTACCACATTCACAAGCCAGTTTGCCAATTTTGCTAAAGCCGCCTCCTTTTTTCCTTCTTTAGTCATATTTTTAATTTGAAAATCACTCTTTAACACCCGGTCTAATACAAGTTTCATTATGTACTTTAATATTAATCTATATGTATAGATAAATATGTATAGATACTTAAATATAAAAAAAATCTGTATTTACCAAAATTTTGCAAATTCAAAATTTTAGTTTAATGTTTAGGGTTTAAAAAAAAAGTTAAAATTTTTGTTTGAATGAGCAATAAAGAAATACTAGAAAAAAAAATTTATTATAGCTCCTCATTTATTACTACATCGCTTATTTTTGTTTGCAAGATTTACGTTTTATTACAATTATACTTTGAATGCTGATTATTTCAAAAATGATAGTAGATATCTATTGTTCAACGTTGAAATTTAAAAAATTTATTATCTAGATAATATATATATTTTTTTTAATTTTAATAACATATAATTTTTTAGATTATGAAAGACTATTGTTTCCCTAATATTAAAGAAAAAAAATTATTTAAAGTTTTTAAATTTCAACGTTGAAATTTGATTTTTTAGTACGCATCTGAAATAACAATATGTCCGAAATATGCATAAGTCACCAAAATTAACTATATGTACATATAGTTAATTTGGTGACTCTAGATAATACTCGTGCTAAATTCAATACTTTGCTTATTTTATATTTCAATAGTATGCATAATTTCATAACTCTTGTTTTGCAAAGGAATTATTTCAGCTGATTTCAAATAAACGATTTCATTTTTTTACTATTCTTATGCATGAAGTTAAACAAATATTATTGGAAAAAAAAAAGTTTGTAAAAATTGAAATAGGGTAGGGTGGGGTAATCTGAGTCTATTTTTACCTATTTCTGACTTTGAATTAAAAAAAAGCAATGTTTAGGTATCAGCTTTCTGAAAAAAGATGTCTTAAAATCATGATTGGGCATCCTGCTAAACAAATTTAACAAAAAACTATTACTAAAAATACTATTAATAGGTATGGGGAGCCTTTATTTGAAGATGTCTATATAGACATAAAATGTTTGCAGTTCCGGTTTAAAATACTGCTGCCTATTAAAAATCTGACATATATTTTATATGCCCGCACATTTATTATAGTATATATATACAAGGTTTTAATTTAAAAAGTAGCCTTAAGATATTTTTATTTAAAAAGAAAGTGCATACATACACAACACAACAATAAAAATTAAAAATTCTGAGAAATAAATAGCCGATAGCCGATCTTGGTGCTTGTAATCTTGGAGATATAGGGTTATAACGTTCAGGTGATTGATTGAAAAAATCAATACCTGTTATTCTTCTTTCCATCTTTTCTTTACTTAATGGTGAGATACCTGTACCTCGAAATCCTGCTATAGCATTTGCTGGAGAGAGTCTCTGACACAGTTATTTCAATAATCCTGTAAAAGCTGTCTTATCAATATTTTTGAGTTGTATTTCTCTTGAAAACCGCTTTAAAAATTTTTTCCACTCATTCTTTAATGGTTTGAAGACACCCACATTTAATGGTTGCGTGTGAGCAATTTGGTGGAAGACAAACAATTTGGATATGGTTGTCCATGGCCACTTTTATGGTACCATATGTTAAATGACTGCCATGACCATCATAAAGCAAGAGTATTGGTTTTTGATCTTGGTCAACAAATGGTATAAAGTGCTCAACAAACATAAACATAGAATGTATTTACTTCTATTGAATCATTTGTACCATCATCAAGAACAACAAAGGCAACAACAAAAAATGAAAAAAAAAATTTGCAAGAAAAAAAAAGGAAAATTATAAAATTCTAGTAAAATACCAGTTTTCAAATAGAAAGTCTTGCATCCCTCCACTTGCTGTTGCACCAAAAGCACATCCTGGTGGTCCATTTTCTACATATTTAGAATACAGATAGCCTTCTCCTTTAAAAACAACTAATGGTGGAAGATATCTTCCATCTGCAGACACACAGAACAGCACAGAATAGATAGCTTTACCAGAAAAAGCAGCCAATTCATAAGCATCTTTGTTTTTTGGATGTACAAATACTCTCTTCGTTAAGTGATTTGTGGAGAGCCCAGTCTCATCAAGGTTGTATATACTACTTTGTACAATGTTATTATTATGGATTACATCAGATAAAATAATAAAAAATTTGAGTTTTTGCATCTTGGCTGCACTCAATATGGGTAATTTACTGTACTCAGTATATTATTCGAAGGACTGTGGATCAGTGGGGGCATAAACAATTTTTCTCAAGCTGAGCTTAATAAATTTCAAAGTGAATCATGCAAGTGGAGAACGCAAGGTTTAACTTAACTTGGTAGTAATTGGTAATAACCTTTCTTTGTGGGCAGTTGTTTTGAGTCAAAAAGATCAATTATTTTAAATTGTAATTATTTTAAAGAGATCTCCAGCACAAAAGCAGTATTCAAAAGCGGCTAATTGCCCCTTCTTCTCATAAGTCGTATGAATACAGCCCATTGCACTAAAGGTTCTACAATGATTGGAAAGAGGCCGTTTTACTAGCTCCACTGGTATATATTTAGAGCTCCATAAGTGAATAAATTCTGAGACAGCTAAATGGCTGACAATTCTTCGTGAAATTTTGAATGTGACGGTTTTCCTGGCATCTAAAGAATTTAACTTTAGGGAATTTACTTAAGGTGTTTTCATTGACTTGACGAAAGATTTAGATACTATTGATCACGTAATTCTTTTAATAAAAGTTGGAGTGGTACGGAATTACTGGAAATATATTAATTTGGTTAAAAAGTTACTTAACTAATCGAAAACAATTTGTTTATGCAGATGATAACATATCATCTAGTTTGTTAAATATTTCATGTGGAGTTCCTCGAGGATCCATATTAGGACCTCTCCTAATTCTAATATATATTAATGATCTACCAAAAGCTTCTAACCTAATGTCACTTATGTTTGCTGATGATTTTAACTTATTTCTTTCTCATTATAACATTTTTACACTTTTTAGCAACATAAATATTGAACTAGTCAAAATTTGCAATTATTTGTTGCTTGTTGATAAAAAAATTATTATATGTTTAAATTTAGTGAATTATTTAACATGTTTTACTTTTTAAGTTTAAGAACTCTTCTATTGTAATTTTGTATGTTTATTTTTATTTTAATTTATAATATTATATTACGAACTTTATGCGTCAGAAAACGGTAATTTATATATTTTTGAAAATTATGAACATTATTGTTCGCATGAGTCAGCTCTTCGGAAGACACAGTAATTTGATTGATGCAAGCCGTAAACACCATAACAAAAGGAAAAAATCATATAAAAAAAAAATCTTCTAATTTCTTCAATAGAGGTTTCTCAGTGACAAGAAGCTTTTTTAGGTAGCTCATTATAAAGTTTTCTCAATATCAATTTTGATTTTTTATATAATTATTACAATAATTTGTAACATCCCAATTAGAAAATGTATAAAATAATTATAATTAACTTATTGTAATAATTATATAAATAATTAAAATTGATATTGAGAAGACTTTATAATGACAACATCAACAAGAAGGCTTCACAATGAGTGCCCATTATTTCTTTCTGTCGTCTCAAAATGAGTTCACAAAAGAATATGGTGTTATCCAAAGTGCAGCTGTCGAAGAAATTCAGGATGGTATCTACTTCACAACCATAAGTGATGGTACCCCTAATATATCTCATACTGTGCGAATAACCTTTGTCATTCGTTTTCACCTCAATAAAAGAGAAATTAATTGCTGGAAAATTAAAGAACGATGTGTTGAAACTTTTGAGACGAAGAAAGGATTTGGTATAGCTAAGCTTATCACTAATGCGATTTTAAGGCTATATATGGATATTCAAAAATGTCGTGGTCAGGGACACGATAATGGATCCAGTAGGTCAGGTGCTTACAAGGGAGATCAGGGTTTGACAAGGCTAAATTATTCAGAAGCTCTGTACGTTCCCTGTAGCGCTCACAGTCTGATTTTGGCTGGTGTGCTCGCAGTTGAATTAGCCATTGAGATCAAATTATTCTTCAGAAATGTTAATCTTGGAGCGTATTTTTTAGTCCAAGTCTAACCTGATGGAAGATTCTCACTAATGCAACTGGAATTTTACTGCATTGACTTTCTCTGACAAGATGGAGATCTCATACCAACTTGAACAAACCACTTGCCAAGAAGCCGAGAGAAATGTTTGCAGCTTTTAAACATATCATAAAAATCTGGATTTGACCAGTGAGCAGCTCAGCCAAACAAAAGATTTAAAAAAATGATTATTATCTTTTGAATTTGTATTGCTCAGTACAAAACTCTTACTACTGTTAACGATGTTTGTCGTCTTCTAAAATCTGAAACGTTACCATTGATGACAAGCTACGTTTGATTGGACAGCTGCTGGAAAGTCCTAAACGGGTTAGGGCTCTTGGTTGCAAATTTTCTATGAGGCTGCAGTTGTAGTTAACCGCTAGGATTCGAAACTAAATTCACTCCTAAAAGAAAGCATGAGCTAAAACGCTTTCATAACGAGGCATCAAACACAGTCCATTTCCATGAATGCCAAACAAAAGAATTTAAAGTGAACATTTTCAATGTTGGTTTAGATGATCTGATCCAGCAGATTGATTTGAAACAAGCAGGGTGGTTGGCAATATTTTCATTCTTCAGGTTGAATAATAATAATCTTTCCGTTTAAAATAAAGCATGAGAACTCGCGCGGTTTCATCCGAGAGATGTAAGCAAAAAGAAGATGTTTGCCGTTTTACCAATGCCCGCAAAATAATTTTCAAGCAAATTTTATTGATTAATTTTTTAATAGTTTTAAAACTAATACTTTGATTCATATGTCAGTTTTGACTAATGAATCGTTTCTCAATCCAGAGAATTAGTAATAACGCAAAAATACAATGTGCTGTATCAGAAATAAATAAACTGCTGCGTTCACAAAATTTTTAAAATTTTAGAATTTTAATTTCTTGGTTTGAATTAAGGGCGCCGCTCTTTATTTTTGACCCGGGCGCCATTGGCTCTCTCGAAGGCCCTGCCTAGTTCTAATCGGTTCTGACGTATATTAACTATATATAGTTGTCAAAACACAATATTTCTATCAATTTTCACAAAAAATACTGGAATTCCGACCAAGAAAGAGTTTATAATTATGGAAAATTGCCAATAAACGATCAGAACAGATCATATTGTTAAATTATAATGTTCATTTCACCTAAAAAACTTGTTAATATAAAGTCTTATTTAAATTTGGACGAGCGATTATGATTTTAAGATTTTTTTTTAAAAAAAGAATCATCGGTCTGGATTTTTTCGCTACATACATTTATATTTTATGATACCGCAAAATTTATCATTTTAAGTTTTTTCGTCATAATTCACAGACCAGGCCATTTAACGGAAAAATGCCGCAGTCAACAAAATATCATACAGACGCTCTATTATTTTAAAAGTGCCTTAAACTACACCGAGTAGTTAACAAAAGAGTATTATCAAAATTTGGCATTTGGCATTTAAATGCATTGAACAATAATCTAAGCGGGTGTTTCTATTATCTCTGCATTACGAAGAAAGACAGCCAATAGGACTTATTTGATAAATGAACTTTTTTTTCGTAATAAACTATTTAATTTTAGACCAACGTGTGGCGTACTTGCTTACTGCTTTACCGTTGAAAACTTACAACCTGACTTCGTGATTAATTCGTTATTGGAATCAATAATAAGGTTTTTTTGTAAAAGATTCTTCGGAGAGAAGGTACGTTAAACTTTATAAAGACTGCATCCTCGATTGCACAAACTAGATTAGGTGGAACATCTTTATCTGTAAATAAAAAATGAATGTCAGTTTTTGAACAACTGCAGATAACATAACAAAAAGTATAATATAATATTCAGGTGTTTTTGCGTGAATACCTCATTTTTTTATACGTGACATCAGGTTTTTCCAATTCCATTGATTGCTAAAGTGTCATTAATGTATTCTCTTCTGGATTTTTAAAGTGTAGGATTGTGAGGAAAAACATATATGTTCTTCAACAAACGGTATACCGTAGTTTGAGCTCATCATCACTAATGCTGAATTTAATCCGAAGCCTAAACATGAAAGACCATATTGTTGATTTTTTTTTAGGTAGCTGTTTGTAACAGCTATTCCGTTTATGCATATGAGCTTGTAGAAATGTTTATCGGAGATGTATTAGTAGTTCTATAGTCAGCTACTCTACCATACAGCTCCATTTCGCAAGAGCTTTATTAAAAAATAAGCTCCAGCTTATTTTTTAATAAAGTTAATAAAAACTGCAACACTGGGCAGCATGATGTCTGCCATTCTATTAAAATTACTTCTATAATATTTATATCAAATCTGTAGCTTTGTGTTCTTTTTCTTCAACGATTTGATTTTTTACTTTTTTTTATATAATTAGCTTTTCAAAAAGGACCCGTTATCCTACCTTGCAGGTTGCGGCTGACTCTTTCCCAGCCTTAACAGTTTTTCACTTTTGGTTGAAGCTGTTGGACCTGTTCTCTAATTAAAGCTGTTGCAGGTTAACTTTTTTTTCAGGTCATTAAGATGCTCAAAAAGTCCAAACAATCCAGACTGTGATTGAGCTGGGATTGGGTTCAGACTCTGAATTTATTTATGTGCATGATGGGTCCCATATGGTGTAAAGATTGGTATAATAGCAGGCGATTGGTATAATAGCTACCACTATTAAGTTGGGAGTTAAAAGCTACCACTATTAAGTTGGGAGTTACTAGGAAAAAAAAATAGAGTTATAGAGCAACGAAACGGTTGCCATTCATTAGCACAGTCGATTACATTCATTAATGTCGACCTTATTGCGATAGTTGTTTGCATTAAATAATTGAGTTTTATTGGAGTTAAAATTTACAAGCCACTGTGAACCCCAATCAGTCATATAAGTGAGATCAAATTCAAGATCGGCTGCTAGTTCCAAGCAATTGAAAATAAAAGACTTTTTGTCAAGAAAGGAGTATAAAAATGATTCATCAGCAAAAAGAGCTACTTTAGATAAGGTTGTCGGGAAGATCATTAATGTAGATAAAAATAAAAACAGGAACAAAGATAGAAATTTGAGGTAACCCAAAAAATAGTGGAAACGAAGAAGAGTGTTGGCCTTCAGCAGACTACGAGTGTTTGTAAAAGATTTATTAAAACTGTTAGGTGTTAGAGATGGCTTTTTATTTTTAATATATTAAACATGCCAACAGTAACCCAAATTTATTTTGGGTTACTTTTGGGATGATACTTTTGGCACTATGGCACTGTTAATACTCTGATGTTTTGCAGCTGTTGATGGAATTAGCCTCTTTGAGAGCTACAACAGAATTCGGGAAACCTTATTACCAGCCTTCCCCAGAACCATTAAACTTAGTTTTAGATCTGTACCCTCATTAGGATGTAGCAGGAAGAGTTGCATAGCCACGATCAAGGAGGCACAATCAAAAACCCATGAATAGAGTCCAGAATATCTGGATTTCATCGTTCTAACTAAAAAGTTTTAAATCTAAGCTTACAACCAGCCTAATATATAAAGAAGGGATTCAAGGGTGGTAAGCAGAATTAATCTGCTTACCCCTAAAGTTTTTGCCAGGAAGGCCTTCTGCAACACAGTAGCTGGATGCAAATAACATCTGCCCAAGATGAGTACTTTTATCAAGATACCACCTCTAGCTTTTACTTAAGAGTCATAAGACAGGGAATTTTTAAGTCGAAGTTTGTTTCTCCTAATTTGTTTAAAAATGCATACCCTACAAGGCATCAGGGCATCAGACAGGTAGTACTGGGTTACATGATACCATTAGCAGGGTGATCGTGATGATCCTGAGCCTGACCTGACCTGGAATAGTTAAAAGGAGTTACTTCCTGTCAAAAAGTACTTTAAGACATTAGGCATAGTAAATGCATTAGGAAAAACATTTCATCCAACAAAATACTAAAGATTAAGGTGAGCGTAAGTTTTATGGTTGGAGTAACGAGTTATTTATTGAGATCAAACTGGATCAAAGATTTAAACAGAACACGAACATACATAAAGTAACGGGCGAGGAAACATCACGCCAAAGGTTCAGACTGAACACAAACATACAGCAACTTGTGAGTCAACACCGCCAGAGGTTTAGCCAGACCACGAACATTTATATAAAAAAAAATTACAGGTGAGCTAAAACATTAACTAAGACACCTTTAACTATATAAAAGCTACACACAAAAATTAAAAAAATAAACAAATAAATTAAAAAAAAAAACACACACACAAATATTACTAAAGGCATGAACAATGTTAAATAGTACTGATGAAGCATACTCTTTCCAGCCTTTGCTTTAAAAGTGAATCCCACAAGGTAACAGGACATGGAACAGGTTGCACTGGGTTACATGTTACCCGTAGCAGGGTGATCATGAGGACCATACACCTTACCTGACAATAAACATTTGACATTGTCTGTTTTTCCATTACATACAAATACAATGATACATACACATACAACTTGTGATAGAACACATACAACATATAGTAATACATTACATAGACACACAACACGTACAACACACACACATAAAACAAACACAACACATACAACAAATACACATTAGAATGTGACAGTTGCCCTGTCATAATCAACAACTTTGTTGTATTATGCTGTTCATAATTTGGGTTTTGTATCTAGTCATAAAAATGACATATACAAATTTTTTTTGGAGATTCATCCACAATTGAATGAGCACCGGAAAATTGAAACCACAAAATTTAGCCCAAAAATCTTTTTTTTATTGTGTTATGTTTAAATATAATGGTGAGGGTCAGAAAAATGGGGCAAAAGAAATAGGCTGGTTTCTTTTTTTTTTTTTTTTTTTTTTTTTTTTTTAATTTATCACCTAATTATCTCAACTCTTTAACTCCGAAACACGAACCTTGACAAGCAAGGCCGCTGCGCGGAGAAATTAAGTTGAGCGCGGTACTTCCAGGGACATGGTGGGAGTCGAACTCCGAACCTCTCGCTTACAAAACGAGCGCTCTTACCACTACACCACTACCGCATTTATACATTTTTATAAGTTTTTACCTAAATACAGCCATATAGAGTACAAAATAATAAGAAAAAATTTTTAAGAGAGTGTAATAAGATATAGTAGTGCCAAACTAAATTACTTGTATTCTAGGACTAGAAACCATGATTTCTCTTATTGTGTACAAAATTGCTTTTGCTGATTTGGAATCCATTGTTTATGAGATTCTAATACTTGAGGAACATCTTGAAAGGGCTTCTTATTTTTAGTTACACCAAGAAAGTCATGGCACACTTTCACATCACGCTCTACTGCTTCATTTACCTCCTGAAGTTTTCACCACTTTCATACTTTGGTAAGTTTTCCTACTAATCCTATCATACGCTGAAATATGGAGGATTTTATAAAATAATAAAAAATCATAACCAAAAATGCTAAAAAATTAAAATAAGTTCAGCCCAAACAGGTCAACTAGAGAAGTACCATATTCTATTGTAGGAGAAAGATATGGCTTGCCATACACCTCAAAGTTGAATCCAACTTTCTTTGTTCAGAAGTGTTTTTAAAGATAATAATGGATTTCTTTTTTCCATTTTGGTTTCTAAATTAAGATAAGTACCCAGTATGCCAACTGAATGCCATGGAATTATTTTCATTTAAAGTTAAGTCATGCTGAGCAAATTTTGCCAAGTTTTCCTCTAAAATCAATTCATTCACTGGTGCGCTAATTGGTATAGGAAAAAAAAAAGCAATCAATGTACATAGACTGAAACTGTAAACACAACAAATAGTTCCAATATTTTAGCTTTGTTACTTGTAACAATTTCAGCTTTTTGAAAATGTTCTTTGATCTGTCTTGACAGACGCGTTATCTTCACAGGATAAAGCAATTTACTCATCCACTTTGATTTGTGAAAGACACCAGAATAGAACATCTAAAAAGACTTTATTTCAGATCAATTAGTTATTATGAGCAGACAAAGCTAAACCAGATCTTTATAGCCACATCATGTTAATATTTGTGTAAGAGGTTCACAAAAATAGAGGTTCTTCTTTGAACCCTGAAATGTAAAAAATAAATGATAGTTGTTGTAAGTTAAAAATATAAGTGGTAAGTTCATTACGTTCCATTTGTAAAAAGAAGCTCATTACTATTTTTTGAACAACATGTTGATTGTAGGTAAAACAAAAGGTATAGCCTATTGAAATCAGCTTTGAGCGATTAAAATATTTGGGCTACCTGATTTCTTCACTTTCAAATCTTTCCAGCAATGAATCAAAAGAAATTCACCCACATATAAACGACAGGCAAACCTGAAAAGAGCAAAAATTAATTCTTTCTGTAAAGACGCGCATGCAGTGGCTCTCTTTTCTGAAAATGTAAATTACAGTGTAGTTGTATGATCGTTATTTAGATATTTCATGTATTTGATGAAGTTATATTGAAAACCATGCCAATAATATTTTTTTTACACTTTCATTTCCTAAGAATTTTGTTACTTGCCTTTGCTATAACGTCTTGAAAAATTTAACTAGTTTTTTAGTTGATTTAGGAACACCAAGGAGCTTTGTTCCATCAGCTTCAGATACAAGAATTGACAATCAATCATCCATTTCTTTAGAATCAAGAGTTTCCATAAGTTTTCCATCCCAATACACCAGCATATTTGGCAATAGCCTCTAATTTTCTTTGATCTTCACCTTTATTTTGGGTACAATGACGGTGTTATAACAGTAAGCTGGCCGTGCTTAGAAACATAGCTTGTAAGGCTCACCCCCTGCATGCTGCTACAAAAGAGTACAACAATGGCATTAAGTTGGGTCGATGAGATGTTGTTACAGATGCGGCATGAAACAAAGTTTAGGGTTTTTCAATTTGTTATCAGAAACAAAGATATCTATGACACATTTAACTATTCTTCTGTGGCTCCTATTTTGTGCTCTAGTGCTAACTTCTTCAATATTCTCATTCTTACAAGAGCCTGGTTTAAGATTTATCATTTTAAAAGTACATTTACATGGATTTATTTTTTCTTATTTCACTTTTTTTTTGTCTTTCTATTTGCTTTTTTGTCTTTTCTGTGTAACTTGTCTACTCCAGAATATATAGCTATTCAATCACACAACATGCTTTTCATAAACTCAAAGGCATATTGTTTATAAGTAACAAGTTCATACATTTAATGTGTACCCTTTTATTCATGATTAAATACTACAAATTATAATAACAATATTAATAAATAGAAGTTGGATCAATTATGTCACTTTTAAAACATAAGCCACCAAATTTTTTTAAACAAATTTGGTGGCTTTAGCTTTAAGCAAAATTGGAGAACTCAGCAACTCTCTTGCATTTAAAACAGCCATGACAAACTAAATTCAAATGCTTAAAGATGGAAGCACTAGTTTGCGTGAGAAAATTGAATATCTTCGAAAAGTGAAATCTCTTCCACATCAGATAGATCATACTAGACCCTCTTTTCTAGATCAGCGCATGTAAGCTGAAAAAGCCGAAAAATAGTTGTTGTTGCTGTAGAAAACTCACAAAAAGGCACTCAAGAAGAGCGTTCAGATGATGACAAGAAAATAATTAGAGATATACTTCTAACTTATCTGCTCAATTTATCTGCGAATATAAAATCAATTCACCGTCAATTTAACACAAGCCATACATCTGCACATTTAACAACAAATAAATTGCCACCTCCACTTATATTTGAATTTGACACTGTAGAGGCTCGTAATAAAGTTATTTATTCAGCAAGAAATCTAGCTAATTCAAAGTAGAAAAAGATCTTCATTCAACTTGACCATACCCCATCAGAACAAGAAGGCTTTAATAATTTAAACTTAGAAAAAAAGAAACTTAATGATGAACTTAATGGCAATTTTAAACTTGATCAGCCCTTTCGATATGTTGTTCGCGGAGATTCCATTCGCTGTATCGACATTCGCTGTATCGACATAACGTTAATTTTTTTATTAATGGAGTCGAAAAAAATCTCTTTGTGGACAAACAAAAGGCAGCAGTCGCAAGAAATGTTGAAACAATTGACTTATCACAATCAATAACAACTACCTGTCAATAAAATAATCAACTATAAATCCAACAAAGTATCAAGTACCCACCAAAAATTAAATCCTAAATTATCACATAATAGATTTTTAAGCTATTCTATACCAATCCTATATCTTAAACCATAGCAAACTTCTGGAACTTTTAATAGCTGTTTCTGGCTATAAATAAGACTACACCAATTGTTTGTAGTCTTATTTAAAATTTTTATAAATATTTTACTAGTTTGAAATTTATTTATATTAAAGAAAGTTATATTTATTTTAACAATTACTTAGCATAGCAGAGGTGGGAATTTAAATTTTAAAACTTAGACGTCAATCAAAGCTACCAAGTTTAATGCAATATCTACAACAAAGACTGAAAAAAAATTATTTCATTTAATCCTTTTAAACATAAGAAACGACAGCTACCTTGGTTAACCAAAAACAGCTACCTTGGTTAACCAAAGAACTTTTATTGCTAATTAAATGAAAAGAAGAACTTTCGAAGAACCAAAACAGCAAATAGAAAATTATCTCCTTAGTTAATGATTACAAGTATACTTGAAATCTTGTGAAAAAAAAAAAAACTAGAGCTGCAATTCACTCATTAGAGAACAACCTATCTAAAGACAGAAATAATCCAAAAAGAATTTATTTTGTTGTACAAAAAATTAGTGTGGTATTTTCGGACACATAAAAAAATTAGTATTTATTTCTCTTTTTATTTGAATTTTGTCTATAAAAAGTAAGGGCAAGTTAGGAGGCAGTAGCTTCTTTTTAGAAGTCGGATGAAAGAGTGACCATTTTGTTTTATCCATATTTAGTGACAATTTCTTCATTTATTTTGAACCATTCATAAATATTCTCTAATTCGATGTTCATAGTTTTTATTATTATTTATGGAACTTCGGACATGTCTCATGCGGAACAAATCACTTTTGTTCTTCGATTTGTCCGCCGAGGATCTGACAACCAATGGATAGTAATAGACCGTTATTTAAAAGTAGAAATTCTGGAGATAAAAAAAGGGTTTTGAAATTGCAAAGCTGATTATAGACGTTTTGGATCAATATTGATTAAAGAACTGTAGGGGCCAGGGCTATGATAACGGGGCTAATATGTCCGGTGTATACAAAGAAGTGAAAGCCATCATTCTCGAGAAAAATCCTCAAACTTTGTTCATGCCTTGCAGTGCACAAAGTCTCAATCTAGCTGACGTTCATTCTGCAGAATTCTCTACAGTAGTCAAGAACTATTCTAGCAACATCCAATTGTTGTATAACCTTTTTTTGATTATAAAAATAAGAAACATTTTTGATTATAAAATAGGTTGTTTTTTACCCAAAACTGGATAGCATCTCTTTTTAAACCACTGTTTTCCTAAACTTTCAGAAATCCTTACATAATTGATTATTGCAAATAAAATTACATCGTGTTTGTTTAGAAATATGTATTTTTTACATAGATTCACCTATAGTTATTAATTGCCTTGTAGAATTTTTGATTTAATTTACATAGTCTTTGTCACATGTCTGGAAAAAAAAAAGTTCCGACCTGGAATATTGTAATTCCGGCCGGAATGACCTGAAAATCACCAATCCGGGCCGGAATTCCGGTACATTTCTACATTTAACCGACATTTTTACTTTGTTAACTTCTTTCAGTAAACATTTTATTACCTGTTAAAAACTAACTTTTAGGAAATAAAACGAACTTTATAATGTTAAAAACTTCTCATGTGTATATATATTTAATACACATGCGTATTCTCAATCATGAGAAATATCAAATAAAATATTGAAAATATTTCAATTGCTATACAAGCTATGTTTAATAATAACTTATTTGTAAAAAACTACATCAGATTAAACCAAAAATCAAAATAGCGCTTTAAGTTCAATGAAAACGGCCATTGGATCATTTGCTCTCTTTTCATTTTCAATGAAAAGAGAGCAAATGATCTACTTTTATTTTATAAATATTTTTAGCGTTGCGTAATAGTGGACGATCTCTTAAGACAAATTTGCAGTGCTTTTTGGTTTGAAAGAGTATTTTCAATAATATTGATAATAATATTTCTATTCATAATGTAAATGAAATTTATATTATGAATAGAAATCAAGTCAGAATTTTTTTTTATATTTTGCTCAGTTTTTTGTATTTTTAATGTTGATAAAAGATAACAATGGCATTTAACAGGAAGCCATTTTACAAATTAAAAAAATTGTAAAAGATTACTACATCTTTTTAACAACATCTGTGGAGTAGTCCAAGAGCATCTACATTTGATTTTTACTTAAATAACGTCTGTCCAATATTATCTGGAAACTCAATGATACCTGACAACATCTTCAGAAAGATGTAACTACATCTGAGAATTTTTCTTAAAGTCCAATGAAATCTGAAAGAATTTCCTCCTTTTTCTTGATTTAGTTAAATCTTAAAAAAATCATATATGCAACTTTATCTGGTTAAAATAATTCATTAACTAATTAATTAATTCATAAACTTATAAATTTATATTTTTTTCAAGATGTATTCCGTGTAGATAATACAAGATGTATTACATGTATTCCGTAACGCTGTTACGTAAAATACAAAAATTACTCTTTAGCGAATAATTGTTAAATAAATTATTTTATTGCGCTTTTCACATAAAATCAATATTCGATCAAATTATATATTCGATATAATGGTCCATTTGATCAAACAGTAATTTATCGATTGACTGCATACAAATATTGTTTTGCTTGATTATCGAAAAGATGTAACTACATTCTGCAGAATCCACAGATGCTGTTGTACAGATGTAGTTATTCTTAATAAAATTAAAAAGATGTAGCTGCGTTTGTAGAATCCAAAGATGTAGTTATTTTTAATAACTGAAAAGATGTAACTACTGTAAAATCTCCACATGTTGTTGTACCTCATATTTACAAGTTATTTGACATGGCAAAAACTGAATATTGTTAACCTGACCCAAAAAAATTATTTATCAAGTACAATATAGTATTTCTAATATGGCGCACAAACGTTTCTGATATATTATTTTCCCGTTCCCTTTCCCGTAGAAAAACAGATGAGTGGAAATTCACCTTTAGATAAGAGAGGGGAAAATTTTCTCCTTAACGTAAAAGCGTTAAAAAGAAAAATTTTAGAATATGTTAAAATCAATGCATACTTAAGAGCCATTTGTATATTCTAACTGTCTGGGACTGGGAGCTAATTTTGGCTGAATATAGAATACCAGCGAAATTTTAAAGTAAAAAAAATTATAAAATAAAAAGAAAATTTACATATCAAATTTCACTATTATAAATACCAAATTGGATAGCGTGAACATCTTGCATTTCAACCAATAGCTCTTTAATGTCATTTAGTTCTACTTCTGCTTTTTTTACTTCCTCAAGTTTAACGTCGATTTCCTTAAGTAATCGATTTTCCTGTTGCACAATCTCACGCAGATCTAAATCGCTCATAAAAAGTTCACACCGACCATTTAATATATTTTCACATTTTCGAATTTTTGAAATTAAATCTGATTTCTCAACTTCCCAATTTTGTTTAATTAAGGCTAATTTTTTAAGTTTTATTATTTCTTCAGAAAGCAATTTAGATTCACCAGATTCGTTTTTAATATCAAATGACGAGTCATTTAGATCGGCTTGTTCCAAAGACTGAAACATCAAGTCCAATCGAGACAGTTCACATTTTTTGGAATCATTCATACTTTCAACTAAACAATTTTAAAATTTCTTTGTCAACATAATCAATAATTCAAAATTTACAATTGGTAATATGGAAAAAACAAATAACTTTTCTAACTTTTAAAATAGGTATATTCATGCTTGTTTATTTTATAAAACAATGGCAGTCGACATGCAAAATACCAAAGATTCCTAGCGCAGCCAGTACAAGAAACCTTAATTTACAGAAACATAATGATTATGGCCTCCGAGATCAAGAAAAAAAAAAAAAAGGACAAAGGATTTAGCGTTATTTGTGTGAGAAATCTACAGAATACATGGACAAAAATAAAACTTGTTGCAATTAAAACAGGTTTTATTATTGTTATATTCATTTTTTAAACTTTTATTTCGGTAAGTAATGATCTAGGTATATAAAAAGTAAAAATTTATGAACAAAACTTATATATATAAATATAAAAAATATTAAACTTATATCAAATTTAAATATGTAAAATGTATATACAGAAAAACAACAACAAAAAAACAACAACAACAAACAGAAAGATAACAAAAAAAAAAAAAAAAAATTTACTGGACAAAATCATGCGCCCTATAAATCATTAACTAGGGATAACATAAAGGAAAAAAACTTGTTTTGTAACAAATATGATATACGCAGTTTCAAAAACCTAAAATTAAACTCAAATATTTAACTCGAAAATTTTTTAAAAATTGATTTTAAAATGTTTTCCTTCTCAAACCAAAAAGTCGCTTTACTTTATAGCTAAATTTTTTAACAAATATAAAAATTTTTATTTTTTAAAACAAAAATAAAAAATCTTTTTTTTATACAATATCTACAAATTATTAATGAAATAAATAAAACAAAAAACTAAAATATGTACAAAGTACAAACCAAGTACAAAATAAACAATCTGTTACAAATAAACAAGTTAGAAAAGTAACTCCACATTCTTAAACATTTTCTTCTTTATTTGACAGCAATGTTTATAAGGAACGATAAAACATGTTTACCTGAAAAGAAAAAAAAACAACAACGTAAAACATAAAAGAAGAAAAGAATGATGAACTAATGATGGAAAAAAATCCTCAGTTGGGTATTAGACACAACACACACATCATTAGCAAAGGCAAATCTAATGCACCAATTTTTAAATAACAAACATATTTATAAATAACACAAGGCTAAATTGTGGCAAAAATTTGGAAACAAAAAAAAATATTTTTTTGTTTGTTTATAAAGCTTATAAAGCAACAAAACATTCTAACTTCAAACTATATCCACTTAAGCATTTGAAAATACAAACGCTATAATGCGTTTCGTAGTTAAGATTTGAATAAACCTAACAAGTACTAACTGAGCATTCTTCGTCTAAGTGATTAATTAAAAACAAAAATTACAAACAAAAGCCAAAAAGTATGCTTCTAATTAAAAAAAAAGAACGTAATCTATCTCTCGTGAATGGTTCAATATTTCCAAAGAAAAGCTGAATTTTTTTGAAGACTTCAATAGTTCATCTTTTAATTATAATAAGCCCACTCTTCCTGTTGTCCCAAATGTCCCATTTCCATTACTTCTGTGGCTAAAGTAATATCTAATTCCTTTTGTGATCCAAATTATAATCTAAATCAAATTCTAACTATTTTTTTGATCCGAATAGTATCATATAATTTCTTATGATTTTTGTCAAAAATCAAATTCTTTACTTAAGCTAACAACTTTCTGAAAATATGACTTTTGATGCTTTTATTTTCCTGCTGCGTTCCTGTTGCTGTTTTTGCTGTTTGCGTTCCTGTTTGCTTTTTCCTGTTGCGTTCCTGTTAGCGGTGATAACTAATGATTGTTACTATGTGTTAGATGTATTAGAAAATGAAAAGGTCAATACTCTTGACACATAAAAGACTTATAAGAAAGTCTGCCATGCCGATCTTCTTCATAAGCTTTATTCATATTGTGTATCCTTTATTTATATAGTGTATTCATATACAGCCCTCAGAATTAGGGTCGACATTCAGCGTTGTCGACCTAACTGCTGACCTAGAAGTGTTTAAGGTCGGCAAAAAATTGCCGACCTCATTTCTATATTTTATAGTAAAACCTTTGTAACAAATTTTTTACGCCGACCTCCAACAGATTAAGGTCGACAAATTATTAGGTCGAATTATTGCCGACCTCAATTTTCCTAATTCCGAGGTAGTGTATTCATATAGTGCAAATATAGTGTATTCATATAGTGCAAAATTATTAAATCTTTCCTCTCCATTTGCAGAACTAAAGTAATCTTTGATTGATAACATTTTTCTTTACTTTCAGTCAACTCAGAGATACAACAACAGGGTTCCGTCATTTTTTGTTCTGTATTTGATCCCATTGATTTTTATCTACATAAACAAGCTTGAAAATCTTATGAAGAAATCTTATTATAGTCTTGATAATAAGTCATCACCTTTTGATATTGTTTAGAAATTAGATTCTTAAATATGATTGCTTTAAGATAGAGTTCACAACGGCTGGAAACTGAATATCAAAATGATCGTAAAAAAAAAAAAAAGATTTGATAAGGTTGCTTATTTTTACCATGCTTTTCTTATTATTATTATACTCAACATATTTATATTATTATACTCAATTTATTTATATTATTATATTTTATTAATATATTAATCTTATCTATATTATATACTCAATAAGTCTTTTATTTATACTTATTTCGAATAATGTTGTATTTTTAATTGCGTTTCTGAAAAAATTTATTAAAAGATTGAAAACTGTTTGCTTATAATTCAGTTTCAATACAACATTGCAAGATTTGTTAATAGAAAAACAAACAAACAAAAAAAAACAGAGGAATTGTTTTAAAACATGTAAAAAAATCTTGGGTATAAAAAAGCAAACAAACAAACAAAAAACAGAAATGTAAATTTATTTGTTAAAATGTTGAAAGAGATATCTTGGCTAGTTCTTGAAAATCTTGGAGATGTGAGTCAAGAGTAGAGTGATTCAACTGAGAGATAATGAACGAAATTATGGGAGAGAAATAAAGTGATTTAATTAAAAATCTCCTTTATAATATCTTTAGTTGTTTTTTCCTGAAATTATTTAAAAAAAATTATGTCTTTATATTATATAGAATATATTATTATATATGTCTTTATATATAACACATTTTCATCTGACATTTATTTGGCTTTATTCTTAAAAAAATGAAGTCTTTCAAAACAAGTTTTGCAATATAGAAGTTAGTTACAAAAAATCTAACAACAGATTCAAATTCATGTAATTATGTTTGAAGTTTCTAAGAACAGATTCAATTCACATAGTTATGCTAGAAATGTCAAAAATATAAGAATAAATTTTTTGAGGACAAGAAATTTTTCTTTTTTCTTAAGGTTGGTTTCTCTTCTTTCTTAAGGTTGGTTATTTAAAAAATTTACTGCTAATATAGAGATTGGTGATTCCATCACAAATATAAATGAAAATAAAATATATATTAGTGATTTCATCACAAAGAACAAATGTAGTCTTATTGTAAATTTATAGAACGATGATTTTTTACATTTAGCACAAAGATGATTCTTTACATTTAACTTTTGATATACTAAAGTTAGTGAAATAGTCTATACTTTTAATGGCATTAGTTTTGAAATTTTTTTTTTTTTGCTATTATATAGTTGACCTGCTTTTTCTTGCATTACACAGGCACTCAAAAAGATTAAAAGCAAAATAGATAACAGATAAAAATGTCAATTTAAAATCAATGAGAAATATATTATTACTTTATCTTTGAAATCATAAAACACATACTTGTCAAATAAATATTTCTTTCTTTGGTCATCCATAAGTAATTTAGTTCTTCTTTTCATTGATCGAAATGCATCACTACTTATTAAATCTTCTGATACCTATGTAACAACAACAAAAAAAAACCCACTCCTGATAAGAGCTGTCTTTATTGTACATTTTTAAATAAAGCATCACTGCTTAACAAAATATTTCACAATCATTTGAAAATGTTTTTCTCACATCATACTATAAAAGAAAGTTGAAGCAACTATACAACTGTATATCAAGATAGACTAAAAAAAAGCAAACTTAGAGATCACTTGTTTTAAATTAGCATTTTAACAGAAAACCATATTCTATTACATTATCTAATTTTGATTTATTTTATTGTTAGTACATCAATTGCATACTTTTGAAATGATCCAGATTCTGTTTTAAATGCTTTTAAAATGAGAGATAAAACTTATTCTCAATATTGAACAAAATAAAATTATTTTATTTGTGCTGACATAAAGAAAATCTTAAGTTGTGCTAATACAAAGAAATTAAAAAAACTTTGTTTTGTGCCAACATTTTCTGTTTATAAAAATTTGAAAAAGAAATTTTCAACATTAATAAATCTTATAAAAATTACCTGACTAACAGTTTTTGCTCGCACAAGTAACTTCTCCGTTTCTCTCATAAGTTTCCTCATTAACTCAATTTCATGATTCTTTATTAGATAATAAATAATAACAAAGGTTACTATTAAAACAATAATTTAAAACAATATTAAAATGTCTAAAAAACACACCCCTTCTGCAATTCTTTCTTTAAATTCTTTTTTATAGCGTTCAGTAAGAATATCAGTAAATAAATTTTGCGCTAACTCTTGTTTTTGACTTGGTGAGAAATCTTCTATAGAATTGATTGGCAATGTATTTAAAACAGACTCAGAGTGATCAACTGAATTTTTCAACAAAGCTTGGTAAAAACCAACTTCTTGATCAGTTTGATTTTGATTCCTCTTGGACTCTAAAACACTAATGCTTTCACTTGCATTAGAAGAATTACACAAACTCCTATTAGAAACTCTTTCTTTAAATTTCGGAAAACATCGTTTTCGATACATTTTCCAATAGTGCTGAATTTTTATAGCAGCATTACTCAACACACAATGTCCGGTTTGAGCACCATAACTTCTGAGTAGTTTAATCAACTTATAATTTCCATTTTCAAGCGCTAGATCCAGAGGTGTATACTCATCCTTTAAAATTCAATAAAAACAAGAAATTTATTACAACAATGACAAAAAATTATTTTATAAATATATTTAAAAAAGTACAAATAATTTTTTTTTTTGTTTACAAAAAAAAAAAACATTTTTTAGCTGTAATAATGAGTCTTTTTCTAGATTTTTTAAAACCTGCTTAAAGTCCAAAAAGAAACAGATGTCAGCTTAATTGGAAAAAAATTTATACATATTTGCTTCCAACAAGGCTGAAAAAATGACTCTCTAGAGTATTTCTTTAGAGTAAAAAAATCTTTACCAGAGAGTAAAAATGAGAATCAAAGAGCAAAAAAAAAGTTTGAAAAACAAACCAACTGTTATTAGCATGAAACAAAAACATGATGGGAATGAATGCTAAAGCATTGATATTTAAGGGAAAAACTAGATTTTGAGAAACAATTTCCTAAAAGATATGCAAATTTGTGAATTCCAGATATTTAGATCGTCTAGATAAAAATATCAACACTATTACAATAATTATTACCAGTAAACAACTTTTAGTTGGAAAAACTTTCCTAGGTACACGAAAAAGGCTCTAGGATGCCAAGAGCAATTACCCTAGCCTCATTGCATCCATCCTCACTGCATTCCAATGCATATTAGAATCTTTATTTAATTAAAGTTGACAAATAAGCAAATGAACAAGACCATCAAAATCTGCATTGTTTGTCGGAAAGATGCCTTGCCAAGGACTTTAATCTTTAATTGCGCTGCATTTAAGCCACACCTTTCTCAGAAAAATATTTGTGACCACCTCAAACTTTGAAAAGAACATGAAGATTGAACTGTTAAAATGTAGCAAAATGTCAAGTTCTCAGATAAAGAGCAAGTTAAGTCAATGTTTGTTGGTCACCAAACTAATTGTTTTAATCCACAATAGAATGCACTTTCTGTTAAGCCAAGTCCAGCAATTTTGATTTGGGGTGCAGCCGCTACCACTGATTGGGCTAGTTTACACCTTTTACAATCATCTTTGTTTAATTGTTTTTGAATTGGGATGTTTGCTATTTCTATGTACAATGGGGCAACTTGCTGTTAGGCAAAAATTATCAAGACATGGCTCCATGAAAATATAATTAATTACCCTGTGGCTGGGTTATTTAAATTTAATTTAAACCCCATCAAAACCTGATGAATAGAATTAAAAGCAGAAGTTTCTAAACAGAACCTCACTAGCAGATCTAAGAAAAGCCACAATGAAAGCATTGAATCATAAAATATCATTTAAATATTATGGGTCACTTTGCTGTCTAAAAGTACAAGAAGCCCATACAAAGTTCAAAACATGTTTTTTATGTTCTTAATGTACATGTATGTTGCTTTTTGAATTAAAACATTTTCTAGTAATAATTTACTATAAATAATAATTTACTATAAATATTGGGTGGTCGAATTTTTTTTGGCAATACATGTTTACATTTAAACTATTTACTTTTAAAGACTTTAGTGGGATTTTAAGTTTCATGCCATTTGGCAATCTTTCAGCCATATATTTCATAGCCTATATATATATATATATATATATATATATATATATATATATATATATATATATATATATATATATATATATATATATATATTAATTATCTTTGCTTCCAACAAGGCTGCAAGCAACCACTAATTAGTGTTGGAAGTTACTGGAAGAGAAAAGATGAAGATTGTAGAGCAAGATAACGATTGACAGACGACTTAAAAGATTGCAAACTATATGAATCAGGAAAGCAAGATGAAGGAAGCGAATTCCAAAGAACTGATGTTCGAGGAAAAAAACTAGACGAATAAGAGTTTTTGGAACACTTAGGAACAGTAACAAAAAAAGAATGAGACTTAATTGAATGACGAGTAACACAAGAATAAATTTTAGTAGATGGCACAGACGCTAGCTCTTTAGAGTAGTGCCCATTATAGTATTTGCAGAAAAGAGAAAGAGAAGCAACATTACGACGATGTGACAGAGGTTGAAGGTTGGCTGCAAGAGCAGGTCCAACTATGTTTATAATGCGTTTTTGCACCTTGTCTAAAAGAGAAAGGGCATCATAGAAGATCCGCCCCAGATATGGCAACAGTATTCTATACAAAGCCGGATTTGAGATTTATAGAGATAGAGAATAGAATCCAGAGTAAGAAAGTGACAAGCTCGATAAAGAGAAGCAACTTTAGCAGATGCTAATTTTGCAACGGATTTGATATAAGGTTTCCAAGAAAGATCAGAAGTAAGAGTTAATCCTAGAAGATGAAGGGTAGGAGACTCATCAAGTAAATTACCGTTCATAAATATAGGAAGGTCTAAATTATTGCGATAACAATTGGCCGCAAAAAATTGAGTTTTATCTGAATTAAAGTTCACCAGCCACTGTGAGTCCCATGCTGTAGCAGAAGTGAGATCGTTTTCAAGCTCAGATGCCCCCTGCAAGCAATCAGAGGGAGTTAGCTTCTTATCGTGACAAGAATAAATGGTAGTTTCATCAGCGAACAATGCCACCTTAGATGTGAGAATATCTGGAAGATCGTTAATGTAAATTAAAAAGAGTATAGGGCCAAGGATTGAACCTTGGGGAACCCCTGAGGTTTCAGAATAAGAAGAAGAGTGCTGTCCATCAAGGACAGTTTTTATACTACGATTGGAAAGGAAGGATTGAATAATCTTAAAGATGTTTCCAGATACACCGTAAGAAGAAAGCTTATGGAGAAGACCAGCATGCCAAACTTTATCAAACGCTTTAGAAATGTCAAGAGCGATGGCCTTAACCTCTCCACCTTTATCTAATGCGCGATAAAACCTATCGGTTATTACTGATAGCAAATCAGCCGTAGAACGAGAAGATCGAAATCCATATCGATGATCAGAAAGTAGGTTAAGGGGTTCGAGATGAGAGATTAAGTGTTTGTTAATTAAAGATTCAAAAACCTTGCTTATGATAGGAAGAAGACTAATGGGACGGTAGTTAGATGAATCAGATGGCTCTCCAGAATTTTTAAAAATAGGGATAACAGATGCTGCTTTTCAGCAGGCTGGAAAACAAGACTCTGATAAGCACTTGTTAAATAGTTTTGAAAGGATAGACGACAGCTCCGGAGAACACTTCTGCAAGACTATAACAGGTATGTTGTCCGGGCCGCAAGCTGTAGAATGTCATTATTATTGATGTTTTTTTAAAAAACAATAAAATTGAATGTCTTCCGCTTTAATTTAATTGCTTTGACATTTAAAGACAATAAAATGTAGCTTATTTGTCGAGGTAGCAAAATTGTAGTCAAAAAAGACTTTTTTTACATTAAAAGTCTTTTTTGACTACGATACAAGGATATATATATATATATATATAATATGCAAAATAAAACAAAGATTTGTTCTCCCTTTAAAAAACTTAAGCAGCAACTAGTAATTTTGTAAAAAAGAAATGAGACACAATTTGACAAAGCTTTACCTTTACTAACCTTGGTAGCTTGTTGATATAGATAAGAAACATCATAGGACTAAGAAAATAATGTAGAGTAATGTCTATCAGTTTAATACTGAGATAAGAAAGAAATGGTTTAATAACTATTCAAAAAAAGTGAAGTTCAAAGACAAAAGCAGTGAAACACATTTTCTTAATATCTATGAAATAGCAGTCCATTTCTGCATTATAAAGAAACTTTTTTATGTTTTCCTGACTCAATAAAACTTTTCAAGTCTTCTGTCAACCATTTTCTTACTCTTTAACACTATTTTTTGTTTTCAAGTAACTCCCAACATAATAGTGGTTACTTGCAGCCTTGTTGAAAGTGATTTAATGTAATACACACATACACACACACATATACATATACACATATAAATATATATACATAGTGACATTAAAAAATTGAAAAGGTACAACACAATGCCACGAAAGTTCCTCAAGCTTTGAAAGAAAAAGACTGCAAAACTCTATGTAAAATCATGAAATTAACTACTCTTAAAGACAGATGGAAAAGAGGTGACCTTATCCAACAATATAAGTTTCTCAATAATTTAAACCTAATTGATTGGCATGTAAAGCCTTACAACCAAGTACCCAGAGCTCAACATCGAATCAGATTTCATTACGAGACTGTAAGGAACTGCAAAGCCAGAAATAAGTTTTTCAACAACCGTGTAGTCAATGACTGGAATGCTTTACCAGATAATGTCATCGAGATAACATCAGTTGATAAATTTACACAACATAGAAAACCTACAGCTCATCATTTACCGTTCTACATGTTTTGCCTACAATATAGTCAACATCAGTTGAAATATATTTATTAAAAATGGTATAAAATATAGTATATACTTCTAAAATAAACACGATAAAAGCCATAAAATAAAAACACTTGTTTTCAGAACGACTAAAAAACCTGACCAGTTTTTCGCAACTAAATATCATTTACATGGTCAGTACTTGAGAATGATCGCTTCCGCTTCCCAACCAAGCCTGTATGTATGTATACATATATATATATATATATATATATATATATATATATATATATATATATATATATATATATATATTTATATAACCTTTGTAATTAGGGTCAGACTTAAAAGTGTTTGAGGTCGGCAAAAAATTTGACTGACCTCATTATGTGTGTGTGTATATATATATATATATATATATATATATATATACACACACATATATATATGTATATATATATACATATATATACACACATATATATATATATATGTATATATATATGTGTGTATATATATATATATATATATATATATATATATATATATATATATATATATATATATATATATACACACACACATATATATATGTATATATATATATACATATATATACACACATATATATATATGTATGTATATATATATATATATATATATATATATATATATATATATATATATATATATATATATATATATATATATATATATTTACATATACAGTATCGTGCAAATTATTTCAGACAGTGGTTGAAATAACACAATTATTTGCCACATTGAAGTTTTATTAAAAAAAACATGCCAATGGTACAAAATATGATATTATTAATAGGAGAAATGACCTCCTTTTGCTTTTACAAGCATTTGAACATGATTTGGCAAGGATTCGACCAAAGTTGAACACATTTTATTTTATCACTTGCTCATCATGATACCAGGTCCTAATTACAGCACTAATTAGCTTTGCCATTGTCGAACAGTCTTCTTTCAGGAGTCTTTGTTTGATTATAGCTCATAAGTTTTCAATGGGATTGATGTCTGGAGAATTTCCAGGCCAGCCTAAAATCTCCAGTCCCCCTTCAAAGAATGTGCGCATTTTACGTGAAGTATGGCATGGTGCCTGATCCTGCTGCAAAATACCATCTCCATCAGGAAAGTCCCTTGTCATACTAGGAAGCAAATGAGTCTCTAAAATAGCCTTGTATTAATCACTATTCATTATTCCCTCTGCGTTAATGAGTCGTCCAAGGCCTTTAGCACTAAAACTACCCCAAAACATCTTCTTAGACAGATGTTTGGGTGCTTGTTGAATATGTCCTGACCGAAGCAGTTCACCTTTGCTTTATCTCCTAAACTTTGACCTGTAGTCACGGACTTCAAAATGCGATTCATCGGAGAATACTACTTTTTTTCCAGTTGTCTGCTGTCCATTGAGAACAAAGCCTATCCACTTCGCGAAACTCTTGTTAATTGATCGAAATTGCATTCTGGGATGTCTGGGATTAAATTGAAAAAATAATATAATAATATACCAAAGGGCAATATGTGCATTTTTGAAATTGCAATTTGGAAGCAATATTATTTTTTTGGACTTTTTGGGTGGATTTTATGAAATAAAAAATTCTTGTAATAAACAACAATTTTTTTTAAAGTTATTAGCGCATCTTATTACAAAAAAAACAATTGAAAAAATAGTATCATAATATATTATGAAGAATACGTGCAATTTTTTTTGCATTTGACTTAATGCGTGGGTTTATGTCTCTGTTTAAAAATTTTATGAAATAAAAAATTCTTGTAATAACAAAAAACAGAACAATGTTTTTTTCCAAATAAAGCGGTTGTTCTTCATGTTGATTGTGCAAAAACTGAAAATGAGTCCATCTCTTTCAAAATATTTATCAATTAATTTTGAAAAAGTTGTTTCCATTTCACAAACTAGTGACATAAAAGCTAATGGATTGTCAGCTGAACTAAGAAATAGTACATCTGCACACCTATGACATAATTTAACCTTTTGAATAAGCCATCCAGCCATGTGTAAAAGGGCTTGATCCTTTGGTTGCATTAAAATTTTTCCAGTAAACATATAAAATGACCCTGGATGAAAATAAGATATTCCTTTAGGTATGTTATTTTCTGTTTCATAAATTCCACAATTAGTGGTTGCTTGATTACAACACTTCATAAAATCATTTAGATTGAAAGCTGTCTCAAAATTTGAATCCTTTATACAGTTGCTATTGGATTTACTTTTTTCTACAGATAAAAGTAATAAAGCACTTCGATAAGCAGCTCAAAATTGTCTAACATTTGGACGGTCATTCCAACCACCGTGGCTTCGAATAATTGAAAAAAAATTTTCGATGCAGTCCTGATTAAAACAAGAAGTACAAACAAATTCAAAACCTTCAGAAAATAGCTCTCTACTTAAGGTTAGAACACTATTAATTGTGACACTTAAACCCCAATGACATGATATACTTGGTTGACTTCTAACATTACAAAATTTCCATTTCTCAATCCAATGCTTTAACTCTTCCAACTGAGGAATACTCGCTCCTTTTAAAGTTAGAGCACATCGAGCTGGTTTATCTGCATATAATTTATATGAATTCAATATATCGAATAAAGTATCCATGCGTTCAACAAATCTTGCTGTTGGTAATACGCTTAAAGGACGTGAATTTGTATTAGAGCAGCAATACAATGCAGAAGCAACCTGATAACTAAAAACTTGAGTGGCAAGTTTAATCTTCATAGATAAAAGAGGACCAGGGTCTAAGTGTCTATCTGTTAGTTTTGGCGCTAGACGCACAGAGTTTATTTTGTCTAAATTGTAAAGAGACTGGATGTGTTGCCAAGAAACTATTTCACCATTAATGTCAATGTTATGTCTTCGCAAATTGTTTCTGATACTTTTTACTAAATGCGGAGGATCAAAAATAACATGAATATTTTTATTATTGGAAGGATTAGGAAAGTATGGTAAATTATTGGGAAAACCCAAGCAAACGTAAGGCAGCTATATTAGTAGATCCTTGATCACAAACTACACATCTAATGTGTAAACCAGTTTCTTGAACCTTAGAAATGCTTTCACGTAGTAAAGAAGCCAAGTTAGCTGTTGCTATTGTTGAATTATTATAAAAATAAGCTATTGGTTGTTTCCATTTATTTGCTAAGCCTCTAACCATAATTACAAGAGCCTGATTTAAAAGTTTTCCATTTTTCATACCGTAAACCCTGTCAGAATTTCTATCATACTCTAAATGCTGTTTTAATGACATTTCATCCATAACAAGACTGACATTACGATCAAGCGGATTCATTGCATCAGCACGTAACTTTAATAAAGAAAACAATTGAGTAGAAAATTCTTCTTGAAGATCTGAAAATACACGGGACAAAAATAATAATAAACAGGTTTGACTTGGTAAACAGAATATTGTTCGCAAGACATTAAAAGTTTGAGGACTATGAAACAGAATTCGCAAAGCCAAAACTTTGTCACAAACTGCCCAGCATTTTCCTTTATTGTATTGTTTACTAATTTCTAATTGACTTTTAAAAAAACTAACTTGTATAGGTGATAAGTATTTCCTGGATAAATTTAAAATATGTTTTATAGACCCATCACAGTTTTTTTGGGTTTTTTGTTTGGATTTTAAATGTCGAACTTGTTTACGTAGTCTAGAAACTTTGACTCGCAATATTAATAGTAACCTTTGAAGTTTGTTGAAATTTATTTTATTAGTAGACATTTTGTTCTCTAAATTACTATGTAAACAAACAACTTGCTTTTTTGCTGGAACTGAATGACGTTCAACTGGTGGTTTCCTTTTGCAACCAAGAAGTGGAGGAGGATTTGGGATGTTAAAAATAGTAGGAATTGCTGATTGTAACAAACGTTTTCCACCATTATTTGTAGAATAATACATTGTATTTTCAAAATGATTACTGCACAAATAAAAGTTTTTGTTTAAAAATACAAAATCTTTTTTGTCTAAATCTTTCCTACGACAGTTGATGACCCACTGTTTACATCTAAAAATTAAACAATAAAAGAATGTTTTAAAATACTACAATAATAATTTTATTAACTTTTTATGAAAGAAAAGTTATTATAAATAATATATGAATTAACTTGCCTTTTTTCGTCTTTAGGAAAACAAAAAAATGAAATATCTTTACAGTTCTTTCCACTCTTATTTCCACAGTTTATAGCAGCACAAAATGATGGCATTGTTATAACTAAGATAAAAATTCTTTTAAGTACATACAAAAATAACTATTCGCAACTTAATATAATAAAATTCTGAGGTCCGGCAGGACATCCCAGAGTGCTTTGCGATAAAATTACAACGAGTTATATGAAATTATGCCTGACTGAATAGGCTTTGATTGAGAATACCTAAGTGCCATTGAAGACAGTTTCTCTTCATAACCAACGTCAATAACTGTTTCTTTAGAGGTTTTCTGGCAAATCTGCTAACTTCAAGGAGCCTTTGTCAGACAGTTGAAGAAGAAATATTTACGCCTGATGTGGACAAATCTCTCTGAAGGTCTGCACTTGTTTTCTTAGGATCCTTTATACTTTCTCTGATGATAACTGTATCATCGCGAGGTGTTGTCTTATGTTTTCTTCCACATCTTTCTTGTCACAGTGTTGAAGGTTCACCATTTTTTTTTTTTCTTTTCAAGATTTCACCAACGGTTGACTTAGCCACCTTCATTTTCTTAGAAATCTGTCTAATGCTCAAGCCAGCATGTTCTTTAAGAGCTATAATGCTTGCACATTTCTTGGGAGTGATATCCATTGTGAATACGTGGTGAATAATCCGTCACAACCTTTCTGCACAAAGCCTGGAGTAGCACTGAAGCCACTGATGCGTTTGCTAGAATGTCTTCCTGGCAGCAAAGAGTTGCCAGACACCACTAGACTACAGTAAAACACTTATTTATCTGAAAAAACAAGAGAATCTTTAGTATCATAGCTAAAAGTTGGGCATATTGTGAAAATTATTCCAATTTTGCCACTGTCCGAACTAATTTGCACAATACTATATATATATATATATATATATATATATATATACATATATATATATATACATATATATATATATATATATATATATATATATATATATAATATATATATATATATATATATACATATACACACATATACACATATATATGTATATAAATATATATATATATATATATATATATATATATAATATATATATATATATATATATATATATATATATATACACACACACACAGTCTTCTCTGTTAACGAGCGCTTTCGCGCTCTTGCAATTTTGCGCTCACCCACACATTCCCGCTAATACTACGGTTTTTTAATACGACGTTTTTTCGCTAATACGACGCTTTTTTAAGTGCTCGCCAAAAAATTTCAAGTGTGTTTTTAAATAGCAACGAATCTTTTTGTTCATCAAATATTTTGATAATAAATTGTAATAACACTTATTTATTTACATATCTTTAAAATAGTCATTAAAAACCTATGTATTTTTTTTTTTACGTAACTTAAACACTAAGTTGAACTATAAAAATTTTCAATGCAATGTTATCCTATAGCACTTTCCACAATGGAATTTAATGATGAAAGTAATCAATGAGATAAAAGATATTTTGCCCATTTTTGCAAACCAATCAGAAGCTTTTTCTAACATGTATAAACACGCTATTAGAAAAAGGAGAAACTATAATGTATAAAAAAGGAAAAACTATAATGGCAGCAAAAGGAAATACAAACATTAAGTTTAGCGTATTTAATAGGTGGGACTTTAAAGATATTTTCGGCTGGAAAAGGAATAAGTCGATGTAGATGTTAGCGATTCGGAGTCAGAAGAAAATGCAGACTCAAATGATGAAATTTAGAAAAAAAAAATTCAACCCTACTTTGCTTATTAAAATACTTAAAGGTTCTTAAACTAAATTAATATTGTTTTGAGGTTTTTGTTTTAATAAGAAAAATAAATCGTCATTTTATTTATTTATATATATATATATATATATATATATATATATATATATATATATATATATATATATATATATATATATATATATATATAATATATATATATATATATATATATATATATATATGCTTTAGGTCTTGTGATGAATAAAAAATGCTTAACACTCTCTCCTAATAAAATTTTTGACCTTACAAAATTCTTTTTATTTGCTTTTTATGGTTATCAACTTTTTTGAACTACTGCAGTATACTAAATTACTGAAAAACTAGTTTGATTGAATAATTACCTCTAAACAACATAAAAAAACAATGTTGAAACTATACTTTATCTCAAAACAACATAGAAATATGCAATAATGTAATTAAATGTTTATTTTGCTTCTGGTTTTTTAAAATATAAAACATTTTGTTTATTTTCTTAATTTGACACAATAATTTTTTATCTCAATGAATGCTAATATTTTATTTTGGTTTATATCTTGAATATGTACTCACAATTTTTTAAATAATTACTTTTTTATTTTTTTAAAAAGTCAGGGTGTAAAATTAATCATTTTAAATATTGCAAGTTAAAAAGCGTGCAATAGTAATAGTAAATTTTTCAATAGGGATTTTATGCAAAACTTTTTAAACCTTTTACAAAATTGTTGATGACTTCACTTGTGCTATTAATTTTCACTTTTTAATAAAAATTAAACTCTTCTGTTAAAAAAGAAAAGTCAAGTTTTAAGAGATAGAGAACAGATAGTAAAACACATAAGTATAACCCCCTTCCCCCATACCTGCATATGTACTTTATGGAAGACCCCTTTTGTTGCTGAATATTTGGAAAGTTAGTTTTACAAAAGTTTTATAAAAATTTAGTTTTTTATTTTTCTTGAATTTATTATTTGTAAATAATGAAAATAACTATGTAGTTAAAATTTTTGTAACAATGGTGGTCAGTTTTTAAAACGTTAATTACTTCATTAAAATACCATAAAACAAACCTTAATTACTTTATTAAAATACTGGTTAAAATATCTTTAGAATTATTTAAATATTACCAAACAAAAAAAAAATTTAATTTAATGTAAAGAGCCTTACATAAAAGTCGTTCTTAACATACATGAAATGCAATTCAAATGCTAATAAATCAGATGAAAAAAAGAAAATGTTTTCTTTTAAAAAATTAAAAAGATTTTTCTCTAAATTGGTAAATTGTTTGCCCAGACCAAAACCCTCAATCTACATATGTACTTTTCCTGCATGTTTTATTTATTTAAGTCAGTTAATGTATGTAGACTCCCTGCATGTTCTACCAATTTAGTCAGATAATGTATGCACACTCCTGTCAATAAAAAGTGACTTTTTACTAAAATCTCTTTTGCTTTATATATATAGACACACACACACACACATCTAAACAGGTGTAAATTAACATAATGTAATACCTTTCCATGCATAAGTACATTACAGTTTGCATTTTTCTGCAAAAGCAAAAGAGTGCGATCATAACTCTTTGATGATACTGATAGGTGTAAAGGAGTTGAACCATTTAACTGCTGTGAATTAACATTACAATTTCTTGTAAGAAGAAATCGCAAAGGCCCTAATTAGATAAAATAAAACTTATATGTTAACAAAAAAAATCATAAATAAAACTATATAACATGTGTATACATATGTGACAATAGTGCGACAAATGTAACAACTGACATGTATACAAATGAGATAAAATATGTTAATAAACAAAGTTCAGAATTTTTTTTCTTTCTGTGTAATCAAAAAATAAACAACATATTGTATATGATCACAAGACTTCCCAAAATATTTTTTTGCATCACCATAATATGTTATATATATATATATATATATATATATATATATATATATATATATATATATATATATATATATATATATATATATATATATATATATATATATATATATATATATAATATATATATATATATATATATATATATATATATATATATATATATATATATATATATATATATATATATATATATATATATATATATATATATATATATATATATATATATATATATATATATATTAGAGTGGGTCATAAAATTTTTTTTTAGAGTTGCTAACCTGGCTATGGTCTAGAAAGTTGTTTTTTTATGTACTCATTTAGGAAAGTATTTACTTTTATGGATTGAACAATGTCTTCCATCCGCAACTATAATTACATAAATTAGCAGGCCATATTACTATTCAAATTTTTTTTTTTTCAAAATTAAGTGATGTAGGTACTCAAATAAAGCAAAATTTTATGAAAATTTCAAAAATGATAATTTTTTCACATAAAAATTATTATTTTAGATTTAATTGCATAATAACTATAGTTTTTTTAATAAAAGTGAAAAAGGTGCATTTTTACATGTTTTTTAGCAACAATTTTTTTCGGCAATATGATTTTTATAAAACGATTATTATTTTCTAATTTTTTATAAAATTTCGCTACTTTTGAGTATCAGGTTGATCTACTTTTGAAAAACTTTTTTTCTCCAAAATATTAAGGTACCAGTAATTTTCCCAATAAAGTTGCGCCCTTTAAATCTATCACAATCATTCTCATATTTGATAGTATCAATATTAATAACTATTAGCAATGTTTAGAGCCTGTAACAAGAGAAAAAAATTTTATGACCCACCCTAATATATATATATATATATATATATATATATATATATATATATATATATATATATATATATATATATATATATATATATATATATATATATATATATATATAATGTTAATTACCTCACCAAGGCTAAGTAGGCCACTACAATCAGGTCAATCAAGGTCACCACAAGGAAGCTACTTTAATTGTTGTTACAACCCTCTCTCAACTATATAACTCTGAAACACAAACCTAGACAAACAAGGTTGCAATGCGGAGAAACAAGTTGAGCGTGGCACTACCAGGGACATGGTGGAGATTTCAGGACTTCTTTCTTATGAGACAAGTGTTCTACCACTACACCACTACTGCATTACAGATATAAAGATTACATGAAAAATTACATCATAGTGATGGAATTTGATGTTTCATGTCTACTGGCAATCATCAGCCATATTTATTCTTTAAATCAAGCCATATTTATTCTTTAAATCAAAAACCATTAAATAATACAAAATACAAAAAACAAAAACAAAGCAATAGAACGCGTTTTGACAACAAAACAAATTTAAGTAGAAAATTAGTTAATCACCCAAAATGATTAATTTTGCTTAGCAGCATCTAACTATTGACCGTAACCATAAATCATAAATCTATCACACAAGGAGTCATTACTATTTAATGATGTTCAAGTTTGGAATAAAAAATCAAGTGAATTATTTAATTTTCAATGGGAGCATTTGAGGATGAAGAAGTACAAGAACTTGTAGGAATTAATCTTTTATTTCAAATTGAACAGTTTTATCAAAAAATGATTTCGGATTATATCACAATCATAGTTGAGCAATTTAAAAAAAAATGAATGGTCCCTAAATGGAAAAAAACAAAAACTATTTTGTTGATATATTTAAAAGAAATGATCTCACTAAACCAATACAACATGAAAGTTATAAACTACCTTGCATCAAATATCAGCAACTATACTTTTTAACTGTATTCTAAATCTGGAAATTCTTTAAACTATATTTACACTGATTCAAACCACCAATATTTTACAACAGCTTCTGTGTTCAGTTGAGTTAAAACTGTCTGAAAATTTATAGAGTAAAAAAATTTTTTCAAAGATCTATTCCTACGTACAACAACGCACTGTTATAGTATGGATTTAATTATAGGAAAAAGCTTTTTAACTTTAATTAATAAATGCTTCCCGAGAAATCACAAACTCCATAAGAATTATTTCCATAAAGCAAAAACACGATAAGTTACAGCTGTTTGCCAAATATATAACAATTGTGTGCATTTAAATACATTTTAAATGCACACAATTGTTTAATTATAAACAGCAACAAAATTTCACTTGAAACCAACTGCAACTGCTTCAATTATAATCTTTGCTCTTCATCAAACCAATGCTTAACAAAAAAACATCGTATACCAAGCTAATGTATACAATGTATAGCTTGGCATATAAACAATTATTTAATATATTATCTAACATACAAAATATAGTTGCTATGTTTTGTTTTTTATTAAGTTAATATAGAAGACCAAGAAAAGTTTAAAAACTTGTAAAATTTTTTTTTTCAAACTAATAGATTGCCTGTCAAAACCAAAAAAACTCTTAGTATTTTTTATGTACACTCAATCTCTTGCTACATCGACCACAACTCACTCTTGCATGACTCCTTATTCAACAAAGTTGCATTCTTATATTGTATCTGTCCTTTTATGTGAAAAAACTATTTATTCTGGTTTTTTTAGCACACCAATGCTTGTGAAATTCTCTTTTATACTTTTGGTCTCAGAGGTTTTAAAATACAAATATTTATTAATTTTTACATATATGGAAGGGGGCAAGGTCACATGAAATTATTTTTAAAACACAATAAATAAAAGTTTTTTTTGTTTCTTAATAACAATTAAAAGTTTTATATATAATTTTAGAGCATGAATTGTTTTTTTTGCACCAGGAATGGTTGGCTCTACCCATATAATAGGTTAAATAACTTGGGTGGTTATGTAATTTAAGTGGTTCAGAGGATGGGTGGGGGTTGGGTAGCTATATGATATACATGACTTTTTGAATGTGAATTTAAAATATATTAAATAATTTCATATTTTCATACTCTACTTCATGAAAGAATGTTTAAGGTAAGATAAATAATGTCAAAGGTTAACCCAAGATTTTTAACTGTTTTTAAAAATTGTAAATGATGGTCAGCCCACAACCAGCATATTTACTTGTACATAATAACTATCTTCATAATAACTAAAAGTTAAAATATAGGGTTGACGAAGTTTAAAAGCACAGTTATTTACCCTAAAAAAGGGTTGTTTTAAATTTATATGCTCAAAAAACAGTTGCTTCAGATGATTTTAGCCAACTTGTTGCATGTAAAATCATTTTTAATAATCATTAAAAATGAATTTTAATCATCTTTAATTAACAATTTTTTAGTTCACAAAAACACAATCTTTTTAGTCCATTTAAGCTTCATTTTTCTTCTTATATATTTTAGTCAACAAATATTTATGAATAAAATTTTTTCTATTTTGTTACCACTTTGCTTTGGTGCCTAAAGCAAGTTTTTTGATTCAATTAAAAAACAATTTTTTTAATTCAATTAAAAAACAATTTTTTTAATCCAAATAAAAAGCAAGCAATTAGAAAGCAAGTTTTTTAATCCAATTAAAAAAGAAATTGGAACTCATCAACAGCTAAACATTTGTTTGTACAATGTGCAAGATAAGACAATAATATAAGTTAAAAAAATAATATAAAATAATAGCCTTCAGAAAATATTAGAAAATAATATAAAATATGTTCTTCTAGAACTGTTGGGAATCAATTGTTGCTCTCAATGCAGTAGAGCTTATTTTAAGCACTTATTTTAAATGTGATGCATTAATGAAGTCTTTTCTAATGCTTTTAGAATAAACAGAAGATATCAATTTTTTCAAAAAGTTTAAAAATACTAACAACTTTTGTCATTTTTAAAAATATTTTTTAAAATATATATATTTTTTTTGGCAACTAAACTTTTTTCTTACAACAGACTTACTAATAGCAAGTTCCTTTTTTGTTCTAATAGCAAGTTCATTTTTATTTCTCTTTGTATTGGTTTTAATTATTTTCTGCAAACTTTATGATTGCCCAACATTTGAACCTTTGAAAAATTACTTTTTATATCTTTTATTTTTTTAGCCACAACTTATTGACTTCAAATATTTCTTTTATCATTCTCATAACACTATCTTTTTTAAAAGTCATATTTTTACTTATATGATTTATGTCATTTTTTTTTTGTTTTTGTTGATCTTATCTTTAAATTAGAATTGTCTTTAAATCAATTTTTTTAATAAAAAGTTTTAATAAGATGCATTCATTAAAATTATCAACTTAAAAGATTGTATTAATCATAATTAAAAGAACTTATATAAATAATAAAAAAAAAATTACCCTTTATCTGCTCAAATATAAATAACCTAATTTTAAACAGTGGGACCAACCATTGAAAATATCAAATGACAAAAAATATTCTAAAGGCAGATACAAAAGGGTTTAAAAAAATGTTTTATGCTATTTCTAAAGTATTTGCATGTGACCCTGCTATATGTAAACAAATCAAAAATTTGTATTTTTAGATCTCTTAGACCAACTATAGAAGAAATTTTAGTAACCTTTTTTTTTCTATATTTGGAAAATGTGTATCAAATGGAACCAGAAACTTCATTATAACATTTAAAAAAATATATACATATATATGGTATAGATGTGCCAGGTATTCGGTTTGGACCTGGTATTCTAGCAGTTTTTCAAGTCCAACCCGCCACATCTATATATTGAGTACTCTAGAAAACCGTCAAAATAATCCAAACCAGGCACCTATAACATATATGTTCAGGGTATTCAAGACTTTCAGAATAGAGAGATGATGAATAATTGAAATATAAAATGTCAGGTTTGCCAGGTACCCGGAAGATAAAAGTACTAGCTTATATTTTTCTGCAAAAGCCCGCAGTTATTACTAACTTCACTGCATATATGAAATCTTATTTAATGGGCTTGCAGATTTAAGGTTTTTACCACATTAAAACAGTTACAAGTTCTTGAAAAAAATGATTATTCTAAGTTTCCTATAATATAACTCACCATCATCAGCGTTCATACAAGCCAGGTGCAAGGGTGTTTCTCCAAGATTATTTTTAACATCAATGTTTGCTCTTTTTAATGATAACAACCACAAGGAATCAACAGATGAGTTAATTACTGCAATGTGGGATGGTCTAAAAAATTGATTATTCATTATCATATAATAAAAAATATAATTAAAATAACAAGTAAAAAAAAAAAGGAAAAAAATACTAAAGTAAACAATAGAAAAAATGTTTGCTGTTATTTTAGTGAACATAACTTGTACTGAGTGACAAGATGTACAACTTATTTAAAAAGCGTGTTAAAAAAATAAAAAGACCCAATCAGAACTTGTATGCATTTATGCTCTTTATTATTGTGTACAATTACAAGTTTAGTATAATTTAGATGTGCGCCTTTTGCAAAACTTTTTATAAAAAATAGGCAAACAAAATCTATTGCCAAATAAAGTTAAAAAAAAAAGCTATATATAAATTGTTTGAAAAAAATGCATGCTAGTTTAAATAAAAGCAAATTTAATAAATAGCAAAAAAATAAATAAAATAAAAAATCTTTCTTTAAATAATTTCTGTTGTTTATTATCTTACAAATGAACACCAGAAATAATTTAGTCACCTAGTCACATTATATAAAACAAGTGATATTTTGATTTATTTTAAGTAACCATGGTAGTATTTGAAAAAAGAGATGCAACCTTAGGGCTATAGAATAAAAGCTAAAATTTACATTCTTTTTTTAGATCTTGCCTAAAAGAGAGAAGACCTCATTAGAGGAACCAACTTGAGCTAGTTCTATTTAATAAACTTCTTCTCTCCTTTTTAGGCAAAAAGAGAGCCTATGACAACAGTATTCGATACAATGACAAATAAGAAATTTACATAGGTAGAGAATGAAATCAAGAGTGAGAAAATGGTGAGCACAATAAGAGAGGCAACCTTAGCAGTTGATACCTTTGCATTGGATTGCATAGACCATTTCCAAAAGAGGTCAGTAGCGAATGATAATCCAAGTAGACAGTAGACAGTAGAGGACTAAGTAAGATTGTTACTATTCATCATTACAGAAATTTTTGTTTGGGCGTTAATTCGTTAAACACTGAAAACCCTAAGTTGTCACAGAGAAGAGATCAGATTCAAGATTGTCTAAACAATCAAAAAGTAATGAACTTTTTGTCAAGACTGGAGTGTTGTGTCATCAGCAAATAGAATCATTGTAGAGGTAAGATTATCAGAAATAGGATCAATATAGATCAGAAACAACACAGGACCAAAGATTAAATCTTGCAGCACCTTAGAAGTTATTGGAAATAAAGGAGGGTGATGACCATTAAGGACAACTTTAATACTGCAATAAGAAAAGAATGATTCAATAATTTTATAAAATTTAACAGATACACCTTATAAAGTAAATAGGTAACAGGTAACAGGAATCTCTTTTTTTTGTTATATCATTTGTTTATAAAATTTAAACAAATAATATAACAGTACATTATACTCCGAACTTCAATAAAAAATTTTTAAAGAAACAATATGCATATGAAAAGACTTGCTATTTGGCTGTGAAAGACAATTTTACTAAACTGCCTCTTAGTGTGAATGCAAGTATTCACACAGCTTAAAGATGCTTTGGATTTTATTTTTTGATTGTACTTTGCTGCATAAAAGCCAAAAAAAAAAAAAAATCACAAAAAAATGTTTTCATATAAAACTTTGCACAAAACACCAAATGAAGCATCATGTCTCTCAAGCGAAGTTAAGGAGCTTGCACATGAGTCAATGTTTGCTAGTCAACAAACTCATGCTTTAATCCCTAACACTTCACACCTTCTGTTTAAATTATGATTTGCAATGCATTCACTGCTGAATATCTTGGTGGTTTACACCTTTTGAAAGGGCAACTTGCCATCAAGCAAATATTGTCAAGATATATATCCAAGAAAATCCAATTAGAATTTTTGATTTTGGCCTGGCAATTTACCAGATTTAAACTCCATAAAAAAAATGTTAGGTAAAATTGAAAGCAAAAGTTTGTAACCCAAACCTAACGTCACTAGTAGATCTGAGACATTCCATAATGAAAGTAAGGTGTCATAAAATAACACCCAAGTATTTTAAATCTTTTGTTGCCTTAATGTTAGGAATAAAAGAAGCTGTTCAAAAAGTTAAAATTCACATACAAAAAACTGAAACATAATTTATACAGTGTCTTCTTTATTCTTTCATGTTTTTTTATGTTGTTTTTTAAATTAAAATGTTTTATAGCAATAAATATGTACAAATACAGTTTATTGCTGTAAATATTGGGTTTGTCATAATTGTATACAAACATAAATATGTATACACTTATATATCTATATTTATATAGCATATAATTTGGTATGCAACAGTTATAACTAACATAATATATATATATATATATATATATATATATATATATATATATATATATATATATATATATATATATATATATATATATATATATATATATATATATATATATATATATATATATACATATATATTAGAGTGCCTCTAAAAACAACTTTTTTTGAAATTGTCTGCTGCCACCCCCTAAATGTGTTCTATGTAATAAATTAATACTAAATCTAAAAAGATTTTGAATAAAAAAATTTTTTAGGGGTCACTCAAGACCCTTAAACATCAAATGGGTCCCTAATATTTTGAAAAAAAAAAGTTCTTCAAAAGTATATCATGTTGGGTTTCAAAAAAAATGAAATTTTATAAAAAATTTTAAAATAATAAAAATAATTATTATGGTATTTACAGTATCATAATTTGTAAAAAATATTTTTTATTGGTTTGTAACAATTTTATTTATATGTTAATATTTCTCTGTAATGTCTTCAAACTTTGATTTTATACTCCAGAGTTTTAATTTTTTGTAATAATTGTAATTTTATATTTTGAAAATGCAGTAGGTAAACTACGAGACATGCCAAGATCAAAAATATGTTTTTCTTAAAAATATTTTCACATTTATTTAATCGCACTAATGATTTGCAGTTATAGTTATTGTAACATTTCACTGATTCAAGGTTTGTAATTGTTTCATTTTTGGTATCCAAAGACTTTAATGAGTTTTTTAAAGTGTTTAAAATTGAATACCAGCGCACAAAAAAGCAATGCCCAAATGGTCATTTTTAGGCTGGCATGCACAATTTAAAAAATTCATCTTATTTGCTAATTAATTAAAATAAAAACAGCAATACTAATGCTTTGAATAAATTCTTTATAAATAATTTTAAAAATAATAATTTTAAAATAAAACTGGCAAAAAAAACGTTTTGTTAAAATTCCTGATAAAATAATTAAATAAAAAACAGTAAAAAAAAAAGTTTTATATAAATATTAAATAAAACAATAAAAATAAAAATGAAAAGCCAAACATTTTATTTACACTCTAAATAAAATATTTCAAATAAAAACTTTATTTAGTTCTAAAGTAATTAAAAAAAAAAAAAAAAAAGCAAAAAAAAAAAAACTTTTTTAAAATTATTTTAGATGCCCCATAAGTCCTTACAGTCTTATCACAGAGCACTGCGGAAAAGTATTTAAAAGAAAGTTCACACCTCCTTTTTTACCGATGTTATTAAACTTGCCCAGAGGTGGCGTTGAACCACGGATCTCTACTTTCTGAGGCAAACGAAAACAGCAAAACAAAAGTTTTATTTTATTTTATTTTTCTTCACCTCCTCAAGGCCAGGAAGGCCACTACAGACGAGGAGGCTACTTATTTTGTGGCTATAACCCTCTCTCAACTCTATAACTCCGAAACACAAACCTTGACGAACAAGGCCGCTGCGTGGAGAAACGAGTTGAGCGCGGTACTACCAGGGACGTAGTGGGGATTGAATTCAGAACCACTCGTTTATGAAGCGAGCGCTCTACCACTACGCCACTACCGCATTTATTATTTAAATTCTAAATAAAATAATTCACACATAAAACTGTTTTCATGATTTTTCATAAAAGTATTTAAACAAAAAAAAAATTGTTGCAGTTAAAAATAAACTCTTAAATTTTTTAAGCGCTTTTTTTTTGAGCTTGACAGAGTTTTTGTGAGCATGCTGGGTGAGCTTGAAGAGGCTTGAGAGAGAAAGCGCTGACCAAATAGAAGACTGTATTAGCATTTAAAACATTTTTTCTTCTTATTTTTTTTGGTTATACTCACATTCATTAAACCAGCTGGCATATCTTTTTCCAACAACACTTCACTTTTTTTTCAATATTTCAGCATCAATTTTCAGCAACAGTATTTAGCATTAAATGCTATTAAAATTTTATTCAATAAAACTTCTGTTTGCAATATTGCTCTTTTTTTAATTAAACAAAAAAATTGCATTTTAATCAGTAAAAACTGCATTCTCAGTAAATTTTTTTTATCAAAAATAGTAATTTCTTCATAATTGTTTAAAATTAAATTACCTCCAATGAGGAAAAGTAATTAAAAATAGATTTATGAGCAAAAAAAAAAATGAATTAAAAAACTTTAAACAAAACAATTAAAAAAATTGATTTATGGTTTAAAAAAGTTTTTGATTCAACTTTTTATAAAAAAGCAATTGTAATCATGATGGTTGTAACATACTTTGTAGTATCTCGATAAAACATAATCTTTTAAAAAAATATTAAAAAAATGAAGAAATTTATACTTTCACTATAACTTGATTAAGTTAAAGTAAAAAGTTGTAACTTGTTTTCAAAAATATAATCTTTTTATTGACCTAGCTGGAGTGCATTAAGATATATACAAGAAAATAAAATGCAGAATGATTAGTTTTTGTCAATAAAAGAAACTTAAATTATTTAAAAATATAACTTTACTTTTAAGTATGTACTGTAAAACCTTTAAAAAACCTTATAAGTACGAAATATAGTAAATATATATATATACATACACACACAAAACTGAGTATAATTACCCGTAAATTTAAGGAAACGTAAAATTCCATAAATAAATGCATACGTGTTTCCAGCTTGATCTTGCCTATCACAATCTGCTCCTGCATTGAGTAAAATCTCTGTGAATTTGGATGTATTTCTTATTTCGCAAGCTAAAAATAGGGCTGACCTTCCTTTGTTATCTAACTGATCAATTTTAATAGAAAGATGCTGAGTAAGCAGCTCCAAACATTCAAGCTTTTGAAATTTACATGCAAGATGCAAACCTTTATAGCAAATTTGTAAAAAAAAAAAAACGAAACAAAAAAACAAAACAAAAAAACAATAAAAGGAAAACTTTTTAAATACATAGTTAATATTAAATATATAGTTAATATTAAAGAATTGTATTAGGAATAAAAATAATAATGAAAACAATAATAGATTAAATTAACAATAGTAATAAAAACAATAATATTATAAACAATATTATTCAACGTTATAAACAATACATAATATTATAAACAAAAATATTTTATTAGATTTAAATTTTAAAAATACTTTGACATGAATCATGTCACATGATGTCCATTCATTTCATATTCTTTTTATAAGATTTAATAGCAAACTATACACATGTACAACAAACTATACACATGTACAACAAAAACTATACACATGTACAACAAAAACTATACACATGTACAACAAAAACTATACACATGTACAACAAACTATACACATGTACAACAAAAAGTCTTCATAAGATCAAAATTTAATTATTGTGTTCTTAGTTTTATTATTTCAAAGTTAAGCCTTCAAAAGCATTAAATTAATTAAAAAATATAATTAATTAAATAAGAACTTACTACAAAAAAATCAATTTTGTGTGTCGATTTGAAGTTGAAACTTGTTTGTTAATTTTACTGTCATAACTATGAAACACTGTATAAAAAACTGTATTTACTTACAACTAAGTGAACTTTCGCTTGCTGTAACATTGGGATCAACATTTTCAATCAGAAGTATTTTAAGAGCTTGAATATTTCCTTAAAAGCAATATGAATTATCTATCTGTATCTATATTCAATAAGAATTATTTAAAATATTAAGTATTTCTTGAAAACATGATACCATAATTAAAAGTAATATTCAAAAAAAAAAAAAAAAAAAAAAAAAACTTTTAGCTGAAAAGTCATTCATTTTGTTATTATAAAACTTAATATCTCTTACCAGTACAAACTGCCCAATGTATTGGTTGGCAACCTTGTTCATCAATAACACTCAAATCAGCATTAACTTTAACCAATTGTTTTAAATAATTAACTTTTGCTTCACTAACACCTTCTGGTGGAGCATTTACAGCATAATGGATAGGGTAAACACCATATTGATCAGGAATGTTTACAGATAATCCAACACTAACTAGTTCCATCAAACAAAGAGTTGATGCATATTCTTAAAAAATAAACAAAACACATTTTTGCTTTATCATAAAACTTATTAGAAAATTAAACACTTTGCTTCATCATAAAACTTATCAAAAAAAAAAAAAAAAAAATTTCAAATGAATTTATAAATATATAAGCAAAATTATTCGAACATTGTTCAAATCATTAACAGAATTATAAACATTTGAGAAAAATTTTAATGAATAAAACTTCAATATTTAATAATATTTGGTTGATTTTAGGATTAAATTTTAACTTTACTTTTTATTTATAATACTTGAATTAACTGGTGTTTAAACAAACAAATTAAATTATGTAAATTTTGATTGTCACTATTTTTGCAGTTTTTTTATTGTTTTACTTTTTTTTATAACTTATTGTTTTTTTTTATAACTTGTTTTTTTTTTATAACTTGTTTTTTTTTTATAACTTGTTTTTTTTATAACTTATTGTTTTTATAACTTTTTTTTTATAACTTATTGTTTTGCTTTTCCATAAACTTTCTCAATATGATAACTTGAAATTTTCATTAAAACAATGTTCACAGCTTTTACTGAGAATGATAAAATTAAGATTAGTGAAATATTCAACTAAATTTTTAACAAAAATAATATTTAACAAAAAATTTTCAAATCATCTAAATTTAACAATTTAGAACTTAAATTAAAGTTAAAATAAAACCTGTGGCATAATGAATCAAAGTGTGCTTTTCGTTATCTAACACTGATGCATTTGCCCCATGATCTAGTAAAGCTCGAACTATAACTTGATTGTTGAATATGATGGCAGAATGAATAGGATAACAATGATTAAAGTCACATTTATTTAATAGCTTCTTCTCATACTTCAACAAAAGGTCAACACATTGCTTGTCACTATTGAAGCATGTCAAATGAAGAGCAGTTTTACCTGCATTACAACAAATCATTGCATCAACCTTTTTGAAAAAAAAAATTGCATAGTGTTTTTTAAAAAGTTAAGGAGAGTAGTGTTATAACAATATTGAAATGTTTTTATCCAATAAAGACTTGAAATTTCATACCTGACTATCCAATAGTATTTTAACATTTTTAACCAAACTGTGATAAACTGCATGCATAAGTGGAGTTTTTCCATCTTTATCTTTTGATTGCAGTTCACTCACTGTACAATGAGATGCCAGAAGTTTCAAAGAAGCACTATTTTGCTGATTTGCAGCCAAATGAATCATATTATACTGATTTGTACCAAGTGGAAACAAGTTTACTTTATGCTAGTTTAAAAAATTAAAAATCTTAGAATGTTAGCATATAAACAGCTTGCCAAAAATCTATTAAAACATCAATGTTTTATAACAACTTTACTGAAAATATAATAAATAACCTATCAAGTAAAATGGAGTCAAATAAAATAAATAAGAGTTTCAATTAAATTTTTTTTTACAGGAAAAAGAATTAAAGAATTTTCTTTTTTTAAGTTGTTGAATTTAAAGCTGCATTTAAATATATAAAAATTTTAATCGAATAAAAACTTAATTTAATTTTAAAAAAATTATTTGATTCTTCTCCCAAATATGTAAATTAATGGATAACTTAAAGACCACTTTAACAAAAAAAAACAACAACCAGTAATAATAATAAAAAACAACCTTAAAACCAACTCAATAACTAATACTAATTTAAAAAACAACCAAAGATTAAAACAAACAAAAAAAAGATAATTTTTGCGATGTTACGTAGTTTCTGGAGGTCAGAGTTTTTATTAGTCAGTTGACTAATGAAAAGTTTTACATATTGCTTTGACATGATTGTTTTACAAAGCCAAACTTTACAATTTTACACTGGTAGTATTTACATTTTTGAGTTGTTGACGCTTCACTAAAAAAACTTTGTCATTTTTTACACTTGACATTGGTTTGCTGCCATTGCTGTTGCCAGAGTAACAATAGTTTGATTTGTTTGGTGCTCATCATCAAGTTAAGCTTTTTTTTTTTTTAGCTGGCCATGCTGCATTTGTCTCATTAGGTTTATTGAGATACTCCCCGTAGTATTGGGACCAATACATTTATTATGGGACCAATACATTTTTATCTTAAAGTGTCAATATATTGGGTTTGAAACATTACTTGCAAAGCTGCTACAAAAAAAATTGAGCAAATTGACCTTCTTTTTGAAAAGCCTCAGTTACTAAAATATTAAAAACTGGCTATGGAGTTAACTTTGAAGCTGATGCTGTATGATATATGCTGATGCTATATGTTATTGGCATTATTAGCATGCTTTATTCAACCACATAGTTTATGAACTTTATTTTTAATTCAAATTTTTTACCAGAGATAGCCAATTTATTTTTGAAAAAAGATTCTTGAACTAGATTAAAAGTTGTAGAAGGTTAAATTTTAAAAGTTATACAAGGTTACATTTTAAGTTCACTAATAACAAACTTTTTATGTTTTATGCCCATTAAAAAAAAAAAAAAAAAAATATTTGGTCAGAAATCAAAAAAAAAAAAAAATTTTGTATTAATAATTTATCTCATCTTTTTCACAAAAAGATTCTCTACAACATGATCAAAAAATGTTTAAAATGTTTAAAAAACATTTATTTAATAATTAAGAGAAAAATAATTCTGTCATAACTAGTTCCTCTAAACTTGTCCTCTATTTGATTCTATTCTTTTTTACTTTATACTTTTAGATTAAATACAATTAAATTAATTTGATTATAATAACCTTAATACAAAAAATCTTTGAGAAAATCTTTATTAAATTAAAAATATGAAATACGTAAAAATTAAACTTACGCAGTTTTCAAAGCATTAGAATTTAAACAACTACATCTATTAAAATTTTCTAATCTCTTAATGTTGTCTTTATACTGTTTTCATTAAGATATTAATGAAATTAATGCCTAATACTGTATCTCTATTCACTCTATTAACTCATTGTTTATGAATGCTGTTAATGCGATAGTGGTGTAATGTTAGAGGGCTGGCTTCATAAGCGAGAAATTCGGAATTCGAGCCCCACCACGTCCCTGGTAGTACTTCATTCAACTTGTTTCTCCGCGCAGCTGACTTATTCATCAAGATTCATGTTTCAGAGTTAAAGAGTTGAGAGAGGGTTGCACCACAATAAATTAGCCTCCTAGATCCTAGTGGCCATTCTGGTTATGGGGAGGTGAATTACATTAATATATATATATATATATATATATATATATATATATATATATATATATATATATATATATATATATATATATATATATATATATTTTAGAAAAGTTCCAAAAATAAATTTTTAATATAGTTGGACTTCCTCTAGTTGTCAAGCAATTTCCAATTGAAGACTTTCTTCACAATTGAAGACTTTCCTCACAATTGAAGACTTTCTTCACAATTAAAGACTTTCTTCACAATTCAAGACTTTCTTCACAATTGAAGACTTTATCACAATTAAAGACTTTCTTCACAATTGAAGACTTTATCACTTTCTTCTACAGATAAACATTAATCTTCTACAGATAAACATGATCACTGCTTGTCAACCAAAATTCAACCTTACACAACTCATCATCATTCAGCAAAGTCACATCATTTTACTGTAAATGCTAGTAGCATTAGTATAACTTTAACATTAAGTATTCAAAAAACTTTTATTCATTTAGTTTTTATCCTTTAAACAATTTCAGCTTTCAGAAATCTTTTCCACCTGTATGCATTTCTAAACTAGTTTTTTAATTTTTTCTTGCTCTTCAACTTTTATTGTTTAAAAATTTGAACTTTAGAGTGAACTAGATTGCAGATTGCACAAGAGTGAACAGATTGCAGTCATTATCAGAAAAACATTCTTTAGAAGTACAGAGGATAGTAAACCATGTTACATATAAAATAATCATTTTTTAATACAATATCAGACTACATTAATTGACATGAATTATTTGCTACCATTATTAATTGAATTATTTCTAAATAAAATTTTGTTATTTACTACTTACACACTAGTGCAAATTATTATTAACCACTAACACAGTAGATAAAAGAATTGATTAGCGTGCTGTGTTATAGACAATTAATTTTAGGTTCAAATTGACAGGGATTTCTCCATCGTATAAGCTTTATTTCACTGAGGCAGTTTTAATTTGTTGACATCAAACTTACAAATGCCTATATATACACCATAGTACAGTTATTTACATATGATGCAAACAGTCTTTTGTTCCTCCTATCATAAAAGTATTATTGATTATTAGTATTAAGTATTAAGATTAAAGATTAACTCTTCTGGATATTCATCTCTTTAATGTCTAGTTAATGTCACCTGCATACGATCATAGTTTTGCAAAAACAACTATATTTATTATTAATAAAAACACTATATTATTTTTTATCTATCTCTTTATTTTAACTTTAATTATTTTCTATTTATAAATTATTTATGAGCGGTGAAAAAAATAAAATAAAAAACTTACTTTAAGTAACAGGTTTAAAAACTCTGTCTGATTGTTTTCTATAACATGAGCAACTAAACTCTTGCCATTATTTGTATCACTGTTCATGTCAGCACCTGCAACCAAAAGTAACTGAAATATTTCTAGATCATTTTTAAGCAAAGCATGGCATAGTGGTGTTGTATTTGAAGAATCAGCACAATTTAAATACTAAAATAAAAAATTGTTTAACTAACTTAACGGTAAATTTAAATGAACTTGATAACAAACTTTTAATTACAATTAAATATTAGAGAGGAACTTTTTAATAAAAGGGTGCAACTATTATGAGTGTAACTTTTTTTATTAACATAACTTAACAAGGAACATTAAACACTGTATTTTATTATATTTTATTGACTTGGTGTAATAGTAACACAGAAATAATAATAGCAAAATAATGGCAACAGCAAATTATATAACTCAGTATTATTAAACTAATTTATAAAATTTGGAAATCACTAGGGTCATAATCTCAAATCTTGAAATATAAAAAGTAACAGAATTTTGATTATTATTCTACTAAAAAACTAATAGTAAAATAAATCTTTAGTTTCCAGATCCCCAAAATTATTTATTCATTCTTCCAAAAATATTAATACAAATTTTTGCCAGGCAACAAAGTTTTGCAGGTGAAAAGAAAAAAGCAATGAAAGGGGAAATTTAAATTTTATAAGATATGTATATATTAAACAAAAGTAATTATAATTATACAAATGAATACCTGCTTTTGTGACTCAAAACCAAGAACCAACTTTACAAACTTAACAAGTTTTCTAGAAACAGCCAAATGCAATGGAGACATATCAAAATTATTCTTTGATTCTACAGAATATCCTTTTGCACCTTGTTTTAATAAATACCAACATATTTCATATTTTTCATTTATTATTGACCAATGTAGAGCAGTTCGTCCTTGCTTATCTTTAGCATCAAGAGGAATGCCTGTTTGTGACAATATTTTTAAACATTCCAGGTGGTCCCCTTCATCTACTTTTTCAGCAGAGCCTTGGATGCAATTTATTAGTATTGGCACACCTTCTGCATCATGAGCATTTAAAGCTAACCATCTTTTCTCTTTTTTGATTTTTTCTGAGTTCACAACATCTTTCAAGTCACGATAATTGCCTTGATATGATGATTGAAATAAGAATATTGCAAGATTGATTTCAGATTTATGATGGCGAGATTTTTTTTCATTACTCATTTTTTACATCTTTCTATTTTATAAATTCAACACTAAAATAAAAAATGTATACCCTAAAGCCCTTGCAGAAGACTATTTTAGAATGATGTCATTAATGATGTTACAAAAATATTTGTGATAAGATATATATACATATATATATATATATATATATATATATATATATATATATATATATATATATATATATATATATATATATATATATATATATATATATATATATATATATATATATATATATATATATATATATATAAATTACAGATATTTTGAAACTTGAAAAAAAAAAATTTCAATTTACGAAACAATATTATAATAACTTGCAAAATTTCAAATTTAAATTCGAATAACGAGTCAAATAATTGTGTCAAAGAGCATCAAATAGAAATGAAAAAACTATTGGACTTGTCAAATAAAAAAAATTTTCATTCAATAACCTTAAAATATGTAAAATTTGTAAAAAATAAAAAATTTGTCATTCAACAACCTTAAAATAGATAAATTTGTGGGTGTTTCTGAACTTTACATTTTAATTATTTGTTAAAAACTTCATTAGCTTAACTAATATAAAATATTTAAATTCATTTTTATTTGTATGAGTTTCTAGTAGTTCCTAATAAAAGTTATATATATATATATATATATATATATATATATATATATATATATATATATATATATATATATATATATATATATATATATATATATATATATATATATAAATAAGTAAATGCTCATGTTATTGAAAAATTATAGTATAAATAAAGGCATAAGTAAGAATTTAATAAACCAATGACAGAACTACAAGAAACCACTAAAATTATTTTAGGGCATTAAGTCTTTTTAGATTTGATTTTATCATTGCTAGATTTAACATCAGTATCTTTTTTTGATTTTCCTTTTGTTTCTTCTTTTTCTTTTTCTTGTTCTTTATTCTGCAGTTTGTTGTTAATAAGATTATGAAGCGCAATAACAGAACGTATCACTGAAGCTAAGTAGATAACAACCATTTGATCATTGGTTTTAACAGTTGCTGATTTAATAAAATTTCCTACATTTAAATTAGGAAGTAAATTAAAAATATCTTGTAGTTGATACATGATTGTATGATTCGGAGGTAGCTTTCCGCTAATGACTTGTTCTAAATATAAAAAGATATCTTGCAAATGTGCGTGTAGACCCTTCAATGAGTTTAATTGATTAGTAACTTGTTGAGATAAAGTTCCAACAGTCATATTTCGAATATCTCTGAAAAAGAAAGAAAAAAATTAACTTTGAACAAAAATCTTTCAAATAGTAACAGAAAAAATAGAATTCAAAAAACCTTAATAAGTGCTCCACTCCAACTTCCTCTGCTTCTTCTGCTCCTATTTCACTTGGAATATGTTCAAAAGTTTTAGATGTTGGTGTCCCATCCTTGATTAAAGATAATAGAGTAGTACAGAAAAAATAAAAATGAAAAAAAAGAAAAAAAAAACAACTAATTATAAATAAATTAACAAATATTTTGTATTATTATTACATTACTATTCTATTTAAAATGTTAAAATTTGTATTTTAAACATATATTACATGCCAAATGAGGTTAATACACTGAATTTAGAACACTTAATATTATTTAAACTACATCCATTTAGTTAAATCAGCTGCATTCAAAAAAAGCAAAGTCAACATTAATTCAGAACTGTAAAAAAAAAACTGGGAATGTAAATTTTTATACTACAAATATAACTTATAATTTACATTATAAATAGTTTACACAAATAGAACACAATTTTTCATTATCATAGATTATTTTCCTTTAAGTGATAATTTAAATATCATGAAAATTTATTTACAATTATTAATAGGTTCTGTAGAAAATATTCACTAAATATTCAAAAATATAAATATTCAATTTTATTGTTACCTTGAAAATTACATGTTTTTTTATTTCAACAAGTAAGTTAAATAACTTACATCGTGTACTTCTTCAACAGCAATGTATGCTTCAGTTGGTAAACCTAATGCTTTTGGTTTTGCATCAATTATCACTAATACCTAAGATATAAAAACAAGTAAGATAATAATTAAAAAAATCATAACGTTTTTTATAAATATAGAACACATTAATGTCCACATTTTCAATAAAATATGTTTTTATAATTGTATTTTTATGTACATATGTTTGCATATATACATTCATCAGTAAATGAAATTTTACTAATGACATCATACTGAAATAGACACTTGTGGGGACTCAAGTACATATATAGATAAAATATTTGATGTTAGAGATAAAATGTTTGATGTTAGAGATATATGACAAACATTTGACAAAAAAAAAAAAAAAATTGAAATTTATTTATGTTTATTTTTATTTGTATGTTGAAGTTTTTGTTGGTCAAACAATGCGACACAATTTTAATTCACTTTGTTGATGCGTATTATTTATGACAAGCTGTATTTATTTTTAATTTGTTATATGGTTTTGCTAATTTTGTATTTAAGTTGAAATGTATAAATGCTTAAAGTTGAATTTTCTTTACATTAAGGACCTAAAACTATAAACACTTTAGAAACATTTCAGACTTTATAAACATTTTAGACTTTAACAATTAAAGATTTTAAAGAATTGAAAATCTTATTATATTTAATACATAAACAAAATAAAATTAAATAATACAAAAATATTAGGCTTGTAATTAACTCTCATTAACTCTCATTAGTGATTAGATTTAATTTATCTTAAATCAATAAAAATTGTTAACTTAAAATTGATAGTTATATATTGATAGTTATATATTATATATGATAGTTATATAAAAATAGTTAACTTAAAAAAAAACTAAAAAAATAGTTTGACTTTATGTTATTAAACCTCCTTTTTTAACCAAAACTCCATTTTTCATCAGAGCTTGTGATCTATTTCAGATTAACGTTATTTCAAGTCAAGCTATTAATAGAAGCATTAGTTGTTACCATAAAGCTTTGTTGAGTTTTTGTTAAAAAAAGCAATGATTTGATTAAAAATATGTCAAATAAAATACTTTAAAGCATAAAGTATTTTTTTATTTACAAAGTTCAGTAAGTGTTATAAAACAAAAATTGATACACTGAAGTTTTTTTTTAGTTGACCAAGTAATAAAAACAGTTGACCATCAATTCAATGTGTTAGCTGGCCAAATTGACCACCTATCTACTTTTTCATTTTGTGCACTCTGTTTATAATAGCATATTATTCTTTCTTTAGCTAAATAATGCAAAAACTACACACTAATAAAAGCAAACAATATATATATATATATATATATATATATATATATATATATATATATATATATATATATATATATATATATATATATATATATATATATATATATATATATATATATATATATATATATATATACATATATACATATATATATATATATTTAGTTTATATAAGTGTATGGAAAAAAGCCATTTCAAAGTAAAGTAAATGATAATTTGTCAGAAAACTGTTGGATAACACCTATTAACACTTTTTTTAAAACTATAAGCATTTATACTAAAATATTTTTAAATATAAGTATGAATATCAAATTTAGATAAACACTATGATATCACACTGAAATAGCCTGCTGAGGGGCAGCATCAACTATCTTATAGCCTGCTGCTGCAAAGGAGTACTGCTACACTAAATGAGAGTCTAGCATGGGTAGCAATCTTTTTTTTCATAATTCTTAATTTTTTTCTTTTTTTTCTTCCTGAAAAAGCCATATGCTATAAAGATTAGCAAAACTTGCAATTTCAAAAAGCAATTGCTTGAAATTGATTTATATGCCATAGTATATATATATATATATATATATATATATATATATATATATATATATATATATATATATATATATATATATATATATATATATATATGGGTATTACCATTTTTAAATTACGTAACATGCGCAACAACTTTATCAAATATTTGCCTATTTAAAGTGTAAATTAAACTTTTAGCTATTTTATATGAAAGCTGTTAGTCTAAAGAATAAAATAGGCTAAAAAATTATAAACTTATTACTGAAAATGCCACTTAACTTATGTTACATGGAAAACAAGGTAAGAATTGCTTCAACTTTTAGGTCAGATTTCTGCGAATCAGTGAAGGGGTTTGATTAGAAACAAAATGTTGAGAATTCTAAACTAATTAAAAAAATATATGAAAATTTATCAGAGGTAACCGGCTAAGGAAAATAAACTTGTTTTTTTGATACTATATATTTAACTTACATTACATTACCTATGTTACTGTGCAATTATTATCGTGAACTTTTTATATCTATTATTAAGAGTTAGAGTTATGTAACAAAGAATTGCAAAAGTATTGAACTCATTCATTTAAAATAATTAACAAAAATAAAATTTTAAAAACTAGTGGCACTTTTCCTGAGTGATTTTTCATAACACTATAAAATTGAAACAGATTTTCTGCAAGACTAAGAGCAACTTTAAAAAATTACTTAAGTAAGACAACTTTGTTTGTACTTATTAGGTCATTTAAATAAGAAAACCTTTGGTTTGTTGACATTTTTACTTACACTTCTTATGTTTATATGTATTGCCTTATTTTCATTAAGTTGAATGCTGCAGAGTATTTACATTTAAATCTCTTGAAATATTTTTAACGTAAAAACTGCTATAACAGTTAAGAAGGGAGGGGGTTCAGGTATAAGAGATCGTTTGTAACAGGAGGGAAGGGGTTAAGAATTTACAAGTATAGGGTGGCGTGCTTTATGAATGACCCCCTTAATTGCATTTACAAACAATTTTAAAACAAAAATAAAAAAGGTTTTAACTGATTTTTTTTTATATTCGGAGAATAGCAAACTATTTTTTTTTTTTAAATGTTTAAATAAAAATATACAATTCTTATTTTTATTTATTTATGTATATTTATATATCAATCAAAATAAGAATACATAAACAAATAAAAAATTAAATATAAATATTTTTAACATTTTTATTATAAATTCTTCTAATATAAAAAGTTTCACTTAGAACCTTGTCAAACCGACGTGACAAAATAAGAATTATGTAAGGGAGAGCTGGGTTGGTTGTCACACAGGGTTGGTTGTCACAGAGTTTATTTCAGGAAATGTAGATAAGGTTTAGAACTTCAAAATCATACAATGAAAATGTTATATAAAAAAAATATTTTCACAGTAATTTTTAGCTTTTTTTAGCGTGTAGAAAAAAGTTATTTGTTTTTAGAGGTTTATGATATGAAAAAGTTAAATTTCACTTACTTAGAAATTTTCTTTTACCAAACGAAAATTAATTTATTGTGCTTTGAATGTACATTTTAAAAGTTTTTTATTCATTTGAGTAATTTAATCCACAAAAAATTCTCATGAAATTCATACGCTTTTATGTAAATTTATAGGTGTCTTGCAACTGACATAGAAGGGGTTGTTTGTCACAAAATATATGGGGGTGGTTTCACAATTGTCTCACTCCGTGCGTTGCAAACTAAACGCCACTTTTAGATTTTTTTTTTTTTTTTTTCAATCTTTAAATTTTCAATCTTACAATCTTTTATATTTATATTTAATGTATTCTTGTACTTTTTTGTCATAACCTTAACAGGTTCTAATTGGTATGGAGTTGCCGACATTTTAAAATTTTCATTATCAAAAATCAAATGTAAAATAAAATGATATTTCCTTTTTATCCGTATCCAATTCAGCAAATTTAGCAATTTAAAATAAATCAACGTAATCAAAAAATTTTTATAATAAAAAAAGTTAACAATTCATCAAATATCTCTAATTAATTCTGTCAGTTTACGAAATTAATTGTTAATAAATACTTTTTTTCGACGAGAAAACAAAAAATATCATAGTGTAAAAATAGCCAAAGTTAGAAAAAAGTTCCCATTGTTTAAATAAAAATAAGTAAGATTAGTAAAATAAGTAAGATATATTCAGAATATATAATACTGCGCTCTCTTGCACAAAAACAAGAGACCGTATACATAATGTTCTATATAATGTAAAACACTCGTATGAAAATCAAAAGATTTGTAAGTAAAGCTTTAATATTTGTTTTAATTTAAAAAAAAAAAGAATTATAAGATATATAAATCTAAAAATTATTAAGATATCGGTAAAAAAAAAAGTTCCTCCTATGAAATAAAAACCTTTTATTATAATTGCAAAAGTTGTTTTGCTGTATGTTAAAAAATTACTACATCGTACTTTTTGAATTAAAGTAGAAAAACTCAGCTTTGTTTAATTACACTTTTCTTTTGTTAAAAATCTACCATGACGTCAAATGCTAAAACTTTTATGAATTAAACGCGCTTCAAAGGAATCGCCAAAGTCTGTAGATTGCGACGTATAATTTAAAGACTCCAAGTTATTGAAAAAAATGGAGAAGGCAAGCTTCGGCTAAAACAACAATATCAGTTTTTCTCGGTATGCATTCATTATTTTTTTTTAATCAAAAAAACTTGGTTCAAACTTTTTTTTTAACATTATCTTTAATATGAACACAATATGAGTTGGGAGTTAGGGATCCCTTTAAGGTATATTTAAATAAACTTTAATTCAGATAAAACTCAATTTTATTCGGCCAATCGTTATCGTAATAATTTAGATCTTCCTATATTTATGAATGGTAATGTACTAGATGAGTCATCTACCATTCATCTTCTAGGATTAACTCTTACTTCTGATCTTTCTTTTAAACCGTATATCAAATCCATTGCAAAATTAGCATCTGCTAAGGTTGCATCTCTTTATCGAGCTCGACACTTTCTTACTCCAGATTCTATTCTCTATCTCTATAAATCTCAAATCCGTCCCTGTATGGAATACTGTTGCCACATCTGGGGCGGATCTTCTAATGATGCTCTTTCTCTTTTAGACAAGGTGCAAAAACGAATTGTAAACATAGTTGGACCTGCTCTTGCAGCCAATCTCCAACCTTTGTCACATCGTCGTAATGTTGCTTCTCTTTCTCTTTTCTACAAATACTATAATGGGCACTGCTCTAAAGAGCTAGCGTCCCTTGTGCCATCTACTAAAATTCACTCTCGTGTTACTCGCCATTCAATTAAGTCTCATCCTTTTTCTGTGACTGTTCCTAAGTGCTTCAAAAACTCTTATTCTTCTAGTTTTTTTCCTCGAACATCAGTTCTTTGGAATTCGCTTCCTTCATCTTGCTTTCCTGATTCATATAATTTGCAATCTTTTAAGTCATCAGTCAATCGTTATCTTGCTCTACAGATTTAGTCTTTTCTCTTCCAGTAACTTCCAACTCTTATAGTGGTTGCTTGCAGCCTTGTTGGAAGTGAAGATGATAAAAAAAAAAAAAAAAAAAAAAAATGTGTCTACATCAATATTATTTTGATAAAAGTTGACAAAAAAGAGAATAAAATTTGACTACTTTTTTCATTTTGGAATGTGGAATTGTCCGCATATATATATTTTGTCATCCCCAATAAAAAGGCTTAAATTCAAATATAACCATTAATAAATAGACAGCGAGTCTGTAAAATAGATTTTTTATTTGTCCTAATTAATCCACTTTATATGTATTTACTGCCTTACCCTAACTGAATATAATAAAGTGTATGTTTATGGCCTCTAATCACTAAGAAAGCCTCTATTAACTATGTAGTCATCAGTGACATTACATTGAAAGTAAAATACGCCAAGAAAAACATTTAAAACTTCAATATTAATTAAAATATACATACTGAATTTGTATTAAATCTTCTTATAAGCTCATTAATACGAATGTCATTTGAATGCAGCTTTGGTCCAGTGTGATACCATCCTATAATTCTTTCTTTAGCTAAATAATGCAAAAAAACCAAACTAAATTAAAAGCTTTAAATAACTCTGATTTATAATATTATAAATCAAAACAAACACAACTAAGTTTTACTTGTTATTATTACACATAATTGCATTTATCAAATGAACTCCACATCATTTACGGAATATATTTTACACCACTTACTGCAAGCATGCCACATCACTTACTACATAAACTTTACACCACTTACTGCAAGCACACCACATCACTTACTACATAAACATTACACTACTTAGTCCAAGCACACCGCATCACTTACTAAATAAACTTTACACAACTTACTGCAAGCACACTGCATCACTAAATTAACTTTACACCACTTACTGCAAGCACACCGCATCACTTATTACATAAACATTACACCACTTAGTGCAAGCACAACACATCACTTACTACATAAAGTTTACACCACTTACTGCAAAGCACTTGCTACATACACTTCACACTACTTACTGCAAACATTTTTTTATTTTAATTTTTAAGCCAGAACAACTCATAACAAAAGTATTTAAAAAAATTATTCTGCCCAACCTTATAAATATATTAATGAAAGCAACAATATTCAGGAGCTACATATGCAACAGCATTGAACATTTCAATAATGAAGGGATTTATATCTTAATTTTATGATTCATGCAAAAAAAAATTCTATCATTTTAAAGTGACTTAATATATATATTTAAAAATTATCTTATGGATAAATATATATGGTTGAAACAGTTGCATTTGCAGCTGCTAATAGAATTCTAGTACAATAAGAGACTTTTTTTATTATAAAAAAGTTATATTTAAATAGCCGGGGCAAAAAGACAAATTTGGTCTTATTACTAATAACTATTAAACAGATATTCATAAATTAAATTTCAAAAATATTTATATCAAAGTCATGTAAGTAAAAAAATAATTTAACTTAAATCTCAATAAAAAGCAAGCACGGACACTTTTGATTGTAAAACTTGTAATTTTTTGTTTTTAAACAAATTTAACAAATTTAAATTAAGTTGGGAGTAAACAGAAAACAATTGAGAAAACAATTAAGAAAGCAATTGACAGAAGACTTAAAAAACTGTATGTATCAAGAACACATAAAGACTGATGTGTATGTGTCTGTGTGTCAGGAAAACATAAAGACAGAAGAGAACTTCAAAACATCGATGTTGAATTGAAAAAACTAGATAAATTTTTATAGAGCAGAACATTTACATACAAATGCATTTTTGATCTTGTCTAAATAAGATATATATATATATATATATATATATATATATATATATATATATATATATATATATATATATATATATATATATATATATATATATATATATATATATATATATATATATATATATATATACATATATATATACATATATATACATATATATATATATACATATATATATATATATATATATATATATATATATATATATATATATATATATATATATACATATATATATATATATATATATATATATACATATATATATACATATATATAGATACATATATATAGATACATATATACATACACATATATATACATACATACATACATATATATATATATATATATATATATATATATATATATATATATATATATATATATATATATATACATATATATAGATACATATATACATACACATATATATACATACATACATACATATATATATATATATATATATGTATATATATGTATATATATATATAAATATATATATATATATATATATATACATATATATATATATATATATATATATATATATATATATATATATATATATATATATATATATATACATATATATATATATATATATATATATATATAAATATATATATATATAAATATATATATATATATATATATATATATATATATATATATATATATATATATATATATATATATATATATATATATATATATATATATATATATATATATATATATATATATATGGTTTCCATGAAAGGTCAGTAGGGAATGATAATCTAAGAAGATATTGAGAGGTTTCATTATAAATGTAACAATATTGTGATAATTAAAAAGATGTACACACATAATTTAATAAACACATATATAACCAAAAATTCAAAAAAACTGCAAGCATTAATAACAATCAATATGCTATATCTCAGTAATAACAATACAATGTGTAGGTTTTAACAATATATTTTGTTACTAAAGACAAAAAATAAAACAAAACAAAACTCTGTAAGACAAAAAATAGAACAAAAAATTATTTTAATTCAAGTGCTTCAGAAAGAATTTCATTCATAGTCATTTAAAAATGGTTTTGTTTAGTTTTAAATTGATGTTGTGTAAGATAATTATTTATTACAAAGAAAAAAGGCAACCTTAGCAGATACTAACTTAGCAATAGATATATGATTTCTTTAAACAGTGCAAGATTTTTCAAGATGACATTCAACAGTGTGTTGTTAAAATTAAATGTAAACAGTCTCATCATCATAAGCTGCACCTTTTTTCTACTAATTCGAGCATGGTAATTGCTAAAAAGAGCTATCATATATTGTTACATCAATATAAACTCAATCACATTTGACTTGTCATTCAACAAATTTCCATCCTTTATCTGCCCCTTCATAGTAATAAAAAGTTTCATTAATCTAGTTTTTTTTCACTCACATACAGGGATGCAGAGTCCCAAAAAGGACTCCAGATTTAAGAGTCCCAAAAAAATTATTTCTTCCTAGTTTTTGGTATTTAGGAGCTCTAAAAATATAAATAGGGCTATAAACTACTTATGGAAAAAAAAATTAGACTTTTAGGTTAAAAAACAATTACATTTTGAAGCTGGAGTCATTATGTATAACGGTGGCAATGATAATGTATAACGTATGTTATATGTAACGTATTAACGTATGTTATAAAGCAATGTATAACGGTGGCAATGATAAAGTCCAAGAATAAAACCTTGTAGTACCCCAGAAGTTACAGAAATAAAAGGCAGTGCCTATTAAAGACAACTTTTATACTACAAATAAAGATTTTTACTTCAAGAAATCTTATGGAGAAAACCATTGCAGAAGACTTTAGGAATAGCCTTTAATATGTCAATAGCAATTGCCTTAGCCACACGGCTTTTGTCTAATGCAAACAAAGACCTTTCTGTTATTTGCAGTTAACAAGTCAGCAGTAGAACAAAAGGATCAAAAAAGATTGGACTCGTTAGTACTCGTAGACTCAAGATGAGATATAGGAGCTTGTTAACTAAAGAGTCTCATTTAGTCAGACAATAATTGGATTGACCAAAAAGATCACAGTTTTGAAATAAGGATTAATGTTACTTTATAGATAAATAAAGATTATTTTTTCATAACAAAGTCAGGTCATGTTATGATCATTGTGATCACCCTGTTACTGGTAACATTTAATCTAGTACAACTAACCACATGTCCTGATACCTTGTATGACTTTAATATAACGACTTTCTTTGCAGATTAGTTAAACAAACTTATTTTTTTTTGTTCTTTCAAATGCAAAAATATTTTCATTCCACTTAAGAATCTCTTTAAATAAAATTACAGATATTTAAAAAAATAACATACCATTTACTTTTTTAAACATAGAAGCCATAAGCTCCAAATAATCGTGGTCTAAAAACCAAACACTTTGATCTTTTTCATCTTCATCAAAAGGCACTATGAATAAAATAACAAAAAACTTAGAAATACTTTTATTATATTAAAATATAAACCTAAAAAATCAACTTACTTAAAAAACTATTTATTTAAAAAGAAGACCAAGAAAATGCTTGACAGAAAATTTGAAAATTGGGGAGAAGTATCTTAATCAAATGATAACAGGGAAATTTTTCTGAAATCTTATAAACAGAGGTTGTATTAAAAGAAGGGAGTGGGATTATGTCTCCAGATGTAATAAGTGGGTATTTCTTTAAAAAAAAGGATCTTTTGAGTGTTAATAAACAGAGGGATGGATGAATTCTCTCAATGTACAAACAGAAGAAAATCAACAATATCCAAACAGTATTTTTTACCAACTTTAAAAACAAAATATAAACATAATAATTTATCAAAACAAATCGTTAAAAACATTCTTTATTGAATCATTATCTTCATTATGCTCCACTTAAATTTTGATCTGACACCATGTTACATAAGAAAGTATTTTTTACATAACAAATAATTTCAATGGCTTATAACTAAAATCTCCAAACTCAAACTAAGCTTTAAATTATTAACAGAAGCGCCATCTATGATAAAATCAATCAGTGGAAATATTTTGATAAAACTAAATATAATCTGGTTTTTGAAAAACTAAACATGATTTACATAGTTTTACTGATATTAAATTAAATTATGGCAACAAAAAAAAAAAATCTTTAACAAATGAAGTGATTGCTATCCTTTTTAGCTTAAACTTCTTTCAATGGATGATTGATGGAAAGAAAATTAAGTATATACGACTTATCAAATGCCTGCAAGCTAACGTATCAATGTTAAAAACAGCATTCCAACTATGGAATTTAATAGAACAAAGAGCAAAATTTAAATTTTTGATGGAAGAGAAAATTTCTAGAGGAGTGAACAAACTAGCTGTGGAAAATATATTAGCATTAAATACTATAAATTGGTGGAACCGTGTTGTTTTGACAAATGGGTCATTCCAGCCCAATTCAATTCATGCCCGGCACCATGCCACCTCAGATTTTGATGATTCTTGGTACACAAACTTAAATAAATAAAGGAAAACTTCACTCCAACTTTTGGTGTCTAACTCCTTACAGTTTCAAAGATATGGATATTAAGTCATAATCTCATTTTTTTTTACTGTTTCAGTGTCATTTATTTTTTAAGCTAATTGCATTACACAAATAACTTTAACTTATGAAATACTTGCTCAATAGTGTTAAAAATTTGTAAGTAACTATTTTTTAGGGAGAGAAACTCAAAAATGATTTCTAAAGCACTAAAAAATTAAAGCTTCAGTATTAAAATTCGATTTAAAAATGGTGTAACACTTTTTATAGGTTTTCTGATGCTGTGTACAAAAAGAAGTATATCTTAAGATGAAAAGATATGATCATGAAATTTTTTCCTGTTTCAATATATAACGAACTCCTTATTACAAAAAAACTGTGAGGTTTTTTTTTTTGAATTTGATATATTTGCATTGGAAGTTTTCAAAATAAAAAAAAAAAACTAAGAAAAATTGTTATTTTATAATAAAAAAAATTATTTACATTTATTTTTTTGCATTTTTTTTCAAAGGTTTTAGAATTTCAGGTAGAGTTCTAATATATGAACTTGTTTGGATTAAACATTAAAGATCTTTACTTTATACAATTTTTAATTTAAATCATTAAATGAAGGATTATTTATTTACGAATCTTTAAATAATAATTATTTTAAAATTATTTCTTACAGAACTAAAAAATAATATAAAAATATGAATGATAATTTTGTCACAAACAAACATATGTGAAATCCAATAATATCAAGAAAGTTTGTATATAATGTAGAAAAAGACTTAATAGTTGGTCACTCTGGCAATGAAATTGATGAAAATACAATGGTTTGCTTACACCATGAATATGTTTACTTAAAATGTTACTCCAGAATCCACATAACTTGCTGCGATCCATTTAATTTACACAATGGAAAAAGAAGAAAAGGTATTATTAATTAACTATGAAACTTTTATTGTAGTTATATATACTTGATTTTTTTTTTAAAAAAACTCACTAGTTTACAACTTGCTGAAAAAATGAATACCATTGGTATTAATGTTATTCCTGGAGAAAAGACATTTCCATCAATTAAAATTAAATTGATTTCATTTAAGGATGATGGACCAGGAGAACTGACATGCAGCCAGATTTATGAAGATAAAGATAATGAAGTTACTTTAAATGAATTGTTAAAAGAAAACCTCAATTCTTTTTTGAGTACTATGAATATAAGTCCTCTCAAAATGCATGCTGTGAATACTCACTCGGTAAAAAGAAATTATTACATGTTCAAAAGTCAAGTTAGGTATTGCAAGAACTTTAAATATAAATCCTGAGCAGTCAAACCAAGATTAAAACCAATAAGATTCCCTCAATAAAATATTTAAGGAAGTTAAACATAAAGCAAATGACATGGATATACAAATATGAAAAATAAAATAAAAAATGTTAATTTCCAATCGGAATCAAAAAATTCAATTAATAACACTGGTTCCAATATTTTGGTCTAACAAATGTATAGAAAAAGAATTTAATGTTACTAACTATATGGAGCAGATATCACGCAAACTGCTGCAGAAAAATGGTATTTTATCTTCCCCTGAAAAAAAAATGGAAAAAAGATATCTCAAGAGACTTTAGATAAAATTATTGAATTTTATTGTAATGATGAAAATAGCAGGCAAATGTCTGCTAAAAAAAATTTTGTGAGTATATTTCGAAGATCTCATATGCTTTTGATTCTCTCAAATCTAAAAGAACTGTAACTTTAAAACCAGTTATCCTGATATAAAGACTTGTTTTTCTAACTTTTGCTCACATCACCCAAAATGGTGCATTACAGTAGAAGCATTTGGTACGCATACAGTGTGTGTGCACACACCATCAAAATGTGAAGTTAATGATTAGTGCAGTTGAATTATCAAAGGATTATCATGAACTTATTGATATACTTTTTTGTAGTAGGGCTAATAAGAATTGCATGATACATTGTTGCCCTTTGTGTCTAGAAGATTCTATATTAAAACATTATGATGAAAATAAATTATACTTTCATAAAGATATTGATGAAAGTGATGATTATTGTATAGATTACAAACAATGGAAGACAACAGACCAATCTGAGCTAATAAGTCTAACAGAAATCAGAAGTAACTTCATTAATACTCTAATAAATAAGTTACAAAAACTTACTGTTTGTTCTTACATAGCAAAAAGTCAAGCTGCTTTTTTAAGGAAATTAAAAAATGAGTTAAATAGTACTGAGGTCATAGTTGTTTGTGATTTCTCAGAAAATTATGAGTTTGTTGTACAAGATGAAGTACAAAGTTTTCACTGAAACAAAATTCAAGCAACATTGCATCCAACAGTAGTTTATTATAAATTAAATAATATCTTTTCAATTCGTTTCATCTCAGATGATTTGCTGCATGATGTAAATATGGTATATCATGTGATGAAGTTAACAATTGAATATATTAAAAATAAAATTTCTCATCAAATAGAAACTGTTCGTTACTTTTGAGATGGGTGTGCTGGCCAGAACAAAAACTGCAAACACTTTATAAATATATGCCACCATGAACAAAATTTTGCTATAAAATGTACATGGTCTTTCTTTGCAACAAGTCACGATAAATCATCCTGTGATGGTATTGGTGGGACTGTAAAAAGACTAACTTCAATTGCTAGTTTTCAGAACAACAACAAATCATATACTTAGAGCATCTGCAATGTTTTATTTTTGCCAAAATAAAATCATAGAAATTAATTTTTATTATTCTAAGGAGTCAAACAAGATCCAAAGTGAAATGGAGCAAAGAAATGCAATTGCAAAAACATTACCAGGCACTCGCAGCTTTTCAAAAATTTTCAAAGTGATGAGATTATTAAAGAATGCTTGTTTAATATAACCAATGGAGTGTTAGTATGTTTAATATATGATAACAATCCATAGATTGGACTAGTTGAGGATATTGATGTTGAAAATGAAGACTTTTAAGTTAGATTCATGCATTTTACCCTTCAAGATCATATTGTTGGCCTTCTAGAGATGATTTGTGCTAAGTTCCATCAACAAACTTATTGTTAATGATTAACATTCCAACCACTGTCACAGGAAGACAATACAAAATCAGTGAAATTGATCACCTCTAAGCATTAAAAAAAGCTGAGCAAACTTTAAATTAGAGAACCAATATTTTATGAAGCTGTTAATTGTTAAAGATTGTTAATTCATAATTTTTTTTACAACTATTAAATTATTTCCATGGTTCATTTTTTTAATTTTGACATTTTTTGTGTTTAGTATTATAAAACTTCAAACGCAAATAAATCTGATTTAAAAAAGAAAAACCTTTGAGTTTTTTTGTATTATGGCATTTGTTACAATTAGAACATTAGAAAAAAACTTCAGAATCATATATTTTAGGCATCTCAAGGTAAACATTTTTTTTGTCAAAAACCATTAAAAAAATATTACGCCATTTTGAAATTGAACTTTAATATAGAAGCTTTAGTTTTTTTTAGTGGTTTAGAAACCATTTTTAAGTTCCTCTCCTTAAAAGTTAGTTACAAATTTTCACTACTATTGAAATAGTATTTCATAAGTTAAAGCTAGTTGTGTTATGCAATTAGCTTGAAAAATAGTCAAAAAAGAGGTTGGAACTAAGTATCAATGAAACTATAAAGACTCAGACATTAAAATTTGGAGTGAATTTTTCTTTCATTTATATAAGCTTGTATTCTAAAAATCATCGATATCCAAGACGGCACGGTGGCGAAAATTTTTTTTTTTGGTTGGTTTGAGATGGAATGACCCTAACCTAAAATAAATATCACTAATAACTGATAAAATTGTATATTATTTGACCTTATTTTATTACTAGGTGTTAAAAAAAGAAAATATAAATAAATGACAAAAGAATGACTTTTAAACAATGATTATTTTTTTAATGTATTATTCTTGGGAAAGATTTAATTCTTTTATAATAACATTGTAATAATCAATTAATCCTAATAACATTGTAATAATCTGTTAAAATTTAATAAAAAAGTATAAGAATTTAAAAAAAAAGTTTTACCGATTTCTGAATGAATAAATGACCATGTGATGCTTGCTATCCAGGAGTCCCATCTGTCATAACAATTGTTAGGACTCCAGGACTATATAAATTTTATAATAGTTTATGAAAGATTTGTAACTAACTCTTTTTAACTAAATAAGTTATTTGATTTTATTAACTCTATATATATAATTAACTCTATAAGTTAATTGATTAAAATTTTTTTACCCAACAGTTATATAACTTTAAACCAGTAAAAGCTCTCTGGCTTATAAATTATTCAAGAATGTGCAGCATGTTTATGCTATACATCGCCTCTAGCAGACATTTTTTTAAAAGAATATAAGAGGCAAATCACAGCATATGCGGTACACAAAACCTTTGGTGTAAACTGATAACTAGATGCCGAATTATGCTTAGGCTAGGGTTGCGATTGTCCCAGTTTTTCTGTAGGAGAATATTAATTTTAATTAGTTTAGCGCATGCTTTCCTACATAAAAAGCTGGACAACATTAGCTTAGACACAAATATTTACACACTCAAAACCTAGTGCAGCTGTGGCGCAGTGGTTAGAGTTCTGGCTCAGAACCATAAGGATTAAAAACGAAGAGGTCTTTTTCGACACCTGTGTTGATGCCAAAGTAAATGAAAGTATTTTTTTAACACAGTTTCCTAATGATTTTAACTAGCAGATATGGTTCTACTAATAAAATATTTTTTAAATCTTTTTAAACACAGAAAGTATCATTTTACAAGTCTAACAGTTGAAGTCTATAAAATGTGTCTGAGCACATCGCCAGAATAAAATTCTTAATATTTTTTGAGTCGCTATAATTTATTCTTTAAATAAAATAAAAAGGCATTACAACATTTTAGTTTAATTACGCGTCTATTTTACAAGTTATAAAGATTTTAGTAACTACCTTTTGTGGGTTATTTAACTAATTATACAATTTTGGGAAAGGTATAAAAAAGGAGAAGGCCAATAGGGGAGAAACAAGTTGAGTGTGGTAATGAAATTCTGAATTTTTTGCTACCCAGGTGAGCACTCACCACTTGTACAATTGAAGTTAACAAGTTTGATATATAAAGTATATCAGTAAAAATACCTATAAACTAAAAGAAATACTTATTTTTTGAGCAAACAAACAAAATCAAAAATAAATTTTAATTTTTTACAGCATAATTGAAATTTTATTTAGTCTACTCTAGCATTTTAGGGACAATTTCATCACTAATAAATCTAGTTAGTTGACTCAAAATTAGAAGAAAGAAATTCAGTGTTCAGAGTCCATTTTTAGACCCCTGAGTCCAAAGTCATTGAAAATTGATAGAACTTTGCATCACTGCTTGCTATATATTTTTATATACTTTTTCAATTAATTGCTTTTAATAAACTTGATACTTCAATAAAAGCCTTGGGGCTTTTAGTTAAGTAAAGGGTAAAGATGGTGTCTCGATAAAAATACTCATCTTGGGCAGATGTTGAACATGTCCGGCTAATGTCTTGTAGAAGGCCTCCTAGGTAAAGACTTACAATGTAAACAGATTCTATCTGTTGACCAGCTTTGCACCCCTTCTTTATCTATTAGGGTGGTACAGATATATTTTTAATACATACATCATTTCCAGTTTAAGATGTTAAATGCTGGATCTTCTTGACTTAATGCATGGGTTTTGCTTGTGCCTCTGTTTTTAATACTAGGCAACTCATTCTGTTTTCTCCTAATGAGGGTTCATTGATTCCATCAATAGCTGTAAAATGTCAGAGTACTAAAAGTGCTGTGTTGTGCATGGATGGTGTCGCTGTTTGTACTTTTTGTGTGCATTGTCGAGGCCACATTTAGAACCCTTTGTTAGAGCTTAGGGTTTATTAATAGTGATGAGGCTATACCTTGGACTATTAAATAGTGTACTGAGTTCCATCTATGCTTTGAGTCAAGTTCTTTAACAAATATAAAAAAATGATTAAAGTATTAAAAACTGTAAAACACAAAAAACCATTGTCATCACCAAGTTCTCTAATCCTATCATTCACTCTGTTGCCTTTCTCATTGTTCTACATGCTCTCTTTTATCTCAAGACTGCACTATTTTTGATGTTATTTCTGATCAAATTGACCAGCCCTTTCTCTTTATCCTTTAACCGATATTGTTGTAGGTGATTTTATTGCTCATCACACTGAATAGCATGGCTCTAGTGTCAGTGACTCTACAAATGTTTAAGTCCACAACTTTCGCATTTCTCAATTTCTAACTCAAATAGTGAACTTTCCAACTTGCTTTCCAGACAATCCGAATCAACTTATGTCTTGTTTCTGATCCTAGTCAGTACTTAGTTTCTCCACATTCACCTTTAGGTCCTACTGATCAAGGTTTGGTCTCTCTAAAACAATTATCTCATTCATCTTCATCATCTGAACCCACTATCATCCTACTTCTTACAACTACTTTAAAGCTTACTAGGACTCTTTCCATGATTTTCTTTGTGATGACCCCTTGGTAGAAATCTTTCCTGCTAATAAATGTGCTTCTTACAAAACTTCTTGAATTCAGGCTGGCATGGAATCTTTTATTACCTCTTGACAATTCAAAGTCAAGCCCCACTCTCCTCCATAGTTTACCTCTCATTGTGCTGCTGCAATTTCCAATCAAAACCATTACTTCCATATCTGCCAGCAAAACAATTCTCCAGAAAACAGTTGCCTGTTTAAACTATGTTAGTTGTCTGTTAGAAACTATTGTAAAAAGGTTTTGTCTAACGACAAAGCCCACTATTCTCAGGTCATAAAATCTTGTATTTCATCTCAAAAATTAGGCACTCGTGACTTCTGGAGAATCTTTAATAGTATCAATAAAGGCAAATCTGTTATTCCACCTCTCTTGTATGGTTCAGATTTTGTCACCTTACCTTATGACAAAGCTGAACTGTTTGCTGAGAACTTTTCATCAATATCTCTTGATTCTGCTAGTTGCGTACTACCTGATTTTGCCGACAAACAGGTTGATTGATTGCTTGACATTCGTATTACTCCAGCTTCTGTATCTAAAGTGATTTCTTGTTTAGATTATTCTACAGCTTGTGGTCCGGACAAGTGTTCTCCAGAGCTGTCATGAATACTTTCAAATCTATTTAACAAGTGCTTATCAGGGTCTTGTTATCCAGCATGCTAGAAAACAAGACCCTGATAAAAATTTATGGAAAATTCGTTTTAAACAAAAAGTGTATCGTCTTTAAAAGATGTTGAGGAAAAAATAAATAAATAAATACTAGTTAAGTTTTATTTTTGTATATATTGGTCTTTTAACCAAATTATAGTTTTGAAAAGTATAAGCTTTTCATTTCAATAATAAACTAAACTTTTTAATGCAGGAGCATTGTTACATTTCAACCAGGAATTTAAAACTACAAAAAATTTTAAGAAAAAATTGAAAACAAAACATTTTGTTTATTTTAATACCAGTTAATATTCAAAACTGATTATGTACAATACTTTTAAATTTCTATACATAGTTTTTTAAAGCAATGCTTCTTTATATATAGAGCATTGGAAGACAGTATGTCTAGATTTATACAGTAAGAAATTACATTGAAAATAAATCAAAACTAACAACATATTTTATAAACATATCAAGAAAATCTAAACACAAAAGAAAAGAAAAAATACATACAAGCCATTAGTAATCATTGTACATTAAATTATTAATGTCAAAATTTTGAAATAGGCCTGTGCATTTTGTTTAAGGTGTAGACATTAAATCAGGAAGTTTATACAAATACTCTATATTTAATGATTTGATTATTAGGAAAAATAAATTTTGTAAATGAAGTATTTTTTATAAAATTTATGAAAAATTTGTTATCATCAAGAATGTTTTCTATTTGTTCAATAGATAAGCTTTTTTGTAGAAAACTTAAAACAAAATTTAAACCAATGTTTAATAAATGATAATCATTGAAATATATTAAAATATTCAACAAATTAAAAATAAAATCTTTCATTGGACCAACAGTAGATGTATTGAGTTTGCCATACAAAAAAAATTTATCATCTTTTAAATTAGAATATGATAATAAACTAATCTGCAGAATTTGTATTATTGTTGGTTTTTTTTATTACTTTAATTAATTTTGTTTACTATATTTTTGCTTATAAAAATCTGAAACATGGTTATGTACAATACTTAAATGGTTAAAATAATAACTTAAGAGAAAGTTTTACATAAACTAAAGAGAATTTATTACATAAAATTAACAAACCTGCAAAACTATTAGCAATATCAAGAACTTTATTTCTGATAGAACCTAATAACACACCAACTACTCGTTTCTGATTACCAACTTTAGCCATTCTGTTAAAATGATCAACAACACTTAGCAATACCAGAGGGTGAACAACTACTTTCTCAATTGCATCCCGTGAGTTTAACAAAGTTTTTGAATGCTGTTCATCAAGAAGACCCATTTTAACTAATTTTATCTAAAAATTAAAACTATAGTTATACTTTTGAATTATATATACAGCTGGTCATAAATCATAAAAGATTTCTTCAAGTGTGTCACTTGTGCATATACATTAAATGTATATGCCAAGATGTGTAGGTATATATACTATGGCACAGTGGTTAGAGTTTTGGCTTAGAACCAAAAGGTTCGTGTTTTGTTACAAACTTTAGCAAAACTGGGATAATTTTGGAGAAACATCAAGTATTCTTGGAGCACCTCAATAACTATTAGTGGTTGTTCAAATGCAAAGCCAACGATAAGATTGAATATAAAAGCATTGTATAGAAAAATATAACATGAAAGTCGAATAAATTATATATATATATATATATATATATATATATATATATATATATATATATATATATATATATATATATATATATATAATTTATTTGACTTTCATGTTACAAAAGGGTTACAAAAGCCATCAAACAGTGAATTATTTAATAAATTTAATCATTTTTTGTATATTTTTTCAAGTTTTTTCAGTGAAATTATGTACAAAATTTATTTTATAGATCAAAATTAATGCACACTTTTGTTATACTCTGTACATACATACATACATACATACATACATACATACATACAAACATATTAAGTTTAACATGGCTCCACATATGGTTTATATGGGTTTCTGATATTCATTATGGAATGTCATTTGATACCACATTATGGAATGTCATTTAAATGACATTCCATAATGTCATTTAAATGACATTATGGAATGTTGAAGCAATTTTTACAAATGAGTGTCCTTCAAACCATTAATTTATTTGAATATTACTATTGTGATACAAAGAAGATCACCATCTAATGTTTATGGGTTACTTACTCTTAAGCACAATTAATTTGGGGGATAAGACATTGTGTGTGTGTGTGTGTGCGTGCGTATATTTAAATATACATAAAACATACATATGACATTTATCAAAAAAATAATTTATTTTGATTATTGAATTTTTGATTATTAAATCTTTTGCATAAAAAATATCTTTATTAGAGTGTACATTTCAAAAATCAAATTGAGAAAAATATATTAGTAAGATGTTAACTGAAATATATTAGTTTGGTACAAATTTAAATACACAGTAATCTAAACAAAATGCTTATTTATTAGATAAATATTAGAAGTTATACATTTTGAAGATTTTTATTGCTCAATAGGTTTTCAATGTGGATTATTTAAAAAAAATAACTTTTACTAATGTTTAACACATAAAAAATAGGTATTAAAAATTTATGCATATCCTGAAATTATAAAATTGAATTAAATAATTATGTTTAACAATAAATTTTACAAATGAAAGTTAAAAATAAATAATATCTACTTAAGTAATAAAAATATTCTAACATGCACAGTAAAAAAAATATGTTAATATTATTTTTAAATGATAATTTAAAAAAGGTATTAAAACTTTAATACTCAAACGCAATACATTTCTAGTTTTCTTTCGTCGCTATTTGTTTAGTTTTAAGTTTTATATAAATAACTAGTAAAATTAAAAAAAATAAACAAAGCAAAAATATCGATAAAAAAAAATATTTTTAGTACAAACTTAATTTCTGTTTCTTATATTAATCTAAGTTCATTTTACACTTTTTATTTATCGTAGATTCTTTGTTTTTATGCATCTCGTTTTATTTATTTTATTTTGAATTTTCTTTAATTTTTTTTATATTTGATAACTAATTTAAACTAACTGCTCATCAAATATAAAGAAATTAAAGGTAGGTCAAATAAAGAAAATATCTGATAAAAAATTTACATTCAAAACTTTATTAAAAACTGATATTAGCCTTAAAGAATAATTATTAGGAATAAAATGAAAAGTAATCTTATTATACTTGTGACTGCATTTAGTATTATTATACTAGAGATTTGCATTTGTTTAATTTATTGTAAACGCAAAAAATTGACTCAGCAAATTTACAACAGAATAAAACTCCCGTAAATAAAATCGGTTGAAATAAACTTTTTGAGCTTGAGCGGACAAACAAATTGTTTTTGATTGGATGTTCGATTTTCATCAAGTCTTAGACGCCATAATTTTACTGCAACTGAAGTCTATTCAATTTTAAAACTGCAACTGAAATTTTAGAATTAAATAGACTTCAGTAACAGACATTTTTAAAGAATTTAATCTATATAACTAAATAAATATTTCTACAATCGATTAACTCTTGTTTACATTATTGATAATTTTCTTTCTAAAAAGTTAACAAACAAGGATCTCATTTCAGGATTTTCCTAATGACATTCAAATTAACACTTTTGAAATTAAACTAAGAATGCGGAAATGGCTAGTGATTAATATACTCAATGCTTAGATCTACGTTTTGTAAGTTACCACCTAAAAAACTAATATATAGATCGTTTAAAAATTTTATATTTGATGTAATTACTTTTGGTAAGTTATTCAGCAAAGTTCTAAATTTGTATGCCTCTTTAAGTCTAAAATACTCAGAGGTAATTATAAAACAGTGGCTGATTCAGCATAAGGCGATGGGGGGTGAGCTGCCCACTGCGCTCTCTATGCCGGTCACTTGCCTCCCCCCCCCCTCCTAAAGTATAAATCTTTCATTACAAAAGTCTGCGTTTATACATGGAAGTACTATAGTACTTCCATGGATTATATTAAACGGAAATGGACAACTAGGTAACAACAAAACCCTTGTTTATACACCTGATTTATAAATTTGCATCCATTTATAGTAGAAAACAAAACGGAGGCTTTTTTTTAAAGAAAATATTTCTTATAACTCTAATCTACACAGCCAATGCCTTTTTAACATAGTTCGGTGTATCAAACTACTGTGACTGTACAGTGGCAGATGCTCATAAAACTAGGGGAGACCGGGGTTGGTTGCAACAGGGGTAAGATGCAACAATGCGTTTTAAAGAATAATTTTTACATATTATTTTTCAATTTTTTTACATTATATAACTATAATTATGACACGCAAGTTATAAAAAACTTATAGTAATAAACTTAAAAATTTAAAAGTTATTGATAATTGTTTTTTTTCTATATAAATTTCTAATTTTCGTTTCAATGTTTTTTTGGGTTTTACAAAAAACTAAGAAGTATATGACAATAATAAAATAATAGTAAGTTAAAAAAATCTTTTTCAAACACAAAAAGTAAAAAAAAATAGATTTTTTTAATATGGCTAATTGTATGCATTGATTAGAGTGATCATGATGCCTACGGGGTAAGTTGCATCAAATTGCTCGGGGTAAGTTGAATCACAAAAGAACTGCGGACTTTATTAATTTTACGCACTTTTCTAAATAATCGACTTTTTTTTAATAACAAGACAGCAAAGAAGTTTTTGAAAAAAAATTATAATTTTAAAGATAAGACTATGTAACGTACATATGTATGTTATATTTATAAAGCATATGTATATATGTCTAATAATATAAAAGATAAGTTTATATTCTATGTTTATATTTATATTCGAGGATTATATAATCCTCGAATATAAATATAAACATAGAATATAAACTTATCTTTTATATTCAAAGACATATATATATATATATATATATATATATATATATATATATATATATATATATATATATATATATATATATATATATATATATATATACATACATATATATATATATACATATATATATATATATATATATATATATATATATATATATATATATATACAGTGTGTATATATATATATATACAGTGTGTATATATATATACAGTGTGTATATATATATATACAGTATATATATATATATATATATATATATATATATACAATGTATATATATATATATATATATATATATATATATATATATATATATATATATATATATATATATATATATATATATATATATATATATATACATTTATATATATACATTTATATACATACATACGTAAAAGTTATAATTACATTATTAAAATATTATTATTATTAAGTACATACTTAAAACATTAATAGGTATATAAATAAATGTAGCAATTTAGACTAAATTATATAAAATGATTTTTGTAATGTGTTTTTTTATTGTTATGTTATTTAGAGGTTTAATAAAAATTGTAAATGCGAACTTACAAGAGAAAAACTGAAAAAGGACTTTATCCAAAAGAAGTAGTAATAGAGGCAGCAAGCCACGTTATTGATGGAAGAGTAACATCAGTTCGTGCATCAGCAAAAAAGTTTGGAATCCACTACTCGACTCTTTCTCGTTATATAAAAAAAGTTAAAAAAGCTGTTGATATGGGAATGCCACTACCTTATCCTGGATATAAAAAGAATCAAGTTTTTACTTATGAACAAGAAATAGCTATTGCTTTATATATATCAATATGTTCTGATATCTATTTTGGATTATCACCATATGAAACAAGAAAGCTTGCATTTGAATGTGCAGTAAAGTATGGTATTATTTTTCCCAAATCGTGGTTAAAACATTCCATGGCTGGTCCTGATTGGATGAGAGGGTTTTTAAACCGACATCCAAGATTGTCTATCAGAACTCCAGAAGCAACAAGTCTTGCACGAGCAACTAGCTTTAATCGTGCTAATGTAGGTGTTTTTTTTCAAAAATTATCAGATGTTTTAGATAGGCATCATTTTTCTGCATCAAATATCTTTAATGTTGATGAGACTGGTATCACCACTGTGCAAAAACCAAACAAAATAATTGCTCGTAAAGGCATTAAGCAAGTGGGTGCATTAACTTCTCAAGAGCGAGGGACATTAGTGACAATGGTAATAGCCGTAAATGCATATGGCAATAGTGTGCCTCCAATGTTTCTTTTTCCAAGAAAGAAATTCTTTGATCACTTTATTCGTGATGGGCCAAATGGCTGCATTGGTGCTTCGAATGGATCAGGCTGGATGAATGAGGAGTGCTTTATTACTTACATAAACCACTTTATTCGACATGTAAAGCCATCAAAAGAAAGCCCTGTGTTATTACTTTTAGACAATCATCAATCTCATTTATCTATTCAATTAATAACATTGTGTAAAGATAATGGTATAGTTTTGCTTTCTTTCCCTCCTCATTGTTCGCATAAGTTGCAACCTCTAGATAGATCTGTATTCGGACCATTTAAAAAATGCTTAGCTAATGCACAAGACTCATGGATAAAAAGTAGTCCAGGGAAAACAATGAGTATATATGATTTACCAGGAATTGCAAAAATAGCATTACAACATTCTCTTACACAACAAAATATATCTTCTGGTTTTAGAGTGGCAGGAATATTGCCATATAATAAGGATATATTTTCAGATGCAGATTTTGCTCCATCATTTGTTACAGATCGTCCAGCAACCCAATCTAATGCAGCTATTGATATTAGTATATCAACTTCAACCTCAGATGCAATTCCATCTGCAGTTTCAAAATTTTCCCCTGAGGTTGTAAGACCGCTACCAAAAGCACGACCCAGGAAAGAAATACTCACTAGATCAAAGAGAAAGCATACAGAAGTACTCACAGATACACCAGTAAAACAGCGTCTTATGGCTGAAAAAGAAATTAGTTCTAGAAAGCGAAAATCTGCTAGTACTTCTGCATCAAAAAAAAAAACAATAAAAAAGTATAATTGTTGACTTGAAATGTAATGAAACTCTTTAGTTTCTTTAATGCTAGTTTGTTTTTTTATGAGCCTTTATTGCTTGGAAATTTTTTTTTTTGTTATCAAAGTTAGATTATTGTTTATTTTTATGAAAGTTGTGTTTTATATTATTTATAAAACTACTCTTGCATTTTTATAAATTGATTTAATGTTTACTGAATAACTAAAGGAATACTTTTTTAAAAAAACACTTAAAAGTTTAAATAATATATGAGCTTAAATAATAATCCTCATTATTTTCTTTCTTCAGTTTTTAAAGTCTTTGAATGTAAGCATTAGTTTACTAAACATGTCAGGTACATGTCAAGTCTAAAATACTACTTTTCTTTTCTTTTAATTATAATGTTTTGTTGCCAAATAGAAATTACAGATTAACTAGTAATTTTTATGTGAACTCTGCAAAGCTTATACTTTAAAAGTATTGTGTTGCAACTTGCCCCGTGCACTGTTGCAATTCGCCCCGGTGCGGGGTAAAATGCAACATATTTTTGTTTCACTATTGCGGAATAACTAAATTTGATATTTTATTTATCAATGTTGGATTAATACGTAACTTAAATCTATTTTATAACCCTGAAAAATAAAATCGAAAAAATATATATTTAAAGGGTATAAGTTACGTTTTTAAAATTTTGTTGCAACCAACCCCGGTCTCCCCTACAATGACTTTACAAACGGTATAAGATATTTTTTTTAAAGAGAGAAAAACAATTATAAATTAACTGATTTCAACATTGTGTAGCAATTTAGATTTGTTTTTAACTGTTAAAAAAGTTTTCGGCAAAAACCCGTATGGCACGCCCTCCCCACTTGAAATCTAGACGCGCCAGCTCTTCTTTCGAAGATGTGTATGCATTAATATCTATAGCAACGACAATTGAACTACAAATGATAGACGTACATCCATTCTTAAAAAAAAGTAGATGACATCGTGTTTTCCTAACTTGCCTATACTTTACAAAATTAAATTGATTTTTCCTTTTACATTTGCTTGATGTAAAAGGAAGAGTCAAATTGATGTGAGGTGTTTCTGTAGATTAAATGTTATTAAAAATTATCTGTGATCAACAATTACAAAACAATGTCATATGTTCTATACAACGCCTTAAAGATGTCACAAGTCCATATGATAAAAGACGAAAATAAATTTATTTCTTAATATTTGCTTACAGTAATAACATAATGCAAATACATTTTTAAATAACCAAACCATTGCAATAATATTATATGATTTTCTTTCTCTTTTTTTTTTTTTTTAACGACAATTGTTAACCAAAGAAAACTTAATAAACACAAACCTTAGATTGTTTCGTGTCTTAGATAAGCTTAATAGTTATGATAAAAAGCATAAATAAGGCAAATAAAAAGATGAAACATATTTATCACAAGTGCGATTCTTGAAAAAAGGTATCTAGGATTAATGTACCATCCCCAACCCTTATTATCCCATATTCATTCTCCTGACCCTCTCCACCCTCCTTCACGATGCTAAACCACAATCCGCTACTATAATAAACCTTTTAAAGCAATTATACTTTACATTATATAAAAAAAATCCTTTAGAAGGGTGGTAAATTTAAACTGTAAACTAAAAAATTTTTACTATTAGCAAATTAACACTCTCTCAATTTCAAATACATCTCTCTGGGAGAAAGTTTTTCTTCCAGATAAATCAGGAAATCCTAACAAACGAATCACTTTGATATTGATCATCCCAGTAATATCTAATTTAAAAATATAAAAATATTTAATTGCAAAGTTTAGAAATTGTTCAGAAAAAGAAAAAGTTCAACTGCAGCCACAAAACCATTTCGTTAATATTGAGGAAAATGAAGTAGTACACAATAATATTGAGAATAATGAAGAAACATACAATACTATCAATTGTAAAGCTTGGAAGAGTGTATCACAAGAGTCGGTGTTGAGGTCGCTGCTGTTTGATTTATTTATATTAATGATATTGCGTAAGAAATAAAATATAGTTGTAAATTGTATGGAGATAAAACAAAAATTGATTCACTGATTTCAATTTACAACGACAGCTGAGTATTACTAAATGGATTTATTAAACCTTTGCAACATAAATAAAAAATAGCATTTAAACAAAAAAGAAAAAAAAAAGTATGCATATTGAAAACAAAAATCTTCACTACATTTTTTATATGAGCTAACAAGCAATCAAAATCATTATTTCTAAACACATTATTAGCTTCCGATTTCATTCAACCCATAGTAGTTTACCGTTACTGTTTTAAATTCAAAATTTTCCCAGCCGGAATCAGCAAATTTAATTTTGAAAACCGATTTTTGTCCAACATAAAAAGTTAACAAAGATTATACCAGGTTACACAAGGTTAAATTCACCAATAGTAAATTTCATTTCCAAAATATTTATGCCCGTATTTTAAAAAAAGAAAACAATTATATTAATACATAGAGAATTTTAGTCATCTATAATATATATAATAGTCTTGTACACTTAAAAAGCGATGAGTCCAAACTACGCAGAGTTTGTAACTTTAACAGCTGTAACACACTAACATACAAACATAATAAAATTTAGTATTTAAAATGCTCATCCAATTTGTTTTTGAACTGGTTGATACTGACTGCGTCTATTGTTTCTTGTTTAAGATTGTTCCAGTCGTTTACTACTCTATTTGTGAAAAAATTATGTCGTTTTATATTTCCTGTATATTGCCTTCTCAGTTTACTATTGTGACCTCTAGTTTTATATCCGTTATCTAGCATTTCGGGTTTTGTGTAAAAACTTATAATATTGTACCCTTTCAAATATTTGAACATTTGTATCAAATCAACTCTTCTTCTTCTGTTCTCCAACGATAGTAAATTCAACTTTTTTAACCTCTCTTCATAACTGTATCCTTTCAAAATTTTAATTCTAGAAGCTCTTTGTTGGACAAACTCTAGCTTATCTTTATCATACTAAGGATTCCAGATAGGAGCTGCGTTTAAAGTTGTTTAAAGTCATACGTTGTTTAGAGAAAAAAAATGTAATCATTTTGTGCATTTAATTTCAAACTACACACGTTTATAAAAAAAGCTGTGTTTATAAGTACTCATTTAAAGTCATTTTAACTATGGTTTTTAAATATTTTTTTTAACTAATTATTACATTACTCACGCCCATCACCGTGGTATGGCCTTTGTCATTTTTAAAATTGATTCCATTTTTATAGTAAAAAGCAATATTTGAAAAGCATCTGCATATTTTCTAATGTACAATTTACATAAATGATGAGGTTTAACCCTGTTATTTCACTAGTTTGGTATATATATATATATATATATATATATATATATATATATATATATATATATATATATATATATATATATATATATATACATATATATATATATATATATATATATATATATATATATATATATATATATATATATATATATATATATATATATATATATATATATATATATAGTGGCGTAAAAAAGGTCGCGAAAGTTGGGGGCTGAAAACATATATTAAAAGTGGAAAAGTCCGCCCCCCCCAGTGTTTCAGTTGGGGGGCTATATGTATATATATATATATATATATATATATATATATATATATATATATATATATATATATATATATATATATATATATAAATTTTTATATTAAAAAGTTTATTTAAAACTATTTTGAAGTTGTTTGTGGAAATGTAACCTTTTTACACAGAATTTGAATGTATTGAATGTTAAATCAACGTATGTTTGAACGTATTTAATTTAATATTAATAAAACATAAAGCGTAACTAACAACAACAATTAATAAACTGCTGTAGTCTAATTGTTGCTCTTGGTTACATTTAATATAGCCACACAGTCTTAAAAAGCTTGCATTATAAAACAGAGATTATCATTATCGATATGGAGATAACAAAAAAGATAAACTTTTAAAGAAATAAAACAAATCAAACAGAATTAAGACCAGGTATACAGTGTTTATGAGAAGGTTTTTAAATATCAAGGTTCATTATACATTACAAAGAATAAATGTCTTTAAGATATTGTCACACTTGTGGAGCTAAAGCTGATTGGATTAGTACATATTGTGCAAAATGCGGTTCTGTTATAGACAAGGAAGAAAAAAATGTTGAAAAGCCATTTTCGGATACTTATAACATATGTTTGGATACTTAAAAAAATAGAAAATAAAGAACAAAGTAAAAATTTAAATTGTTTGTCTTTTCAAAACTTTTTGACTAAATATTGGCAACAAAGATGTATTAGAATATATATTGTATTAAAAACTTGCTGTAAATACTTTTCTTGCTTCTAAATTGATAGTCTTGCTTAGAACCACAAGATATTAAAAGTGGTAATGATTTGTTGTTAACAATGTTACTTCTATTACTATAAATTTTTGTCATTATATAATATATATTAGCTATAACTGTACATTACAATAAATATATAGTGTTTAAAACAAATGGTTAACTTTAATTTTTTTTCTCTGACGTTTTTTTCATATAGTTTTGTCCAGTTTATTTCAGTGGTCAATAAATAAAAAATGTATTACTACCCATAATAATTTTCACATTTAAAAAAAATAAAAATATTTACTATTTTTTAATTAAAAGTTATCAACGAAGATGTTGCGCTAATACGATGCCTTAAGGTGGTAGACTGCTAAAAAAATTATTTTTGTATTTTACAATATTTCAATAAATTTTTTTACTTCGAACATGATAAATACATTAGAAAATTCATAATTTTTAATTTTTTTTTTTTTTTTTATATGTATTTTGGGGTAAAACAGGTGATTTTAGGCCAAAAACAGGCTAAAATCTTGGCAAAGATATCTCAAAAAGTATAATTTATTAAGTTCTAATTTTTTTTATTTTTATTTGTTTTATGTAGATAAACGTCCTGAGATAAAAATTTTTGTTGGAAGTTTCTTTATTTTAAAGTATCGATAGATTTTTCAAAGCGCCCAATTAATCATCTAATTTCTGATATTAAGAACAAAAAGTTTGTTGTTTTAAAAGTTTATATTCTAAATTTTTTTTATCTCAGGACATAAAGCTTATTATAATGAATCTCTGTACAAAATTTTAAGTCAATTGGACAATTACAGCTCCTGCAATTTTTGCCAGAAAATTAGAAGAATAAAACAAAGAAAAAAGCATATAAAATTAAAAATATTGAATATACAAACTTATTAAAATCCCCCTTTTTTATATACTGCTCTTCTTAATTTTTGTATTTTTTATCAAACCCTTTCCTAGTTGCTTTAAAATTTTTTCTTTGTTTTTTAATTTTTTTTTTATTACTAACCTTAACTAGCGGTTGCTATGAGCGTTGCTAGGGGAAACAAAATTACCCTACTAATATAAATCACTTTTATTAGTTCTAAATTTTTTTTCTCATACGAAGATCTATATATTTTTAGACTCTACATCAGTTACTGTTTAAAACAATGCCACTTTTGAAAAATCGTTTTTTTCTAACTTTTTTAGCAGTCTACCACCTTAAGAACATATTAAAAACACATATAAAGAGATGTTATTTTGCGTTGTCATGGTTTTCATAGTACAGTATCAGAATTTCTCAGGTGCTCCAATGTCTTCTTGTTGGTATAGTAACTATGCTTAGATAGTATACTCGAGATGAAGCCGAGCATGCGTGTAAAGTTCTTTATACAGTGAAAAACATAAGCACAAGAAAAATTACGCAAGGCTGTATAATATTACCATATAAGTAACATATAAGTATATAAAAGTTGTTAAAATAACATCACACAAAAATAAAATAGTTGTAAAAATAACAACACACAAAGCTAAACACTAAAAAGATGCTTATGTGTTTTTTTGTTTTTTAGCAAAAACATCTTTTTTTTATTACAGCAACACCAAAAATTTCACTTTGATTTGGCATTTTTTCATTTTAATTTAGCAATTTTCGCTATAATTTGTAGAGTGAAAATTGCCAAATTAAAATGAAAAAATGCCAAATTAAAGTGAAAACTGGCCAACATAAACTCAAAAAGGTCGACACAATGCTCAATAGGATTAAGATCAGGATATTGGGGCTGACCATTCTGTCAAATTAATATCATTCTTTCTAAAATATTGTTTCTTTGCATTCATGTCAAAAAAAAAAAAATTGCCTAAATAAAAATCTGAGGACTTTTTTTTTTTTGTGGCAAATATTTTTTTTTTTGAGAGAAAAATTTTTCTGCTAAATTGTTTTAACCGAGGAGTACCTGCACACAAATTTTTTTCCTCGAATAGCCCCTGTATGTATGTATGTATGTATGTATGTATGTATGTATGTATGTATGTATGTATGTATGTATGTATGTATGTATGTATGTATGTATGTATGTATGTATGTATGTATGTATGTATGTATGTATGTATGTATGTATGTATGTATGTATGTATGTATGTATGTATGTATGTATGTATGTATGTATGTATGTATGTATGTATGTATGTATGTATGTATGTATGTATGTATGTATGTATGTATGTATGTATGTATGTATGTATGTATGTATGTATAGAATCTATCTATATAAAAGTCGCTAAAAAATTTCTGAATATTAAAAGACGGTGCTCAGATCCACATACATAATTGTTTGCCACAACAACGAAATCCAACGCATCCGTTTAATCTATATGCAATTGAAAAATTAAGATACGGTTTAAACGTTGTTAAATTATTTAGATAAGATATTTAGTTATTTAGTTGTTTATTTAGTTAAACTATTTAGATAAGCCTAATTGCTTATTGTTCTACTTAAGAATTTAGCACCAACGCTACTTCGAGTTGAGCACAACAACTATTTTGTTTCCGTACAATCTTCGTCAGAATTTGAAATGATCACGGCTTCCTATTTGGCAGCATCAAGTTTTTCATCTCTCTTTGGAAGTTTTAAAGCAGTTTTATGACTTCATGCGCTATTATTATTAATTTTTATCAAGTTTTTATTCTTTTATGCTGTAGTGGTGTAGTGGTAGAGCGCTCACTTAATAAGCAAGAGGTTCCGAGTTTGATTCCCACCACGTCCCTGGCAGCACCGCGCTCAACTTGTTTCTTCGCGCAGCAGCCTTGTTCATCAAGGTTCGTGTTTCGGAGTTAAAGAGTTGAGAGAGGGTTATAACCTCCTTATCTGGTCTTTTCAGCCTTGCGGAGGTAAACTACAAATTAAAAAAAAAAAAAAAATCGTTTAAATTTGGATTACAAAGTTTACTGAAAGGCAATGTTGACTTCGGCTTCAACTTCGGTGCCGAAGTTAAAATAGAAATTCGGCCTTCAGTTAAATTCGGCAACAATTACAAAATTTCACTTAACTTTTAGTTAAATTCGAAAGCAATAGACTTTTTTTCATTTTATAAAGAATGATAATTATAAAATATAATACATGTTATATCAACCTGTTTCTCCGCGCAACGGCCTTGTGCGTCAAGGTTGAAAAGTATTTTTGAGTTAAAGAGTTAAGAGAGGGTTGTATGCAATATAAGAAGTTGCTTCCTTGACTAAAGTGGTCCACTTGGCCTTGGAAACACCAATTAAGTAAAACAAAAACAAAACAAAAAACCAAAAAAAAAAAAAAAATTAGAAATTGGTTTTTCTTACCAAGACAATATTTGAAAAGTCTTTTTTAGGCACAAAGTCTATTCATCACTTATTAAAACTTATTTATCGCTTTCATAAAATCCTATTGGTAAAAAACAGTGAATATTTAACCTAATATTCTTAATGATCTTTTTCTTTTAAAAATTGGCATTCAAAACATTTTAACGAACGTTGTTAATGTTCTTTTGTTCATATTCGTTCAAAAACAATAAAATTTCTTAAAGGATATTCTAAAGAGTTGTAAAGATTCCAACTTGAATTCTCATTATTACTGAATTTTTAGATTTTTTATTTCGACGCATTGATTGATTTTTGTATGCGTATTTTTTTTAAATAATTAAAAATTTGATTCACTTGTTCTTGGTCATATTTTAAATTATGGTTAATTACAAGCTAAAAAGTAATAATTTTAGTTAATAAAAAATTATTATACAGTAATCGTGGCGCAGTGGTTCAAGCGCTTGCTTGAGAAGCAAGGGACCTAGGATTCAAAGCAAGCTCTAGGCATATTTCGCACCATTGGCAACGAAGGAGGTACTCTGTGACAAAACCATTAGGTCTTCTTGGGCCACCTTAAAAAAATATATATGTATATAAAAAATTTCAAAAGTTCTTAAAAAATTTCTCTTTCAATTAAATGTGCTTTTAAAATCCAAATTCGGTTTTCAGTTAAATTTGGTTTAGAAGTCCAAATTCGTCTTTTAGTTAAATTCGGACTAAATATAAAGCCTAAATTCGTCTTTCAGTTAAATTTGGTGTACGCATATGATCTAAATTCGTCTTTCATTTAAATTTGAGTCTTAAAAAGTCGACTTCGCCGGTCCTCACTATTAGCCAATAAGCAACATTGGTAAGGAGGGAGGTGTGAATTTCCTGGTTAAATGCTCCTCCTCGGTACTTTGTGAGTTCGTCGTTTATAAAATATTTACAATTTTTATATTTGTAAAATTTACAAACAGGGGTCAATGTTATAAAACTTTTTATCGGTGTAAAATGCTACCGGCAGTAAACTTTATCGTCGTAAATGAATTGTTTCAATGTTATAAAATTTTTTTCAAAATTACCATCGATAAATTTCTACAGCCGAAATGTTTATAGTCGATAAATGTTCCGGAGGAGCGACTTACGAAATTTTTGTTGAAGAGCCAGAGATATGAATATTTAGTTGTAGAAACCTGTGGTTTAGAACACTTCAAAGTACTTACCTTGAGTTGAAAACTTAATACAAATTCATTCATTTTAATTAAGTGCACATTTCTTGGTAAATTTTAATTTCGAGCAATTTCTTTGTTAACATTTTGTTACTGAATTGTAAGAAATGTAAGTCATTTTCAAAATTTAAAACTGCTCTCATTAACTATTTTTTAGAAAAAAAATTGCTTATAAATCTTATACTTTTCTTCAACTTATTATTTATAACCCTAACTCTGAGCTTCTATTTATCTTTTTTTTTTTTATCGTTTCTATTGTGTTTTAATATTTTTGTTAAACTTGATAAGTTTAACAAAAAATATTAAATCACAGCAGAAAAGAAAAAAAATTAGATAAATAGAAGCTCTTGAATCCCTAGGGGTTAAAGTAGAAAAGGAAATCCAGTGAAACGGTGTTAAAAAGTCTAAAGTGTGTGTCAAAGAAATGCGGAACAACCCATAACAATATATATTCTGAAATAAAAGTTTTTACATTTCATGGTTATTTACTAATTAATTATTAAATTAAATTCTAATAAATTTAATAATAATAACAACAATAACAATAATAATAATATTGATAAATATCACCTATAAATCTTGTTCAATATTAATAAGTAATAATGACAGTTAAATAAAATGTAAAAAATATAAATTTAATGTAAGATTTTTCAAATTTTGAAAAAGTTCATTTTTGTTAGGTGCATTTTTGCTGTATTTCGAGGTCTTGTATTACTGAAAAATATTTTGAATTTAGCTAATTTCTGGTGTATAAACATAAACGTAATAACATAAACAAGAAATCAAGTACAAGATATTAAACTAGTATTGAGTAGAGAAAAGCGGATGAGTGGAAACCTTTAAAAAAGTATTGAGTACAAGATCAAAGTGTTATGAGTATTTTACTGCAGCATTTTCTAGTATGATTTTATTACAGTTAACTTATTTTCAATTCTACACGGTCCTTCCTCGCAATCATCTGTTTGTGTACCAACATTCACTTATTCTTTTCCATACCCCTTTGGTTGGAATTCTTTTAGTGGAGGACCTTAAATGCTGATGAAAATCAATCATGATTTATATTTTACCAACAATAGGCTTCATACATCTGTACAGATGATACTCATGATTGAAAAGCTCTTTTCGCATTCTGCATAGCTCACAGGTATGATCATTGATAAATAATAAACGCATTTTAAGTATGACAATCTGAGTTGCTTCAATATTTAGAAAACATGATCAAAAGAAGCGACATGTTTTTGTCCATTAAAACGATCCTTAAAGTCACAAAACTCCTATTTCGTAAAAGGAAAAATATCAAGCAGAAAGTTGCATAATCCTATAAGTAGAGTTTCCATAAAATGTTGTTGAAATTTGTATTTCAATTTGATCATATCTTGGCCATAAATATGGTTCAAAACATTGCACTGGTTGGGTTAAGATGTGCTTTTTATCAGCAGATTCTTTGAGCGACATAAAATTTATTATTCATTTCCAATGGAAGGTGGCCTGATAAACTAAAAGTTGATTTCTTCTTTCTGTATATTACGGCCAGATCGAGAAAAAATATGAGACAAAATAAAAACGTAAATTGCTTTTGTGAGTATGATATTTTTTAATTGTAGAACTTCTGAAGTTGATTTGATTTCTTCAAATGCATCAAACATTAATGCCAGGTATTTAAAAAAATAACACCGTTGGAAGTTTCTGAAAAATTAAAATTACTGTGTATTTTTCTAAAAATTAAAATAGCTGTGGAAATTTCATTGAAATTACCGCGTAAAAATGATCTTTAGAGTAGAAATAAAGTAAGCGTTGCGTAATAAAGTAAGCGTTGCGTAATAAAGTAAGCGTTGCGTAATGAATGGACGATCTTATTGAAAAAACAAACAAAAAAACAAACGAAACACTCAAAAACAAACGGTTGCAAAAAAAAGAGAAGCGAAACGGTTTCGTGATTTATCGGCTAAGAGAGAAACGACGTTCTTCTGCATTCCCCCTATACTTTAACCCCTGCGTATTAAGAAATATAATATTAAAAAATTAATTTATATATATATATATATATATATATATATATATATATATATATATATATATATATATAATATATATATATATATATATATATATATATATATATATATATATATATATATATATATATATATATATATATATATATAGAGAGAGAGAGAGAGAGAGAGAGAGAGAGAGATCAAAATTAAAAGTTAGGATTTTATAAAGAACTTAAACCTTTGCATTTAAAAATACCTTATGATACTTTGATGATCGCCTAATATATATAGATTTAAAAGATTTCCTCAAATTTTCATAAATTAAAATTATTTCTTTTAGTTTAAATTTGAAATTAATTTTAGTTGCAAACGTTTTAATGTTGTTATTAATTATTATATTTCATACTGGAAGGCCTCTCGCGGTGATAGAAAACTTGGTAGCTTCAAAGTGAACTTTAACTTGAATATAACTATTGTTTGAATGTTTAGTATGCTATTTGTGCTCTATTTTTTTAAATAATGTTTTTAAAATATTTGGGATCGCTTCCTCATTAATTTTTACATAAAAGTCATTTAATGGGATAAATATCTATTCAGTAAACACTCAGAATTTTGTTAAAAAAAAGGTGGTGAATGCGAGAGACGGTGTGCGTTGGATACTATCCTGATTGCATGCTTTTCTTTGTTGAAAAGTTTCTTCAGTTTTTTTATTTGTGCTGCACCACGCAATGTTATCATTAATAATACAACATTAAATTAAAAATAATAATAATTTAAATATACTTTATTAGGGTAAGTTTAGCCTTAGAAAATTTACATCCAATTATATTTAATTAATTTTTACGCATAATGTTTATTTGACAGAACAATTATTATACTATAAGATTTTTAATAAAAACACGTTCATGCGTAGCAAGGCGTTCATGCATAGCTAGACAAGTGATCTCTAAGAAATAGAGTCAGATAACTTTTTGGTACAGTAACAAACGGAATCTGATAATCGTGTAAACTCTACTCAGCCAATTTCAGTTGAAACTTTTCGGTGCTTTAACGTTAAGCATCCTGCATATTGTGAATTAGTCATTCCTTTACCATTTTATCCACTCCAACAAGAAAAAGGGTTGTCTTCTCCTTGTTAACGATAAAGCTAATCTCCAAGCATTGGTTGCGTAAAGCGCTACTAATGCTTGGTAAAAAAGAACCAAACTCCAACTTTAATTAACGTTATCATTAAAAAGGAGTAGACAACCCTTTTTCTGGTTGGAGTGGATAAAAGGTTAAACGTTTTTTGACGTTCGAAAGGTTTTTTGACGTTCGACATTCAATTTTTGACGTGTCAAAAATTAACTGCTAGAGCATTTGATTTGGCACTTCAAACGCCAAATCAAATGCTCTAGCAGCATTTTACTTTCTTACTTTTTGCCCTGTTTGTTTAAACAACTCTACAACAGCTCCTGTTTTTGCAGGTATGATGACTTCACTGGTTACTGCTTGTTTATATGAACTTGACGAAATTTTAAATTCTTGTGTTTTCGTAAATGCATCTTTTCAGTTAGTGTAACTCGTAAAAAATAAAATAGTTTTGTTTGTTTCATCACCAGTTATATGCCACTTATTTTATGCGGTGATGCAAGAGTGACAAAATACACGGTCATTTGTCTTGTCGTAGTGTAATTAAGCATAATTTCCAGACTTTCAAGAATTTACTCGTAACAACTTTTAAACGAATTTTGAACGAGGAAAAAGAAACTGCTTTGGTAAATTTGAAATAATAATCATTCCTGGAACGTCTTTAAAATTTACTTTTGCCATAAAAAAGAACTGAACTTAATGCATACAATTTTCCCCATTTTATTTCATTAACAAACGGGGAGTTTTTTGAAATGCAATTCAATGTATTCTAAAAATTTTATTATTTTTATTTTTATTTTCTAGAAAAATTAAACCATAGATTAAAAAACTATTACTTCAAATAAGAAATAGATTATTGCTAAATTAAACAACATTTTAAGATGTCAGCAGGTTTTTTTAAATATTATTGGTTAAAATAATATTTTATTTTATGTTACGTAAGAGGTTACAAAAAAGAAAAACTAGAAAAAAATTTTGAAACTGTTTTAAAAACTTTTTTGAAATTTAGGTTTTTGTGTAACTTAATCGGCCGCGGCAATTGGGGTGGAAAACAGACAGAGCCTTGTGTCTCAGACACCTCAACCCTTTTTATTTATTTTCTACATAAATCAACCCAAAAAACACTGTGGTTTAACTAAAATAAAAAACTAACTATTTAAAAGTCTTTACAAAAATAAAGACAAAAATTAAGCATTGACTGAATTAAACATGAATTTAAGCATGAATTAAAACATGAATTTAAGCATGAATGTAATGAGTTTAATGAATTTAAGCATGAATTTAAGCATAAATTAAACATGAAAAATCTTCTAGATGAAAAATATTCTATTGCTGAGAAACTTTTCAGCTTTTTAGTTAATATTGGGCTAAACCTAGCTGAAACAATTCCGCTGAGTTCATCAAGTTTTAATTCTTATTTCAAAAGGTTCAGTACTCAAATGCACGAAACTGATCTTAAAGTTTGCGAATTGCGAAATGCTTTTAACAGCCTTAAAAAAAAAATAAAAGCGCAGGTTTTGAGAAAATTAGCGTCAATGTTGTAAAATCTGTATTTGATGTCATTGAGTCATTGTTATTTCATATCTTTAAACTTTCTTTATAATCGGGTATTGCTCCTGATAATTTAAAAATTGCCCGTTTTACATCTATTTTTAAATAAGCAGGCAACTCACTTATTTTAAACTATAGACCAATTTCTATCTTGCCTTGTTTCTCTACAATACTTGAGCTTATAATGTACAATAAACTCTACGATTATCTAACAAAGAACGACATACTGTATAAAAAACAGTTCGGTTTCAAAAATATGCATTCAACTGAGCAAGCTCTAGTCGAGCTAGTCAATAAGATATCTGACGCTTTAAACAATGATTATTTTACATTAGGAGTTTTCATTGATCTGTCTAAAGCCTTTGATACAGTAAACCATGATTTATTGCTTACTAAACTTGAAAACTATGACATTAGAAACAAAAATTTATTTTGGTTCAAAAACTACCTAACAAACAGAAAACAATTCATATCCTATGATTCAAAAGTAACAGGTAAACATTAAATAACTTGTGGGGTTCCATAGGGTTCTATTTTAGGGCTATTAATTTTTCGACTGTACATAAATGATCTACATTTATCATCGAATCTTATAAATTTAATTCTATTGGCTGATGATTCCAATCTTTTTTATTCACTCAAAGATAAAGTATTTTTTGAACGCGTTGATAAACAATTAGAAAAGGTTGATGAGTGGTTTTTAAGTAACAAACTTTCTCTGAATACTGACAAACATAAATTTAAATCATTCCATAAATCAAATAAACATGATAAAATCTCATTGAAATTATCAAATCTTATTATAAACAATCTATTATTAAAATGAAATTTCAGTAAACTTTTTAGGCGTGGAATTGGATGAAAATTTGCAATGGAATTTTCATATAAACAGTCTAGAAAAATTCAAAAACTATTGAAACGTTATATAGAAAATCATATCTTTAACTTTAAATCACTAAAAGGTTTTAGTGCAAAAAAGGCGAAAAAGAACGTTGCATGAAAACCTTAAAAATGTAAGCGACATATATGTAAACATTAAATGAAGGATATAAAAATATTCTCTGAATAATAATAAAGATGAAAATTGTGCATGTGAAAATTAAAACAAAGCTGAGTAATGAATGCAAGATAATATAACATGAAAGTTTCTGTAAACAGTAATAATATGAAAATCAGGAGATAAGTAATATATTAATAAATATTGCAATAAGACTAACTAAATATTGTAATAAAACCAGATAATTTTAAGCCAAATGAGTGGTTAAAAAATTAGTTGTGGGTAATATAACAATGATATAAATCGTGATATAAAAACGATGTAGAAAGCGGGATTTTAACTTTGCTTTTATTTATTGTTACTTAACATACTGTAACATAACTTGGGCAAGTACTAATCATACTAAACTAAAAAAGCTTTATAGTAAACAAAAACATGCATGTCGAATTGTATTTGGTGTTAAGAAAGAAGAACCTTGCTAGCCTCTTCTGTGTTTACTTGTAGCATTAAATGTATATATAAAATCAATGTACATCAAATTTTATTCTTTATATATATAACTAAGTTAGTATTGTAGACCATATCTATGTAAAACATTCTGAGACATAGCAAATAAAAAGATAACTCTAGATCTATTTAAAAAGAAATCTAAACAGTACTTCTTATTTATTGATTACTTGGTTTTAAATGTTTCTTTATATAACAAAGCTTATTAATGATATATTGCGTCTCTCTCAGAAAGGTATGTGTTTGTGCGTAATATTTATTTGTTATTTTGCTACTGTAGAAAATGTAAGGAGACTAGCAATTATTATTTAATACTTTGTAATAAAACCTATATAAAACAATCAGTGGCGGATTTAGTATAGGGCGTGGGGGGGGGGGCGAGCTGCCCCCCACGCCCCCTAGAACGGTCTAACGGCGCCCCCTAAAACAATAAATATATATAATATATATATATATATATATATATATATATATATATATATATATATATATATATATATATATATATATATATATATATATATATATATATATATATATAAGATTAAATTACTGAAGGCAACCCCGGTCGCCCCTATTTATTGACTTGGCCCCCCCGCGACACTAAACCTCAATCCGCCACTGAAAACAATACGATGTATTATCTTCTAGTTTATATATTTACGCCTTTACAATAAAATATTTGTAAACTACGATTTTATAAAAATGGTGCTTGGGGATAAGGCATTATGTCTTCTTCCTGCTCTAGTTATTCATTTTATTTTATTATATGAAACTTATAGTAAAAAGCGAAATAAAAAGAAAAAGAGTTTTAAAATAAAATCTACAATTTCTGTTTTTGAGTTTAGAGTGCGACATCAGACTTTCAGACTTTTCAAGTTTTTTTTCCCTTTTTTTTTCGTAAGATAACCTTTTTTACCGCCTAAAACTCTGAACATTGACTTTATTTTATCTAAAGTTAAAAGCCTGTTCTGCCCCTCATCTCCATTTTTGGATCAAAGCAAAAACTGTTTCATCATTTCAATATGTTTTTAGCCCCTAGCTTGTTCAGAATGATAATTTACAACAATTAACATTTCAGAAAATTTATCTCTAAAACGAGGACTGGATGTGCAAATAATGGGTTGGAAGTGATTTTCCTTCTCTGATCATTCAATCCTATAATTAAAAAATTAGGTTAGAGAACACATTAACCAAAATTCCGAACAATCGTATCTATTCGATCTTTACTTCTATAATTTTAAGCATATATGTTTCAAATTAATAATAGTTGTACTAATACTAGTGCGAATATAGTATCATTCGCCTAATACTATATATGGTCTTTTTAATAAACTTTTTATCACAGCCGAACTTCATAACCTTTTGCGTAACATCAACTAATTCATTTTTTATCCTTTTGTTAATATTGCTTTATCTAATAATATGTAAAAATGTGATGACATAAATATAAATAACGCACAAAAAAAATTTTTTTTTGGTCATTTTCTCTCAAACACCCAAAAAATACCAAAAGTTATCTGACTTTTTTGAGTAAGTTTTAACCCCAATTATTTTTTAGCTCTTTTAATTCTCAGTTATTTATTTATTTATTTTTCTCAATTAATTGCTCCAACTTTAACTGTGTATGTATAGTAAGTGATTGGCTAAAAATAAGACTTTTTACGAATCCGGCCCCGGTAAAGTTATTAGACTTAAGCAGGGGTTGATTGCAGGGGCTAGGAAAAAGTTTATAATAGTTTATATATTATAAATTTATGCATATATTTAATATTTATATCCATCATATAATCCATAATAAAAGGTAAAATAGAAATTCTATTAAAACACACTGAGGTGATGTTGCTATCTACGTAAAAGAAAGTTCAGGAGATTTTAATTACCGATTATATGGAAATTGTAATTATATGGAAAGAAAATAATGTGTCAATCCATGAAAAAATATGATAAGTGTTCCACCAAATTTGATGAATATATAAATGACAACTACTTACATCAAGCAGTTTTATCATCTATATATAATGCAGACTTAACTGAAAACAGGAGCACCAGAACGTATAAATAAGATCCATCAAAACCAACTCTAGGCAACAATAGTAGCGGAAACCAAATAGTAAGCTGAAACTTTTTCTAAAACACTACTAATACTGAAATGTCAAATTGTGGGAAATCTACATTTAATTATAAACTTGGTAATTACACAGTCATAAACAATGCTACCAATAAAAATGACTGGAAAGGTCTTTTTTGAAATAGTAGTATGAGTGTTATGAAATATTCTAAATATCTATAATGAATTATGCTAAAAATATATATTCCTAAAAAATATAAATACTTCAATAAAAAAATACAATTCAAACCTTAAATAAACAAAAGAAGTTATGATAAAATTAGGAGTAAACTTTATGAACTGAATGTCAACAAAGCATTCGGTGCAGATGATGTAAGTTCATACATGTTAAAAAAACGTCAAAAACGTGTTTGTGCAAACCTCTAGAGCTACTATTTAAAAGATCTTTAGAAGAAGAAAAAGTCCCACTCAAATGGAAAATTGCAAATGTAACACTACTGTACAAGACAGGAGATAAAAATGATCCAGCAAATCATAGACCAATTTCATTAACGTCAACACCATGCATAATTCTCGAATCAATCTTAAATGAAAAAATTATGGAATACATGATAACAAACAATTTATAAAATTGAGACCAATACGGTTTCACTGTACCATAAATCTACTTAAAACATAAGATATTTTACTTAATGCTATTGAGAATGGCTAGAGTTTTAATATGTTGTATACAGATTTCTCAAAAGCATTTTATAAAGTAGCTCATATGTAATTGATTATAAAGTTAAAATCATATGATATTGTTGGAATAATACTTAATTGGATTGTAGACTACTTATATAACAGAAAGCAACAAGTAATTTTAGGGGAATTTTTATCAAAATGGTTAAAAATTGAGAGTAGAGATCCACTTGGTTCTGTTCTTGGGCCTCTTCTGTTTTTGATTTTATTTAACGATCTACCAGTTCACAGTAAAAAATCATATTAAACTATATGCAGATATTAGCAAAATTAGAAATATTAAACTAGATGAATATCAATAATATAATATAATGGTCGTCATTATTGTTATTGAAATTCAATTATGAAAAATGTAAAATTATGCACATTTACTTTAAAAATCCATGTATAACTTATTCAATGAAACCCAACAAAATGATATCTTAGCAAAATCAAAAGTAGAAGGTGATTTAGGAGTAATGATGCAATCTAATTTAAAATGGATATGACATAAAGCTGAAAATCAAATGCTCGCTCATATTAAACGAACTTTTAGATATTTTGATTCAAATATTTTGATTCAAATATTTTGATTCAAATATTTTGATTCAAATATTTTGAATCAAATATAGTAAATTATATACAACTTTTGTAAGACCGCATCTTGAGTTTGCTATTCAATCATGATGTCCTTATCTGAAACAAGAAATTTTAAATTTAGAAGAGCTAGAAAACTAGTACTGCTTTAAAAAAATGCCAAAAGAAGATTACAGTTAATGAAATTAACAACACTAGAAGAGTGTCGTTTAAAAGGAGATCTAATCTTTCAATATAAGGAACAAAAAGTTTATGAGGAGATTAATTGGATAAACAACTCAATTAAAACAATACAATTTTTTTGGTCATAACCAAAAGTTAACAAACGCATACTGTAAGAGTAATGCTAGACTTAATTTTTTTTCATCTAGAGTTGCAGAAGGTTGAAACGGTTTACCATCATATATTATAGAAACAATAACAGTTGATCAATTCAAAAATAAACAATAAATCAAATTAATAAATCAATTAAATTATCAAATCTATTAAATCAAATTAATTTATTAAATAACACTAATTAAAACTTATATACATTAAAAAGTAAACAATGCTACTATAAAAACATTTATAGTTGTTAAAGCACAAGATCTTCTGTTATTGTGCTCTACAATTGATTTCATCAATTGTCTCATATTATTATTATTATTATTATTGCTATTATTATTATTATTATTATTATTATTATTATTATTATTATTATTATTATTATTATTATTATAGTTGTGGTCGTAAAATATACATACCATATATACATACAGCGAGCAGGGAGAACACTCTACTATAAACAACCCTTTTTTTTATGTTGCTTTCTTGGAGTAAACACAATATATTAACATGCTTTTTTTCTTCATTAACTAAAACTTCGACAGGGCCGACGACACCTGGGGGAAGGGGGCACGTGCCCACTTTTTTTCTAGAGAACCTTTCTTTTTTTTTTCAGAAAATTCTAGATATAGAGGACTTTTTTTAGAAATTGACAATTGGTCCCTTCAACTTTGAAACCCGTCGACCATGTTTGATATTTATAAACTTTAGCAAACATTTATGATAGATAACACTCAAAAACAATCATCACAAATTTGCTTAAACAAAGATTTTAAAAAAATTTTATAGAAGAAGAAAAGAATATTCTGTCAGAATTTTCTTTTAAAAAAAAGTTGGTGATAATCGAAGGCTGGAGACAAGAGAGGGTTGGAGAAAAGAGAAGGATAGTTCTAAGAGAAGGTTGGCAATAAAAGTGGACTTGAGATAAGAGAGGGAACTAATTTTTTATTATTTTTAATATTATCAAAGTATATATATATATATATATATATATATATATATATATATATATATATATATATATATATATATATATATATATATATATATATATATATATATATATATATATATATATATATATATATAGCTATGAGTTTGTAAATGTCGATGACACAATATTTTTAAGATATTTTTAAGAGCCTTTTTCAAATTTTTTCCAAAATTTGAATAAAGACTGTAATTTTAAAGTATAGTGGTAGCATGCATTGCTTCGTTGGAACTTGGTTTTGTAGCATCGTCAGAAACATCAACGCGCTCATTATCGAATTTCTCTTTAGTTTCAATAGCATCATGTCCAGAAACTTCTGCAATTATTTCGTCATCTGATGATTTGTTGGCCAAATAGACAAGTTAGTAGACATAGATCAAAATCTATGTCTACTAACTTGTCGGCCGTGAAGTTAAAATCTGCGTCAAATTTTGCTTTTAACATTTCAAGAATATTTTTAAAACCCATTGTTATTAATAATATTCCTAATTTTTTGAAACAATTTATAAAAGTTTGGAATTCCATGCTTTTTTTAGCATAAATATAGCAGTTAAAATGGAAAACTTAAGTGTCTTGTTTTTTTTTTCCAAGCCAGCAATCTACTTTTTTACAGCAAGTGAGCGATATTTTGCTTTAAGAGATCGGATAACTCTTTGATCCATAGGTTGGGTGATAGAAGTTGTATAGAGGTTAATTTAGGATAGGCAGAAAAATGATCTATAACCAAAGCAATTATTGTTTTCTGAAAACTAAACTTTAGGTCAATTTCTTTAACCCACTTCTCAAACAATTCCACCAACATCCAAGTTTTTGATTGGACCCGATAACCCGACAAGGAATATTTTTAACACTTTTAAAACATTATAGAGACTTCGATTTTCCATTTAATTGAAAGTCTCCGGTGGAGACTTTCAATGTTTGTTTCAATAGCGGGTAATGTTAAAGTTCTCCTTTAACATTACCCGCGGCCATCCCAGTCAGGCGAACTTTACCATGCTTGCCTTCTGTGCATTTTTTATTTTTTTAAATGTAAACTTTTTTTAGGCAAACATTGGTAGAAAAGTCTTATTCATTTGCATTAAAAATATTTTCTAGTGGGTATCGAGAGAAAATTGTAGGCAGTGTTGTATAGAGCCATGGAGCGATTATTTGCTCACCAAATTTGGTTTTGAAAGATACCATACAAGCAAAAAAATTTTATAATTGGTCAGACATAACTTATACACACTGGCATAGGACTAAGAATTGGGGGAGGGGGCAGAGGAGCAATAGCCAACTAAAATTCTGCGGGGGACACTGCATTTAGACCACCCACCCCCTTCCACCCGTCCTCCCACCCGCCCCCATTTTTTAAACAGTTTTAAAAAAACTTTAATTATAGTAACAGCGGAATTATCATTTTCCAGTCTGCTATGACTCAATCACAATTAAACATCCATAAAACTGTTAAAGATACTATCGCATACTAACTATTTTTTAAATGAATGTGTGCTGGCAAAAGATGACTAATCATGTTAAAAAAATGATTAATCACGTTGCGTGCGGTAAATAGTTGAATAAATAGATCATTTTTATCAATTTTGCTGTATCATACGAAATTGAGGAACTTTTTCCTTTTTAACATATGTTTTCAGCCCCCCCCCCAACTTTTGCGACCTTCCTACGCCACTGCTATGTTTAAATACATATGTTTAAATGTAACTTTGAAGTCTTTGCGAGCTTTCAGAATGTCCGAATCTGGAAAATATTTATTATATTTTCTTAAAACAATTAAAGAAAAAAGCTGCAAAATAATCATATATTGTAAAGTCGTTAATAATAAAAATTGGATAAAATAAAATAAGAAAATTTACTTTTTCTTAAATTTGTCTAGCCATCCATCCGATACTTGAAAATTTTTAAAGCTTAACTTTTTGGCAAAATAAAAAGTTTTTTCATTTACCAGCAACCCACTAATTGGGAAATTATCAGCTCTCGTTTGAACCATTTAAGCATTGTTTACTAATTTTTTAGTAATTCACAATCGGAATATCTGTTATAAAGCTATTTCCGAAAGATCCAGAAAATTGACGTTCTGTCTAAATTTTGTACGTTTTTGTACCGTTTGGTACGTTTACGTTACAGTTTGGTACGTTTCTGTCTAGTTCTGTATAAATTTTGTACTAAATGACGTAGTGGGAGTTTATTTCAATAAAGCATACTTATCAACTATTGAAATAGTTTTTCTAATTTTTTTTAAGTATAAAATAATTCCCCCAATCCAAACAGTTTTAACGTGCAGCTGTAGTCCAAGACCGATGACCATATATGATATAGCTTCAGTTGTAAGGAAAGCCTATGCACAAGCTTTTACTTTGTCTAACATTTCTGCAGGATTCGCTGTGGCAGGAATTGAATTTTGTCTTCATATGTAACAGACCGTCCAGAACCTATTACTGTTAACCCTTTTTTAGGTGTTGTTGATCCAGTTCATGCCCCAGCTTTTAATCAATCATTGATGTCAAGTCTGTCATCTGGTTCAGCTTGTAGTGTATTGCCTATTCAGCCTATATCTGACCCTGGAAGTCAACTATCCAGTGTTTCTAATAATATCTCTCATCAAGCAAGTCTAGAAAAAATTAGGCCATTTCCAAAAGCTGGATCAAGGAAATCCATTAAAGGACGTAAACGTCAGCGTACTCGAATACTCACAGACACTCCTGTTCGAAATGAGTTAAATAAGCTTCAGGAAATAAAAAAAAAATCTCAGTCAAAAAAGAAAAAACATTAAATGCAAAATAAGATCTTCATGACAAGAAAAAGAAAACTTGATCTTGAAAGTAATGAAAATAAAAACGTTGAGTCTCAGTAAAAAAAAACATTTTTTTTATTAATTTTTACTTTTTTAAGAAAGATATATTTGTAGTAAAATTAATAATAACTTTATTGGTTTTTATTATAGACATTGTTTTGATGACTTAAAAATTATTCTTATACAATCATGGTATACATTTGATCTCGAATCAAGATACATACATAGGATCAAGGGTGCATATAGGTAGGATCAAGGAAGCATACTGGTATGCACCCATGATCCTAATTGAGCATTCTTAGTTTTTATAATTTTAAATCTACTTAAAATATTCTGGTAAAAAAATGATAATTGAATTATAATAAGGTATAAAATTTGCTATTATGTACTGTTATTTTAGAGATAAAAACATATATTCAGTAAGTTGGCCTGATAGATTTTTAGGATCATGGGTGCATACTCTCCCCTACACACCAGGTAACATAAAATGAAATGAATCATTTTTTAAGTTATTCAAGTTTAAAGTTGAAAAAAGTGTAAAAAACGTTATTTTTTCATGATATTTTAAAATTTTGAAAATTTTTTAGACTTTTTTTTGGCAAATTATTTACCCCGTTATGCATGAAACGTAACCATTTTCGAAAAATTGTCGGAAATGAAACACCCTAATATAATATATTTGAGCAGCCATGGCGCAGTGGTAGCGCACTTGCCTCAGAAACAAAGGATCCGTGGTTCAAACCCCACCTCTAGGCAAGTTTTGCGACATCGGTTAGGAAAGAGGCGTGAACTTCTGGTTAAATGCTCATCTGCGGTGCTCTGTGATAAGACCGTAAGGACTTCTTGGGGCACCTAAATAAAATTAAAAAAAAAAAAAAAAAAAAAAAAAAAACATATATACAACACATATAGAAAACTACAGCTGCACGTTAAAACTGTTTGGATTGGGGGAATTATTTTATACTTAAAAAAAATTAGAAAAACTATTTCAATAGTTGATAAGTATGCTTTATTGAAATGAACTCCCACTTCGTCATTTAGTACAAAATTTATACAGAACTAGACAGAAACGTACCAAACTGTAACGTAAACGTACCAAACGGTACAGAAACGTACAAAATTTAGACAGAACGTCAATTTTCTGGATCTTTCGGAAATAGCTTTATAACAGATATTCCGATTGTGAATTACTAAAAAATTAGTAAACAATGCTTAAATGGTTCAAACGAGAGCTGATAATTTCCCAATTAGTGGGTTGCTGGTAAATAAAAAAACTTTTTATTTTGCCAAAGAGTTAAGCTTTAAAAATTTTCAAGTATCGGATGGATGGCTAGACAAATTTAAGAAAAAATAAATTTTCTTATTTTATTTTATCCAATTTTTATTATTAACGACTTTACAATATATGATACAATCCAATCATCACAGGCTGCATTGTAATAACGTTTCAGTGGCCCATAAACTGACCGATCTAATGACTGTAACTTGTGACTACAATGTGGTGGAAAGGACAGCATAGTTATGCCATTTTTTTTAGCTAAATCTAAACACACAATTGAAACATGGCTCTCGTGGTTGTCAAGAAGTAAAAGCACTGGATTAGCTGGTGAACATTTCACATTTTGAATAAAATGTTTCATCCACTCTAAAAATGTTGCAACATTCATCCAACCAGATGGGTTTGCAACCCCAACACATCTATCTAACCCCAACACATCCACCATTTATCATACTTCCTTTGAAATGAACTCTTGGAAAAATAAAAAATGGAGGGATTGAGTTTCCTATTGCATTGACTGCACAACAAATTGTTACCAATGTCTCTCTTTCTGCTGAAGTTATCCTTCCAACTTGTTTATCTCCTTTTTTAGCAATTACTTTAACTGGTTTTTGAACAGTTGTGAGACCTGACTCATCAACATTATATATGTTTTGTGGCTGAAACTTGTGTCGTAGGCGAACATCTTTTAGATTGGTGAAAAATTCTCAGACTGTATAACAATTAAAAGCAGTTGCTCGTGCCATACTAGTAGCTTCTGGATTTCTTAAAGATAACTCATTCCTACGTAACATAAAACCACGAAGCCACTGTTTTCCAGCAATTTGTAAACTTTTCAACGATTTAGGAATGCGCTTAGAAAGAGTCATTGCAAATTCATAGGCAAGTTTTCGTGTTGTTTTGGTTGATAATCCATAGTGAAGTTTTGAGGCCCTTAAAAGATAATCTGATAAAGATGTTTCTTCTTCATTGGTAAAGATTTGCATGGTAATGAAGTTAGGTTTGCAGACTGTATATGGATTTAATTGACATTTCCTTACATATCTCTTAAGTGTCATTAAATTGATTCCCCTCTCTTTAGATACACGATAAACTGTACTACCATTAAGAACTGCATTAACAGCTGCTCGCATTTCATTCTCATTAACTTTACCTCTAAGTAGTCTATTGGTTTTTCATTTTTTATGATACACTATATTTAACTGTAAAAAAATGAAACATATTTATATAGTTTTGCTATATTCCTAATTTTTGGATAAACATTTATAAAGATTTTTACTTACTAAAATCTTCTTTATTAACAAACACACACAGATATATATATATATATATATATATATATATATATATATATATATATATATATATATATATATATATATATATATATATATATATATATATATATATATATATATATATATATATTGAATACTTTACAATTATATTATGTAAAAGTTTTAGGAGAACAAAAAAATACAAAATAGTATAAAATCTTAATTTTAAGGCTTTATTCTAGAAGAAAAAAACATATTTAAAAACAATATGGCGTATTGTACATGTTACTTTAAAAGTTAAACATTTTGTGTGTGTGTATGCACCTTTGATCATAGGATCAAAGGTGCATAATCGCATTAGGATCAAGGTGGCTAACCCGCTCCATTTTTACAAAAATTCTTATTTGGTCATATTAGATGCTTCTATAGCTTACCAAAAGCAACCATACAAGAGGTGAATAGTTAAGTTACAAAATGACATAAGCAAAATTATTCAACTTAAAAAAATATTAAAGAATCTTCAAAACTAATTGTGTTTTGGTTAAAAAATAGACCACTATTAAATTTATTTCTAAATAGTTTGATTTTGACGAAAAAAAGTATTTTTTTTACTTTAACAAGGAACTTCACATCTTTAAAAGAAAAAAAGTATTTTTTTTACTTTAACAAGGAACCTCACATCTTTAAAAGATGTGAGGTTCCTTGTTAAAGTAAAAAAAATACTTTTTTTCGTCAAAATCAAACTATTTAGAAATAAATTTAATAGTGGTCTATTTTTTAACCAAAACACAATTAATTTTGAAGATACAATATTTATAACACGCTGGTTATCAGCCCTGTTTAATAAGTTATGTAAGTATGGAGATAACGCTATACGATCAAAGGTGCTTACGGATCAAGGGTGCAAGTTCTCCTCTATAATAAAGGTTATCGGATAAACATTTTGCCAAATTTTCAAAAATATTTCAAAAATATTTGCCAAATTTTCAAAAATATTGCCAAATTTTCAAAAATATTCAAAAATGTCTAGAGGTCGCCGAATTATAAATTTTTATTTTTTCAAGATATTTTTTTGCTAAAAAATTGCTTAGATGCTTTAAAAAACTTCACCTTAAATAAAATGCATAATTTATGCTTTGAGCATAATTTACCACTAAAAGTTGTTGCGTGATTAAATAGTTTGCAAAATAACCATCTGGACGTATGTAAATAAATTTCATAAACTTATATATATTAATAAAAAATAATTGTTTCTTATACCAATTAGCAAAATTAAAATTTTAAAACAATCTTAAAACTAGTTGGATATGCGAATATTTTATTGTAACAATGAACCTAAGAAAAAATAATCAAGATTGGTTAATTGGTTACCCTGAATCCAATAAATTATCAAGTTTTAGTCGTCTACCAACAAAAAAACATGTTTTGGGTAGATACTCTCATTTACACTTTTATTCAAAAGACGACACTTCTGCAAGAGATATTTTTAAACTTGTTCTTGGTGTTATCTGATAACTCTTAAGAGTTATCTGATCAAATTGGTACTCCAGGTTTTTCCCAAACTTCCTTAAGCTCACCAAGAAAAAGTTTAAAAATCATCTAAAAAAAAAATCATCTAAAAACATCTCGACTTGCGTAATCAATTTTTTTTATTTTCACCTTTTCCACAAATTTGGTAAGCAATGAAAGACAAGATCTTGTCTTTCATTGCTTACCAAATTTGTGGAAAAGGTGAAAATAAAAAAAATTGATCACGCAAGTCGAGATGTTAAAGCTGGAAAAGAAAAAATTGTCAGATTTTGTAATGAACTTGAGCAACTTTGCGACATTTCAGCAGTAAATGCATATGAACAGTTATTAGTATCACGTAGACCAAAATGGAAAGAGGATTGAGTTTTTTATGAAGATCAAAAGAGTAGCAGAAAGTATCACATGACAGGTAGCATCAATCTAGGTGTTTCAAAATTTTTAGAACGCTGAGAAGACAGACTAAGCATAGATTTTCGGAGAAGTTCAACCGAAGATCAAAAATCGAGTGCCCTACACATCAAACATTACCGCATTACGAGTAGGTAGCCTCGTAATGCTGTAATGTTTGGTAAGTCCAGATGAACCAATCTTTAAACGTTTCCATGCCGAATTTTCTAAAATTGATATTAATTACTCAAACTTTAATTTTTTTGAATGGCTGCTGATATTAAATCAGAAATATTTAATATACTTGGGGAAAAACTATCAATGGACAGAATATTCAAAATCACAAACCAGGGGCAATTCGCAATGCGAGATTTATGTCACATTCTATATATATTTTAAAAATGGAACTTTTATCTCATATATTTATTAAGTCCAATAATAAGCAAATTATGATCCACCGCGTGGCTAAGTTTATTAGTCTTTTTTATTCGATGCAATTTCTTCGCTCGAGGATTTTCGTATTTGCTCCAGTTGATGACTTCAAATTTTTTGTTGCAATGAACTGGTATAAAGAAGAAGAACGCAACCGCTGTGATTTCGTCGATTAACCATCACCTTTGGTGTTTAACAGAATAGCTTGTTATTTTATCTTTATTAAATGAAAAATTGTCAGAATTTACCAGAACAATAATGGCAAAGAAACTTCTACCCCAAGACAAAAAAAAATTTTAATTGGGAAACCAAAATTTCCGACATTAAATTCTTCAAACTTTATTTATTTTTTAATTGGACCACGGTCGTGGCTTCTTTTTGATTTATTAGGACTAATAAACAACCAGGAATGGCTCGTGATGAATTCACAAGAGTGGAAATTCTTCCAAGATTATTGAACTGCAGAAAATTTTGTTAAACAATTCGAGGTAACAAATGATTGCACCGAAAGATAAATCAAACTTATTGGTGATTTTTGCGAGTGTGCGCAAAATGAAGAACAACGACAATTTATTTTGCAACTTGTTGAACAACACAGAAAGCAAAATCCATCCTATTCGAAATCAAAACTAATTAATACTTTATAGTATTTTATATATTACTACTATCTTCTTTATTAATGATTATTATTAAAAAAGCTGAACCCTAAAAATAGCCTAGTTGAAATTTTTTTTTTAAGATTTAAAAAAATAAAAGGTTTTTTAGGTTTATATTTTAATACGGCGACCTCTAGACATTGACCAAGATACAACTGCGCCGGTGCTTTGTCAGATAGACCTTATCTGCCACAGGCTAGCATAAATACTACACATTTTTTTGTGGACTAACGAAGGTACACTCTAAAAAACAACCCGTTAAAAATAGCCACGGATTGCTTTTTTCCGTTAAATTAACGAAGTAGTTCGTAACCAAAAATCACAAAAGTAAAGAGTAAAACTAAATATCGGCGGATTCTTCGAAATTTCGTTAAATTCGACGTATTAAATATTCAAATCCCTTGAAAAACAACTGAACTTTTTATTAAAAAGGGTTTCCATAAGAAATTATGAAGTGCTTACCCTGTAGATTATATTATTAAATCTTGTTTGTTTGATTTAGATTTATAAATATGATATAGTTCTTTATTTATAAATGATAAAGTTTTAACCACATTTAATTCGTAGATAAAAGGTTTGTTGCAGTAAGTTTAATTTGCCATTTTTTAAATAGCTTCACATTTCGACTAAATGTGAAGCTATTTAAAAAAAGCGTGATTTAAATTGTGTACATCCATTTGCTTTTTTTAGTAGAGAAAGCAAATGGATAAACACAGTTTAAATTACACTCTGTTAATTGTAATTTCAAAGGCTGTTAAATTTATTTTAAGTTTTCTATATAAAGCATTGAATATATTATAAAATTTTTTTTATAGGATAAACTAAAGAATTAGTTGAACAATTATTTCTATAATATAGACTATGTGACTTGTATATATTTTGGTATAATTTTATAACGTGACATGTAGTAACTTACGTTATAAATTTAAATCAGTTGTAAATATTAAAAATGTTAACATTTCTTTTGATGGGTATCATTATTTAGGTTAGTTGCAGCTATTTTTACATAGAGCTAGTTTATATGCTTTTATAATTTGCATCTTTAGACACTTGGCATGCAATATCACACTGTTAGTTTCATCAGTTGTAAAATAAATCAGTCATAAAATGTTTACTTGCATTTTTTTAAATGGGTATTTATTTATGCTAGTTACAGCAAAGTTTATATATGGATTATTATAATTTGTATATTTAAGTTTGTATATGCTTTTATAATTTTCTATTTTAGACACGCGTCATGCTATATCACACCATAAGTTAATAATAATATACAATACTGTTGAGATTTAACGCCATGTTAAATCTTTTACAGACATAAGAAGAAAGTTAAAGATAATAAACTAAGTCTAGTTTAGCTTTAAATAAGTTGAGATTTTTAACTTCCACTGTTTCAATTGGTAAATTGTTCTAGAACTTGACTGTGCGATTTGTAAAAAAACCTACAAGATTTCGATTTATTGGTGAATAAATGATGTTTATTACCTCAAATGTTTGAACACGGACCAGAAGAATTTAAAGAGTACGAATGTCGAGGGGGTATTTTCCAAATTATTTTCTCTATATCATAATACCATTTGTACATTTGTATGAGATCTCCTCGTATTCTTTGTTGTTTTAAAGATGTTAATTTCATTTTTTTAGTCTTTCACTGTATAATAGATGACGAAGCTCAGGTACAGATTTCGTTACTCGTTTTTGAGTTTTTTCACATATATTTATATCTTTTTCAAGATAAGGACTCTATAACTGTATTGCAAATTCTAAATGCGGCCGTATATAACTACATTACATCAATTTTATTAGTTCACTATTTTTATATTTAAATGATTTGTATATTATACCAAATTTATAGTTTGCAATAGATGATGCAATTTTTATTTGTAATTCCCATTTTAAGTCATTCGAGATTAATATGCCTAGATCTTTTTCCAATTTAGTTATAGTTAATTCTTACTTTATATTATTGTTAGTCATGAAGTCTTTATAATTTTTATTATTGTTACCAATATGCATGATTTTACATTTTTCAAAATTAAATTGCATTTTCCAGTTTATTATCCATTTTTTTAACATAGAAATGTCATTTTGTAAAGCATGTGCATCCGTTTTATTATTAACTTCAGCTATTACTTTACAATCATCTGCATACAATAACAATTGGTTTGTAAGTTGACGTGGAAGATCATTGATGTATATTAAAAATAAAATTGGACCAAGCACAGAACCTTATGGTACACCGCTTACTATGTCTACCCATGATGATACACTTTCTCCAAGTACAACTCTTTGCTTCCTATCAGTTAAAAAAGAAATTTTCCACTTCAACAACGTAGATGTAATGCCATATGCTTCAAGTTTTAGTGCTAATCTCCTATGTGAAACTTTGTCAAAGGCTTTTTTGAAATCAGTATAAATGATATCAAACGATTTACCATTTGTAACACTTGTTGTTACTATATCCATGTACTCTAGGAGATTAGTTGTGCAACTTTTGCTTTTTGTAAAACCATGCTGATTAGAAAATAATAAATTGTTAATCTTTGAATAATGTAAGAGTTGGTTAGATATTAAACGTTCTAAAGTTTTACAGAAAAAGAATTGAAGTCAAGGAAACTGGCCTATAATTTTATTTCTACTGCCATTTTTAAACAACGGCGTTTAAATTAGTTGTAAAACTATTTATTTGTTTTTTTTATTTGCAATTTTCCTATCTTAGTTACAACTACAGGGGTGGGACCGCAAAATGTGAACACTTTTCTGATTGTAATAATTAATTTTCTGTTAAATATGAACTATTTTAAATGTTCAATTTGACCTCCTTGATTCTCGTAGATCATTTTACAACGTTTAGACCAACTCTTTAGACACTTTCTGATGAGTGAGAGAGTACAACTACATCTAACGAGAAAATAGTTATAATAAAACAAAAACGTTCACATTTTGCGGTCCCACCCCTGTAAGTTTATATATTGTTTGTTTATATTTCTTCTAAAATATTTACACACATCAATAGTTTACAACTATTGATGTGCGTAAATATTTTAGAACCTTTCACTTAGCAGGTGAGGTATCTATTGTAGTGCATTTAATTTTTGTTTAATACATTGAAATGAAAAAAAATGAAAAAAAACTAATAAAATAACAACTTTTATAAGCAATTTAGAAATAAAGAAATAGCAACAAATGTTTCTTACAGGGTTATTAGTAAAAATTTATTTCCATTTTGTGTTATATCATTTATATTTAATATATAATTACTTAATGTATAACATATATTTTGTGGTATATCATTTATATTCAATAATTTCTTAATTGTATTTTAAGGTTTATCTTTAACAAACCGGTTGCTGGAATTGAAATGTGAATTTACGCATGAATTTACAACACTATTATAAAATAATTATAAACAGTATTATATAAATTGAAGGTGAGTTTCCACTCATCCGTTTTTTCACGGGAACGGGATAGGAAAAGGATAAATAATCACGTGAGCATGCGTAGTTTTTCTTCTGACATATTAACAGTTATTCTACGCATGCCCACGTGATTATTTTTCCCGTCCCTTTCCCGTTCCCGTGAAAAAACGGATGAGTGGGGAAACTTACCTTAAAACCTAGTATAGCAATAATTTTATACATGTCTGTGTTTTTTATAAAAATGTTTTTTGACTTTAAATATAGTAGCTGTATTAATAAAATATATATTAAGAAACTTTTTATAGTTTTATTTGAATTTTTTAATTTTTATTGTAATTGAATGTTTCTATATTGAATTATTTTTTTTTTAATTTTTATTGTAATTAAAAGTTTTTATATTGAATTATTTTAAATAGTTATTTTTCAATTTAAAAGTTAAAACGTTTTTAAAGGGGGATTTTTTCCCGGGGGATTTTTTCCTGCTACCCTTTGCAAAAACCAACGCGTTATAATAAAATTTTAAAGTGCTATAATAAAATTTTGAACTACAATTACTATATTCACTAAACTAAAACTTTTCACTATAATAAAATTTTTAAGTAACTATTTTTAATTTTTTTGGTTTAGTGGCTTTTGTTAAGAGCTTTTAAATTTTGCATCAAATTATCTCATTTAAACATATTCGTTGTATCATCCATACTGCAGCCGTTTTTCAAAACGCCTTAAGGTTAAAAATATCATTTTTGATAAAATCTTTTTTACAAAATAAGCTAGTTTATATGTCTACAAACGTTATTAAATACATATTTTCAAAGAGTTCTGAAAAAATTCATTAAAATTATTCGTTTCAAAAAACGTTTAACAAAGAGTTGATTATTAATAATTTTTTTTTAATTGAGTTTTTCTCGAAATACGTAATAAGCATATTAAGGCGTTTTGAAAAACAGCTGCAACATATATTTATTTTAAAAAAATACATGTAGCAAAAAAAGCAAAAGAAAGTTATAAACTTTTTTCTAACTGCGGGCTTTTTTTTTTGCCTCCATAGCAGCACGGCCGTGGCGCAGTGGTTAGAGCGTCTGCTATATAAGCAGGAGATCCAGGTTCGAAACGAGCTCTGGACATATTTTCGCGTCACCGTAAAGGAGGAGGCGTGAACTTCCTGGTTAAATGTACTTCCGCGGTGCTCTGTGACAAGATCGTTAGGTCTTGTTGGGGCATCTAAAAATAATAATAACAAAAAAAAAAAAAAAGTACCTTCTTGAGTAGCAGGACTTTCTTATTTATTTAATATTGTTTTTTCTTTATTAAGTTTCAAACTTTTTTTCCAAACCATCTGCAGCTTTTTAGGACTAATTAGATGAGCACATTAATAACATAAGTGTCTCAATCATCATACATACGCAACAAATTTTTTCTCCCGGTGATGTTTTTTTTTTTTTTGATGTTTTATGAAATTTTAGCTTTCTTAATATCTTTTCTTTTGTAAAAGTGTATAATATCGCTACGTTACATATGTTTGTATATAATAGTTTATAAATGTTTGTATATAATCTTTATAAAACTTTAAAGTTATTTTGTATTTTAAAATAATCGAAAAAAAATTAAAAGCAGCCGCCAATGGTAGGAATTGAACCTTGGATTATTTGTTCAGAATCTTGGCGCCTTACCCACTCGGCCACACTGCCCCATGCTCCAGCGGAAATTTTTATAATAATGTAATGATTTTTTTAAGGGAAAAAAAGTTATAGATCAAAATTAAGGAGAGCTTGGCGCAATGCAATTTTCAAGTGATAATCAAACTGTAAAACTTAATAAATGTTTCTGTATGTTTTAACATTACTTAATTTAAAGATTACGTTCTTTAGATATTTGGATATTTATTATTATTATTTTTTATTTATTTGAGTTTTTATGCTATATTTTTCTATACAATGTTCTTATATCCGAAGATATTGTTGGCTTAGCATAGGAACAGCCACAAATAGTCATTAAGACTAATCCAAAGTAGCGTTCGTTATTGACCAACATTTTTGCGCGCCGAAGTACTACTCAAGCGCTGAGTTGGCGGTGGCGGGATTTGAACTCGTATCGTTCAACGTCCGGGTTTCAACTTTTCCTTTGACGCTCTAACCATCTGAGCTATCCCGCCACTACGTTCTACTACGGATACGCATTCGTTCACGTTTTCTTATAGAACAAAGTGCTACGCTTGCGATGGCTGCCGAGGGTACCGTGTCAAATAGCACTACTAATGTTTGGCAATAATCACGGCTGTTTCAGAGTGAGCTTTACGGCTTCTTATTTTTTTTGGGAAATATTTGCTTTGGGGGTGTTACTAAAACATTTATAACTTTTGAAATATTCGAGATAATTTTGTTTTGTAAAAAGAATAAAAACAAAAATAAAATGTTTTATCATACGATATTTAATACAATAGTAAAAAAACTTCTTTTAGTTTATGAAAAACGCGACAAATGATGAACTTGGCTAAATATTAGTAATTTCTTGTTCTTTTTATCAAAAAAAAAATCAGAAAAATATATTTCTGATAGTTATTATCAATTACACTTATTATTAAAATAATACTTAAAAATACTTAATTGCTTAAGGTTAATAAAAGAGTTACAGTTGAAGTTTGCAAGCAAACCGCATTTTTTGCAAAATTATTAAAAATGTCGTTTAAAGAGGGATTATCTGTTAAATGAGTACGTTTTTAAATATGAAAAAATTCACTAAGTTGATAAATTCAATGCATTACAAAATAAAGCCAGTTGTCGATTTTGAAATATTTAGTCTTAACATTCCAAGCCAAAGCCTTTTCTTTCGATGCATAGAGTTTTAATAATATGGTGTTAAGTTGTTAAAAAATTAAGACTCACTAAGACTAATAAAATAATTCATGACCACAACTGTGTTAAAGTTTTTGAATTAACCTCGCTTTTGGTAATAGAATTATTTTATGGCACTTGAGTCAATCTCTTCTCACAAAAAATAAAACATTTGTTTAAATAAACAAATAGCTAATTTTATTTGTTTGATGTGTTTTTATTCTCATATAAAACTGTTTTATAATAAGTTGATCTACTTATTCTGTCCTTTAAGTAGAAAACGATCTTTGAACACCCAGTTGATATTAGATTCATGCTCCATTCTAAACCAGAAGATTAGTTTTTAGAAGATAGTTTTTGTTCAACAAGATTAGAAGATGGCTTTCAACAGACTCACAACTTTTACAAATTCTTTATTTAAACTGTATCTTTACACTAACTTGTTATTTATGAGACTTAAATTCTATTCTTTAACCAGAGAGAAGGTATGTTGAGGAGAGGTACTGCAGAGGTAGAACTAACTTCTGATGATAATAATTGAAAGGGTATCTAATATTTAAATTAAATGTTACATATAATAAAAGACAATACATTTTTAAAATTAACTACACAAACTAATATTTTATATCATAACAAACTTATATCATAGCCAACAAACTTACCAGTCGCTCTGCTCATAAGTTAAAGTAGTAAACTATATTTTTATACCCATTTGATGCAAGACTTATGTACCATTCTTTAACCTGGATGGTATTGCATAAGTATAATTAACTTGTGAAGACAAGAATGAAATGGGCACCTATCTAATATATAAAATTAATAATAAAAAATAATAAATATTTTAAAAACTTTATTTTTTAATTATTTAGACTAAATTTTATGACCACAAACAAGACAAAGGCCTCGTCTATAAAACGAATTTTTACCACGCTCAGAACACACAACACACTTTCTCACCTTAGAGGCTTGAAGCTTCCTATCAACTTTGCTGTGCAATTCAAAGCGTTTTAAAACAAGACGTAGCTTCTGTTCCTGATTTCTTACTGAATGCAACTGTCTTAATTCCTTATTTACACTATTATGCAAACACTCTCCCTCCTCTTCACTCAGCAACCCAATAGTTTTATGCAATTTTACAAAAAGTGGCACATTAAAAATGAGTTCATGCATTTTTCGCGTGATACTTTCTTTTGGAAAGCAAGCATGAAGCTCGATAGCAAATAAATTTATTGATGAAGCTCAGTAATTTCGGCATCAGAAAGAAATTTTCGCTTAAAAAGAATAGGTTGCAACTTATTAAAAACACTAAACACGCGTATAGATCTATTTTTAATAGCTTCATCATCAATAACACTACAAAGTTTATAGTGGTTTCTTAAGACTATTTTGCAATGATTACCCACAAACACATAACCATGGTACGCGTGTCGCTCAACCTTCATATCTTCAAGGGCCTTATTAAGAGACCTCTCATGAGTCCCCATGCTATATTTGGATATTTTTTCTAGGTCTTCACACTCCATCTGCAATTTAATATATTCAATGTCTAAAACTTCGCGTTGTGCGCGTATAAAAGAAATTTTTTAAGAAATATAAAGGTCAAGACATTCTATATCTTCACCCTGACACGCTAAACACTCGTACATCTCAATGTCACACAATACACTCTTTTCTGAATCACCAATAATTTCACAATATTGATGAAACCATTTTTGTACGTAACACACTGCACCCAATCAACCTTACAATCATATTTAGTAATTAAACACCTGATACTAGCACACATTTCTTGCTGTTTACAGTTTTTTTTTTATTGGAGGAGTTAAGAGATATTTTTTCTAATTTACTACGTCATTGTATTGAATCTATCTATCTATTATATATTATAATATATTATAGATAGATAGATTCAATACGATGACGTAGTAAATTCTTTATTTTACCAAGACAAAAGCCGCCTTGCGTAATGATTCCTTTGTTTTAACGAATTGTTTGTTGCACAAACGGAATAAATACGTAATTTCGGCGAATTTTAATCCGTTAAAATTTTAATCCGTTAACATAATGGAAAACCCGTTGGTGGAATAGCGACAGATGCAGTTCGTTGTATATAACGGATTTTTTCTTAGAGTGCAGATGCGGTGGTTGTACCCGAATCCAAGAAAAAAACAATAATATTAACATGCTTGCCATCACAGATCTATTTTGCAATGGAAGATCTATGCTTGCCTGCATACCCAGAAGATGACTTGGTTACCTACGTAGATATCAAAGAAAACACCATGAAGCTTTTTAAACCGAAGTCATTTGAATAAGCTTTGAATTTGCAGCAATATAAAAGCAAGTAACGAAAATGTGACGAAATTTTCACGACTGGTTACAAGAGCAATTTGGGGCACCTCAACATCAACTTCAAACCTCATAACCTTTTTTATGTTAATTTGCCGCCTAACTTTTAGCATACCTAGTCTTTGAGCTATTAGAATTTGGCACGATTACGTTTATTGACTTAATTTCAAACCTATTAAACATATAGCTTTAACAGAAATATGCAGTATGCGACCACGTATTGAGCTATACTTTGGCTTATAATAAACATCAGAAAACTAAATTGTTCTTGGTTTATGAGTGTGTTTATTTTTTCGAAAGACTCGTTTGAATTAGAAAACAAAAATCAAAACCTCTCTTTTTGTTTATTTAACAAAAAATGCAAAGTAAACTTAGGTTATATATATATATATATATATATATATATATATATATATATATATATATATATATATATATATATATATATATATATATATATATATATATATATATATATATATATATATATATTTGTGTGTGTGTTTATATATACATCTTTAATAAATAACTGTTATATATACAATCTTTAATAAATAACTGTAAGTGGCGCAACTGAACAATGAGTTACATAGCACCTGGAGTGGCTTCAACATTTGATCTTCGCATATCGTCTCTACCTTTTATCCAATAGTTTAACAGCAATGACTCTCTTTTACCATTTATAAACCAGAAAAAAAGAGTGAGAAGTATTACAAAACCATTGAATCCGAGAAAACTGTAGAACACTATGTTGGGAATCGAAAATTTATCTGGCCCGCCATAAATTGGAGGAAGCGGTGGAGTAATGTTGTAAAAACCTTAAAATTATAATTTAATTATATTTTTATTAAATTATTATATTTAATTTTATTAAATACTATTTTAATCATATAATATTTTTATGTTTATTAAAAACTATTTTATTATATTTTTAAAATGATATGCTTTTTAAATATATTTTTACGTTTAAATCCATCTTTTTCTACAGTTTCCCCAAGTAATTTAATAAAGTTTTCAAGTTTGATAACATAAAATTTTAACTAAGAAATAGGTATGTATATGAGAAAGACAACATTCATATAAGAAATTATAAAACAGTTCTAATATTGTTTACATGACGTAATTTATTACAAGCCTACTCACTTTGCAAATGACGTCAAAAGTTGCGAACATTTAGCATTTTTAGAATTATAAATTATAAATTTAATAAATAAAAAATTTCTAAGATTTGAAATACGTATAGTTATTAAATCACATTAAACAATACAAAAGAAAACTAAATAATATATTTCTTTATTAAAAAACATTATACTATGAATCGAAAGTAATTTACTTAAAGTTTTATTTGGTTTTAAATTTCGACTTCATTTAAAAAAAGGTTTATTATCCGTACAATATTTTATAAATAAAAATCAACAATATTTTTTTTAAAATTGTTAACAAATAAAAAATTTTAAATTAAATGTTATTATCGAGTTTTTTCTGATTTTAGAAATTGTCTCTCATTAGTTTAAATATAGCTTATCATTAAGAGAATTTGAACTAATTAGAGATGATAGACTACTGATGAGACTACTAGACTTCATCTTCAAAGATAAACATATGTTTCGGAATTCTAAATCAGCTGAAAGTTTTGAAAACTCTTCATTGTCTTTTATCTTATCAATAAAGTTTTTTAAGTTTACAGTCAAAGATCCAGCGATTTGTGTATGTCTAACCTTTTTTCTGTAAAAATGTATTATACATTCTTTGATGTTTTCCCAAAAAGGTTGTTCCATTAATAGCATTCAATCAAAAACTTTAAATTCGTTAAAAAAACTATCAATGAATTTCAATGCAATAAAGGAATAAAATAATCGCTCAGTCCTATTAAAAACGCTTCTAAATATCCGTATCGTATAAAATACAACATTTAAAAAAATCGTATAAAATACAACATTAAAAAAAATTGTAAGATGTTGAGAAACAAAAACATCCATGGAATCCATGTCCCAAATGGATTCCATGTGGGTTCCGTATGGGATTTATGGGATCCCACATGAAACCCATGTGGGACAAGCATTTTTTTTTTTACTGGGAAGGAGCTTGTTCATGAAAAAAAAGATAACATCTCAAAACAAGGATAGACATCAAGGAAAAAACTACAAAAATTTGTATGCTCTTACAAATTGCAAGAGCATACAAGTTATTGTAGTTTTTTCCTTGAGCAAAGTAGCAAGCTTGACAAATTTATTCGTTATATTAGTATTATTATTAAAAAAGTAAATTATTATCAGAAACATTTTTATTTCACAATTGTAAGATTATATTAGAAATTCTAATATAGAATTGTAAAATGAATATCTCTGTTATGAATTCGTAGCTAACATGTTGTCAAATATAGGCTTTTCATACGAGTCCAAAATACCAATTTGAGAATAAAAAAAACATTAATTTTTAAAATTTTAGTTGATTAATAATTTTGATGTTGTTTTTATATATTGCACTACAGTAAAAAGAATGTTTTAACTTTACCCTTTTCAACACTTTTTCACATAGGTTTTTGCCAACACACATACACCACCGTATAAACATTCACAAATTTGTAAATGTAAACATGTCAAATAAGTTTCAGAAGTATGCATGGGAGAGTGGGGAGAAATGGGACGCGGAAGAAGTGGAAATCCCAATAATGTTTTAGATTTGGCGCCTAATTAATGTTATTTAATGTTCATTCACACTTTCCCCACTATACCCCAATAGCAGGGTTCCTCTAAAACCACAAATACATCTTAGGGAGTAAACTAAGTCTTAACAAATACTGCTTTATTTGTTAAGACTTGTTTGTTTATACGTTAGGTAAAAATATTATGGAATTACCCTGAAAAAATTTTTCCTTGTCCTACTCTCGTCAACATTTGTATGTTAATTTGTCGTAGCTAATTAATTTTTGGCTAAATGCCAACTATCTACAAAGCTAATAGCTATACTTTACTTTAGATCTAAACCTTAGTCACCTAATACTCACATATATTAGCTGATACCATATAACAAATAATGGCTACCACGTCATACATTAAATATTGATTTGCAACTCCATCAAAATGTATAATTATTTTTTCGACAAAAATTTGTTTTTATTGCATAACAATATCATTTTAATATTTGAAAACATGAATTTAAAACTTAAAAAAATTTCAAACTAGTTTAAAGTAAATAAACTTTTAGCAATTATTTACAAAACTAATTAGACTTTATTTCACTCACTTTCCAAAAAAATTAATACCATATAAAACGCTTTTTATACTCATTGATAATATTCAAGTAAAAAGAGTAAAAACTACACACTTTTTAGGAATATATATTGATGAAATTCTTACATGGAGACAGCACACCGAAAATTTGAGCAACAAAATTTCAAAAAGTAGTGAAATATTATACAAATTAAAAAGCTATTTAAATATGCGTATCTTAATTGTCATAGGAAACATATAGCACGCTCAGTTAATTCAAGTGATTGACGAACTCATTCGAAGCCTCCCTTAAGAAAAATGAGTGTGTTAAACATATATCAACTTAACGTATATAATATTCTTTGTTTTATGTACAAATAAAAAACGAAATTATCTTCATATTTTTTTTATAAAAAAACAAAAAAATAAATACTCGTGTACCGTATTATTGAAACCAAACTGTTTTAAACAACTTTGATTTTTCTTTCAAATGAAATTACGTATTTAAAAAAAAATGTTTTTTTTAAAATATGTAATTCCATTCGAATTTTATATTGGTTTATATGATTTGTAATGTTGGATGAATTTTAAAGATCGGTTTGTATGATTTGTAATTTAATTATTTACGATCTGCAAGCCTTTATTGCTATTATATTATCTGTCTATATTATCTTAAACAGATTCTATCTGTTGACCAGCCTCGCATCCCTTTTTCATCTATTAGGCTGGCGCAGATGTATTTTTAATACATTGTTTTCAGTTTAAGATGTTGAATGCTGGATCTTCTTGACTCAATGCATTGGTTTTGCTTAAGCAACTCATTCTTAATTTCTCCTAATGAGGGTGCAGCTCTAAAACTCAGTTTTATGGTTCTGAGGCCGGCTGGTAGTCAGGTTTCCCGAACTCTGTGGTAACTGTCAGAGAGGCTGATTCCATCAAAAGCTGAAAAATATCAGAGTACTAACAGTGCCATGTTGCGCATGGATGGTGTCCCTGTTTGTACTTTTGATGTGCATTGCCAAGGCCACATTGGAGCCCTTTATTACGGCTTAGGGTTTATTAGTGGAAATGAGGCAATTGCATGAGCTATAAAACCGTGTACTGAGTACTATCTATGTTTCGAGTCAAGTTCTTTAACAAATTTAAAAATGAATAAAGTAACAAAAACTATAAAACACAAAAAACCACAGTCATCACCAAGTTCGCTAAACCTATCATTCACCAATATTTGTGGTCTTCGAAGTAAATTTTCTTCTGTTGAGTCTTATCTCTTGCAAAGTTCACCAGACCTACTTGCTCTTTGTGAGACTAATTTGAGTTTAACTGTCTCATCTTGTGATCTTAGTGTTGATGGTTATCTTCTTTTAATTTATAAAGACTTCAATAGTCACATGCTTGGCCTGGGCATTTACATTCGTAAGAATTCACCCCTTTGTTGGTAAACTAGATTTGAATCCACAGACTACTCTTTTGTGTGCTTCCGTTTAGCACCACTTCACTCTATCACCTTTTTCTTTGTTCTATATTGCTCTCCTTAATATCAAAACTGCACTTTTCTTAATGTTATTTCTGATCATATTGATCAAGCCCTCTTTCTTTATCCATCAGCCAATATTATTGTTGTCGGTGACTTTAATGTTCATCACACTGAATGGCTTGGCTCTAGTGTTAGTGACTTTGCAGGCATTAAAGCCCACAACTTTTGCCTTTCTCAATGCCTAACTCAAATAGTCAACTTTTCAACTCGCTTTCCAGTAACCCGAATCATTTACCTTCTCTACTCGACTTATGTCTTGTTTCTGATCCTAGTCAGTGCTCAGTTTCTCCACATTCACCCATAGGTGCTTCTGATCACAGTTTGATCTCTATAAAACTATTATCTTATTCTTCTTTTTCATCAGAATCTCTTTATCATTGTACCATTTACAACTACCTTAAAGCTGGCTGGGACTCTTTCCGTGATTTTCTTCGTGATGGCCCTTGGGTGAAATCTTTCGTCTTCCTGTGCTTCTTTCATAACTTCGTGGATTCAGGCTGGCATGGAATCCTTTATTCCCTCTCGACAATTCCAGGTCAAGCCTCACTCTTCTGCATGGTTTTCCTCGCATTGTGCTGCTGCAATTGCCAATTGAAACCATTACTTCCATATTTATCAGCAAAAAAATTCTCCAGAAAACAGACGTCTATTTATTACTGCTTGGAACCGTTGTAAAAAGGTTTATCTAATGCCGAAGTCTGCTATTCTCAGGTCATGAAATTTCATGACCTGAGAATAGCAGACTTCGGCGTTAGATAAAACCTTTTTACAACGGTTCCAAGCAGTAATAAATTGTTTTTTATTACAAAAATTAGGCTCTTGTGACTTCTGGAGAATTTTTAATATAATCAATAATAAGGGCAATTCCACCTCTTTCGTGTGGCTCAAACTTTGTCATTTCACCATAAGACAAAGCTGAATTATTTGCTAAGAACTTTTCATCAAAATCATCTCTTGATTCCACTAGTTGCGTTCTACCTGATATAGCAGTCAAACAGGTTGAAACATTGCTTGACATTTGTATCACTCCAGCTTCTGTAACTAAAGTGATTTCGTGCTTAGACTCTTCTACAACTTGTGGCCCAGAAAACATACCTGTTAAAGTCGTGTTCTCCGGAGTTTTCTCCGGAGCTGTCGTCTATCCTTTCAAACCAATTCAACAAGTGCTTATCAGAGTCTTGTTTTCCAGCCTGCTGGAAAGCAACATCTGTTATCCCTATTTTCAAAAATTCTGGAGAGCGAATTGATTCATGTAACTACCGTTCCATTAGTCTTCTTCCTAACATAAGCAAGGTTTTTGAATCTTTAATTAACAAACACTTAATCTCTCATCTTGAATCTAATAACTTACTTTCTGATCATCAATATGGATTTCGATCTTCTCGTTTTATGGCTGATTTGCTAACAGTAATAACCGATAGGTTTTATCGTGCATTAGATAAAGGTGGAGAGGTTAAGGCCATCGCTCTTGACATTTCTAAAGCGTTTGATAAAGTTTATCATGCTGGTCTTCTCCATTAGCTTTCTTCTTACGGTTTATCTGGAAAAATCTTTAAGATTTTGAATCCTTCTTTTCTAATCGTGGTATAAAAGTTGTCCTTGATGGACAGCATTCTTCTTCTTATTCTGTAACCTCAGGGGTTCCATAAGGTTCAATCCTTGGCCCTATACTCTTTTTAATTTACATTAATAATCTTTTAGATATTCTCTCATCTTAGTTAGCATTGTTCGCTGACGATACTACCATTTATTCTTGTCATGATAAGAAGCCAACTTTCTCTGATTGCTTGCAGGGGGCATTTGAGCTTGAAAAAGATCTCACTTCTGCTACAGCATGGAGCTCACAGTGGCTAGTGAACTTTAATTCAGATAAAACTCAATTTTTTTCAGCAAATCATTATCGCAATAATTTAGCCCTCCCTATATTTATGAATGGTAATGTACTCGATGAGTCATCTACCCTTCATCGATCAAAAATATATATATATATATATTTGTATATATTTTTTTTATTTATTTAAATCTTGTTATTCTTTTATTATTGCAAAACGCAATCTTCACTTGTAATAGTTTATATTATTATATTTTAGCTCGTAAGTTTTATGAAATATTAACGAAATGTTTTAATATGTAAAAAAGATATATATTTTGCTTTAAAGATAAGTTATTAAAACTAAACTGTATTGAGCATTATTTAGTAACATTTAGTGTGTATATAGTTGTTACAAAAACTTGAAATATAATACATAACGTGTAATCAAACACATTGTATTTAAAATTAAATTTTAACAACAGCAGATTTAAAAATACTTTTAAAATATAATAAAATTTACATTTTTACTCGGCGATGGATCCATGGGTGGTAGGGGAGACCGGGGTTGGTTGCAACAAAATTTTAAAAACGTAACTTATACCCTTTAAATATATATTTTTTCGATTTTATTTTTCAGGGTTATAAAATAGATTTAAGTTACGTATTAATCCAACATTGATAAATAAAATATCAAATTTAGTTATTCCGCAATAGTGAAACAAAAATATGTTGCATTTTACCCCGCACCGGGGCGAATTGCAACAGTGCACGGGGCAAGTTGCAACACAATACTTTTAAAGTATAAGCTTTGCAGAGTTCACATAAAAATTACTAGTTAATCTGTAATTTCTATTTGGCAACAAAACATTATAATTAAAAGAAAAGAAAAGTAGTATTTTAGACTTGACATGTACCTGACATGTTTAGTAAACTAATGCTTACATTCAAAGACTTTAAAAACTGAAGAAAGAAAATAATGAGGATTATTATTTAAGCTCATATATTATTTAAACTTTTAAGTGTTTTTTTAAAAAAGTATTCCTTTAGTTATTCAGTAAACATTAAATCAATTTATAAAAATGCAAGAGTAGTTTTATAAATAATATAAAACACAACTTTCATAAAAATAAACAATAATCTAACTTTGATAACAAAAAAAAAAATTTCCAAGCAATAAAGGCTCATAAAAAAACAAACTAGCATTAAAGAAACTAAAGAGTTTCATTACATTTCAAGTCAACAATTATACTTTTTTATTGTTTTTTTTTTTGATGCAGAAGTACTAGCAGATTTTCGCTTTCTAGAACTAATTTCTTTTTCAGCCATAAGACGCTGTTTTACTGGTGTATCTGTGAGTACTTCTGTATGCTTTCTCTTTGATCTAGTGAGTATTTCTTTCCTGGGTCGTGCTTTTGGTAGCGGTCTTACAACCTCAGGGGAAAATTTTGAAACTGCAGATGGAATTGCATCTGAGGTTGAAGTTGATATACTAATATCAATAGCTGCATTAGATTGGGTTGCTGGACGATCTGTAACAAATGATGGAGCAAAATCTGCATCTGAAAATATATCCTTATTATATGGCAATATTCCTGCCACTCTAAAACCAGAAGATATATTTTGTTGTGTAAGAGAATGTTGTAATGCTATTTTTGCAATTCCTGGTAAATCATATATACTCATTGTTTTCCCTGGACTACTTTTTATCCATGAGTCTTGTGCATTAGCTAAGCATTTTTTAAATGGTCCGAATACAGATCTATCTAGAGGTTGCAACTTATGCGAACAATGAGGAGGGAAAGAAAGCAAAACTATACCATTATCTTTACACAATGTTATTAATTGAATAGATAAATGAGATTGATGATTGTCTAAAAGTAATAACACAGGGCTTTCTTTTGATGGCTTTACATGTCGAATAAAGTGGTTTATGTAAGTAATAAAGCACTCCTCATTCATCCAGCCTGATCCATTCGAAGCACCAATGCAGCCATTTGGCCCATCACGAATAAAGTGATCAAAGAATTTCTTTCTTGGAAAAAGAAACATTGGAGGCACACTATTGCCATATGCATTTACGGCTATTACCATTGTCACTAATGTCCCTCGCTCTTGAGAAGTTAATGCACCCACTTGCTTAATGCCTTTACGAGCAATTATTTTGTTTGGTTTTTGCACAGTGGTGATACCAGTCTCATCAACATTAAAGATATTTGATGCAGAAAAATGATGCCTATCTAAAACATCTGATAATTTTTGAAAAAAAACACCTACATTAGCACGATTAAAGCTAGTTGCTCGTGCAAGACTTGTTGCTTCTGGAGTTCTGATAGACAATCTTGGATGTCGGTTTAAAAACCCTCTCATCCAATCAGGACCAGCCATGGAATGTTTTAACCACGATTTGGGAAAAATAATACCATACTTTACTGCACATTCAAATGCAAGCTTTCTTGTTTCATATGGTGATAATCCAAAATAGATATCAGAACATATTGATATATATGAAGCAATAGCTATTTCTTGTTCATAAGTAAAAACTTGATTCTTTTTATATCCAGGATAAGGTAGTGGCATTCCCATATCAACAGCTTTTTTAACTTTTTTTATATAACGAGAAAGAGTCGAGTAGTGGATTCCAAACTTTTTTGCTGATGCACGAACTGATGTTACTCTTCCATCAATAACGTGGCTTGCTGCCTCTATTACTACTTCTTTTGGATAAAGTCCTTTTTCAGTTTTTCTCTTGTAAGTTCGCATTTACAATTTTTATTAAACCTCTAAATAACATAACAATAAAAAAACACATTACAAAAATCATTTTATATAATTTAGTCTAAATTGCTACATTTATTTATATACCTATTAATGTTTTAAGTATGTACTTAATAATAATAATATTTTAATAATGTAATTATAACTTTTACGTATGTATGTATATAAATGTATATATATAAATGTATATATATATATATATATATATATATATATTATATATATATATATATATATATATATATATATATATATATACATTGTATATATATATATATATATATATATACTGTATATATATATATACACACTGTATATATATATACACACTGTATATATATATATATACACACTGTATATATATATATATATATATATATATATATGTATATATATATATATGTATGTATATATATATATATATATATATATATATATATATATATATATATATATATATATATATGTCTTTGAATATAAAAGATAAGTTTATATTCTATGTTTATATTTATATTCGAGGATTATATAATCCTCGAATATAAATATAAACATAGAATATAAACTTATCTTTTATATTATTAGACATATATACATATGCTTTATAAATATAACATACATATGTACGTTACATAGTCTTATCTTTAAAATTATAATTTTTTTTCAAAAACTTCTTTGCTGTCTTGTTATTAAAAAAAAGTCGATTATTTAGAAAAGTGCGTAAAATTAATAAAGTCCGCAGTTCTTTTGTGATTCAACTTACCCCGAGCAATTTGATGCAACTTACCCCGTAGGCATCATGATCACTCTAATCAATGCATACAATTAGCCATATTAAAAAAATCTATTTTTTTTTACTTTTTGTGTTTGAAAAAGATTTTTTTAACTTACTATTATTTTATTATTGTCATATACTTCTTAGTTTTTTGTAAAACCCAAAAAAACATTGAAACGAAAATTAGAAATTTATATAGAAAAAAAACAATTATCAATAACTTTTAAATTTTTAAGTTTATTACTATAAGTTTTTTATAACTTGCGTGTCATAATTATAGTTATATAATGTAAAAAAATTGAAAAATAATATGTAAAAATTATTCTTTAAAACGCATTGTTGCATCTTACCCCTGTTGCAACCAACCCCGGTCTCCCCTAAGTATTCTCCCTTAAAAGAATCTGAGAGTGCTAAAATATTTTAGAAATAGAAGACCTTTTTTTTTCGAGACGCAAATGTGATACAAAAATACTTCAATGTGATACAAAAATACTTCAATATTCCCCCCCCCCCTCCCTTTTCCATAAAAAAGAGTTCCTGGATCTGTCACTTTTTTAATTATTGATTCTTCAATTTTTATTATTTACTTATCAACAACTATAAAATAAAATTGCTTACAAAACAAAAGTGCAAACTATTATACTATTATAAACGTTTAAAAATGAATATTAAATTTTTATAATAAAAATATACGCTTTAATATCAAGTTCCAGTGCTCGAGCTAGTCAGAAACATAGTAAAAAAATGGAATTATGAGTTGCTCAAAATAGACAAAAATAAAAAGTTATGAGATTCAGTTTTGGGTGTAAAGTTTAAAAAAACAACAACTATAAAGTAAACAAGTTTTTAAACTTTCTACTGAATAAAAATATTTTTTGCAGATGCTTACTGTTATAATCAACAACACAGGGTTAAGCATCTTGACGGTCGCAACCTTGTACTTTTGCCAATGTATAAGGTAGCATCGATAAAAACCGGTTATAACTTCGTAAAATCATAAACTATTAGTTACTTGCTGATTATACTCAGTATAATAAATGGTTTCATAATTGTTTTTTAAATTTATTTAACTCTCCAAATCCGAGGAGATCACCTCATTCGAGTAAGCTACACTTTTTTTAAATTGTTGTCACAGCTCCTTAACAATTTTTTAACTCCAAAACACGAACTTTGAGAAATAAAGCCACCGTGTGGATAAACAAGTTTATTCCATCTGACTCTAGGCGAGCTAACCTTTGATGTGCTACTCTACATTATTGATTTGAAACTTTATGGTGTTCTGTGGAAATTTGATAATTCATTATAACTTAATGATAATAAGGTCCAGTGCTTGATTAATGCAACAAGACACCACTAGACCATCCAACTTGAGTATTCGAATACTTGTTATTCAAATGTATTTGCGGGTATTTTGACTATTTGATTTTCAAATATTTTTTGAAATATTCGAATAATTTTTAAAATGAAAAGACTAAATTTTAAAATGAAAAGAAATAAGAGAAGAGAGCTTTGCAGCAAAACAATAAAATTAAAAAGAATATATTAATATTAAAAAGAATTTTAAAAAAACGAAAAGCCGAAAAAAAATTATAAACATTTCTACAAAGACTTGATTTGAAGAAACGAAAATACATTTTTATAATAGTTTTTATTTTGTTTGGCATTTTTTTAATTGGTTTTTAAAACACAGTCGGTTATTTAAGTTGCTTATAAATGTTCGTAAATTTAATAGTTTACTATACAAATGTTACATGATCATTATCAATACTTAAAACTATTTCATAAATATAATTTTTTAATTAAAAATAGTAAAGACATTAATGATAAAAATTCAATTTGCTGCTGCATATATATATGCATATGCTGCTGCATATATATAATATGTATATGTTGCTGCATATATATGCATATGCATAATATAAGGTGAAAATTAAAATTTGTGGGATTTACTTACAAAATTATCTTTACAGTATATTTAGTTTGATTTTAGTTCATCGAATTTTTATGACATGGATAAAACTATACCTTGAGGTATGAAAGTTTTTTTTTCAAAAAAAAAAAATTGTTAAAGCCACATGTGGTAAGTGCAACACGAACATAGATGGAAAAGTTCAACCACTGTTATGAGTAACCATTTGAAGTTACAACATATTGATATCTAAATTAGGATCAAGAAAAAATTATCGAGTAAATAATATTCCTAAGAAAAAACAAAAAAAAATGAACAATTACTGTTTGGTAATTTGTTAAAAAAAAAAATCTGCGATCACAGCAATCAATAAATCTCAAGCTATTGTTGGTTGTGTGAAACAAAAAGGATATAAATACCAAAAAATCCGACAACTATTTCAAAGTGTATCAACAGCTTTTATAAAGAATACGAATTTAACTTTGGGAAAAATTAAAAAATTATAAAATACAAAGCGTAAAATTGCAATTAGAGTGGTCGAATAGGCATATTGCACTATTTTACGTTATGTAAACGTAACAGCTCATATGCTTGGAGTAGACTAAAATACACTTGAATGCTATATTCTGGGTTTGACGGAAATAATTAACCAGGCAAATGCAGAAAAAAAAAAAAAAAATTGGTTAAAGCTAATTTGGCAACTCTGGAACTTTCTTAAAAAATGATGTTATTGCATCAATTAACGATGCAGCAGTAGTATTTGACATTCTGTTAGGTATTTTAAATCAACTTTGCTATAATCACGCGCTAAATTTAGTAGTGGTGGATTATTTTCATATACCAAAATTATATTCCCGGTGAAATGTTTGACAATATATGTTTAAAGATTTAGTTGATGATGATATGGAAGAAAAATAGAAGAAGATTTAATAGATGATCAGTACTGTGACTGCAATTTAGACTTTGGTAAAGAAAATGAGTATACTATGACATTGAATACTAACTTTGATCAAATTATCACCAACTAAAGAGGTGTTATAACAGTGGCGGATTCAGCATAGGGTGTGGGGGGCATCCACCCCTCCTCCCTCTCTTTCTCATTACAAAATTCTGCATTTATTTAAATGGATATAAAAAACTAGGTAACAGCAAAAAACTTACAAAGTTGCCCACAGTAGCAGTGAACAAAACAGAAACGTTTTTTTCTAAAAAAATATCTCTTATAGTCATAATGTACACAATGGATTTTAACAATTGTGATTTGTGATTGGTGGATTTTAACAGTTGTGATTTGTGATTGGTGGATTTTAACAATTGTGATTTGGTGTATTGGTGGATTTTAACAATTGTGATTTGGTGTATTGGTGGATTTTAACAATTGTGATTTGGTGTATTAAAACAACTGTGAAAAGGAGAAAAAACAAAAAGTTTTCAATTAACTGATTTCAACATTGTGGAGCAATTCAGATTTGTTTTTATATGTTAAAAATGTTTTCGGCAAAAATCTGTATTGCAAATCTCCCTACTTAAAACCTACTCGCGCCGTCCCTTTTTCAATGGTGTGTATGCATCAATATCTCCAGTAGTGAGACATTGATTGATGATTTATAGTTCACGACTGAACTATAAATGAACGGCGTACATCCATTCTTAATAGAGAAATAGATGACACCATATTTTTCTAACTTGTTTTTACTCTACAAAAACAACACCAGAAAAAAATTTGTATTAACTAAGAGGAGAGTAAAGATCTTTCTTAATGCTTTCAGCATTTCAGTAATATGTATTATGTAAATATGTATTATGTAAATATGTATTATGTAAATATGTATTATGTAAATATGTATTATGTAAATATGTATTATGTAAATATGTATTATGTAAATATGTATTATGTAAATATGTATTATGTAAATATGTATTATGTAAATATGTATTATGTAAATATATCTTTTTAACGATAATTGTTAACCAAAGTTAACTCAAGCTTTAGATTGTTTAGTGTCTTAGAGATACATAATAGTTAGGATAGAAGGCGCATAAAAGCAATAATAATTTATTTTTATCACAAGTGCGATTCTCGAAAAACTATTTCTAGGGGTAATGTGCCACCTCTAACCCTTGTTGCTTCCTAATCATTTCCATGGCCCCCCACAACACTAAACCTTACTGCGTTATAAGAATTTTTAATAAATCGGCTACATAGCATTATTTTGCAACAAAATATAATTAGAATAATGGTGGAAAAACTCAAGTTGAAATTACACAAAAAAAACTCGATGGAATTCCTTGAGTGTAATGTTTCGGCAATTTTTAATTCTAGCGGAATGTATTAACAAATCGTTAATTGGATTAAATTTTTCTTCCATTTCAAAAATTGATATTTTTGCGCTACGAAACCTTGTTAATGTTCTTGTACCAGTTGAAACTGTTGTTATTAATGTTTTTGCACTTGTTACTGAATTGAGGAAAAATGATGCAAATCTTATTACAGCTAAAAAAATTTACAATCTCTTGTTTGATAAGTTGCAATCAATGTAAAATTGTATAGCTAAAAAACTGATACATGCTTTCAAAAAAAAGGATGTACTAAATAAGAGATCCAGATTTAATGACTGATAATTTATCTACAGAGCGAAACCAAGTTGTAACAAACATTTTAAATATTTCTCAACAAATGCGACAATTTCATTCGTTATTAAAATTATAGAACAATACATTCACAAATGCTAATAGATGAACATGTCAATATTAATAATGTTGCTAACTCTTAATCACCCTTCGCAGATGATGACAAAAAGAACTGCAAAAAGAACTCCAAAATGCAATAAGCTCAATTTCAGATCCACATAAGACACAAAATCCTTAAATATTAAAATCCTTTTCGAGTATTTTGATATTTTCATATTTTTTTATTCGAATAGTTGAAAAGCTCAAGTAGTAGAATAAGTAGTTGAATGGTCTTGTCACCACACAGTTGAAAAACATTTTTATTGCACTGGGTTTATATTCTTAACTATTATCTGCTTTTTTCGAATATACTAAAACGTTTATATATTATAAAAGTAATATGATTATTAAAAAAATTGAACATCTGTTCTCTTATTTTGACTAAATTTTAAATTGATAAAATTTCATGAACATGAGCAAAAAATCTAAAAATTTGAAGCATTTAAAAGAAATTAATGCATCAAATTTTCAAAGCATAGGTTAACATAGCATAAAAAATTGTTTAGTTTCTGAAGAATATACATAAGATCGGTGTATAAAAATAAATAATAAATAATAGAAAAATTATATATATATATATATATATATATATATATATATATATATATATATATATATATATATATATATATATATATATATATATATATATATATATATATATATATATATATATATATATATGTTTCATGCTAAATGTAAAAAAAACTGATTTTTAAAAGTAATTCTGTACAAGAAAATATAATGAAAAAAAAAAATAATGAATTTAATATAAACAAACCAATCAGCTTGCAAACCTCGGTTTCATCAAAACCAAATTCTACCCCTCCATCACACCTACTCTACTGAAAAATGCTTTAATGTTCGCAAAACAATATATAATAATTAGAAAAGAAAAAATAAGAACAATCAAACATTGCAGAAAGTCCTTGTTATTTTTTAACAACGTAACTTGATATATAAAAAATATAGGGAAAACTTTTTTACAACTGATCGACAAACACTTTCAAAAACCAAATCCGCTTCATAAATTGTTTAACCGCAACAAAATAAAAGTCAGCTATAGCTGCACCAACAACATAGCAAAAAATATAAAGAATCATAACAATAAAATTATTTCAATGAAACCAACTGTCATTTTAGCTTGCAATTGTAAACTAAACAAAGCCTGCCCTATGAACGGAGATTGCAGAAAAACGAATGTAATTTATAAGTGTATTGCATCATACCTAACACACCCGACAAAGCTTATATACAGTAGTCTAGGTTCAACAGAGGGCGTGTAGAAAATTAAATAGTCAAACCACAAGCAATCGTTCAAATAACAAAAAACTTAAAAGTTCAACCAGGCTTTCAAAACACCTATGGGATACCAAGGATGAAATAAAAGCAACACCCAATTTAACATGTTCCATCATAAAAAGCGCCCCCACCTTCAACAACCTTCCACCTTCAACAACTAAAACATGCCTATTATGCTTATACGAAAAACTAAAAATTTTATTGTATAAAAATCCCAAAGATTTATTAAACAAAAAAAGCGAACTAACCGCCAGTGTCGCCATGAGTACAAATTTTTGCTGGACAACTACAAATCAAAAGATTAGAAAAAAAAATGCTTCAGAAAAGATTTTTCTGACGCATTTTTTTCTTGTACAAAATTATTTTTAAAAATCAGATTTTTTACCTGATGATTGTATTCAACATGAGACTTATATTAAAAAATATACAGTTTTATTTATAAAAAATATATAAATACAGCTCTGTTTTAACAAAATTTATTTTGATTTACTTTAATTCACCAAGCACTCTCCTGAAGATATACGCAAGCCAAAATACGTATACATTACCCCTAAATTCCTTTTCCCCTCCATTACCCTTAAAGCAGCCCCCAAAATTTGATCAAGAAATGACTATCGGCTGCATTAAGTGCTTTTTTCCCCCTTTTTTGAATGTTGCCTTTAAGGGTACTCCCAAGAAAAAAAGAACCTTAAACTCTTACTTTTTAAATTAAAAATTTGTTTAAAATGATGTTTATTGGATACAATACGATATCTCTTACATAGCATTGGTTTTCTGAGTACTATAAAGACAGAGATGGTGAACTGAAAAAAAAAATAGCCATGACGCAATGGTTAAAAGCATGTTGTTTAATGCCGGCTCTGGCCAGATAAACAACACAAGTTTCCTCCTTAGATTCCCCTCCAGCTTTTGAAGGAAAAACATTTTTGCATTTTTATAAGACAAATGAATATTGGATTGAATATTGCCATCAAAATTTATAAAAATTTGTTTTTAAATCTTTTGTATAACATTTAAAAAGCGTCGAACATGTAAAATAATAGTTATTTTAATTTAAAACAGATAAAACAATAAATTAATTAAGTTACCATAATAAATCACTGTATTAGTTTGACCAGCCAGATCAGTTATATTTTCAATTATAGAAAACCAATTAAAATTATTACCAGAGTAATTAACATAAGGATTGTATTTAGAATCAATTGGTGGGTAATTGTAAACATCAGCTAAAGGAGCTAATACAGAAGGAAATAGAGTAGATGCAATAACTGTTTTATTCCACGTGGGCCATAACATTTCCTTGTTAAAGAAGAGAATGAAATCCGCAATTGTATATGTTCCTTTATAAAAATCTCTAAAAAGATTTTTAAAAATAGCATAAAAAAATTTTTAAGGTCTCAAAAATAGTCAAAGTAAATTTTTAAAAAACAAAACGTTTAACGCTGATCTCCGCTCATTTCAATTCATCTCCGTCTTTTCGTATTTTTCCTTTGTAAAAACTGTGAAATTTTGTAATTTTAAATTTTTTTGGCTTATATTTGCTGCCTTATTACCTCATACAATTTATCTCATTTGTTTGGCTCACCTCATATTTGTTTGGCTTACCTCATATTTGTTGCAGTTGCGTCTACATACTCATTTTCTTCACTTGCATCACTGTATACTTTTTTCAACTAAGCAAAATTATAATAGTACATTTATTAATACAACAAGTTGCTTCTATTTACAAAGTAATTTTATTTATAGCCTTATTTGGTTTTAAAATTACTTTCAAATTAATGCAACACACCCGTCTTCTAATTTTGTCAGTAAAACAATGGAAATCATCCGAATCTGTATCATTGAACGCATCCCTCCAGTTTAACTCCGGAAAAAGAAAAGATACTGTAAAGTTGTGAGGAATTTGTTTTGGAACTGAGGTTAAATATTTTGGTACATCTTTTAGTATTTGCTCTGTTACAAAAGTGTAAGTAAGTTGATTAGGATCCACGACTAAACAAGCTACTTTTTTAAACGCAGTAAGCAAAACAATGAGTAGCAAAACTTTGACAAACATAACTCTATAACAAACCATTTTAAAATTCAATCTAGCAATAACTAAATCTTAAAATCATTTACGAAACAGTTATTTCATAAATTTATTTCAAACATGATTAATATAAATTTAGTAAATTATACATTACAAATTTAGTAAATTATACATTACAAATAATCATTTTTGAATGAAATGCTGTGAAATCATCAAAATAGGAATTCATAAAATCCTGTGAAATTTTTAAATTACGTATTAATATAGTTCTGCGAAATTTTTAGATTATAAGTTTCTAAAACCCTGAAAAAATTTTTTTCATCAATATAATATTAAAATATTTAGTATAATATAGTATAGTATATAATCAATTATAATATTTGTATCTATTTTTATATAAAATTTCAATGTACTGTTTTATAATATTTATTAACTATATCATAATACATATTATTAGTTAAAGTTTTTGAAAATGAAGTACATATCTAGAATGTGACTGGGGTTGAAATTTAATTGGGACTGGGTGTAATAAAAAAAAGCCGGTACCGGGTTTGTGACTGAGGCTGCATAAACATTAAAACGTCCTAAAGTATATTTTTTAATCCAAAATTTATGTCATGTTTATATATATATATATATATATATATATATATATATATATATATATATATATATATATATATATATATATATATATATATATATATATATATATATATATGCATATTTATATATAAAACATCATGATAATTATAATTATCATCATCATCACCCGTTTTATGCTATTTTTCTAATACAATCTCGAGCATCTTCTTTCCTTAACTAAAGCTCATTCATACCACTCTCTCCAAGTTTTCTTACTTCTAGCTCTTCCATTTTCTCATGCAACCTCTTCTGCTATCTTTCTACATGCTACAAACCAAAACACTATAATCTTTTCTGACAAAAGTTGTTCGATGCAATTTTTTTCTAATCTCTGTTTAAGGTTATGGCTCCTTTTTCATTTTATTTTTTGGGTAATAATACTAAATTTTATAAATACTAAAGTTTATATAAATATTCAAGGGTATTTTTTGCCACCAAATAAATCCATATTATATATGCATAAAGGCGCCTTTTACCTCCTGAATCTAAACAGGTATAGAAGCTTTTTTTCTTTCTCGTTGGTTTAAAGTCAAGCCTCATTCTACTTTTTGTTTTTCACCTTCTTGAGCAGTTGCTATTTTTAACCGTAATCATTTTTTTCATATTTTTAACAAAGACATATCTCATCAGAACAAATGTCTTTTTATTATTGCAAGAAGTCAATGTAAAGAGATTCTTAGTTTATAAAACTTTGCATCTCAGATGTTAGGTTCTAGAGAACTTTGGAAAATCTTCAACAGTGTTTTTAAATAAAGTAAATCTAACATGCCATCTCTAGTTTATGGTTCTGATCTTATTGCTTCTCCCCAGTCTATGGCATAGTTGTTGAATGCAATGGCTAAATTCCTCCTGCCAATCCAGTTAAACAAGTTTATTCATCGTTAGACATACAAATCACTCTTGCTTCTAATGCTAAAATTATTTCTAAATTAAACTTATCTACGGCTTGTGCTTTTTTTTCTTCAGTTTTTGCTAAATTAATAATAAATGCTAAATAAATGGTTCCAACTTTAAAAAAACACTAGAAATCACACTTATTTCTCCAATTATCGTCCAATAAGTCTTCTCTTTATAATTAGTTTCAAAACATAAAAGTTTTGAGATTATTAAATCATTTCTTTCTAACCACAATTTTATGTCATTCCAAAATGCCTACACTCTTTTTCATTTCCAGTACATTTTATTTTAAATTTAAAGATATAATAATAATAATTTAAACTTAATAATAATAATAGTAATAATAATAATAATAATAATAATAATAATAATAATACTAATAATAACAATAATAGCAATAATAATAATAATAATAAAATTAATTTAAATGAATTATAATAATACCAAACTTTGTATAAAAATACATACATATATATATATATATATATATATATATATATATATATATATATATATATATATATATATATATATATATATATATATATATATATATATATATATATATATATATATATATATATATATATATATATATATATTTAAAGATCAATGTGGGGTTATACACATTTGGTCAACGTTGATCTTTATACATTAGATCAATGTTGGATTTAAATTGGAAAAACATTCAACTTTTGCGATGTTTTTAGATACGTTGGTTTGGTAACTATTTTCAAACACGTCTCTATTAAAATATAATACAACTAACATTGGATCAACGTTGTATTTATATATATATATATATATATATATATATTATATATATATATATATATATATATATATATATATATATATATATATATATATTTGCATCGGAGAAAACAGCCGAAATTCGCGATATATTTACATTCGTTGGCTCAACGTAACTGTACTAGCTGGGCTTTTTATAATTTCCCTTTTTGAGCATCTTTAGGACATTGCCCTGTGGATTTGCTTCTAACTGTTTTAAATTAAACTAAAAAACGTTCTTAATTTTAACGTGACTATAGACTAAGGCTAGGACTATTGTATTTGTAATAAAAACAATAACAGTAACAATAACTATTGTTATTGTATTAACTTAATTTAGAAACAATAAAAATATTTTTAATTTACAATTATTGTAATACTGTAGTACAATAACAATAAATATTTTGCATAATTGCATATTCATATAATTGCAATTCATCTTTATAAAACAATAACAATATCTGAAAAAAAAAAAGCATTGTAATGACCCACTACAATAACAATAAACATTGTATTGCAATCCGTGTTTATTATACAATAACAATATATTGCTATTATATTAAAAAAATAATTTCAGTGTCAAAATTTAATAAATGTTTTAACAATCCAGTCTCTGAGATAAGTGACCTTGAAATAGGGTACAACTAATATATAAGTATTGATACTGTTTCTTTTTTCTTTTTTGAATATCACTTGTCCTCATTGCAAACTTTATATAGGTCTATAAAAGTGAGTTTAATCGGGCCTGTATTTCTTTTACTGCTGGGGATAGACATGACTAATTATTACCATTTCTTCCACTAAGTCATTTGCTTTTACATTTGGCACCTATCTAATTGTTTCGAAACTTACTTAACTCACACTTACTCTAATATAACTTTTGTTTTCCTTCGGCTTTATGGCTGTATGTATTTCATAAAGTAACAGGACATCTAGTTGCTAAGTTATAAAAGAGTTTTATAACATAAATCAAGAGCAATATTTATTTGGTGTTCTAAACTGCTTTATTTTTCAAAAATGGTCCACACAAAATTTACTGGTAAGGTCTGATAGGTGATGAACAATCTGAAAATGTAAAAATTTTTTTAACAAAACAAAAGTAGTTCACATTTTTAGACAATCTAATCTATAATTACCCAGGGCAATCGTTCTCTGATTCAATAACGATGTAATAGATTACACATTAGCGGTTAGATATATTAAAAAAAAATTACTTTCACGCGTTTAATGTAGTTAATCAATTAGTTTAGACGTCATCATCCGGTGAAGCGTGTCAATATCAGTTAAGACAAAATTACGAAAATATCTAAATTTTCACTTCTTAGAGTAAATAATTATTTAATTACAAACAAATAATAAATTATATATATTTGTATGATTTTGATTATTATTTTAATGTTAATTCTAAAAAAATTATTATTTAAACAGTTATATTATTGAACTCAAAATAAATAAAATTTATATATGTAAATAGTTGCTAGAAACGGGTGCCACGTGCGCCCCTGAACCTAATATTTGTTAAGTATACGTAATATATATATACTTCTTTGGCTTTCCTGGCTTCACCTTACTTCTCAAAATAAATAAAATTTAAACATATGAATGCTAAAAACGAACGTCACGGGCACCGCTAAATTATCTAGTGCCCAAATAATAATAAATGCGTGAAAAAAAATCTAAATACTATAAAATACACAGTACTTATTGTAATTGTTTTTATCCCAGCAATACAATACAATAGTTATTGTAATTGTTTTGCGTCACAGCAATACAATACAATAGTTTTAGAGCTTCAATGTATTGTTAGAAAAAAAAAAACAATACAATAGCTATAGTAACTGTTTTTATTCACAGCAATACAATAACCATAAATAATGTTTTAATTGCATCTCTGGTATTACAATACAATACTATTGTATTGTAATTGTTATTGTATCTAATTTTTACAATAACAATAACAATAATCCTAACCCTACTATAGACCAAAAGAACTAAAATTTTTACAAAATGTTTAAATCTATAATTTTCATAAAAAACATGTCTTTTGTAATAATGTTCTCCACCAAATAAGTAAAATTAAACAAAAAGTTATATGCTGGTAGTTGTAGGTCTTTTTCTTACACTTCCTGGACAAATGTTCTATTGTCTAAATAACTTTGCAACAGTTTAAATAATATTAACATTGATCAAAGTCCTCGTTTAAAAATAGCATTTAAGAACTTGAGATTTTGCAAGTAGTCCATAGTAAGATTTTTAATTTTTTTCTTTTAAACAACTAATTGTTTATCTTGCAGACCACATATTATACGGACATATCTTTTTATTTTTTTTAATACAGTTTTTTTTTTTAAATAAGCAGAGGAAATTGTATTAAACAAAAATAAATTTACATTCATTTTTTTAAAACCTAAAGTTATAGATTGTCAAAGTTGAGTTTATATTTTTTAACTTCGATTTAGTTTAAAAAACTAATTCGCCTTAGCTACATTGAGTAGTTTGTTTATTTTATATCTTATAGCGTAAACACAATTTTTTGATAATGCGGTGCAAATTGAATTTTTTAAAACTTTATATATCTAACTATAGTAAAAATTTTCTTTTTTATTTATTTATTTTGTTATTATTTTCAAATTAACTATGATGATTGCGACAAACGCAATCAATTTTTTATCAATATAGTATTAAATATGAAAGCAGAAAATACTTAAGACTTTACATATATTGCGACAACTAAAAACTATAAATAACCTTGTTCTCTAGCATCCTGTATGAGATTTACTTGACATCTGTTCTTTTTTTATTTAATCTTATGCTAACACTGAGTCAAATAGTTTTTCCTTATTTCTCTTGGGCTATTACCGCCTAAAGTAGTCCAATCAATACATGAGCCCTGTTAGTTGTACAAACATACACAAAAATATCAAATAATAAACAAAAAATATACAAATGAAGAATTATTTTCCTATTCATATTAATAAAATATATAATATGAATCTCGGTTTCTATAAGTATTAATAATAAATGAAAGATACATGCAAAGTAAAATATTTTAAACCGTCATAAAAGTCTTTATACGATTTAACATTTTACATAATATTTTCAGAAATGTTTTCAGTTGCATTAAAATAAATTTTTACTTTCAGACATTCCAATATGATGGATAAAAAAAGTAAGCACATATTACAAAAACATTTACAAAATATATAAAATTATTTATAAATATTTTCATCAATTTTAAAAGGTAATGTTTTTATATTTTTGTATAACACCTTTTTCTCAGGATTTGATTATCATAATTTTGAATTTAATATCGCAACCAATAATTAACAAGTCAATAATACGTAACAAGTTAGGTAAACTCGGTGTTAAGCGTAATAGAAATGTTTGTATCTTACGTCTGAGTAAAAATTAAATAAGTTTCAACAACAATAGTGCCAATTGGTTTTCTCTGGAATATCCAATAATAAAATACTCTGCAAAAAAAACAATAAACCAAGAAAATAAAGTAAAGTAGTGACTCACAATATATTTGAGAGAAAAGTTTTAGAAGAGATGTTTTAGAAAATCTATGCTATCAAAACGGACCGCGTGATTTTATGGGATTAACAAGAATACAAAATAAACCTTTGTGAACAATCGTTTCACCTACATTCAATCTATCTTTAAGTTCATTAATTAAATAATCTAGAAAAGGACATCTAATACAATGTTTGAAATAGCCTAAATGTTAGAGGAACAATTCAGTTTTTTATGTATTATTTCATACACATTAAAAATGTGTATAAAGCTAGTAATTTTTACTGTTTTAATTTTAACGTCATTTGTAAAGAGAAGTGAAAACAAATATGGGATGTTTTTTACAGTATGGATGAAAGAGAGACCATTATTTTTTCAATAATAAGAGAAAGATTTATTGATTTAAACATTCTTATTTAGACATTTAAACTTACTTTTTGAGTTTTTCCAAAAACCTGATTGTTTTTAGTCTGTTTGTAGCAAATGTTATTATTTTTTATAATATAAGAATAAAAAGCTATAATAATTTTAATGTTTATGTAAATTACCAAATAGAATTATAATTCTGCAAGTCTTAAAAGAATTTTAAATAAGGAAAATTCTAAAAATTAAATTAAAAATTAAAAAATTTAAAGCCTAATTCTACAAATTTTGCGCAACTATTTAGTTGTTAGTTTATTTTTAAAACATGTAATTATGAAACCTTTGCAAAGTGGATATGTATAAACTTTAAGTGGATATGAATAAACTTTAAGTGGATATGTATAAACTTTAAGTGAATACTATACCTGAAAATTCTTAGTTATTGATATTTCTGGTTTAGGTGAAAAAAATATCATTAACTTGTTTACCTCATTTAGAAAATTGAAACACTATAGCAAAAAATATTTCCAAAGTATTTTACTTCAAAAAAAAAATATTGGCCTAACAGAATGTTTTTTTACAATGATAGTAATAGTTTAGAATTAGTGAAGAGCTCATAGAGTATATGAGAAAATTACATGATTTATCAACTAAAGATGTCACTTTTGTTTTCTAGAGTTGGCTACATGACATGAACTGCAAAATGAAGTTTACAAGTTAATCCAGTTGCTTAATTAAATAACTGGATATATTAAAAAAAAAGAAAAAATTAGTTATGGAATCATAAAAAACTAACAAACTCAACAAATGCTTTAAAAATAAGTTACAGAAGTGATAAAAGAAACAAAAGTTTCATTTTAAAAATAGCCATTTTGTAATATTTAGCAGAGATTTGTGTACTTTTATTTACTATCTTGATTGCTTGAAACTGATTCTACTCAATTTTCTTTAATTTTTTGATGGGCTGTTTTTTTATGACTTTTATTTACTTTTGGTATGGCTTTTTGTTGTTGGTTCTATTGTTGGTATGCCATCGTCATCTTCCATTCAGCTGATTTCTTTATGAAAGCTGAATCTTTAGGTTTTTAAAACTATGGTGCTGTTTTGGAATGTAATATTTATTGCATAGGGAAAGGACTTTTTTTTTTTCCAATTAAGTTATCCCTTTTAGAGCAAGATAATTTTGCCTTTGTAAGGGCAAATTAGTAGCTGGTTTTATGCAACCAGTGTTTTTTGATTGAAAAAATACAACTTCTATGACCTTCTTCATAACCGTACTTAAAGTAAGGAACATCGGGGTTTTCTTTTATAAATTTAAGCTGAACAATACTAGCCCACATAACTTTTTTCTGGTTTAGATTTTTTTGTACCTTTTGCTTTGATTAGATTTGGTATTTGAAACTTTTCTCCTACAACTGCTGAATATGCTGGAAATGCTTTTTCTTTTGAAAGTTATTTATAATATCATGAGTAAACATAGTTAGTAGACAGGCTTTTTTAGGTTGTTCTATTGTTGTTCCAACTGCACTGGTGTGTTGATTGTTATTTCAATAATGTTTTTCAATTGTTGAGTGGGCTGCATCATTTTCAATCCGGATATGTCCTGGTACAAAGAAGGTAAGATCTAAATAATACAAGAAGACACAAAGATACAAAGAAGGTAAAATCTAATTTAAATAGAGTCAATGCATCTAATCACATTATATTATACTTTGATTTTACCCCTGCCCCCTCCCCAACTCCACATTGATTACAGAAGAAATAAAGTTGGATTGCATCTAGTTTGCTTTCAGATTAAATAAACTCAAGTATTCTAGTACTTACTTCACCGCTACCTTTTTTTCTCCCAAAAATATTATTACATCCAATTAATATTTTAATCCTAAAAAGTAAATATCAGCATCTGGTGACAAAATTAATTTTTTACTGTAGTTTTGCATGTGTTTTAAAATTTTTTTGGAGTATAAGTTATTTAAATTTTACTCATCGTTGTAAAAAATGAATCTTTTTTGGTTCCATATACATTGTGAGATGTTTTTTATACACGTAAGTATATATATATATATATATATATATATATATATATATATATATATATATATATATATATATATATATATATATATATATATATATATATATATATATATATATATATATATATATATAAACAACTTTAAAGCATCAGATAATACGAATTCTCTCAATACTATATAATTTATTTGAAATTTTTGTCCGATTATAGGCACCGGCATATAATATAATATATTTACAAAAATTGTAACTGTTAAATAACAAAAAAAAATTTAAAATTTTGACGTCACCTTAATAATGGTTTGTTTTACATAAATATGAAAAAAATGAAGTCCGAAAAGTCTTTTTTCACAATGCCATGAGGAAAAGGCTATAAAAATGGCAATGACAATGATTCCTTCAATTGATGTTAAATTTTTTCATAGATATGTAGATGATAGCCACGCTAGGTTTTCTAATTTTAAGCAAGCGGTATAACTCCAAAAAATTCTCTAACAGCATTATCCTTCTTTATAATATACTATTGAAGTTGAGAACAAAAGTAACTTTACTTACTGGATATAACTGTAATTAATAAAACACAAGAAAAATATGAGTTCAAGGTTTACAGGAAAGATGCTATAACCAATATCCAAATCAAACCTCATTCTAATCACGTTCCCAAAATTTTAAAAGCAATATTCAACAAATACATACACAGAGCCTACTTAATATGCAGCGAAAATTATTTAGAAGATGAGATTTTTTTAATTTAACTGTTTACTGAAAATGGGTATAATGAAGAAGTGCTTAAAGACGTTTTTTATCAGGTTCAAAAAAAATCTTATCAAACTTTAATAACCTTCCTACAATTTCTTTACCATAGATACCAATAATATTTCCCAGGCTTAAAATATTATTCAGAAAAGCTGGTTACAGAATTGTTTTTAAATCAAATGCTAACCTGAGAACGTTATCAAGGTCTAAAAATAAATCAAAATAACCACGCAACCGCCAACCAGGAACCTATTTAATTAAATGCAAATGCTGCAAAGTGTATGTAGGTGAATCAAAACTTCATATACGAACAAGGGTTCAACAACACCAAAAATTTTAACTGAAGGCAGGTTTAACCAGTCTGCATTAGCTCTACATAAAGTAAATTGCAATGAGGATGTTGATTGGGATAAAGCAGAAACATTTAAAGTTGAGCTTAAAAAATTTGAAGGAAAAGTCCGTGAAGCCTTGGAGATTCAAAAACATCAATGTTCTCCAATCTACGGTGATAAGAATTTGTACAATAAACAATATGTTAAAACAGATTTTCGGACTTCAATTTTTTGATATTTAAGTAAAAGAAACCATTATACATGTGACGTCAAAATTTAAAAATGTCTGTTGTTATTTAAAGGTCACAATTTTTGTAATTATAATATATTATACTGATGATGCCTGTATACAATATATAACCTCATATATATGTATATATATATATATATATATATATATATATATATATATATATATATATATATATATATATATATATATATATATATATATATATATATATATATATATATATATATATATATATATATATATATATATATATATATATATATATATATATATATATATATATATATATATATATACGAGGTTAATGCTTATCCCAAAAATGATCGTTGAAAAATAATTTTCATTAGAGTCAATTTAGAAATGTAAATAAAGATAAAAATTTTAAGTAATAGCTAATTTTGATTAATAATGAGTACTTAATTAAAAATATAGTATTTACAAAATTTAAAAAACATCACTGCATATTATTTCTAATTCATAACAAGTTTAAAACATTACAAACAAGTTTATAAATTTTCTTTCTTTACAGTTGTAGAAACTATAAAAACTGTAACACTTTGATACTGCTATTTTTTTCCATACAAGCTTTAAGAAACTATTATCTTAGTTTTGCTTGACTTTATTTGCGTTTTAGTTGATATATTACATAATGCTACAGGTTATTCGTGGTTAAACAATGTTTTAAAATAGCGTCTTTGCCACTTATAGGCCAATGCGACTTCAATCGTTTCTCTTTGTTGAACTATTTAGTACAAATTAAGGTTAGTCCGACCTTATAATTAGTGCTGTTGTTAAATTGTAAATTGACGCAAAGGTGCAGTTAGTTAAAACGCAAAGGTGCAGTTAGTTAAATTGTAAATTGAATGGGGTTGCACTAAATAGCACAATAATGGTTGGCCCCAACTTTATAGTTAATGCCAACTAACACAAATATAGTCCAACTGCAATTGGACTACAAATTCATTTTTATTAATAGACATTAATTATCTATTAACTTTTATTGAAATAATAATTAAATAAATTAATGAAAACTTTGTATAACAACTTGTTGTAATTATAATTTTCTTATTTTTAGCGTTTTTTATTTGTAGAACTTGTGCGAATGTTTACAGCTGCTGACGAGGACGGATCAGGGAATATAACTAAGGCTGAAATGAAAAAGCAATTAAAAGCTGATAGTTGTTATCCAGGAGATGATTTTTTCGCAGCTATTTTCAAGTCGATTGATAAAGACGGTAATTTTGATTATAACTGTATTTTGATTTCAGAAGAAGTTTCAAACTTAAAAAAACAGAAATTTTTAGAATAAATTTTTATTAGAAGTTTTTAATAGTTATTTACATATAAAAAGAATCGATATAGTTAAAAAAGTAGATGGCCTAAGAAAATTTCGAGTCAAAAAAAAAAAAAAAAAAGAAATTTAAAATTACTTATTAAATATAATAATTTTAGTGTTGGTGTGTAATGCAAACTAGATATTTAAAACTAAATGTATTTGTATAATATAATATAGTAATATTTATTAAATTTTTTAATAAATAATTTTTGTGGCTGGCAAGCTGATTAATTTTCATGGCAATGTGTCATCATGGCTCATATCATAATAAGAAACGTTAGTTAGTTTTTAACTTCTGTTAATACAATTTAATATTAACTTTCTTTAACAAACATTTAAAAAAAAAAAAAAGAAACAAACAAAAGAAAAAAAAGTTAAAGTTTTAATAAGATAATCAAAAATGCGAATATAATGTGAAGTAATGCAAAAAACAAGTACATTTTCAATGCTCAATGCAAGATAAACCTAAAAAAAAAAGTTATATAAATAGAATCATTATTTATTATCCATAAATAGAATTCATTATAGTTGAAGATAAAAATAATTTATACCTTTGCAATGGATACTAAAATCGGAAATTTTAGCATCCATTACAAAGGTATAAATTATTTTTATCTTCCGCATCTTCTAGCATTTACTGTATATTACTTATAGTCTTAAGTCTTCTTATATATTCTTATATAAGTCTTCTACTGTATATTACTTATAGTCTAAAGTCTTCTTATATATTCTTATATTAGTCTTCTACTGTATATTACTTAAAGTCTTTACAGATTTATAGATTTACAGTAGTATAAAGTCTTCTAGCATTTATTATATTACTTCTAGTATCCGCTCCCACCACAGCAAAGCTGGTGGTTCTTCATAAATGCTGAGATGAAGATTGATTTCCAATCTTCATCTCAAGCCAGTACTATTATCTATCAATCCCTCTAAACTTATTGATAATTTTGCTATTTCATATATTAAAAAAAGTCATTGACATTGATTACTTTATATTTTCGTACCAGTAAATTTAATTCTAGATTTTTTTGTAAGTTATCTGATTTTAATAGCAGGTTAATTCCGTGGGCAGTACATGTTATACTTTCATGATGGAGAAAAGCTTTTATAATGGTTTTAACAAACCGATTAAGCTGGTCAGAAGTGTAGGATTCCACTGGTTGAACAGTTAATGTGAAAATTAAACTCAAATTGACTTTTTTTCGGCTTGTTTCGTTTTACAGTGTGAAATCAATCGGTGATTTTTGAATCAATCGGTTACTCAAAATTCCTTCCATTTTTAAAAACAACATGGTTCAGATGGATACCGGATGTTGTAAAAGTTGAAGGGGCATAAACTTTAGATAAATAACCTTCAACAACAAGTGACTGCTCTTCAAAACAGTATCCGCAGTACAGATAATTACTAATAAAAATATTTGGATTGCATGGTTTTGTAGAATCTTTTAAGGCTGGTTGCTGCCCATGAATTCCCATGCTTTATATGTGGATGCTCTTGATTTGTGGTTAGATATAGGAATCCATCTCAAATCCTTAAGAGCGGGTTGTGTCATATATAATTATAGAAAGACTAAATGTTATAAAAAATATTGACCTTTAGTTTAGTTTGATCTCTTCATTTCTAATTCCACACATGTTTTTCTTTCCTCATTACTAAATATATGATATGTTGTTTAACATTTGCGAAAAAGTGGGATGTTATAAACTAATTTAACGATAAAATGATATAAATAAATATTTATTTATCTAGTTATGTTGCTGTCTGTAACTACTTATTTTCATAGTTATAACTAAATCATTGCTATAGCTATGATAATTTTATGGCTGGCTAAAAATAAATCGATTTTCGGCGACTGTTAGCGGCTAAAGGCTTGCGGGTCTACATCTATCATACTATGATAACATCTACCATACTATAATGGCTACCATTATACAATAATAGAAAAGTTTTTTTTTTTCACATGTAACTCATATAATGTAAAAAATGAATAAAGTCTATACTAAAGCGTCATTTAACGAACTCCTTTTGTATTTAACTACAAACTAACTTTTACTGATAAATAAATTATTTTTGTTTAAACACCGCTGTTTTATCTAAATATTCTACAGTAAGTTAAGGGTAAAAATCAACAATGTAATTTTAAATATACTTATCTTCAATACTAATTTAAAAAACTGATTTTTATTACCATTGCTTATTAACTAAATTTATTCTAATTAAATCTTAATAACAATAAATCTTTTAAATAAATCTTTTAAATTTTTTTAAAGATAAAAAAGTACAGAAAGAGAAAAACAAAATCAAAAGAAGTTGTTTTTTTGACTTGATGATGCTATTGGCAATTATCTTCTTTCGGTTCTTTTGATCGGCAATTATCTTTTTTCGGTTTTTTCTATTGGCAATTATCTTCTTTCGGTTCTTTCGATTGGCAAGTATCTTCTTTCGGTTTTTTCGATTGGCAAATATCTTTTTTTGGTTCTTTTGATTGGTAATTATCTTCTTTCGGTTCTTTCGATTGGCCTTTATCTTCTTTCGGTTCTTAGGGCACCTAAAACAAAAGTTAAAAATCAAACAAACCAAAAAAATACTTTTAATAAATTTACTTTAAAAACAATATTTAAACCCTGAAGAGACCAAAGAGTTGTTCAATTTAAATTGACTGAAGAATTTGTTTAAAATTTGATAAAAATTTAAATTGACTAAAGAATTTGTTTAAAATTTGATAAAAATGATCTTTTAAATTATTGGAGTTTACGAATTATTATTTATTACGAGTTATTGAATTACGAAAGTAATTCGAAACTATAATAGTAATAACAATAGCAATAATAAAAATAATCCGAATTCTAACATTATCACCTCCCGCATTCTAACATTATCACCTCCCGCATTCAAATATTATCACCTCCCACATTCTAACATTATCACCTCCCACATTCTAACATTATCACCTCCCACATTCTAACATTATCACCTCCCGCATTCTAACATTATCACCTCCCGCATTCTAACATTATACAACTACAAATAGTATCTCTCCAACAAATCGCAAAAAAGGCAGTTTAATGATTTAAAATGAAGTAACAAATTATTCCAAAATTTTATGCATTGGTTTGTGACCGTATTTTACTGACCAATTATTTAGAATAGATAACTTAAGGTTACTAAAAGATCAAAGGTAATAACGAGAACTATTTTAGTGGTAAACAAATTAGAGAATGAGTGAGGTAGGTTTACTTGCTTACTGTATGATTCTAGACAAATAGACAATTTGAATAATTTGAATAGATAGTAAAGGATGTCAGAATTAGAACAGTATTATTGAAAGTACTTTTTTTAAAGTCTTGTTTTGCCGGTTAGATAATCTTATATATAAACTTGTGTTTTTTTAAACGTTTTAAAAACTTTAGTACATCATAAACAATAAATAAAACAGCAAAAATATTAGCAAATACCTCAGGAAATAATACTACCATAGAATAATATAAAAAACTAAAATCAAACTAAAATAAATACTAAAATGCGACAAAAAAGAGACTCAACGTAGTTAAGGCAAATTAGAAAATTTTAAAAGAAAATTTTTACAAAACCCTCATCTTTGACGTTCTTTAACTTAGGCTTTAAGTAAAATGAAACAAATTAAAATTTATTTTTGTTTATACAACTACTTCTGCTGGTGTTTCAAAAATTTTTTTTTGTATATACAGAATTTAAAACTTTTAATAAATCTCTTTTTGAACTTCAGCTCAGTCGGTTTGGTTCAAATTCAAAAAAGTCCTTTACTTGAATATGATCAAAATATAATTTATAGATCAAAAGAGCTAGAACTTTTACAAAGTGTTTGCAAAGGTTAAAAGGTTAAAAGGTTACGAAGTGTTTACAAAGGTTAAAAGGTTACAAAGTGTTTACAAAGGTTAAAAGGTTACAAAGTGTTTACAAAGGTTAAAAGGTTACAAAGTGTTTACAAAGGTTAAAAGGTTACAAAGTGTTTACAAAGGTTAAAAGGTTACAAAGTGTTTACAAAGGTTAAAAGGTTACAAAGGGTTTAAGCTCATAAATTTCTTAGAGAACACGTTTTTTTTCACTCCAAGTTCTAATGTTGTCTACTTAATAAGTAAAAATAAAGATTAAAAATATATATGCTGATAGTTATAGCAAAGTAGTGAAAGTAAAATAATTTGAGCACCAAGCAAAGCCCTCACTTTAAAATAGCATTCAAGAACTTGAGATTTCACAGGTCTTGAAAGTAAAGCTAAAAGTTAGGATTCCATAGTATTCCAATTATATTATATTAAATTTTATAACATATAAAATCTTGATGGGCATACTAAATTTAAAATAAATATTTTAGTAAGATCTTTAGTGTTTTCCCTCTAAACAAATCTTTTATCTTGCAGACGGAAATATCTTGATTGATAAAACTAATAACCGACTGACGACAATTGCTTAAAAAGCACCTTAACTTAAATGAGGAGTTATAAATCCACAAAAGTTGAGTTACGTTTACCTCACAAATAAGTATTAAAGACTGATTTTCCAATAAAAACTAATATCTTTTAGCAACAGAAGTTAAAGACGATAATTAAAAATGATTTAATAATGATTTTTAATGTTAATAATTTACCTTGAACTTTTTAAATTATTTTCTAATAAGATATACGAAATCTAATATTTTTAATACTTAGATTCTAAAAGTTCTCCTAAGTAAAGTTTAATACAAAGTTTTGATTTCGTTCGAAAAATTTTCTAAATAAAAAATCTACGGTGTTGAACTTGGTACAAACTTGTTTTAAGATCTGATACGAGAACAATAAAGTTATTCTCTGAAAATTTGGAAGGATATTTATGAGAAATTTTATTAAAGTAAGTTTGATGCTACTGGAGATAAGTTACGCTTTGCTTTAAGCACAATTTAAAAAAAAATAGCTGTGAATAAACAAAATGATTTTTTAATGATGCATTTTTAAGAATAGGTATTGTTTTACAATAACATAAAAATATTTATTAAGATCTTGCTTTTAGTATATTTAGTATGTGAATTCCAAGACAATTTTTCATTTAAAACAACTCCTAGCTTCTGGTTGATTCCTTTTTTATGTTTGCACAACGTTATATTAAATTAAATATTTAAATTAATATAATAATTAAAGTCTTTAATTATTAAATAATATTTAAAAAAGGAATCCGGGGGCTGGTTATGGTTCCCCCTCATATTTTTTCTAGCGGTTTTTTTTTTTTTAAATTCTAGGGATAGAAAACTTTTTTAGAGTTGACCCCCCCAAGTTGTGCCCCCACCCCCCCACTTCAAAACCCGTGTTGGTGCACCTTAATGCTATTAGAAAAGTTAATGTTACAAATGCGATGTCTCCAACAACCGAAAAAAAAACGTTGGGTCAACGTTATACTTTAAGTCGGAATTGCGTAATATTTTACGTGGACTCAAAATTGTATTTTATTTGGCACAACGCTGTATTTTACGTCGGTAAAACGTTGTATTATAAGTTGATTCAACGTTTTATATTTGCACAACGTAATATTCATCTGTTGTTGAAATTAAATTATATTTATAAAAATATATAAATGACACTTAATATATACGCACTAAATATTATATATTTATACGCTTATATATCTGTATATATGTACTAATATATATATATATATATATATATATATATATATATATATATATATATATATATATATATATATATATATATATATATATATATATATATATATATATATATATATATATATTTCATTTACTTGGTTGGTATTGTGGCTTATCCTCTCCCGGCTATTTGCCATATAGAGGCCATATTGCCAAGGCCCGCAAAGACAAGTTCGGCACCCCAACGAGCGTCATAACCCGCTCTACAGACCAAGAGTAAGATGAGTTTGGGAAGAACGAAGATATGTTAGAGCGAAAGACAGAAGTAGTCGAGTTAGAAAAATTACATAGAGAAAGCGGACAGATTTGCACCCGTTGTTAGAAGTTGCAAAAACGTACTGCTAGCTAGGTTCACCTAACTAATGTACACCGACAAAGAGTTGATTGAAGTTTACTTAACATGGGCTTTTCCTCAACTTTCTTTGTTGTTTATTTCATTTATTTTGACGAATTAACGGTAATGTTATAGTCCGATTGTTTATCTAAATAAAGAGACATTATTCGTGTTTGTTTTACTTGTGGCTTGATATTTTGTTATATAAAAAAGAAAAAGTATAATCAACTGAAATATTTGGATGAAAAATAGTTCTTATGAATTGTACGAATATATATTTGCTTATCTGATGCAAACACAACGTTGATCCACTGTATATAATCCAACGTTATTCCAATGTATATAGATCAACGTTGATCTAATCTATTTAATCCAACGTTAGTCCATACACATCGGATTAACGTTGGGTTATAAACATTGAATCAATGTTAACCCATATACATTGGATCAGTGTAAGGTTTTACAGATTTGGTCAACGTTGATCCATATACATTAGATCAACTTTGATCTCTATACATTTGATCAATGCTGGGTTTAAATCGGAAAAACAATACGTTATTTGAGATGTGTCTAAAATAGGATTGAAGAAATTGATCTCTAACGATTTCCTAAATGATTTCCTCGTGCGACGTCGTGCGCCGCACGAGAGCGACAAGTAAATAGTAATTTAAAAATAAAATAATGAGTAATTTAAAAATAAAAATTTTATCAATGTTTCTCGTGAACTTTGTTCAATTTTATTTTTTTTAATTATAGAAAAAAATCTTATCTTACGAATAAAAAATAATCTGTCTCATGTCACATATCTTTTCAAATTCGAGAAGTTGTCTGGGTATGAGTACAGAAAAAGAAAGTCCGAGAAAGATAAAAAATCCAATAATGTTAGAGAGCCTTCATTGAAAATTGAAGTAGATAATAAACCAGTTATTTTAAAATAATCAAATGATTTATCAGAGGATTTTTACAAGAAACAGCTAATTTATTGGATTGTGGAAAGTGGGCAATTGTTCGATCTAGCAACATTGTGGACCATTTAATTAAATTTGTTCCTTTTCAAATTACAAAGGTAAAATACCCTAAAGATAGAAATGGTCGATGTTTTTCTAGCATTTATTACAACAGAAATCTTGCAAATGGAGAAACCTTTCACCGTAGATGGTTTGTTAATTTAGATTATAAAAACTCCGTGTTTTGTTTTTGCTGTCTACCTTTTGATAATAACTCAAAGTCAAACTTAATGTCTGATGGGTTCAATAATTGGAGACATTTAACTGAAACATTAGGAATTCATAAAAGTGTGAAATTTTATCAATAGTGGGTGGAAACTGAAATAAGATTAAAAACAGGAAAAACTGATAATGATAATAAAAAACTTTATATTATAGAAAAAGGCAGTTTGCGATGGCAAAATGTTCTTTTTCGGTTAATGAATTTTACTCTTTACCTAACTGAAAACAATATTGTTTTTAGAGGGAGTTCAGATAAACTGTTTACACCTCAAAACATCAAATTCTTAGGACTAATACAGGTGCTTGCAAAATTTGAATTTGTGTTGCAAAAACATTTAGCACTTGCAATAAAAGATGGCACTTCAGACCATTACTGCGGGAAAAATATTCAAAATGAGTTAATAAATTTAATATCTCAAAAGGTTTATGATAAACCGAGTCTTCAAAGCCGTTTACTATTCAATCATTGGTGTATCATATTCAATCATTGCTCATTGTATACCTGATATTTCTAGAAAAGAACTTCTCTTATAAATCGAATTATCGACTTGTCATTAGACATAAGAGTGGAAATTGAATAGTACTTTTTAGTACTCTTTTCTGTTTCTTATTCTACAGACTTAGGACCTACTAAAGATATAATTAAGATGCTAACTAAGCATGGGCTTAAAATCTCTAACTGCAAAAGTCAAGGGTATGATAATGGATCAAATATGAAAGGAAAAATTAACGGGGTACAAAAAATGATTTTAAATTTTAATTCTTTAGCATCATCATCGGATATCCCATGTCCCTTGCGGCAGCCATAGTTTAAATTTGGTAATAAGTGACTCTGCACGGTCTTCAGTATTCACGTATATCATTTCTTCAGTATATCTCTCCAGAGATTGTTCACTCTATTCTCAGCTTCAGTGAGCTGATTGAAAATTTTATTTGATCACTTTAAAATTTTGCATTTAAATAAACTCTGTGACACGCGGTGACACGCGGTAAGAAGCAAAAATAAAATTTCAAACAAGGGCGGCAAGAAAGTTAAGGCTGGCACTGACGTTGGCGTAACGTAAGTGTGCTTACTGGAAATTGATGATAGCTAAAACAATTTTATCATTTACGATTATATGTCTTTTTAGAGGTCCAGAATTTATATGTAGAGCTCAACTTGTTGCAAATCTCTGAATTTCAGTTTGTTCAATGTCAACAAGTTGTTGATACAATAAATAATATTGATACTAGTAAAACAATGGCAATAATAACTGATTGTAGCCGTGTAAATCAACAATTTAAAAACTTTTTTAAAACACTTGATAATAAATCATGGTTAACAACATTAGATATATATTTATTGTATAATAATGTGCTCCTTTTAAAATCTATACGAAACAATTGGTTGGCAGAAAAGACTGACGAGCTTCAATTTTTGCATATAGATTTTGTATAAACTAAGTGAAATTGTCTAAACTCTAAACTTACAGCTAAATCTTTTTATCCGAAACCAATAGAGAAAAATCTGTAAAGTTTCGTTTTTTCTGTTTTTTGCAAAGAAACAGCAGCTGCCATAAGAACGCATCAAGATATTGAAAATAAAGCGTTTGAAAGTACTGCTGCATTTATTGAAAAAAATATTTATTTTTGGAATGTTGTTAATGTCAAAGCACGTGGTGCTGGCATTTAGTTCGGAAATGAATTATGCTGAGAAATTTACACATACATGTTATAACTTAATTAGGTTGTCTTAAGTATGTTTTATTAGTTTGGTTGTCAACAGATTCACTTGAAAATCTTTTTCTAAAGTTTGCAAAGACCTGAAGTACTTACTTTATAAATGCTTAATATGTTATTAGAAAATTTTTATCTAACATGCTTAGTTGATATTACAACTTTATATTCCTGTAGATGGTATTGATAGTCATACTTTCAAAACATATTGTAGAGATATTTATACTGATGTAAAAGAACTGCTGGATAATATACATGATAATGAAAGCTCAGTTAATAAATCTACATTAGTTTACATAGCCGCCCATGTGCAAAAAAACGAAATCAAAATTTATGATGACATAACCAATTATTATAATAAATATGGAAGTTATCTGAATAGCCTAAACAGAGGCGGACTTGAACTTCCGTCTGATACTCTTGTCCACTAGTCAATAGTTTGCTTTTTATTTTTTCCAAGTGCAACTGGTCCTTTATTTAGAACATTTTTTGCTACTCATTTTTAGTTTATAGCAGCTAAATATAAATTAAAAATCACAAAAAAACAATGCAGTAAATACATCCTTCTATTTTGCTAAAGATTTTTTATTTTTATTTTGATTCACTCCCAACAACCACTATTAAATTGGGAGTTACTAGAAAAAAATATTAGAGTTATATAGCAAGGAAAAAGTTAAAAAAACATTTAAAAATTTAAAAGTTGTATAAGTCAGAAAAACATAAAGATGGGAGAGAGTTCCAAAAGGTTGAAGTGTGTTGGAAAATACTAGACAAATAAAAGTTTTAAGAACATGCAGGATACAACAGATACAGTAAAAGAATGAGACTTTGCTAAATGGTGAATCAAGCGAGAATGAGTTTTTGTTAATGGAACTATAGATGATAGATAGCTCTTTTGAACAGCAAACTTGATAGTACTTGCAGTAAAGATAAAGGGATGCAATTTTACGACGATGGGAAAAAAGCTTAAGGTTAGCAGATAGAACAGGTCTAAAAATGTTTACAATGCGTTTTTGGACCTTGTTTAAAAGAGAAAGAGCATCATTAGAAGAACCACCCCAAACATGACAACAGTATTCCATTGGGGAACGAATATGAAATTTTTAGATGTAGAGAATGGAATCAGAAGAGAGAAAATGGTGAGCACTATAAAGAGAAGTAACCTCAGCGTATGCTAATTTAGCAATCGATTGTATATATAGTTTCCATGAAATGTTAGTAGCAAAAGATAATCTAAGAACGCGTAAAGATGAGGATTCAGTCAAAGGGTTGCCATTCATTAATATAGGAATGTTGACAGTATTGCAATAATTTTTTGCAATAAAAAACTGAATTTGTTAAAGTTAATATTTACTAGCCATTGTGAGCACCAAACTGTTACAGAAGTCAGATCATATTAAAGATCGGCTGCCTGCTCTAAGCGATTGAAAAAAGAATACTTTTTGTCAAGACAGGAGTATAAAGTTGAGTCATCAGCAAAAAGAGCTAACTTAGATGAAAGGTTATCAGGAAGATCATTTATGTAGATAAGATACAAAATAGGATCAAGGATAGAACCTTGAGGTACCCCAGAGGTTACTGGAAAAAAGAAGAGTGTTGACTTTCGGGAAGATTATTAATGTAGATAAAAAAGAAAACAGGACCAAGGATAGAATCTTGAGGTAGACCAGAAGTTGCTGTAAAAAAAAAAAAGTGAAAAAAAAAAGAAAAAAGTTCTAATAAAACGGTTAGAAAAACACAATTTGATAAATTCAAAAACCTTGAAAATAACAGATGGAAGACAAATAAGACAATAATTAGAAGGGTAAGAATATTCTCCGGAGTTTTTGTAAAATGGAACTACTGATGCCATTTTCCAGCAGGCAGGAAAACAAGACTTAGCCAAGCACTTATTAAAGAGTTCAGAAAAAATTGAAGAAAGTTCTGGAAAACAGTTTTTAAGAATATGACTAGAATCTTTTCACAAGCCGTAGAAGAGTTTGATTGAGAGATGATTTTATCAACGGAAGCTGGGGTGATTTAAATGTCTACAATAGGTTAACCTGTTCATAAAAGAAAGAGAATGGCCACAAAATTTAAGAGTCGAATTACAAAAAAAAGTTCTTTGCATATAGTTCTGCTTTATTCTTGGTTGAGAAAAAAAGATCAGTTCCATGAAAGAGAAGGAATGGTAGACCTAAAATGAAAATTCTAAAGCTATCATAACTTATGTGAAAATTTGTTCTTATTAGTTGTAATTTGTTATGCTATTTTCTTTTATAATATTAAATACAGTAATATATTGTTTTATATTACTGTATTTAATATTATTATTAAAACTATTAATATTATTTATTTCTATTATTATTAATAATATTTATTATTGTTATTTATTATTATTATTATGCTATTATTTATACCATTTTAGGTCTTTCACGTCATCAGTTTATGCTGTTTTTAAATGTCCCGCACGATTGTATATATATACAGTATTATTAAAGTGAAAATATATTGATTTGATCTGGTTTGAATCAATTCTCTTGTCTTTCAAAAATACTTTTTTTTACAAGGATTTTACAAAAACATTTAGGACATACAAAAGTTTGCAAAATACTTTTGAGTTAACAAAAATGCACAATAATAAAATAATCTTCTGCTTATGGAGTGAAATTCATAAAATTTTACCAATTATTTTAGGCAAAAGTTTTCTTTCGCTTGAACATTTATATTTGACACAAGAATCATCAAAAACTCAACCTTTTTTGGAACATTCTACGCTCTTTTAAAAGAGCGTAGAATGTTCATGCGTACAATTAATAAACAAAATGCTATCAGTAGAAATTTCTACTGATAGAATTTTGTGTATTAATTGTTTTAAAGATCATTTCTTTGCTTATTTATTATTTGTGAGAGATGTAATATTTTATTGCTTATTTATTAATAAATAAGACTGATACAACAACTTCAACAATAACAACATGAAATTATATAATTATATCCACAAAATTTTCAATTTATGAACTTCTTTAAAAGTATAGTACCGTAGATGGCGGTAACTAAAGCCTACGGGGAAACTAAAGCCATTATAGCAGGTAATTTTTGGATGGTGATAGTTGCAGCACTGTTTGGATTCAACAGCTGATGTTGTGTTCTTCTAATAGGAACTTGGACTGCTTTCCAAATACTTGTCTAGATTATTAAAACAATATCACGGTAAGTGTACAGTAAAACTATATATTTAGCCTAAAAAATCGATAAAAAAGTTTCCTTGCATAACTTCTGCTATGAACAAATCATTTTTAATCTTAAATTCTCATAACTCTCAACAAACATAACCTCAATTTATGTTTCATCACACCTTTAAAGGTTATAACCTATAACCTTTCAAAGGTTATAACCTAACCTAGCACTCTCTAACTAAAGCCAAACATTGCTTTTTAATGGATGGCTTTTGTTACCCCTTTTCCAGGGGTAACTAAAGCCACCATATTTTCATTTTTTTTATTAAAAAAATGTATATTTCTGCAATTTATGAATATATTTCTTTAATATATGACCACAGACCCAAGTTTTGCAATATTTATTTAACCTATAAATTAAAGGGTCTGACTTGGGCAGAAGTTTGAATTTCGAAAGTGGCTTTAGTTACCCCCATCTACGGTATATAAAAGTCTATGTGTTTACTGTTGCTACAGTGTAGTTGAGATAAACAATGTCGCTAATGTAGATTTTTATCAAAATTTCAAAAAAAACTTGCCTTACATCTAAATAAAAAGGCTAAAATTTTTAATAAGATAAGATTAAGAAAAATTAATATTTGAATTATGGTCTAGCACTTTAAAGGGAAAAACAGCCAGAAGATCTTTTAATCTCAACTTTCTTATAAACTTTATGGTAGGTTAAAATGTTTTTCCTTTTCTTATTTATTTGATATTTTGATTCTGCGTAAGCTTTTTTTTTAGGTGATAGTCTTTGATAGCAAGCTGATAGTCTTTGATAGCAAGCTGATAGTCTTTGTTAGCAAGCTGTTGTTTTCCTTTGAAGATAACTTATATAAATTGGATGTTTTGTCTGTTTGTGTTAATGTTTTACGTGACATATTTATGGATATTTTTTCTTTAAAAATTTTTATTTTAAAACTTGTTTTCTACATTGAAAGATCTTATTGATTTAACTAAATTTATTAGATCTTTTTCAAATGAATGCATTTCATTTATTTGTGGTGATTTTGAAGACTTTTTTTCTTATTTATTTGATTTTGAAGACTTTTTTTGATAATAATATTTAATAATGATAATAATAATCTTTAGTTTTTTGAAGTTGTCGTTTATACTTTTAAAACTGTCGTTTATACTTTTAAAACTGTTTAACAAGAACTTATCAGAGTCTTGTTTACCAGCCTACTGAAAAGTGGAATCCGTTATCCTTATTTTCAAAAATTCTTGAGAGCGATCTGAATTGTCTAACTATCATCTTATTACTCTTCTTATTATAATAAGTAAACTTTTTTAATCTTTAATTAACAGACATTTAATCTCTCATCTTGAATCTAATAACTTACTTTTTGATCATCAACATATATTTCGATCTTATCATTCTATTGCTGATTTTAGATATATAAATCTTGAATATTTTAACTTTTATCAAATATAAAGTTGAACACTATTTAAGAACTATAAAATGGTTAATATAGCATATTAATTATCTATAATTAAGTAACTCCAGTTCATTTAATGGAATTATTTTGAATGATGGGAAGTGACGTCAATTAGATACGAGGTAAAATATAACAGATAATACTCGATAGGTTTTATTGTGCAATGGATAGTTGATAGAGATTAAGGCTATTGCTCTCGACATTTCTAAAGCTTTGGCATGTTGGTTTTTTACAAAAACTCTCTTCTTATGGTGTACCAGATAACAAGGCTTAAGATAATTGAAGCTTCCTTACCAATCGTAACAAACGTGCTTTTGAAAATTATTAACATAAATTATATATTAATATAAATTATTAATATAAACTATCTTCTAATAAAGAAGTTAAGTTGCTACAAAGTTAGAGGTAAAGTTCTTGAATGGATTATATATTAATTGTCTGAGAGAACTCAAGTGATGACTAAAAATCTGATATCTTGAAGTGTGACCCTCAGGGGTCTGTTTTAGGCCCCTTACTCTTTATTACATACATGAAAGATATAATTAATGTATCAAATATGTAAAAATCAACTTATTTGCTGATGATGCATTAACCTTTTGACTGCGGCAAGCCACGATCGTAGCTTTTCCGTTGAAGTGCGGCGAGCCTCGATCGTGGCTTTTAAAACTAACTTTTAAAATTACAATCTAGCAAAAATTATCGCTTTTCTAAATATTATTCATTGAGGGCTTACATTTTTTGTTTATAAATTTTGTTGATGCTATAAAATGAAAAATGGAACACAAATCTCAAAAATATTTTTTTTTCTTCCATTTTTGTTTTTTTTAATTGAATTTTTCTAAACATCTTTTAGTTTTATCAAGCAGTCAAAGGGTTAATCTATATCAAAAGTTCTAACTTCGATGATGCAATCTTGAAACTAAATTAAGATTTCAAAGCTTGTACATTATAATTAAGTAACAATAAATTTAAACTGAACACAAGGAAATCAATGGTAATGTTAGTAACAAGTTTGGTGATTAAAAAATATATATTACTGAATAAGTCATATGAATCAGTTAGCTTGGATAAAGAGAAATTTATGTTCTCTGAATGTGTCAAGTATTTGGACATTCAAGTTAATGAAAATTTAAAATTTACTGAACATATCGTATCATACTGCTAAGAATATATCTAAAAAGTTGGATTACCTTTCAAGAAACGTTTTTTACGGCAAATTTTTTTTTTCGCGAAAAAAAACGCCGATTTTCCGGTAAAGTTTGCGGAATGAGTGGGTACCGCCGCCCCAATTTTTTTCCTAGAATAGACCCTGACAATAGTGGCTCCTCATAATAAATATTATACCTCAATCTTTTTAAATGCAAATAAAGGTGATATTTAAATACTTTAGAAGTTGCTGAATAAAGCTATGATACTTATTCTAAATAAGATTGGTGTTCTTATAGTAAAGAAATGTTGGGGAAGATTGGATGGTTATCAGTCACGCAGAAAATCATAATTAAGGTTTTGAATTTTGTTCATGAAGTAGTAACTACTCAAAACAATAAAATATATGTGAATATGTTCAGAAAGAACAGCAACTTACATAAATACAATAGCATAAACGCAAACATTTTATAAATGGATGTGCAAAACAATATAAGTAGGCAGAAATAAATTTTCTGTAATGGACTCAAGCTATATATAGTTATATAGTTATATATAGTTCATTACCTAAAGAAACAAAAAATATAAAAAATTAAAGTTTCAAATCAAGTGTAATAAAATTTATCAAAAATATGTGGATAGATTAAGCGTAGACTTATCAAGGATATAGTGTCATGATTAGTCAATGAATAGGTGTAATTTTCAAATAATAATAAGTAAACATCATCAAAACAAAAGCCAACACTCTCTGATTGCTTGGAGGGCGCGTTTGAGCTTGAAAAGGATCTCACTTCTGCTACCGTATGAAGTTCTTGGTGGTTAATGAATTTTTACTCAGATAAAACTAAATTTTTTTCAGTTGATCATTATCATAATAATCTAGATCTTTCTATATTTATGAACAGTAATGTACTCGATGAGCCATCTACCCTTCGTCTTCTAGGATTAACTCATACATTTGATCTTTATTGTAAACCATATTTCAAATCCAATGTAATATTAGCATCTGCTTAGGTCGCATCTCTTTATTGTGTTCGCCACAGTCTTATTCAGGATTCAATGCTTTATTTCTAAAAATCTTAAATTCGTCCTTGTATGGAATACTGTTGCCATATCTGGAGTGGATCATAGAACAATGGCCTTTCTCTTTTAGACAATGTGTAAAAATGTATTGTAAAAATAGTTGGGCCTGCTCTTGCAGCCAACTTTTCAACTTTTTTTTTATATTTTTCTTGAAGTGTGCAATAAGTATCGTAAGGCATTTTAAAAAATGTCTGCAGTATTCAAGTTTTCTAATTTTTCAATTTTTGCTTTTTAAAGAAGTTCAAGTTTTTTGATTGCTGCATTTTCAAATAATTTACCGATTTTAATATTTTCTAAATGACCTTGGTCTATATATATATATATATATATATATATATATATATATATATATATATATATATATATATATATATATATATATATATATATATATATATATATATATATATATATATATATATATATATATATATATATATATATGCTCATATATTTACATTTATATATAAATATATTATAAGTATATTATATATTATATATACACACGCATTCGATATTTCATTATTCACACCTTCTTTCATTAAGTTATTGATTCATAGTAAAAAATTAATATAGTCAAGTAATTTTCATTTATTATTAGTATAATAAGAAATAAAGCCATTGTTCCTGTACACATTTTAGATATGGCCCAAAATATCCTAAATTTATAGTTTTGAGATATACATAATGATAATATGATGTAGTTTATAGAAAACATGATGGAGTTTAGAAATGAACTTGATTTGCTTCTCTTTTTACTGTTGTTTCTAAGTAAAACAAAAAACTTTAAAATTTCCATTTTAGGTTCTGGAGAATTGAGTTTTGATGAATTCGTCGCTGGCGTCTCGTTAATTGAGGTTAGAAGAAAACTTTTAATAAAATAATTTTAGAAAATATAATAAATCTTATGGTTTATATATATACACACACACACACATATATATATATATATATATATATATATATATATATATATATATATATATATATATATATATATATATATATATATATATACACATATATATATATATATATATATATATATATATATATATATATATATATATATATATATATATATATATATATATATATATGTATATATATGTATATATATATATGTATATGTATATATATATATATATATATATATATATATATATATATATATATATATATATATATATATATATATAGTATATATATATATATATATATATATATATATATATATATATATATATATATATATATATATATATATATATCGTGAGGTTAGAATTGTTTTGTTCTATCTCCACATTTTTTTGTTTCGAGATAAAACGATTTAAAAAATTAAAACTTTAGGAGACCACATATAAAAAGATTTTTATTACTTATGTTTTCTCTGAAACCTTTTTGATTTTAACTTAGGTTTTAATATAGTAGAAAAACAAAATTTTTAGGTACATGACACAATTAATAACTCATTTTTTTCAAAAAGTGGAGATAAAACAAAATAGTTCTAACCTCGCGATATAGGGTAGATTAGGGTAATATGAGCACCTTAAGCAAAAATTGGAATATTTTCAAAAATAAATATGCTGGATCCAAAATTTTTGCAAATAAACAATTTTTAGGGATCCCTATTCATAATCTATTTAGATATTTGGGCACTTGACTTTTTTTCTTAAAAACACAGAGGTTTTAAAAAAGTAGCAAAAGTGCTCGTACTACCCTGACCCCTTGGTAATATGAGCACTTTAAATTAGCTCAAAAAAATAGCATTAATTAAGTAAAAAAAGACCAACCTGCTTAATAGAACTAATTGTTGGAATATCAGGATTCGTGATTAACAAAACATATCATTAAAAGATCAAATTTTAAGCTACATTTTGTTGAAACAATACTACTATGTTTTCCGCCAAAAAAAAAAAAAAAATTAAAACATTGTTTTTTCAATTTTGTTAACTCAAACCTTTGAACAATAAAAATTAAAATTTTTTAGATTTAAGCTACAGAAAAATATTTAGTATTGTTAATATATTAAAATTTTTCACTATGTTTTGTTTTTATTCAAGAAGCAATTAAAAACCACTGCTATTTTAGGCCTTTAAACTAAGCAGTTTCAATGAAAAGCACTGGGTAATTTGAGCATGCTTATATTACACAAAAATGGTATCTTTAAATAAAATCAAAAATAAATGTTTCTATGCATTATTTTTCAAACAAAAATGAATTGGATTTTTAGCTAATATATTTTTCTTTATGAAAAAATTAATTTCATTATTTTAGCACCTAAATATCGCGCCACAGTATTATTTACGCGTGATGATTTTTTTTTAACAAAGCAAAAAATTTAAAAGCGTTTTAATTAGATGATATCCGCTAATTACTGCGTATAAATTTACGCTAATTGTACTGATTCCTGTTATCACCACATAAAGTCGATTCGAAAAACATAAAGCAACTTTAACTTCACTGCTTACATCTAATAAATCTTTAAGTATGCTCATATTACCAAGGTGCTCATATTACCCTAATCTACCCTATATATAGTAGAAAATAAAACTACGCGATTTTTACATCTTTAAGTTTCATGCTGTTGCAATCATCAGGTGAAATACAAATATAGTTTGTTTGTTAAAAAATTATATACAATTGAAACTATACAGAAAAAATCTATACGGAAAAAACTTTTTTTTATTGTTACAACCACATTAGGGGTGCTCAAAAATAAAAAAATTTCAAAACGCGAATACACAATAAGCCAAATTTGGGGCAAACATAAAAAAAAATACGATAAAAAAAAATATATTCAAAAATATTGACATTTACCTTGGGCTCAAGCGGCAAAATACCCCGAAAAATGCCCCAAATAGTTCCCAAGTAATTTGGCTTTGAGCGCTAGGTAAATCTCAATATTTTGTAATTTTTTTTTTATATTTTGCTCATAATGGTCCAAACTTTTTTTCTAGTTTGTTGTGCTTTCTGTTTTTTTTCATAATTATTGTTTAAATTAAAAAAAGATTTTGCAAAAAAGTACGCAAAAAAATAGTTTTAACGCGCATTTAACAAAAGAAATAAACTTTTACTTAATGTCAAAAGTGTGAAAACACTTTAGTGCTATTTAAAATTTACTTTTGTTTGCTTTGTTTTGCTTCACTGTATTTTTCTATTGCTAATTTTTCTTAAATAATAAACATTTTAAAATGTCATAAAAAGAAAAAACTGACGACAGTAAATAGTGTTGAATTATTCAACACTATTTACACTATTTACTTATAATATTTTTAGATTATATTCAATGAATATAATCTAAAAATATTATTCCAGTTATAATGGAAAGTTTAATAGAAAACAATAAGAGTCACAAAGATTGATAGTTGTAAGTGCAAATAGCAGTGAGAAACTATGAAAAAATGGTAGAGAAAAGCAAAATAAAAAAATGAAAAAAACACATTTTATTATTGAGGAAGTCAAACCAGCAATACCAGGTAATGAATTTTTTCTGATTTCATTTTTAGTTTTAAATAATATTTCAATAAGATTTCACGTTTTTGCAAAGGATCAACCTTACTGAATTTTTTAGTTTTTTTTTTAGTTGATCAACTACCAACAGGATTGGATATTTTACAGCACATAGCTTTTAATCAGTCTATGCTTCCTAAAACATCAAAAAAATCTTTAATAATTGCTTGTTCAGTAAAAAAAAAAAGGAAATATGAAAGATGTGTTGAACAACATTGTAAGTGTATTCTTTGTAAATAAAGGATTCGTGGCTTAAAGCTGGATTTCCTCTTCAATCAGATAACAGTTTGATTCAAAAGCTGAACAAGTTGAACAAAAAATATGTTAATTTAAAAAAAAAACATGTACCGGATGTCGTCTTTAGAATTGAAAAAGCAATAAGACTTCAGAAAAGAACTGGGAAAAGTCTTTTGGATAGGAATACCTGACTTACAAAGCTGGATAAAAAAGGACAAAAAAGATCTGACCTAGATAAGAAAGAGGACCAAGAATTTATATACGATCAAGAACATGACAGAAAGTTATTTCTAGGGCCAGAAGATATGAAATACAGGAAGAAGGTAATTCATTTAATGACCTTTTTTTTTCCTGAATTTAAAAACTACCTTTTTGCTACTTTTTCATTATTGAGCTTAATTTTTGTTTTAATACTTTTTACATTATTATCTTTTTCAATTTTACAAAATTTTGATAAAGAAATTTATAAAGAATAATATAAAATAATAATAATAACAATAAAAATAATAATAACAATAATATTAATAATGGTGAATGTTGTTTAGAATTTAGAGAATACAAGAAAAAGAAATTCATCTAAAAAAGATGCTGCAAAATTACTGGAAGTAAGGAATTCAGAGTTGGAATTTAGTCCAAAACGAGACCCGAGCGAAGATTCATCGTTTGATTCAGATTGTGACCCAGGATATTGGCGTTCTTTAGAGTCTAATAGCATAATAAAAGCTGAAGATCCAAAAGGTATTCTTTCTGGTAATGTTGCCCTAATAGCTACAGTTACTGATATTTCTTCCAATGTTTTGACAAAAGTTACGGCTGCAATCCTTGATAGTTGTAGCGTTGATCTTACAAATGTAAGTTGCAGCAGTTCGACAGCATCTAGAAAGATGAAACAAACAGCTCAAGAAATGGCAGCTATTGCTAAAGAAGATATCATACTTAGCATCCAAGCGTCTCCCTACCCATGCATTGTTCATTTTGATGGAAAAACACTTTTCGAAACCAATAATGGAAAAAAACTTAAGAGTGACAGACTAGTTGTTCTGGCAACCATAGATAAGGAGTCACATCTTCTCGGTGTCACGCCATTAGCCTCTTCATCTGGGGAAGATCAGTACAGTGGAGTGATGAAACTACTAAAAGAGTACAATCTTGAATCAAAGATTGGATTACTTTGCTTTGATACAACATCAAGCAATACAGGTATACATAAAGGATCTCTAGTAAGAATATCTACTGCGCTAAATAAGTATCTTAATTATATTTCTGTTAGCTTGCAGACATCATGTTTCTGAGTTGAGAATCACACACTTCTGTGAAGCTGTAACAAATGAAAAAACCACGGCGCCTGATAATCTTCTGTTTAAACAATTCAAAAACATGTTTGAGCAGCCTAATTTTGAGTATAAACTATCTTTGCTAGTTAAATTTTCTTGGGATGAAGTTAAAGGAACCGTTGTTGAAAAAGCTTTAATAGAATCTCTAGACTATAGTAGATTTTACTTATCAAGAAATGATATTGCAAGGGAAGATAGAAAAGAGCTAGCAGAGCTAGTGGTCAGCTATCTCTCTGCTTCTAATTAAAATTAAAAAGACTGGAGCTATTCACCATGCGAGATTTTTAGGGAAATCTATATACTATTTAAAAATGCAAATTCTTTCAAATCAGATTGATTTTCTTCTAAAAAGTAAAGAACATATTAAAATAATAACAGGATTTATAGCTTGCTTTTATGCAAAGAGGTATCTGCAATCAAATGATACAATCAAAGCTCCTTACATGGATGTTACTGCCATTCATGAAATGCATCAATATAAAACAGTATGTGCAGAACCAGATGCCGTAAATGCTGTGTTGAATTCTTTATTCAAACATAGATGGTATCTAGATTCAACTCTGATTCCTTTAGCTTTGCTGGATGATGGCGTTACACTTGAAGAGAAGAAAAAAATTGCTGCAATATTATCAATTCCAAAACCAATGCCATGCTATTTTAAAACGAAAAGTAAACAGAACAAAGACATGAGAAAAATGTTAACACTTGAACTAGACATTCATCAGCAGCCTCCTAGCGTAGCTCCTTTGGTTGACGAATTCTCCTGGGTAATGTTTGAGATGGTTGGAATAGATGAACAGGAAATTGAAGACTGGCTGACCTTGCCACCTCAGTATTGGCACAGGCAATCATCGTTTAGATTATTTCTAAAATTTGCAAATAGTATTGTTTGTGTAAATGACCATGCCGAGAGGGCTATTGGAATGATGCAACTATTTGTTCACCGCTACAGAGATGAGGAAGAAAAACAAAATAGACTTATTACTGCAGACAAAGTTCGTTCAATTCTCAAGGCATCAGACAGCGAATCGTTATCAACCAATAAAATAAATAAACAAGTATTAAGCAAGAAAAGAATCACAGATGGATTACTTAACATACGCTCCAAAATACAGAAAATAAATTAAAACAGGTTACAAAAAATTAAAAAAGTTTGTATCATTCAATCAACTTTTATTTTATTCTCAAAAGATTAATTAAAATAAAATTAAGTTTCTTTTTGAGACGTTGAACAATGTTATTATATATAAGTCATATAAATGCAGAATTGTTATGCATTATTTTGTTAAAAGCGCGTTAAAACTTTTTTTTTGCGTATTTTTTTGCAAAATCTTTTTTTTATTTAAACAACAATTATGAAAAAACCAGTATACACAACAAACTAAAAAAAAAGTTTGGACCATTATGAGCAAAATATAAAAAAAAATTACAAAATATTGAGATTTACCTAGCGCTCAAAGCCAAATTACTTGGGAACTATTTGGGGCATTTTTCAGGGTATTTTGCCGCTTGAGTACCAATATTTTTGAATTTTTTTTTTTTTTAATCGTATTTTTTTTATGTTTGCCCCAAATTTGGCTCATTGTGTATTTGTGTATTCGCGTTATGAAAATTTTTTTTTTGAACACCCCTAAACCACGTGTATCTAATCTTCAGGTTTGTGGTTGCTTAATAGAAATTTATTTTTGTGATGATAAAATTATTAGTTTTTTTTTTTTTTTTTCTATGTTAATTTTCCTCCTCAAGGTTGAGTAGGCTACTTATTTGTGGTTATGTAACCCTCTCTCAACTCTATAAATCCGAAACACGAACCTTGACGAACAAGGTCGCTGCGCGGAGAAACGTGTTTAATTAAACATAGTAAACATTGAGTTAAACAAAGTAAACATTTTTTTGTTGTATTGTTGTAAGTAGGGTTCTTTTAGGATAGAACAAGTTAATTTTGGTGTTTCTTTTAGTTTTTCCGGAGTTTCCTATATATATTTTGAGAGAGTGGTTGCATTTGAAAGTTTTTTATTTGTAAATGATTGCTTGTGGTTTGAATATCTCTTTTTCCACACTCCTTCTGATAAGTCAGTGTTACAGCCTGAAGCTGTAACCATGTACAACTTATGGTGTACATAATTACATCTATTTTACTAGATGTAATTATGTACACCATAAGACTCTACTTTAATTAAAATTTGTGATTACTTTTGTTTTTTGAACAAATAATGGATTTTAAAAGTTATAAGTGCGTTATAAAGGTAATAACATTATTATAGTGTTATTACTTTTATAATGCAGTTAGTTATTAGAGTGTTATTACTTTTTTAGTCGTAAGTTTATTGTTTTAATTTTTATAATTTTTTCATTAACAAATTTAAGTTGATTTGCCCCTTGAAAACAAAGAATACGGTTTTGCATAAACTAAAATTTTGAAGACCAGATATTTTTCAAAATTTTGCATTTCGCGATCGTTTAATTTAACCCTTGCTTAGTTCTCTTCATTTTATGCTCTTCTTTTCTCGTTTTTGTCTTCTGCATCCAGACCTTTTTTGAGCTTAAAGAGCACTCAAGAATGCAAGAACTTTGTCCTTTTTTTTTTAGGTACTAAGTCTATTGGTTTCTATTTTCACCTTGGCATCTTGATATGCTATGAAAAAATACTGTTGTAGCATCTCACTAAAAATCTTTTCTTTTTTTTAGTTTGATTTGCATCCTTTCTTCTTCTTAAGTGTCCTTTAGTTATCATGCAGATCAAGAATTTTTGCTTTTACTTTGTCTTTACGCTGTATTTCAATGCCGGCGTTTGCTCACTGCTGCTAAACTTCAATAACGAGTTTGTCTGCCACAGCACTGTTACAACTGCTATGCTTCTTAAGCTTCATTAGTCCATCTTTTAAATAAAAGAACAAGTGAATAACATCCCTTTCTGTGGGGACTCTTGAGGCTGGTAATGCCAATATGGGCTTTCCTATCAGCCAGATATCATCATCTTTCCTCAGAGTCATTGCACAGTTAGCACACTGTTATTAATTATTTAGCAATCAAATACACAGTACTATTTAGTGAATTTAAATTTATAACATTTTCAAATGCAAAAACATTAAAAGGAAGTCAGCCATTTTGCCACTTGTTTTTTTTTTTTTTTTTTTATTTGCATTCACTCCCAACAAGGCGGCAAGCAACCACTATTAAGTTGGGAGTTACTAGGAAAAAAAAAGAACAGAGCTATAGAGCAAGGAAACGGTTGACAGAAGACTTAAAAAGTTGAAGGTTGTATGAGTCAGGAAAATATGAAGATGGGAGAGAGTTCTAAAGGATTGAAGTGCGGGGAAAAAAACTAGATGAATAAAAGTTTTTAGAGCATGCAGGGACAGATACAGAAAACGAATGAGACTTAGCTGAATGACGAGTAAAATGAGAATGAATTTTAGTTGATGGAACTAGAGATGATAACTCCTTTGAGCAATGACCATGATAGTATTTGTAGAAGAGAGAAAGAGATGCAACTTTACGACGATGGGAAAGAGGTTCAAACTTAGCAGATAGTCCAGGTCCAACAACATTTACAATGCGTTTTTGGACCTTGTCAAGAAGAGAAAGTGAATCGTTAGAAGAACTAGCCCAAATATGATAACAGTATTCCATACAGGGACGAATAAGAGATTTGTAGAGGTAGAGAATGGAATCAGAAGTAAGGAAATGGCGAGCACGATAAAGAGAAGCAACCTTAGCAGAAGCTAATTTAGCAATTGATTGTATATATGGTTTCCATGAAAGGTCAGTAGTAAGCGATAATCCAAGAAGACTTAAATAGGGGGACTCAGTAAGAGGATTGCCATTCATTAATATAGGAATGTTGACCATATTACGGTAGTTGTTTGCAGTAAACAACTGGGTTTTGTTAGAGTTGAAATTCACAAGCCACTGTGAGCCCCTATCTATTACTGAAGTGAGATCGGATTCAAGATCAGCTGCTTGTTCTAGACGATCGAAAAGAGAAGACTTTTTGTCAAGACAGGAGTATAAAGTTGAGTCATCAGCAAAAAGAGCTACTTTAGATGAAAGGTTGTCAGGAAGATTGTTTATGTAAATAAGAAACAAAACAGGGCCCAGGATGGAACCTTGGGGAACCCCAGAAGTTACTGGAAATAAAGAAGAGTGTCGGCCTTCAAGGATGACTTTAATAAACCGGTTAAAAAGAAATGATTTGATAATCTCAAAAACTTTCCCAGAAACACCATATGAAGCAAGCTTATGGAGAAGACCAGCATGCCAAACTTTGTCGAAAGCTTTAGATATGTCGAGAGCAATAGCCCTAGCTTCACCGCCTCCATCTAATGCACGATAAAATCTTTTAGTTACAGCAGTTAGCAAGTCGGCCGTAGAGCGAGAGGATCGAAAACCGTATTGATTGTCTGACAGTAGTTTATTTGACTCAAGATGAGATGTGAGGAATTTGTTGATCAAAGATCAACAAATTCCTCACATCTCATCTTGACTCAAATAAACGACTTGAGTCAAATAAACTACTCAAACCATCGACTTCTGGTGCACCCTAATGCATACATATATACATACATGCATACATACATACATACATACATACATACATACATACATACATACATACATACATACATACATACATACATACATACATACATACATACATAAATACATACATACATGCATACATGCATACATACATACGTACATATAGGCTGACCAGAATATTCTTTTTTTGTAAGAAAGCACAGCTTCAAAACTTATTAAATCTAATTTGTTAAAAGTATATATAAAGTTATAATAGTATAGTATATAATATGTATATATACATTTTATATATTATATTACTATTTATATTTTTATAGAAGTTTTTTAATTAGGGTCTTTTAAAACATTAATTTTTTTTAATTTAGAAATTAAAAAGTCAACCTGGAAATGCAATAGAAGGTACTTGAATCTAAAAATGATAATAATTTCTCTGTCTGTATAGTTTTCATTTGTGAAATGTTACTTTTTTTCATTAGTAATTTATCGAGGCTCATTTGGAAACTTATCCTCTAATATATTATAATTGAACAGTTGTAATTAATCAATACATTTTAAGCGGGTATTCTAAATACTATTTAGACAGGTACTAATATCCAATTATTGTGGTATGAATGGACTACCAAAGTTTTAAAAACTTTTAAAGGGTTTAAATTTTTTTTTTTTAACTTTAAAAGATAAACAAAATGTATAGCTTTTCTAAATGTATATATATATATATATATATATATATATATATATATATATATATATATATATATATATATATACACATATACATATATATATAAAATTATTTTTCTACCGCTTATTAAAAAATATTGAAGTAATCAACTGCTGCAATTAAAGCATTTTTTTTTTAATTTCTTTTTTATTCCATTCACTCTTATAAAAGTGTTATTATATTATTTGTCTTTTTACAATTTCTAAAAGGTTTTGTTATGGTAGGCAAGATTTCTTTTTTAATAAACTAGCTTTTATTAAATATAATAATAAACAATAATAATAATCTGTTATATATTAATATTGAAATTAATGCTGCCATTACCCCTTTGTGAGTGTTTGACATAGAACTCAAAACAGCCATTAAAATTGTATTTTGACATGTGCCAAGTTAGTGGCACATGTCACAATTAAAAATTAGTTGAATTTCCACAAAGATAAAACAAAAAAACTGACTAAGGTTCCTATAATCAACTCTTGCAAAAGTATTTAAACATATTTTTAGTACAAAAATAGTGGGCATCTTTTGCATGGTGTATAACAATAAATAAATTTTTAGGTTATTCCAATTCATAATTACATAGTGTTTAATTTTGCACTAACTTCATGCCATTATTTTTTTCTTCTCATTTTTTTTTCCCATTTATTTCCCATTAACTTCCCATTTCTTTTTTCTAACATCCCATTATTTTTTTTTTAATTACATACAATGCCCTATTATTATTATTTTTTTTTACAAGTATGATTACTTTTAAGCAAAAAGTAATCACACTTGTAATATTCTAATAACTTTATTAGCTCTATTGCTTGGCAACCATTTTTTAGTTAGACAACTCCAAGCAGTATATTGTTACAATTTAAAGCATCTAAAGTGCTAAACTTATTGTCAGTTTATTATAAACATTATTATTATAAACATTTTAAGGGCTTACAAAATTTAGTTAACTAATTTGGAGTCATAATGAAGTACCAGTCTTAGGTTTTTTAGTAAATCAATAATCTGCTTTCTTTGAATTTAAAACTAAGTTGATTTAGTTAAGTTTTTTATTGTTATTTTTAAGCATTTCTTGTTAGAATTTTATATTGATTTTTTTAAGCAAATAAAAAATAAATGGTATCATAAATACTTTAAAAGTTCTGAGTTCCAAGTTAGTTCAGAGTTACTAATTGTTTAAGAAGTAAATTGTTTTTAGAAACAGTAATTATTATTTCATTTTAAAATATTTTTACTATTAAAGATTACTATTAACAAGTAAAATGTCCATTAAGTATGATTTGGGGTACAATCCCTGTAATGGTCATGCTGGTTTATACTTTAACAACAAGATGTCATTTCTGCTCTCAGACTGGAACTTCACCAGCAGATCTCAAAACCGCAAGAATTAATTTTAGTAAATGGCACAAGAGACGCTAGCTCTTTAGAGCAGTGCCCATTATAGTATTTATAGAAAAGAGAAAGAGAATTGCAACCGAGGTAATGGTGAGAAAGAGTTGCAGCAGCTTTGTTTTCGAGAAAATGTGAATGAAAGTGTATGCAAATATCTAGCATATGTAAACTTCAAATTATGTAATGTTTAAACATACTAAAACATATATCAAGCTTTTCAATTTTATTTTCGCTTCAAAATTGCATTGCAATTTACAGCATTAATTTTCGTCAGAAAAAATTTTTGTATAGTTTTAAAATTTCAATTGTCAACGTGCCAGCATGGCCAAGTGGTTAGCGCACTGAGCTTCTAAACAAAAAAGCTGTGGTTTGAGTCCAACCACCGGCAATCTTTTTTTAATTTTTTTAGATTTTTAAAATACAAAATACTTTTGAAGTTTTATAAAGATTATATACAGACATATCTAACGATATTATACACTTTAACAAACAAAAAGATTTTTAAAAAAGCTAAAAATTCTAAAAACATTTAAAATTGGGGAAGAGTAGTTGTTTTGTATGAGTAATGATTGAGATACTTATCTTATTTTAGTTTTACATATCAAGTTTTTTTACAACTAAGTTGAGTTTGTGCAAGAAAAATGAGCATACACCATGATAATATATATATATTTTTTATTTTGATTCACCTCCTCAAGGCCGAGAAGGCCACTACAGACGAGGAGGCTACTTATTTGTGGCTATAACCCACTCTCAACTCTATAACTCCGAAATACGAACCTTGACGAACAAGCCGTGACGCTGCTGCGCGGAGAAACGAGTTGAGCGCGGTACTACCAGGGACGTGGTGGGGATCGAACTCGGAACCACTCGTTTATGAAGCGAGCGCTCTACCACTACACCACTACCGCATAATATATAATATATAGTATAAAATCTATAGAACTGTAAAGTTGTTTTGTTTTGCATTTTAAATTACAAAAATTAAAAAATAAAGCAAGCTGATGATTTGAACTTACCACAAGGCAACCTCAACTTTTTAAACCCCTTAAAGCAGTAAGGGGTTTAAAAAGTATATTTTAAATAAGAACATAATTAAATATTCTTATTTTATATATAAATTAAACCATTTTATTAAATTATATACTTTTAAAAATAATTAAAAGTTAAAAATTATATTAATATTAATACAATAAAGAAATTCAAAGTTTTACACCTATTTAAAATACGCTATTTACCACGCCCCTATAAAACATTCTGAACCCAGTTTAAACCATCAAAATAGTATTATACTCCGTTATTTTTTGGCTTTATATACTTTTAGACTGATCACTAATCTAAACTTGTGAATAAGGGATTGTCTTTTAATTACATAATGCTAAATTTCACTAATGAACAAAACAAAAAAGATCAAAATTGTCGTATGTTAAATAAAAAATCAAAATAGCTTATCAAGTTTAATGAAAATTGCTACCAAAATAAAATGAAGATCTCCTTCTTTTTTAAAAAAAAAATTTAGCGTTGCATAATTTATGGAAATCGCTTAGGATTTTATAGTCTATAGTTTTTAATGGCCTAAAATCTTCTTGGTTCTGCTATTTGTATAGTGTTGCGTACAAATGTCTGTAAAAGTAAACATCTTTAGCATATGTTGAGTTTGCAGGCAGTATATGGAACAATCGTGTATAATCTATAAAAATGAGAAAACTTTTGAATTTTATTTTAAAAATTAGAAAATTTTTTTGCTATACAATTATTTTTTTGCTATAAATATTGCTATAATTATTATAGATATATACTATAAAAAAAATTTTGCTATAAATATTTCTATTAGCACAGCAAGATTGTAAAATATTCAAAATTTATTAGGGGAGGTCTTTAATCCCCAAAATGAAACTGATGATAGCGCACTAAACACTGAGCTATCAATGATATGCATTTAGGAGAAAAACAAACCTAATTATAAATCTCTCATAAGTTCTAGGTATGCTGAAAGGGTGCACGTGTTAATTTTTTTGCCCTTAAAGCAATTTTTTATAATGAATTTTTTTACGTAAAAATATTGAACTAAACAAATCATAGGTATAGAAATGATCGGCATGGAAGAGATAAGTATAGAAGAAGTAGGTTTGGTAAAGACCCGTATTTTATTGGTCTGGAAAGATAGGAAATTTATATAAGGAAAAAGTATAGAAAAGGTCAGTGTGGAATAGACTTACAAAGACCCATACTTTTACGGGTCAGATCAGCTAATATATATATGTATATATATATATATATATATATATATATATATATATATATATATATATATATATATATATATATATATATATATATATATATATATATAAATTTGTAAATAAAGAAAATACAACTTTTTATGGTACTAATAGTTTCATGCCTAAAGGCAATCATCGGCCATGTAATACAAAATCATGAAATAAAAAAATTAATATAAAATTACAATGTAATTTTAAAAATATAAAGTTACAATGGAGTGTGCTCCGATGTCATAACAACAAACAACAGAAAGAAAATATATGTGTATATATATATATATATATATATATATATATATATATATATATATATATATATATATATATATATATATATATATATATATATATATATATAGAGAGAGAGAGAGAGAGAGAGAGAGAGAAAGAGACAGAAAGAGAGAGACAGAGAGAGGGGCTAGACAAGGGTATTATGAGCAAATTGAGTGAAAATTGGAATATTATTAATAATAATCATACTGGGGATCACTACATGTAATTTACTTAGATATTTGGGTACCCAATAAAATTTCTTAAAAACCCAGAGATTTTAAAAAAGTAATTGCTCATATTACCCAGATCACTTGATGAGCACTTTAAGTTAGCACCCAGATCACTTTAAGTTAGCACCCAGATCACTTTAAGTTAGCACAAAAAATTAACATTAATTAGTTTATGAAATATAATGGTTCATTATCAACAACTTTTTCCTTAAAATATCAAATTTCAAGCCACTTTTTATTGAAACAATACTATTTTGTTTTATGCAACAAAAAAAATTAATTGGTTTTTTTTTTTTTTTTAATTTTATTAACTCAAATGACAAAAAACTTAAATTTTTTTAAATTTAAATTACAGAAATATTTTTTTTCAAAATTTTTTATTTTTGTTTTTATTTAAAAAGCAATTAAAACCGCTGCAATTTTATGACTTTAAACTAGATAATTTTAATGAAAAACTCTGGGTAATTTGAGCATACTCATATTACTCAAAAATAGCATCTGTAAAGTCAAAAATAAATTTTTCTATGCATTGTTTTCCAAACAAAAATGGAATGGATTTCTAGCTAACTTTTTTTTCTTTTAGAAAAACGAAATATCATTATTTTGACATCAAAATTTTGCACCACAAATTCTTTTATGCATAATGATAATTTTTTAACAATGCAAAACATTGAATAGCCTTTTAATTAGACGAGAACCGCTAATTTCTGCTTATAAATTTGCGCTAATAATACTGATTCCTGTTATCACCACATAAAGTATATTCAAAAAATACGAAGAAACTTAAACTTCACTGCTGGCATCTTAAAAATCTTTTGGTATGCTCATATTACCAAGATGCTCATATTACCTTATCCTACCCTATATTTATGTAAACACACATAAAAACACACACAAATGCACTTATTGTTTAATACTTTAAATTATGGCAATGCGTGAGACAATTCAGAAAACAATGAAGTCATTATTACAAGTTTGATTTAGTTTGCATCAGCTTTTGAAATCTTATCTCTTTTTAGTATTAGTATTTTACATTTGACATGAATAGTAAATAATAAATTTTAATGCTTTAGCTTTTAGACTGCCTTCATGGTTGCCTCTACCCCAAAATTAAACTACTTTAACTACCCCTTAAATTTTTTATAAAATATTTAAGGTTGTGGTAGTGGTGTAGTGGTGGAGCGCTTGCTTCATAACCGAAAGGTTTTAAGTTTGATCTCCACCACATCCTTAGTAGTATTGCGCTCAACTTGTTTTTTCATGCAGCAGCCTTGTTTGTCAAGGTTTGTGTTTCGGAGATATAGAGTTGAGAGAGGGTTATAACCACAATTAAGTAGCCTCCTCGTCTGTAGTGGCCTCCTCGTCTGCAGTGGTCTTTTTGGAAGTGAAATAAAATTTTAAAAAATTAAAAAAGGGGGAAGTAGTTTTTTAAAATTGTTCTTAGAAGTGTCCAAAATGCTTTTTTAAAAATAGAGATTTTTCAATTTCATTTGTAAGACTTCTTTTATTGTAGTTCTTAAATTAATTTTTTAAATAATTTTCTAAAGGAGTTTTCTATTTTTATTTTTAAAGAATGGAGAAAATTATTTCAAAAGGCTGATTCAGATTCATCCGGAAATATTGACAAAGGTGAATTAAAAAAAATTTTAAAAGAGTTGAATGCATATCCTGGAGATAAAGAATATGATTTTGTCTTCAAAGAGTTTGACATAGATGGTAAGTACATAAATATATTTTATTGGTTGTAAATGCTATGTGGTATTCTTATTGTTTTATTAATAAAACATTTTGTAACATATTTTATTTGAATTGTAGAACTTCATTGAGTGCCATAATTAGATGATTGATAAACTTTAAGATATCAATCACTTAATCTTTTTTTGTAAGCTTACATTGCAAGCTTTTTTAAGCTTTTAAGTAAAAATCAGGTTTAATACTTATAGTGGTCATCTAACATACCCTTTGTTAGGATTATATACATTTGGTAGATTAACTTGGCAAAATATTAAAGGAAGTATTCAATTTGTAAGATTTTGCTGAAAAACACTTGAAATTAGCAAAGTTCAAATAAGATTTATTTTCTTTAAACATAACATTTATCTAAATAATGTTACCAAGAAGAGAAATACTAAAATCAGTCTATAATTTTTTTTTCCTCCTTAGTCTATATTGTTGTTTAGTAAATTTTTCAATATTAGAAAGTAATAAAGTTGGATAAAAGTGAAAAGAAATTGAAAAATGTGGAAGAAATTAAATATTTTGAAGTAATGAAAAAAGAATTTAAGTAAAAATGAAAAACAGAAAAACAGAACAAAAAGGTCTAACAAAACCAAAAATCATAAGGAAAACTGTATGTTTTGTATGTTTACAAAAATGTAAAAGAGAACTTACAACATTTATTATTGAAAGAGAACACAAACTTGTTAAAAATAGATTTTAAAATAAAAGCCTCCAAGAGGAGTTAGTGTTAATTGCTCAAAAACTTGAATCAAAGTGCCAAAAAAGTTTTATTGCCTGAACTATTTAATTTTGAATTAACTCATTAACCATCAAAATACTCTGAACTATGAATGTTTGATTTGCAAGTAGGCAAAAGTTTGATAAAAATAAATAAATAAAAGGCAAACAAAAAAATGGTATTCTCATCTCAAACTTAAATGATAGATTTATAAAACAAACTGAGAACAAATGTAAAAAGTGTTTACCAATTATTGATTGGGTTCAAAGTTATTTTTCTTCTGGAAAAATATATCAAAATTTAGAAACTTTGATTTTAAAGTTGAAGCTGAACTAATTGCATCATCAATCATTGTCTCAAAGGAAAGATCGCTTCATGGTACCCTAAGACTCAGTCAGGTCACCAGTGATAAACAGTTTACAGTAGCTCCTAGTTGGGATCTACTTTGAACAAGTCAACAGGGGTTAGACTGGTTGTGCCAATCAAAAAAATCTCTCCAAATTCTTTAGACTCATATTTACATTTTTTAAAGAACATGAGACAGCAGCAGAAAACACAGATGTTGTTCATTGGAAGAATTTGAAAGAACTTAGCAATCGATAAAGTAAAATTGATAACATAAAATCGATTGAAATAGATGGTAGAAGATCATTTATGAAAATGAGTCTTGTTCTTATAAATGCATCAAAAGCAACTGATGATACATCTAGCTCTTTACACTGATGACACATCTAGCTCTCTACACTAATGACACATCTAGCTCTCCACACTGATAACACATCAAGCTCTCCACGCTGATAATACATCTAGCTCTCCACACTGATGAAACATCTAGTTCTCTACAGAAAATTCTAAAATTACTTAAGAGTTTAGTAACTCGACACACTTGAGTCCTATTAATCATTGCTTTTTCATAAGTTTGTACAAAAACATCAATTGCTGGATTTAATCAATTCAAAAATGTTAAGTTCAAAATTTCATGTCATCTTGGAATTGTCAACTTTTTGTGTAAAATTCAATCACATTCCAGCAAGATTGACTGAAATGAAAATTTCTAACAGAGTCTTGAGAACAGTCTAATGTCTGAAGATAAAATACAACAAGTTTGTTGCCTCCAGATCAAATATAAACATTCTAGGAAGTCATCAATGTAATAGAAGTTAGTTTAACCATAGTTGAAGACTCTGAACTTGTTCTGGATGATCTTGCCAATGCAGCTTCATTTTGAGAGTTGTTAACCATGTTTATAGGAAACTTCTTTTGTTTTTTTTCAGAAGAAAGAGACTGACCTACAGAGCTAAACCTTAAGATACAGCTATTTTACAGGTTTGAACAGAGTGCAGTATCCTATTAAAGAAAGGCAGAAAAATCATGTGCGTTTCAAGCTATAGGCTTTGTCAAAACATTTAGGCTCCTCAGAAATGTTGTTGTTTCATGTTTTTAACTAAATTTAAATGATTGGGACCTGTAAAAAATCCTAAAAAGTTCAAGCAATCATACCTCATCATGCCTCTTTTTGCCAGTTATTGTGATTCCTAAAGCACATTCTGTTTTCTGAGGTATTATTGCTTGAACAAAGTTCAAGCAGTCATACCTCATCATGCCTCTTTTTTCCAGTTATTGTGTTTCTATCATTCTGTTTTCTATCTTGTTCCGAAGTTCATTAAATGCTGCGACGCTTCACTTTCATAATTCAGTGAATAGGCAACAAAATCAATACACTCAATATTCTAAGATCACTGGCAAAATTACAAAAAAACAAGTCCCAGCAAACATTTGCAATGTCATTTAAAAATTTTTAAATATAAATTATTAAAGGTTACTTAATTGTGGTTTTAAGCCTTTTTCAACTCTATAACTCCAAAACACAAACCCTGACAAACAAGGCCGCTGTGCGGAGAAATAAGTTGAGCACAGTACTACCAGGGATGTGGTGAGATTTGAACTCGAAACCTCTTGCTTATAAAGTGAGCGCCTTACCACTACACCACTATCGTATCAATTAATTAAAAAAATTTTCTTAAAAGTTTTAAAAATTATCTCCCTAGGAAAAATTTTTTGATATTTTCCCAAGTTAATCTACCATATGTATATAATCATTCCTTAAAAAGGATTTTCTTGGGAACCACTATAAGCATTAAACCTGAATTTTACAGACTGTTCTTACATTGCAAGCCTCCTAATTGTACCACAGTTGCAAGTTTATAGTTTCAGTGTTAACATTAAAGTATTTAGAGTTTGTTAGTAATTGTCATTATTGATTAATTAATTATCATCAGTTATTAATTAACTTGGAAATTAATGATTTTTGTTTATTTGTGTTGTTATATATGTAATGATATCATATAATAAGATATTTAGATAATTTTTTTTTGAAAATTTTTTGTATAATAATTAAAAGTTTTACAAACAAATTATATTTAGGTTCTGGAGAAGTTGATTTTATAGAATTTGTATTAGTGTTGGTAAAGCTAAATGTTTCACTTCCTAAAAAGGTATTTATGCAGTTAGAAACAATATGTTATACTAATTTATACTAATTTATGCAGTTAGAAATTAAACTTAGATAGATGTTATACTTAAGTTTTAATGTTCTTGTAAAAGTTAAATAGTCCAAATTTGTTATTTTAAATATGTTTCTCAGGAAACACTCCAAAAAGATTTTATTTAGAACTTTGTGAAGTAGATTTGGGTAGAACTTTGTGACACTGCAGAATGTGACAGCAGGAAAGCTGAAAGAGGTCTAATTTTACAGTGACACTTCATGAACTAAACTGTAATGTGTGACTAAATTTTATAGACTAAAGGAGAAAACAATTTCTGTTAGTTTTGAATTCAAATTGATGAGAATTAACAAAAGAAAGTTTTTGAGTTTTTTGAGTGTAGAAAATTAATGAATGTAGAATTAAGTGTAAAAAAAAAATGAATTGCTTGGTGAGATCAAAACGTGTTCAGAACAACTTAATAAGTGTAGATTAGTGAACAACAACTGAATAGCAACTGATAAAGAGATGTTTGAAAAGCCAAAGCTTTAGCGCCAGCAAGGTACTAGTCAAGTCATTCCATTTAAATATAGTCAAGCCAACAATCAAGTAAACAAAACTCAACAACCATAAAAAAATATAAAATTGATTTGATTGATAAATAACGATGAAAGGGTCTGACCAAAAGTTGTAATAAAAGGCTTCAAACTTGACAATATACATTTAGATATAACAGATACACCAACCAGCTCACCAAGGCATATAATGGGTGTATAATTTACATAGTTAGATAATAAAATTTTTTTTTTGTCCATCACACTTTTTTAGTGGGGCTTGTTTAAAAGGTTAAGATTAAGCAACTGAAAAGTATTGTGGAACTAGGAATATTATGCAAAAGCACCAAATTTTTATTAATAAAAAGTTATAGTGCGCAATTTTTGTAAATATCTTTGATGTGACAGTTTGTGAAAAGATGTACCAACACAATAACATGTCATGTATAAGAAAACCCACCATATATACACAGCATATTATTGGTAATATTCTGATATTTTACAACTGTTGTTGAATACAACTTTTTTGAGTTTAAAAACCTTTAGAACACAGGCACTCTTGAGGTATTAAATGAAGATCCAGAGTTTAACATTCTTCGCAGGAAACAATTTAAGACAAAGTTTTCATGTAGACCAGCCTATAAAATCAAGAATTGTTGTACAGTAGATCTGCAAGATAGTTATTTGGTATAGTTTTATTTATACCATAGTAAAATTATATTGATATAAGTAGTACCGTAGAAGCACTAGTTTCCAGTATATTCAGTAACAAAAAACATAATGCTGACCAATTTTAAATTTTATAATAATAATCATAACCATAATTGCATTGATAATAATAAAAATATTAATGCTAATATAAAAAAAATATATACACAATCATAATCATAAATCGCATTGATAATATTAATATCAATGCTAATATAAAAAAAATATATACACAATCATAAATCGCATTGATAATATTAATATTAATATTAATATAAAAAAAATATATACACAATCATAAATCGCATTGATAATATTAACATTAATATTAATATAAAAAAAATAGTATATAATCATAATCATAATGGCATTGATAATAAAAATGATAGTAAACTAAATGTCATATAAAATTTATTATTATTTAGGTTTCTTCAAAAAATTCATTTGGTCTTAATGGTAATTAATAGAATCTGCTTTAAGTTTTTTTTTTTTTCAATACTTTTAATTGTTCATCTCTTAAAGTTGTTATTTTTATAATATATTTCAATCTAAAACTTTTTAAATTCCAAAAATTCAATTTTTTTTTTGAATTTTTTGAATACTTCTATCATTTTGTAAGGAAAATTTTCATAAAAAGTTATTATATTTAAAATTTTAGATTTTTATCGATTTTTTAAAGAAGCTGATGCAGACAATACGGAAAATATTGATGAAAAGGAAATGGAAAAGTTACTCCGCGCAATAAATCTTTATCCAGGAAATAAAGAATTTTATGCTCAGTTTCGATTAGCTGACAGTGATGGTATGTTTATGTTGTTTAATTTTATTGAAAGTGCATCATCCTCAATCTTCATCTTCATTTTATCATATTAACAAACAATTTGTAGCATTTGAGTAAAAGTTATATAAAGGAAGGAGTTAAATATTTATTTATATAAATAAAAATAATACATAATTTTATATAAATAAAAATTAATACTAGTTTATATTTTGTAAAAAATTAGTAATAAAAATACAGAAAAAGTTATTTCAGCAGATTAGTTTTGCATAATTTATAATTTTATATTTAGTATTGTTATAATTTTATATTTAGTATTGTTATAATTTTATATTTAGTATTGTTATAATTTTATATTTAGTATTGTTATAATTTTATATTTAGTATTGTTATAATTTTATATTTAGTATTGCTATAATTTTTGTTTTTAGGTTCAGGACATTTAGACTTTGAAGAGTTTGTTAAATTAATAAAAATATTCCAAGAAAACGATGAGCTGAAAAAGAAGTTTGCTGTAAGCTTATCCAGTGGGCACAAGACATGTTTTAAATGTCTAAAAAACATTTTAAAATGTGTTTTTGACCTCTTAAACACTATTTTTTGTTCTATTTTATCAAAACCAAACACTTTTTTTTTTCTTTCCTAAAAAATCAATTTTACATTTTCAAATTGATTGTTTAAATTTTTTACTGTTATTAAGTTATTGCCAGATCACAACAGAATTCCTTTTTTGAAAAGTTGACAATTGACATTGAAAACACAAGTATCATGAATATTCGTGTTATCAGCATCAATTATGAATGTATTTGTGTTTTTCGTATCAATTATGAATGTTTTTGTGTTATCAATTTTAATTTAATGTTATTAAGTACCAATGTTTTAAAAAAGTACTTTGATAATGCATTTTATTTATTTATTTTTCTACCAGTTAATATATTACAGATTGACAGAATATTTCAACAATATTTAAATTTTATAGACAAAAACTATCCAAAATTTATAAATGCTCTGGCATTGATCCAATCTGCATTAACTGAAAGTGAGAGAGAGTTTTTTAATCGGCAGTAATTTCTGTACAAAATTTAATAATAATATTATTTTATTAAAAAAATTGATTTTTAAATGACATTTACTTTTATATAATGTGTGCTTTAAACTGTGATTTCTAAACTGTTTTTTTAAGTTTCTCCAGTTTTCTTTAAGCCCTCTTAAACACGCCTTGTCCCCTCTGGATAAATTTGATTACTTGCATTACTAAAATAAAAATAAAAAATCATTTTACATTACTTAAAATAACTTGTATTTTATGTTGTTAATTGCATCTGTTTGAATCATACATGTTTAAATTCCATATGCTAAAGTAATAAAGTCCATAATGTACTTCTAAAAGTTATGTAAGTATTTTTTTTCTATTTTCTATTTATTTAAAGAATTATTTTTTTTTAGAAACTTGATGTTGATGGAAATGGTTTTTTAGACTTCAATGAAATTAAACGTGCTTTCAAAGCTATGAACTACTCTATATCTGATCAAGCCATACAGGACATGATTGCAGTAGCAAGCTTAGATGGTGACAATACAGTGTCGTTTGAAGGTATTGTCTATATATTTTTTTGTAAGATGTTGTTGAGAATTTTTAAAAACATAAAAACATGAAACACAAGACTCGAAAAGTTAAGGAAAATGTAATAAAAATAAGAATCAGGTAAACCTAAAGATAAAAGAATTTTTCTTCACATTCTTTTTCACATAAAAAGGGAGTATATAAACTTTTTTAAATATATTATGATTTAATAATATATTACTTTTTTTTTATTATAAATTAATTAAAAAATCTTGTGGTGGCATCAGTTAAAATATTGTAAAAAAGATCCCCATGTTCTTGTTTTCACTTTGTCACTGTCATCTCGGTTGAGAACAACTCCCCAGTGATATTGTCAGTGAAATATCACAAATATGTTATTAAATCGTTTTATATTTTTAAATATTTCCATTTAACTAAATGCATGCTTAAGTCTGTAAGTTCATACATAAATGTGCTTATATGTTTGTGATATATTGGAAAAAGGTTGCATGATTGCATGTTTCATATTATATAAATATTTAGTTAGAAATTTGGCTTAATATGCTGAATAGGTCTGTGAAAATTAAAGTTTTTTATCATATAATTTTCGATCTAGACCAACATAAGCTGCCAAATGTTTGCCATTATTGCAAGGCAACTTTTTTGTGAATTGGCTTTAAGATATTTCTTGATTTTATATGCTTTTAATCGATATAAAATACAGTACAAAATAGTAGAACAATAGAGAATAGTACAAGAAAGAAACACAGCAGAAAGTTTTAACAAACGAGGTAAAATAACCCTTTTTTAAATTGTCTTTTTCTTCAGAAATATATATATATATATATATATATATATATATATATATATATATATATATATATATATATATATATATATATATATATATATATATATATATATATATATGTATAAAAAAAGTTAGATATTTTGGCTTTTATAGTTAAGACTATTATAAAAAGAAGAAACTGGAAGTGTGATAAAGTGTGGTCAATCAGAAACAATCATTTTTAACTGCTCATGAATTAACCCTTACTTTGAATTGTTCTCAAGAAGCTCCTGTCTCTGTAACAATGGTGAAGAAGCAATTGATAGAACCAGGGCTTGGTGGAAGAATCGCTGTGAGGAAACCATTCCCTCTGCCCCAATATTAAAAAAATGGCTTGATTGGGCAAAAATAAACAACAAAAACATCGATGGCTAGAAAAATTTTATTTGGACCGACAAGTAGAAGTTTTAAATTTTTGATTTAAAGAGATTGTTTTTCCAAAGTAAAGTTGGTGAATGGATGATAAAACAATGTGCATTGTTGACTGTCAAACATTGTGGGGTAATGTTATAGTTTGGGGCTGTTTTAGTGGAAATAATTCAAGTAAAATTTTAAAAATAGCAGGAGTAATGATGTAAGAAGTGTATTTGGATTATTTAAAATTATGCTACACCTTCGGGATTCGGAACTATTGGGGACTTATTCATTTTTCGAGAAGATAATGATTCAAAGCATTATTTAAAGTTTTATAGGAATTACTTGATTGAGTTAAAAAATGATCAAATGTTGAATAGAATGATTTGGCCTCCTCAATCACCATATTTCTTTCCTATTGAACTCTTATGGCATGAACAAAAAAGGAAAAAAATTAATGCTTAAATGGTGCAAAGGATATGCGAAAAAAATTGACTTTAATAAATTAGAAATGTTATGTAGAATGCCAAAAATATGTAAGGCGTCACTATGGGTGGTTACATAGATGAAGTTTATAAATTAATTTTATTTTATTATCTATTTTTTCATGTGCAAATTTAATAGTAAGGTTAAGCTTAATTTTCAGGTAATTTTTGTTTTCAGTTTCTTCCCAATAGTAAGTAAAACTTGAATGACTTTGAAAAGACCATTTGATCATTGGAATAACTATGGATGGTAGTGTGTGTGTGTGTGTGTGAATATATATATATATATATATATATATATATATATATATATATATATATATATATATATATATATATATATATATATATATATATATATATATAATAGTTTTAATCATGCTAATTTTTCAATTTTGGATTCGGCCTCCCACAAATTTATATTAAAACTCAAAGAAAGCATGTACATTTAACAATACTGGTTCTTTTATCTTTTTAAAACCTTTGTTGTTACATTTTTTAATTGCATTTTTATTGTATTTTTATTATAAGGTCTCTATTAGTTCAACTTTATTTTAATAAAGTTGATCAACTATTGATCAACACTAGATCAACTTTGAGTCGACAGCAATAAAATACCCGCGGAAAGTAGACGCCTCAAAAATCAGTATAACTTTATCAATTAAAATTTTTTTTTTTCAAAAATTAATGAAATGGCTTCAATTTTCAAGTCGACTTAACGTTTTCGAGGAATTTTTCTTTATTAAAAGTTGACTTTAACTTTTTTTTTTTTATTAGATCTCCTTAAAGTCGAAAATAAAAAAATGCGCTCACTGCGGGATAACAATTCTTATAAATACACAGGCCAAGGTGAAAAAAAGTGTGTATTTTTGTGTCACTGGTATCGCCGCGGTCCACGAAATTTCTTAAAAGGTTTTATAAATAAAACTTTAAGGGAAAAAGTTAATTGAAAAAACATTACTTCAAAGTATAAATTTTATTTGGAACTGTTTTAAATTAACTTTGAAAAAATAAGTTTTAATGTCGTTTGAACTTCGGAAAAGGTTCGCATCTTTTATGCTATTTCGTTAATGATTTTGTTTTTAACAGTGTCTAGGCCAGATCTGTATTTTGATCCAAACTTAGTCATATCTTGTCGACCTGAAATAGAAAATATATGTGCTGTAATTTGAAATAAAGATACAAAGTTATCTACTCAAATCAAAAGTAAAATCAGAATAAAACAGCACCTTGTGACAAGTGATATAAATTTAAAAAAGTTTATGGAATGTTTTAACATTTACCCTTAATTTTTTGTTTTATTCCATCTTAATTGATAAAAATTAACCATAATATTGTATTAAAAAGATAAATCTTTTTAACGCAATATTATTATACCTAATCAGGGTATCCAAGTAAATGCATTAAGTGATACCCTGTGATTAAACTAACATACTTTAGAAATCTTTATAAATAACACTCTCTCACTTATATTGTCCTTTTGATTATACCTACGACCTAAATAAGATTTATATAACTTTTATAGCTACTCACAAGACTCAAAAGTTTTCACATATAACTTTATATGTATAACTTTCTCAAATGCCCTTAAATTTTACCCATCTCCTTGCCCTCATGCCTAAACATACAATAAAATAAAAATTAAAAAAAATAAAAACATTTATTAAAAGTTGAATTGTCAAAATTTGCCCCATAGTTATACACAAAATAACTATTTAAGTATTTGCTTACAGTGCATATATAAGTATTATTCACTATATTAGAGGAACTATATTTAAAGTGGAGGAGCCAACTTAAGTTTATAAATAAGCTAAAATTAAATAAATAAGCTATTTGATTATTATGTTGGCTATTTTTTTCTACTCTTGTATTGAGGGCACAGCCCACTTTGCACCACCATTTTAGCTGCTATTGAAGAAAACTTTCAATTAAATCCCTAAATTAATGTAAACTTAAATAACAATTTTTTTGTCATAGTCAAATGCGATCATTAAAATTTAAAAATATCTTCAAAATAAATAAAAAAAGTTGTAATATATAAATAGAGTCAGATTATCTGGTGTATACTTTGCTATAAAACTTGAGACTGAGACAGAACTTTTTTCAGTTTTATTTATTTGATAATCATTAGATTGAAAATGGAACTACAATTTGCTTTCATATTCAGTAGAAAAAGTTTTTATTTGTATTTTTTTAAACTTGAGTACAGAATATTGATAAAAGTTATTTAATTATCAAATAAAAATAGTCATATAAAAAATAACTTGATACACAAATAAAATTTTATTTGTTTTTTAAATTTATTTATTTTATTTATAACATATAAAAACATGCCAAAAAAAATTAAATAGTAAATAAGATACATACCTGCTTCAATTAAACTGCTTGCAGTGCTACTTTTAACTTTATTTGATTTTAAAAGTCATGCTTTACATCTTGTTAAAAAAATTTTAGTAAATTTTATTGTGTTCTTTTGTTTTTCTCATAACAATATTTCTTGCAAAAATCAATCATTAAAAAAATTAAAATTGCTACTTTAAAAACTATTCAAACAAATCAAAATATATTTATATATATGCAGGAGTTTTGATAAAAAGCTCCAAGACACTTTCCCTATAAAAAAAGATTGTAAGCTGTAAAAGTTTGATAGTCGTTTCAGCATCCAAAACCTTTTAATCAGCTGTTAGTGTAGCAAGGCAATGGCAATTATTCGTACAAGATTTATCTATCACATTAAGTTGCCTTATTATATTTTTAGAATATTTTATTCAAAACAGAATTTTTGTAAAAATTGTGTTCTAGAATAAATAACGTTTTTGCTGAAACTCCAACCTGACTACTAATATCAACCAAACCTAACAACTTTATTGCTTTAATTGTATCAGTAGGAATTAAAACAGGAACTGAACAACAAAACCCTCTTCCAGACTGATAATTAATCTTCATTCTACATTCTAATTGATTTTCAGATAATGCATTTTTTTATTCTTTGTTCATTTAATCATACATTTTTCAAGGCATTTTCATGTTCTTTACTTGTAAGTCTTGCAGGTATGCCAACTTTCCTACCATAAAATATAGGTAACTTGATACAATCATAGTTTCTTAATTTAATAAAGGAACGTGAATCAGTTATTTCCTATTTCCTAGTTAGTCTTGTTTTCTATTTACTAGTAAGTAGTCATGCATTCTCCTAACTAAACCATTGTAGATCACAAATATAAGAGGGTTTTATCCACTACAATATGGCGAACAAAACCATCTTGTCAACTGTTAAATAACTAATAATAACTATCTTATAGTATATAGATCTAATTACTATACTAATGTGTCTAATAACTAATTATAAGACACTTGTATATTACTAGTAATTACTAGTTATTAAACATTAGTTATAGATAGTATTAATCTGTATGATACTGGCGTTATAGTTTAGGCAGGAATAACTATAAAGAGTTTAAGACTGTTAACAGTCAAAAACTCTTTATAGTTATTCCTGCCCAATCTATAATACCTGTACCATACAGATTAATACTGCTAGTAATACTAGCAGTACTAATCTGAATGCTTATTAGAAGTCAAATACACTAGTAGTATATTAGACTTCTAATAGGTTGTCTAGTTTTACTATATAGCAATAATATTTCCTTAATAAAAGCACCTAAATATTTCAAAATATAGAAAAAGGTTTTAAAATAAGATTCTTAAAATTAGTGTAAAAAATAAAAAGGTCCAGCTACAACATAAGCAAACAATATAAACATACACAATTTTCAAAATAAAGAAATCAAAACAAAAACATTCATAAAAAACAACAAGTTTTCGGGAAAAGCGACTCCGCATGGTAAGGAAATTCGAGAAAAATGGAAATGACTTAAAGTAAAACTGTATATCTCCTATATTTCATATATATGTTGTACTTGCAATGATATTTGTTAATAAACTCTCAAAATTTAACTGAGTGACAGAGAAAACTTTTTTAACTCCATAATAACATGATATATACAGTTGAACTTCATAATTTTCAAGATATTAAGTGCCGTCGACCTTACGTCGATATTTTAAATTTGTTTACATATATAAGCTTAAAATGAGATATTTAAAAAAATACTCATCGACGGCAATTAAAAAAAAGTAAATTTGAAAAATGTTAGGTCGACTCGATTTTGTCGACTTTCCACTTAAGTTGACTTTCCGTTGAAATTTTTCACACGATTTGTCGACTTTAAGGCGATCTAGTTATATATATATATATATATATATATATATATATATATATATATATATATATATATATATATATATATATATATATATATATATATATATATATATATATATATATATATATATATATATATATATATATATATGTGTGTGTGTGTGTGCTCTGTATATATATATATATATATATATATGCTGTGCTCTATCTATGAATGAGTCAAGTTCTCATTAAACCCAAATCATGACCAAAGTAACCAAAAATTTAAAACCTAAAAAACCATCCCCACCACCTAAATATTTTAATATATCTTTTACAAATATTCGCGGTCTACGAAGCAACTTTCCATCAGTTGAGTCTTACCTCCTGCTAAATTCACCAGACTTGCTTGCACTCAGTGAAACAAATTTGAGTTCTGCAATTCCTTTTTCAGATGTCAGTGTTGATGGGTACTATCCTTTGATTCGTAAAGACTCCAATAGTCACATGCTAGGTTTAGGGGTATACATACGCATTAATTCCAAAGGAATTAATGCGTATTCGAAATCAGGTTCGAATCCTTTGACCATTCTTTTATGTGCTTTCGCCTAGCACCTCTTCACTCTATCACCTTTCTCTTTGTTCTTTATCGTTCTCCTTCTTCCCATGATTGCACTCTTTTAGATGTTATCTCTGATCAAATTGACCATGCCCTCTCTCTTTACCCCTCTGCCAATATTGTTGTTGTTGGTGATTTTAATGCCCATCACACTGAATGGCTTGGCTCTAACACCACTGATCCTGCTGGCACTAAAGTCTTTAACTTCTGCGTTTCTCAATCTCTTACTCAGATAGTTAACTTTGTGACTCGTTTTCCTGACAACCCTAATCATTTACCTTCACTCCTTGACTTATGTCTTGTCTCTGACCCTAGCTTATGTTCAGTTTCTCCCTTTTCTCCCTTAGGTGGTTCTGACCATGCAATGATCTCTATAAATCTTTCTTCTCGTACTTCTTTTTTGGGCTCACCTTATCATCGCACCACCTACTACTACCCTAAAGCTGACTGGGATTCCTTTCGTGATTTTCTTTGTGATGGTCCTTGGGCTCATGTTTTTTCTCTCTCAGCTGACAAATGCGCCTCCTCTGTAACCTCCTGGATTCAGGCTGGAATGGAAGCTTTAATTCCTTCTCGTCGGTTTCAAGTCAAGCCTCACTCTACTCCATGGTTTTCTCCTTCTTGTGCGGCTGCTATATCCAATCGTAACCATTTTTTTCATCTTTTTCAAAAGAACAACTCTCTTGAGAACAAACGGCTATTTATTATTGCAAGAAATCGATGTAAAAAGGTGCTTTCTGATGCTAAACTCCATTATTCTCAGTTCACTAAATCTCGCATCTTATCGCAGAAGTTAGGCTCTAAAGACTTTTGGAAAATCTTCAACAGCATTGTTAACAAGGGTAGATCTAACATTCCATCTCTCATTCATGGGACTGATCTTGTTACCTCTCCCAGGGATAAGGCAGAACTGTTTGCAAAGAACTTTTCTTTTAATTCCACTCTTGAATCTTATGGACATTCTCTTCCTTCCATTCCAGTCAAACAGGTTGACCCATTGTTAGACATTCAAATCACTCCGGCTTCTGTTGCTAAAGTCATATCTCAATTAAACTCGTCTACAGCTTGTGGTCCAGACAACATTCCTGTCACAGTCTTGCAGAATTGTTCTCCAGAACTTTCTTTAATTCTCTCTAAACTATTTAACAAGTGTTTGACTGAGTCTTGTTTTCCTGCTTGTTGGAAAATGGCATCTGTGGTTCCAATATTCAAAAACTCTGGAGAAAATTCTGACCCCTCCAATTATCGTCCGATCAGTCTTCATTCTGTTATTAGCATGGTCTTTGAGTCTTTAATCAACAAATTCCTCACATCTCATCTTGAGTCAAATAAACTGCTGTCAGACAATCAATACGGTTTTCGATCCTCTCGCTCTACGGCCGACTTGCTAACTGCTGTAACTGAAAGATTTTATCGTGCATTAGATGGAGGCGGTGAGGCTAGGGCTATTGCTCTCGACATATCTAAAGCTTTCGACAAAGTTTGGCATGCTGGTCTTCTCCATAAGCTTGCTTCATATGGTGTTTCTGGGAAAGTTTTTGAGATAATCAAATCATTTCTTTCTGACCGGTTTATTAAAGTCATCCTTGAAGGCCAACACTCTTCTTTATTTCCAGTAACTTCTGGGGTTCCCCAAGGTTCCATTCTGGGCCCTGTTTTGTTTCTTATCTACATAAACGATCTTCCTGACAACCTTTCATCTAAAGTAGCTCTTTTTGCTGATGACTCAACTTTATACTCCTGTCTTGACAAAAAGTCTTCTCTTTTCGATCGCCTAGAACAAGCAGCTGATCTTGAATCTGATCTCACTTCAGTAATAGATTGGGGTTCACAGTGGCTTGTGAATTTCAACTCTAAAAAAACCCAATTGCTTACTGCAAACAACTACCGTAATATGGTCAACATTCCTATATTAATGAATGGCAATCCTCTTACTGAGTCGTCCTCTTTACGTCTTCTTGGATTATCGCTTACTACTGACCTTTCATGGAAACCATATATACAATCGATTGCTAAATTAGCTTCTGCTAAGGTTGCTTCTCTTTATCGTGCTCGCCATTTCCTTACTTCTGATTCCATTCTCTACCTCTACAAATCTCTTATTCGTCCCTGTATGGAATACTGTTGTCATATTTGGGCTGGTTCTTCTAACGATTCACTTTCTCTTCTTGACAAGGTCCAAAAACGCATTGTAAATGTTGTTGGACCTGGACTATCCTGCTAAGCTTGAACCTCTTTCCCATCGTCGTAAAGTTGCATTTCTTTCTCTTTTCTACAGATACTATCATGGTCACTGCTCAAAGGAGTTATCATCTCTAGTTCCATCAACTAAAATTCATTCTCGTTTTACTCGTCATTCAGCTAAGTCTCATTCGTTTTCTGTATCTGTCCCTGCATACTCTAAAAACTTTTATTCATCTAGTTTTTTTCCCCGCACTTCAATCCTTTGGAACTCTCTCCCATCTTCATGTTTTCCTGACTCATACAACCTTCAATTTTTTAAGTCTTCTGTCAACCGTTTCCTTGCTCTATAACTCTGTTCTTTTTTTTTCCTAGTAACTCCCAACTTAATAGTGGTTGCTTGCAGCCTTGTTGGGAGTGAATGCAAATAAAAAAAAAAATATATATATATATATATATATATATATATATATATATATATATATATATATATATATATATATATATATATATATATATATATATTATATTTCTATACGATATTTTATATTCTTCTAAAATTCATAATCGTATAGCAATATAATATATATTATATTCTTATATAAAATATCGTATAGGAATATTATATATATATATATATTTATATATATATATATATATATATATATATATATATATATATATATATATATATATATATATTTCTTCAAAAATTTTTATTATAGAGTTTTGTGCAATTGCCAGAAGAAAACAACGGTAAAACAATGTTTAAACTATGAGGATTATAAACTTGTAAATATACGTGTAAATAAATTGTTATTTTTGAAAACAGTTTTTTTTAAATCTTTTTTTCTTTAAGTATTTCAAAATTATGTTATTTTTAATAACCGTTCGGTAAAAAAATTTCTCCAAATATACTATTATATTTATTTAGCGTTAAATATACAGTATTATCTAACTGTACATCCAAAACTAGTTCATTGTTATTGCTGCAGTATGAAAAATGAACTCAGTTTTAATTTATCAAGTTTGTGATAGTTAAGTAGAAAAGCTTATTAAAAAACAAATAGCGTGTTTTTATTATGTACGTTTTGTTGTTATTCACACATTATTCGTTGTTACTTACATTTATTGCCATTCACCCTTTTAATTTTTCTTTTAATACTTATTTTGATCTGTTATACATTAAGCAGTTCGTGCCTAGGCTCAGTGGTCTAAGTCGAGGTGTAGACCGAGGTGGCTCCCGTAGATGGAGTTAAACTACACCTATTCTTGGCTTTTGTGTCCTTACTAATGATGCATATATAGCCAGAGCGGCTTCGAAACGCGGGTTTCTAGTTCTGAAGCCAGAACTCTAAACACAGCACTACGGCTGCTTAGGAGTTATCCATACATTACGTACGCAAAATTCTTCAGATCTAGACCCTCTCCCCTTCCCCTTGTTGCACCTCGTACATTTTTATCCTCTTCCTACTCCCCCCTCCCCCACCCATCATGCGTATGTACGCTTAGGGGGTGGGGGAGTTTGATTTAATTCTTTTCGTTTGCATTTTTTTTTTCTTACGAAGTGGAGGTGAAACATCCCCAGTGATTAATGTGATGTGATAAAACCATTAATGATGACACCATCACTAGACACAGGTGATGGTTTCATCGGTGTGAAGAAGTCTTTCATTTTAACAGAAGGATTAACCCTTTACTACTGACTTGAGCTTTTAAATTTTTTTGATTTTCTTTTCGTTTTGTTTTAACAAATACCTTGAAATTTGTTTTAAAAGTGCATCAATAGCAAAGGCTATTTAATGTCCATTAAAGTTAAACCCATTAAAGTTCGGATTATGATAAAGATGTCATATTTAATAAGTTTAGTTTTTTGTGTTGTATTTATCAATAGTAGTTTCTTAAATTTTCTCAAGATAGGTTATTTTGCTAAGTTAGGTTAGGTTGCTATGTTAGGCCAAGATAGGTTATTTTACTAAGCAGGTTATTTTGTAATCTTTTTGAATGGTTGAAGAGTATGATTTTATACATAACTCTTGTTAAATAGGAACTGTCAACAAATAATGCGTGTCACAAATGAAATAAATAAATACATACATAAAAAAAAAAAAAAAAAAAGACGCACACAGCTCAGTTAACGTATTTAATGAAGCAGGTAGGAAGCTAAAGTTAAATATGTCGGTGACGCATAACTTAAAATCTAGAAAATTTACAAATGATTGTGAATTTTATTGTTAGTGTTTACATACCTAACTGGTTTAACATTAAAATGAAATTAAATTGAATAGAGGGACCTAGACATGTTTTGTATCAGCTAGAGCTACAGAATAAAAATGTTTTAGATATTTTTTGCCAACAATTAGGCGATCAACGTGGTATGTACATTCTGAAGCCATTTTACAAGCCATGCTTTGCAGCAAAAATAGGGATTTTTCGATTCCTGTTCCGGTTTCGGTATTATTTAAGATTTCGGTTGCTGCCGGAATTTTGGTTTAAAATGCTACCGAAAATGGATGTTTTTGTTTTGTTTTGTTTTTTAGGTGGCCCCCCAAAAAATTCTAACGATCTCAGAGAACCGCGAAAGTGCATTAAAGTAGGAAGTTCTAGCCTCCTTCCTTACCGTGACGCAAAACTGTCCAGAGTTCGTTTCGAACCTGGATCTCCTGCATTTATAGCAAGCGCTCTAACTACGTGTCATGGCCGCACAAATATTAATGCTTTCTCGAGCATTAATATTTTGATAAAATAATTTTTGAAAAAATTTTATAAATTAAATAATAAGCTTGAGAATAAACGGAAATTTTTTTGCTTTATTTTAAAAACCAAATAATTTTCTTGTTTAAATTAATATTCATATCCTGTAAAGTTTTTTAGCGTTATTATTTGAAAAATAATATTGTTGTTGTGAATATAACTTTTATATAAATTGATATATATTAAATATTACAATTAATTAAAAAAATCCAACTTTTATTCTAATTTAATATAGTTTATAAAGTGTTTAACTATCTGCTGCTTCTCTTCAATCAACTCTTTTTTAAGTTTAGTGCTACAGTTTTTAATTGCATTCACGCGAGAATTTCCTTTGGAAAACAATGTCAAATTGGACAACTACTTCAATTGGGCAACAATTTTAACACTATAATTTCCTTAAGAGAATTATAGTATTAAAATAGTTAATATTTGTCTAAAGAGAGTATACTGTTAATTATTGTTCAAAGAGAATTTTTGTTTAGCAATCATTACAATAAATATTGGAAATAAAAATTACTATTTGACGCAAACCAGCAACATTGGAAAACTGTAATATATTTCACTCTAACAAAATGAATTCAAAAAGAAAAACAAGTTTAGAATGGAAATACTTTATCATTGAAGCAAACAGTCCGAGAATAGCTCAGTGAAAAATACGCAACAGCAAAGTTCCAGAAGAATCAGACGACCTCAAAAAACAAAAACTATATGAACTAACCTCTCAACTAAAGAGTCCTCATCCTGGTATCAAACTTACGCCAGAAAATTCAGAAAAACCAAAAGCCAACAAAGAAGCTGAATTGTAATTGAATAAGAGAATGACAGTTCCAATCTTCAATATACAATGAAAAAACTAAGACTTGACATTTTAAAATCTACAATTCTAAAATGGGTTCAAGCTTCTTCAAAAATTAACTCTAATTCTGAAAAAAGCCAAAGTTTCACAAGTCAATACTTGAAATGATGATTCTTGACCTCCAACCGTGGTCTATTGTCAATGATGTAGGGTTTTTGAGGCACCATGTTCTTGTTGCTCCTCATTACGAAATTGTTAGTGAAAAATACAACAGAGGGTTACTAGATCCAATTAATGAAAAAATAAAATTTGCTCTCAAGAAAAAGTTGGTTCAATTAGTAGCTGAAAGTATGTCACTCTGTCTTGATGCATGGTCTTCATTTCATCATGGCTACCTGCGGATGACATGTCACTTTATTTCTAAAGATTTCAACTATGTCAAATTCTGCATCTCTTGTTATCAATTTGATAAAAAGCATACCGCAAAAAACATTTTCAACAAGATCGAAACAACAGCAGAGGAGTGGTAAATTTCTTCAAAAATTAAAATTTGCTTAAGAGACAATGCAGCAAATGTAAATGAACGTGTTTAAGGCATAAATTGAGTGGTCAAGGCATCCACTTCCTTAATTTAAGGCATCCACTTCCTTAACCACTTTCTTCATTTGTCATCAAAAAAGAATTATTTTCACATCCAGTCATAGACGGACTGGTTGCAAAGAGTCGAAAACTCTGTTCCTACGCATCTTATTCTACTGCTTTCTACACTGAACTTTACAGACAGCAAAAAATCCAAATGGACACAAAAGTCAGACTTGGCCTAAAAGGCGATGTTGCTACAAGATGGTACTCTACCTATTATATGCTTGAGCTAACTTTACACCTGAAGTCAGCCATTGCTGCCACCTTAATCAAATTTCCATCAGTATGAATAGAATTTTCTGTCCAAGATTGGGCTTTCTGTGAAAAAGTGGTGAACATTTTAAAGGGTTTTTAAGGAAGCAACCAAATTTTGTCAGGTGTTAACTCTTGCATCTGTTCCTGTATTTCAATTGTGACAACAATAGTTAAAGCTTTGGAAACAACCTCGAGCGATATAAGTGTTGAGGAGTTAAAAATTGTCATGAAAAATGCAATAAAAAATCGTTTTTCAACAATTGGAAAAGTAGAACATTATTTAATTGTTACTCTACTTGATCCAAAATACAAATGGTATTTTTTCGGATCTCAAGGTGCTTTGCAAAATGCTAAACACGTTGCCATGTCCCAAATGGACAATTTTGAACCTTTAGATGAATTGGCTACTGCAACTCAAAATCTATCTGATGACAATAAAAAAAACGTATCGTTTATTTATAAAATGTCAAAAATTATTGCGCAACCTCAAACTCAGATAGGACCTAATGCACATTCATCTTCCAAAATGATAAAAGAAGCATTAAATGATTTTTTGGATAGTCCAATGGCTTCTCAATGCCTTGATTTTTGGAAAAGCTATGAAAAAAAATGCAAATTCTTAAATCAACTTAGCGTTGACTAAGGTGCCTACAAAGTACCTCACATCACTTCCAACATCTACGGCCGGAGATATTTCTCTAATGAAAGAAACAGAATTCATACAGAAAATTTAGAAAAACGTTTTTGTCGAGAAAATCTTCCAGTTGTTGGATTCTGTTATTATTTTTGTTTTGTTTAAATTAAAACTAACTAAAACTACAATCTGTTTTAAAAACAATAAAAAAGTGAATATTACAAACTGTTATAAATAAAATTTAACTATTTATCTAATTAATTACACGTACATTTAAAAAGTTAATTTCAATGTTCTGCTTCTTTTATGACTATCATTTAATGTTCTTTTTCATTTATGACCATATTATGACCTAAAGTTAATACCGTAAAAAAATAATTAAAATCAAAACTTCAAATTCATGCAAGTACCTAACTATAATTTTTTTCATTAGTCTAAACATAAGTCCAAAATCATGTCTGGAAAACCAACGAGAGACAGAGATGTAGGAAGAACATGGGAATCTAATGCATCAAAAAGATAAAGAAAGACTGAAACAGAGAAATCAAACCAAGCTATGAGTTGCAGTATAATGAAACTTCTCAAGAAACCTCTTTTAACTATTACTGCTCCAAAGTCCTCTGATGAATATCTCTGCTAAGTTTCTTGGGCTTCTGAAACAGAACTAGCTTCAGAGTCGAATGTACCAGGTGTGACCCAAAAGTTTGAAAGCAATAAAGATTTGGCAAGTGATAAAATTTGTGACTCATTAAATCAAGAGCAAGCAATTTATTTGAACAATTCAATTATAAACTTAGTGTAGGAAAATGGACATTATTAATAACCGACTCTCAGCGTTATGACTTAATTTAAAACAGTCCCCATCAAAATATAAAGAAATCTGATGAAAGTTACCCCAAAGACGCAAAAAAGAGACATTTTTCTAAATTTCATTTTACGCGAAAACTGAATAACGGTGAAACTCAATACCGCAGATATTTTTCCTTGCCAAGAGATATATATTTATTCCTTTCTTTGTAAACTTTTTTTGCATACACAGATTCAGATGGTGAAAGAAAGATGTTGTGACTAGAAAGATCTGAGTCGCATATTGTATTGACATGAAAAAAAGCAAGGACATATGGAGTGCATGATTAAATGGGTAGAATTTTATAAAAGAATCAAAAACGGAAAAACAATAGATGAGAATATCAAGGAATTGATTAGAAAATCTCAAAAATATTGATATAATTTGTTTGAAAGATTGATTGATATAACAAACTTTTAAGCCTTGCACAATCTGGCATTTAAGGTCATTGTGAATCACTTTTCCTAGACAATAGTAGAAATTGTGATAATTTTATAGACTTATTTAAGTTGTTATCCAAATATGATCTCATGCTAAAAGACCACTTGCAACGAATTAATGAAAAACAAATTGCTCAAAATTATTTGAGCCACGACATTTAAAATGAATTAATTACATTGATGTCTGAAACAGTTATTGATGAAATTATACACAGAGTTTCACAAGCAAAATACTATGCCTTTTGCTTGATTGCACCAGAGATGCAAGTTGTATTGAATGTTAATAATATTAAGATTTAGCAATTTATCAACTGGAGCGATAAAGGATCATTTTGTTGGTTTTATTGCCGTTACGGAAACTACAAGAGAGTATTTAGTGAACTCCATATTACAAGAACTAGAGAGAAATAGTCTGGATATAAAAAATTATTGAGGACAGGGATATGATAATGGCACCAATATGGTAGGAATTAATAAAGATGTCAGAACAAGAATACTCAACATTAATCTAAAAGCATTCTTCACACCGTGCAGATGTCATAACTGGAATTTACTTTTAATAGATGCAACTAATTCTTCTACAACAGCTAAAACATTTTTCGGCTTATTAATAAAATCTATGTACTCTTTTCGAAGTCAAGCAAGCGTTGGGAACTTATAAAAACTAAAGTGAAACTAACAGTAAAACCTCTTTCAGAGACACGGTGTCATTCAGAGACACGGTGTCATTCAGAGACACGGTGTCATTCAGAGACACGGTGTCATTCAGAGACACGGTGTCATTCAGAGACACGGTGTCATTCAGAGACACGGTGTCATTCAGAGACACGGTGGTAAAGTAGAATAAGAGCAGTAAAAGCTATACTGTTGCAATTTTATAATGTTATTGAATATGTGAATGACTTGAAAAATAAAACGGACGATTACGAAACTCTAAGCGACTGTTAAGCAGCTTTGAACGAAATGTCAACTTTCGAATTTATTGATGTTATACACTTGTGGTATGAGATTACATGTAAATAATATAAGTAAACTATGGAAAACGATTCCAGTAAAATTAAAAGTCGTTGTTGATACTTTACGTTCATTTTAATCTTGGATTCAAGAATTCCGTGATACTGGATTTGAGAAAGGCTTTGCAGATGCTCAATTGTTTGTGGAAAAAAACGCTTACGAAACCGAGCCACAATTTAAAGAAAAAAGAATAACACAAAAAAAAAATGTTAATAACACATGGATGAACCTATACAATGTGCTGAAACACAGTACAAAGTAAATTTTTCCAACACAATGATAGACGCAGTCATAGTCGACATTGAATGTCGATTCAAAGTGTTTAATGAAGATTTTGATCGTTTTGGTTTTATTTACGATATCAATTAAAATTACAATATTGTTTGAAATTTTTGCCAAGAGAGGACCTGCTCAAGCATTGTAGTAATTTAGGTACAATATTTTGGGAAGGTAAAAATAGCGACATAGATTCTTTCGAACTTTATGAAGAACTGCAAACTTTAAAATCCACTTTACTAGAAAATATAAACAATGCAAAGCAAATTATACAGTACATTTTAAATAACAATTTTGAAGAAATATATCCAAATCTTTAATAGCAATCAAGATCATGCTTACAATTCCAGTTAGTACAGCTTCAGCTGAGAGAAACTTCTCAAAGTTAAAACTAATTAAGACCTACTTAAGAAGCACAATGAGCAAAGAAAGACTATCTGTTTTATCCATTTTGTCCATTGAAGTTGAAATAGCAGCAGGTGTTAGTTATGACACAATTTTAAAAAGATTCAGCGAGGCTAAAAGCCGAAAAGTTTGTCTTTTTTAATTTTTGTTTGTTCGTGTAGTTATTGTTATTAACTCATATCATAATTAACAATAAAACTTATATGCTTCTCCTACATTTTTCAATCTAAATTTTTAAACTTATAAAGAAACCTAATATTTAAATATTATGAATAAATAATTGTGAATACCTATATCAAAGTTAGGCGTAAAATAAATATGTTTAAAATAATTAACAATAACAGCTCTGACTTGCGTTTACAACTTTCAATAAAATATAGTGCTCGATAAAAGTTCCAGCCCCGAGATTCGGCCAAATCAAGGTTTGTTTTAATTAGTTGTTTTTTTTATATATATAAAAAGACCTCGCAAAGCTAGTTTCGCCGACGTCCACGGTTTGCTTAGCGCCGCTGCTGAGGAAAGACAATTACTTTGTTTTGTGACTGAGAACATAATTTATACAGTTTAATTTTTTTTAATTTCTAAATAAAGGCATTTCACTGTAGTGTTAAAATAACGGCATCTTATTTTTAGACCCTGGTCTGCGACTATTAGAGCAGATGTGATTTATACAAGTTTTTCCAAGAGCTCAATCAAGATTTAAATTACCATTATTTAGGTAAATGATATTCAGAGATGTAGAGTATTTTATCAAGTACTTGTACACGCAAAGTTAAAAAAAGTTAAAAAACACCATATCAAGAATGATCTTTTGGATCTACCATATTATGAATATATCCAAAATGTAAGACAACAAAATAATAAAAATGATAAAAAATTGAAAAACGGAATTTTATTTTATATAAGTTTATTTTTATGTCATAGTATTTATGTTACTAATTTCTTTTTTATGTCACATACATATTTAAATTATAAATATTATTTTTATGTCAATTACAGATTTAAAATATAAATATAAATTTAACAGCTGACACTAACATAATTCATTAAGATTTTACACAACCATCGCATTTTATTATAAATAACCAAATGAATATTTTAAAGACTTAAGTTTTTAGAGTATTTATTTGATAGTTTATAATAAAAGTCACTTGCTAATATTAAAAAAAAGTAATAATTTCTTTGCTAACTTACTAAAGAATGCAAAAAAGTTCTTTCTTTAGTGTAATAACAGGCAAATTGAAATGTAATAAAGAAAAGCGGATAATTACTATTTTAATCGTCTGCAACTTTTACGTATTGTTACATAAAAATATTTCCAAGAACACACTCAGCTAATAAATAATACTTCGTTGAAAGTTTGTTAATTTTAACGGAGTCGTTTTTAGAGTTTATTGTTAAAAATCGTCGTTATTGATTTGAGATTTCTTTTTCATTTATATAAAGAATATCTGGAGGTCTTCCTTTGATACTGAATTTTTTCCTTTTTTTCCTATTGATCTGAGGACAACGGCCTTGTACGCCTCTATATCTTTTATAGATGGATTCTGTATAAATAAAACAATTTAATGTAAGCAAAAATAAAAACAAGTTATTATCACTTTAACATCATTTTTATTACTGTTAAAGAATGAAAAGAAAAAGGATAAAGTGAAAAAAAACAAAGACCTAATACACTTAATTTGTTATCAATAAAACTTATATAAATACTTTAATTGCATCTATCTTTTCCATTAAATTAAAGATAAACCCAAGAAGTTCATAGTTATCAAGACGTCCAGTTCCACTCTAAAAATACAAATTAAAAAAAGAGTCAATTATCATGACATTAAATTTCCAACTTAAGAGAACTTTTTGGAAATAAAATTTTCCAACTTGAGGGAACTATAGAACTAAAACTGCGCAAATGAATTTGTAATATATTTGCACAAATAAATTTTTAATATATTGGCACAAATAAATTTTTAATATATTAGCACAAATAGATTTTTAAAGTTTTTATTTCTCGCTCAAAACATTTTTTTTTAATTTCATTAATCCTATGAAGAAAAATTCTGATTCAAATTAAAGGAATCAAAATTTGTAAACAATTTTTTATCACGCACAAAGGTTGTTTTTTTTAAACATATTAGCTTCTATAAAAATTGCAAGCAACAATTATTTAAGTTGAGATTTATTAGCTTCCAAGAAGGCTGCCAGCAACAATTATTTAAGATAAGAGTTATTAGCTTCTAAGAAGCAGTAAGCAGCAATTATTTAAATAAGAGTTATTAGAAAGTAAACTTTTAAGCTGAGAATGTAAAAAGCGCAAGAAAAGACAAAAAATTTTAAAACTGTGAATTTTTCGAGTTCAGAAAACATTGAAGACGGGAGAGAATTTCAACGCATAATTATTGAAAGAAAAACTAAATAAATAAAAGTTTTTGAGTATAAAACTTCTAGTAAAAGGATGCAGCTTTGTTGAATGAGTCGCACAAAGTTGGGCTTTGGTTGATGGAAAGGACAATAACTTGCATGAGCACCAATTGTGGTAACACTTGTAAGAAAGAGAAAGAAATTCAACTTTGCAATAGAAGGCTCAAGCATGAAACCTCGACCAACTTTATTTACAATACTTTTTGGGACTTTTTTAAAAAGATAGTGAATTACATTTAAAGAACCAGTCTAAAGTGTTTGAGCGAACTACTTTAATCCGTAAAAAAATTGTATCAATTTAGAATTTGGTATAGAGAAAGAAACCTTTGTACAAGCATTAAAAAAATCCTTTTGATTTCACTTTAGGAAATTCTTTTTTAAGAAAACTTTTTGGGTGAAAATTTTTAATTTTTCGGGGAGAAAATGGTTAATTCTGTTCAGGGCCGCCGAGAGTTGTCACGCTGTCTGGGACAGCAACCCTGATTGGCGCCGTTATTTATCAAATTTTACCTACATTATATGTGAGGGACCTTCTTTTTTATTTTATTTAGGTACCTATAATTCATATAGCGCCCCTTGGATATCTGTCGCCCGGGACAAACTGTCCCTCGCAACCCCCACCCTCTCGGCGGCACTGATTCTGTTTAAAATCTCAAAATCTAAATTTTCATAGACTATATATGGTTGAATAAAAAATTGTTGCATGCTAGTGTTTTATTAAAAGCTTTAACTTGCAAAGTTTTTCGAGACTCAGAAATAATTTTAAAAAGTTTAAAAACATTTTAATATTATTAATAAACATCATAAATAAGCTAACAGAGATAAAAATATAACTTTTCCGTGCTGAGGATTGAAATAAACACCTTTTTTCTTTCTACAATGGCTGTCTATTTAAAAGAAGTGTTAAATTGACACAACAACTAGTCTTTTGTTCGGTTTTATATTTTTGGTCAAAACATCAAAAGAAAAAATTATTTACTTTATGCTTTGCTTCATTAAAAGCTGTTAAGACAAGTTTGTAGAGAAGCCTCTATACTTTCAGTCTTGTCACAGTTTACAAGATTTTCATCATTGATAATAGACAATGAATGTAAATTTCTATTATCTCCGTACTGAACGGATTTCTTACAGCAATTTAATACCCGTTTCTAAACTGTTTATCATAACTCCGATGTCAAATCCAGATATGCATTGCTTGACAAACAGTTGCAAAATAAAAGATGCTCTTTGTCCATTGTTTACATACACTTTCATCAAATCCTCTACTTCTAGCTAAACCATATTTTTAAGACTAGTTCAATACATTACAGATTGATAGACTGCGTGATGACCACCTAAAATTTGTTGGTGCGCTCACGGATTTTTTTCCTAAATATTTAGCATTTATTGAACTATTTATTTTAGAGCACTTGTAACAGCTTAAAAATCTAGCATACAAGTTTAGTACTTTTATGATTATTTGAAGATGGAAGTTACTGTTACAGTTTCTCTAATAAAAATTTAACTAAAAACTAAATATTCTTTTTTAATCCCAATATAGCAGGGGTTAAAGAAGAATAGGAAATCATGTAGAATAGTTAAAAAATTCAAAGTGTGCGTTCAAAGTGATGCAGAATAGCCTCTTTTCTTCTTAAGTAAGGTTATTCATGTTTTTAATGAGTAAATAAGAAATAAATTGCTTATTCACTTTATTGACTTTATTTATCATTATTCACTTTATTGACTTTATTTATCATTATTCACACTATTGACTTTATTTATCATTATTCACTTTATTGACTTTATTCATCATTATTCACTTTTAAAGCATTGAATAAGCATTATTCAAGTTTTGAATGAGTGTTTTTTTAGGTGCATTTTTGCTGTATTTTGAGGTCTTGAGTGATGACTTAGTCATCACCCAAGACCTTATATATAATATATAATATATATACGATATAAATATATATTATATATAATATATATATGATATAAATAGTATTTTTAGTCAGACTAAAAATACTATTTATATCTACTCTTATTTAGTTATATCAAGTGCTTAAATTAAATGCTTGTATTAGGGAAAAATATTTTGAAATAAGTTACATAAACATAAACGTAGTAACATAAACAAGAATTAACTATGTTCAAGATTAAACTAGTATTGAGTACAAGAGCAGATATCAAAATGTTATGAATATTTTAAAACACTATAGTATTTTTCAAAATGATTTTATTCCAGTTAATTTATTTTCCATTTTACGTAGTCCTTTCTTGCAATCATCTGTTTGTGGACCAACATTCACTCATTCTTTTGCATACTACTTTGGTTAGAATTCTTTTAGTGGAGAACCTTCAATGCTAATGAAAACCAATTATTTAATTCATATTCAATTTATGTTTTTTTCTGAAAATAGGCTTCATACATCTGTACAAATGATATTTATAATTGAAAACCTCCTTTCATATTCTGCATTGCTCACAGGTATGATTATTGTTAAAGAATACAGACGCTTTAACTATGGCAATCTGAGTCCAATGTTTGGAAAATATGATCAAAAGAAGCGGATGTATATTCTTGACCATTAAAACGATCCTTTCAGAAAAGATCCTGTAAGAAAGTCACGAAACTCCTATTTCGTTAAAGGAAAATCATCAAGCAGAAAGTTGCATAATTCTTTCAGCAGAGTTTCTGAAAAATCTTGTAAAATTTGTGTTTCATTTTGAACATATCTTAGCTATGAATATGGTTCAAACCATTGCACTGATAGGGTTAAGATTTTTGATTAGGGTTATGCTTTTCATCAGCAGATTCTATGCGTGACATAAAACTTATTATTCGCTTCTAATGAAAAATGGCCTGATAAACTAAAGATTGATTTTTTCTTTTTGATATATTAACATCTTGGGAAATTCTATTTTCAACTGTCAATTTGACTTCAGAAACCTTGAGACCTCCTCTAAATTTTCTCCTTTCAAAGATAGATATAAGAAAAGAGAAAACGTGAATTGAGTGTAAATTTTTTTAATTGTAGAACTTCTGAAGTTGATTTTATTTCTTCTAATGCATCAAACATTAATGCCAGCTTTTTAAAAAAATAACACACAAGTTTCTGTCACAGGATTTTAAATTCAGCTTTTTCATTTAGTCTCGTGATTGAAGGATTTATGTGATTTTTTATGATTTTTTTCTATTATTTTAAATTTTTTTGAGTTCCATGAAAAAACCTATCTTAGGAAACTGGTTTCCTAAGATGAAACGATTAGGTTTGTTGAAGAAAACGCAATTTTTGGTATAAAGATTTTTTTAAATGAGTTATTCACTTATATTCTTTAACAGAAAATTATCATTATTTTAAAAATATATATCTTGTTGTAATCTTTTGGAAGCAAAATACACTGAAAACATGTTCAGCTTACGCAACCTTGTTCTACATAGTTATAATTTGCTGGAAACCAAAGGTGTGAATCGGTGGAAAGGTGTGAATCGGTGGAAAGGTAAGAATCGGTGCCTTAAAAGAAGTTTTATTTGTAAAAACTTGTTTGGTTTAGTTTATAAATCAAATAAAAAAGATATGGCAATTATGTTTATTATTTTAGATTACTTTAGGCATGATTTATTTCTGCTAATTAATCCAAAGTTGAAACTTTGGGCTCATTATGTTGCTTCGACAATGCACACCACAAGCATTAGCAGGAGCATCATCCATGCGCAACATGGCACTGTTAATACACTAATATTTTACAACTTTTGATGAAATCAGCCTCTCTAAGAGCTACCACAGAGTTAAGGAAATCTTACTACCAGCTGGTCTCAGAACCATTAAACTGAGTTTAAGAGCAGTGTCTTTATTAGAAGATGACAGATAGAGTTGCATAGCTATTATCATGGACGTACAAGCAAAAATCTGTGAATGGAGTCAAGAAGACCCAATTTATTATTCTTGGTAGGAAACAATGTAACACAGATTTACGACTATGTTAGCCTAATAGATGAAGTAGGTGTTTGAGGCTAGTCAAAGTTGGACACCATCTTCCACCTTTACTCAACCAGGAGCCCCTAAGCAGACTCTTGTTATTTTGTGTAAATTACAATAATAACTTAACAATTGCTGTAAAGAACAACTGATGCTTTAATAAACTTTATTTTACTTAATTTTTTATAAATTATGCAAAAATCAACTGAATAAATTTAAAATAAACTTCCATAATATGATTGTCAGTATTATCTTTATATAATTATGAGTCACCTTTAAATAATTTTAGCAGAAATCACACTGTTTAGCGTTTATACATAACTGTTAGTTTTGTTTTTCTGAGCAGCCCTTCTGAGACGCCATACAAATAAGTGTTCTAGTTTATGGTACAATTTGTATTATTTTTTATATTTGTAATAAAAATGTTTTGCCATCTACATATAATTTGCTCAATGGATGTCAAAGGCCATCTATTCTCTGAATGCTGCTATTTGAAAGCCAGTTGGAATTGACTACTAAAGAAAAGCAAGGTCTGAAAGAGCTGAGGCTCTTCATTTTTCTTCATATACATACATATGTATATGTATATGTATATATATATATATATATATATATATATATATATATATATATATATATATATATATATATATATATATATATATATATATATATATATATATGTATATATATACATATATATATATATATATATATATATATATATATATATATATATATATATATATATATATATATATATACATATATATATATATATATATATATATATATATATATATATATATATATATATATATATATATATATATATATATATATATATATATATATATTTACAATAGTAATAATAATAATAATAATAATAATAATAATAATTAGAGATTAAAGTGCCATAGTTCGACAACAATCAAAAATATGATGAAGTGATTCAGAAGCACTAAAAGTCAGACATTTGTTTAGGTCTAGTAAGCAGCTTTGAAAAGTTCGGTTTTTAGTCTTTTTTTAATGTTTCTAACAATATTGAATCAAGCGTTTTTTTTACTTAGATTGTTCCAAGTTCATGGTGTAGATGTATAGAAAGATTTTGTACCAAGCGATGTTCTCGCTCAGCGACGTGCAAGTTGGCAACTGTCTGACCATATTGTGTTGTGGAACTGGGAGGTTTGAATTTTAAAGATTTTGAAAAGATATGCGGCAGAGTTGGTTGGTATAGTTTTATAAATTATGATAGACATCTTGAAAATTATTCATTAACGTAGTGGTAACCAATGGAGCGATTGAAGCAAACTCTCTTATTGTGAACGGAAAGGAGAGTGACAAATAACACGAGCTAACTTATTTTGAATACATTAAAGTTTGTTTAGAATTTTTGAGATGTTTCAGATAGAAGACTGTTTCAGTAATCAAGTCGAGAGTTTACAATTCCGAAGGCAATTATTTTTGCAGCACTTTTGGTAAGAAATGAACGAATATAATGAAGTGCGCGAATATGGTAGTTGCAGGATTTTAAAATATTTTTTATATGCTGGTCCATAGAGAGTGTTGAATCTAGGGTAATGCCAAGAATTTTTACCAAATTTGATCCAGAAAGAGTTGCGCCTGAAAATAAAAATTTGGTTTCGTACTTAAATTAAAATGTTTGTTTACTAGGTCCAGATAAGACAGCTTTAGTTTTTTTTGATTAAGCAGTAGACTATTTTCAAAAAAACCATGTGATGGCTGCATTTGCACGTTGAGCTATATTGTTTATGTGGTGTTTCCCTGGTCTAACAGCAGTATACAGTTGAGTATCATCAGCATATTGATGGCGATAATATCCAAGTTTAGCTATATTGCAATTTACGGGAGACACAAACATGGAAAATAGAAATGGGCCAATAATACTACCTTGCGGTACTCCTATTAAAATATCTGAAATTGATGATTTGGTTGTTCCAATGGAAACAAAATTTTCGATTAAGAAGGTATGAAGACAGCCATTCCATTGCAGTTCCTGTGATATCAAATTCGTTTTTTGCATGCTCTGTTCGTAGTTTGTGAATCAAAAGCTGTTGATATGTCTTGAGAGAGGAGGATACATTGATACATTATCAATGTTTGATACATTATCAATTTTTGATAGGATAATATTGCAAATCTTGAGGAGTGCTGTTTCAGTTGAATGTTTGAGTCGGAAACCAGATTGTAAAAGGTTGAAGTGTACAGAGGAAGTTACATGCGGAAAAAGTCTAGATAAAGCAAGCTTTTTAAGAATTTGGGAAACAGTGAACAGTGTTCAGATTTGATATAAAAATATATATATATACATATATATATATATATATATATATATATATATATATATATATATATATATATATATATATATATATATATATATATATATATATATATATATATATATATATATATATATATATATATATATATATATATATATATATATATATATAATCCGAACACTGTTCACTGTTTCCCAAATTCTTAAAAAGCTTGCTTTATCTAGACTTTCTTCCTCTGTACACTTCAACCCTTTACAATCTGGTTTCCGACTCAATCATTCAACTGAAACAGCACTCCTCAAGATTTGCAATATTATCCTATCAAAAATTGATAATGTATCAAACATTGATAATCAACAACCTGATCAAGAATAAAATTATATGGTAAAATATAATTATATGGTAAAATAATGAATAATCTGTTTTTCAATTTTAGGAAATGTGCAGTCATTAGATATAAGAAACAAATTTAAATAAGAGTTGTTAGCGAACAGTTCTGCTTTCAAGTTCAATGCAAGTAACTCTTAACATTTCATCTCATATATGATAAAATCATACTCACATAAGAGAGATGAAAAATAGACTTGCTATTGAGATAAGAGTTTTAGTGAAATCATAGGATTGTCTAAAACACCTAAAGAAAGAACAATAAAATGCTGAGAATAAGCTAGGTTCATAGGCAAGGCACAAACCAAGGAGTGTAAGTAGTTTGATCAAATCACCTTGATTAGAATTGTCTGAAAAACAAGTAAAAATTTAACTATTAAGGTAAGAGCCTTATTTAACAAATATTTTGTCTTTCAATATTATTTGAATACATAATATTTAAAGTTTAAACTTAAATTTTATGCAAATTTTATGTAAATTTATATAAAAGTTAAATTTAAATCTGCAAATTTAAGTATTTACGTATTAATTAAATTAAAACATATAAACTCGATACTTTATATTTTATTCACATACTTTACATACTTAAGAATATTATGATTATAAATAAATACGTAAATAATATTTTAAAAAGTAAAAGTGTAACATGTAATTCTATATATATATATAAGTATTTATTTTTATTTATTACTTTTTTGATATTGTCATAGAAGTTATTATGACATTTAAACAGGTTTTCTGATGTACATCTGGTGTAATGTCTGATGTACACCAGGATGCAACCTGGTTTCCAATCTCTATGAAATTTTGAATGACCTGTTAAAATTTCATTCAAAGTTCGAAATGTCATATATGGTTTAGTACACCATAAATGACATTTTGAACTTTGAAATTTTAACAGGTTGTCTAATGTACATCATTTTTTTAAATGTCATTTTGAATGACAACTTTTTAAAATGTCATTCAAAATTCTATAGTAATACCAATAGCATCTCAAGATGATTACACTATCAATGCCTAATATTGTATTAAAAGAGCTAATGTGAAATGTGAATATGTCACAGTCTTAAAAAAGACTTTTTTTTTCATAACTATCTATGCTATTAAACAAGTGTCCTTTATATATATAAAAAAAACACAATTGTAGTGGTTAAAAAACTTACCCGATTGTAGTGTTCAAAAATAACATCAAAGTCTTTAAGGCTTAGTTTCTAAATTGAAAATACTAAAAGTTAAAAAATTAAATTAAAAAAAAATTACAAGTTTCAATTTAAAGTTTTACAAATATTTTTTTGTGTATCACACAACAATGTTTTACTTCTTGTAGCTGACATCATATGTTTATGGGATGTCTGCTACGTCGTTGGATGTACCCAAAATAATTAAATAAAAGTATTTTAACTTAAATATATTGTTGGAAAAAAGATTTTACTTTGTATTAACAGTGTATTACTAAATATATTACTAAATATATTATTAAGCAACAATGTGCTACTAAACAACTACAAAACAATGTATTATTAAACACTATAACGTATTACTAAAATCAAACAATAGCAAAAACTAAACGAATTACGGACGGTTAATTATTTGAAACGTTTGGAAAGAAATTAAAAACCGTAAAACATAATAGTATTTTTGTTTCATAATTTTGCAATTATTTATTTTGATATTTTAATGGAGGTTAAACTAACTTTTGAGTTGTATAACTTAATTAGAAATTGACATACCTAGCATTGCCACTAGCATAGCATTGCCACTTACGTTAATCTACAAGTTGTCTTACAGCACAAGTAACCTGCCTCTACAGTAACGTGCAGCAAATGTGACACCAATTTTCAAAAAAACAATTTTTTCCAAACATGCAACTTATGTTAAAATTGAACGCATATGTAAAAAAAGGAAAATTTTTAAGCTGGAATGATGCGTTTTTGAATAATCGAATACAATGATTGGTTCAATGTGATGCATTTTTAACATGGAGAAACGCATTAAGTAATATTCCACAAGGATCCATTCCAGGGCCATTCTTTTTTGTAGCATACAATTATGACATACCAGAGAAAGCACTGTAAAAATATATGCAGATGACACCAAAATCTAATCAGCAGTAAACTCAATTGAGGGCGCTAAATTAATTCAAAAAAACTTAAATAATATAGAAAAGTGGTCAGAAAAATGGTTAATCAAACTGAACGAGAGTAAACGTGTGTTTATGCATCACGGTAAAAGGAGCATAAAATTCAATTACACAGTTAATGGATCAGAAATTAACAATTCGACAAGTGTAAAATTTGATACATCACTGAAATGGAAGAAACACATTGAAAGATGTTCATCAAAAGTAAATAGAGTAATGGTGGTGATAAAAAACACCTTTGTCCATTTAAATCATCATCTTGTCAAGCAATTATACACAACTTTCATTAAACCTCTGATTGAATTTGCAGCACCAGTTTGATCACCAAACTACAAAGACATTGAAATATTATAAAGTACACCACAGAATGAAGAGGATGGCAAGCGTAAGAAGTCTCCAGTACCAACAGCGTTTACAGAAACTAAATTTAATAACATTGTCAGAAAGAATACAAAGAGGAGATCTTATTCATGTTTTTAAAAATTTTCAATAAAATTAAAAAAATATAACTTTTTCTCAAAATCACGCAGAGGTCACAATAAGAAATACAGTAGAGAACAAACCAAGTTTATACCCAGACACTAATTTATTATAAACAGAACTGAAAAATTTATGGAACGCATAGCGATTGGAAATCGGCAATTCAACAAACATAATTAATTTCAAGAACAAAATAGACGTATATTTAGCATTAAAAATTAACATAAAAACTTTTTTTGTTTAAATTTTTTGGATTGAATTGTTGTATATTATCAAAAGCTGTCATAGGAAGTTTTTAACTAACTCACTGTTAATGCAGCAACAGTTTTAACTACAATTACTGTTACTACTACCTTATTTTTTTTCATATAGAGCTTTGTTTTTTGAATATTTTCTTTTATTAATTTGAAACAAATCATAGTAACTTTTTTAGTTTCGGACTTCCCTTTTATATGCACCTTGAGTAAAATTTTCATCAAGTTTTATTGTTTAACTATCATCAGGATGCAAAGTTTGTTAGTAAAAATAAATATACACCAAAATATATCAATGAGCATCCCCTGTTTTATCACACTAGAGTGCGTATCTTTATCACACTAGACTGCGCATCTTTATCACACTAGACTGCGTATCTTTTCAATAACTTGCATTTTGAATTATAAATTAGATGAGAGAAAGTTTCAAATATGAAAAAAAACTTCAGACTCCCCTCTACACATACACCCTGCTTAGTTTGCGTTTTATTAAATTAATGTTTTATATTAGACATAAAATATAGCCCTTGATAAGCTCAAAATGTCGTCTTATTCGCAATTTTACATAGCACTTCAAAGAAAAAAGTTATTTCTTAGAAGAAAAATATTTGAGAAAAACATCATTTTCTATAAAGTTAGGTAAAAAAAATTTATATTAATGGTGTAGAACTTTCGGTATCACAATGTTTTTTGGATAAGAAAGAAAGACAGAGAGAAGAAGCTGTTTATAATTGGATCGATAAAAACTAGTCTTTGTTCTATGGTTTTCTTCGATAATTAAGCATTTGTGGTAAAATAGTATGTCTATTTCCAGATTTGGACTTATTAAGTATAAATTATTATCTAGCCAATTTTTTTGTCCCTGATGAGAATTATAAGAATTATTATTCCCTTGTTATCATGTTTTATTTGATTTTTATTTTTAATATCATGTTTTTGAATTTTGTCTATAGAAATTTTGTATTTAAAAAATTATAGTCTATAAAAATTATAAAAATTATAACATATATGTATTATAAATTGCTTAAGCTTAGCATTTTCGAAAAATAATTTTTTTTAATTTGCGAAAATCATATTTTCAGCTTAAGTGACCATGTTAGCGTTAATACAAGTCATTTAAAGAATTATCAAAACATTTTTTGATAAAATACACTCAAACCGATCGAAATAAAAAAAATGGTGAGGGGCCATAATTTTTTTTGGACTTACCCAAAAGGTTTCCTGTACACGCCCTTGTACTCTGCAATTTATTTCTTAAAAGAATAATTATGTTTTTGTTAATTAACTTTATTAAAAGTTTTAAAAAAACTTTTATTTCAATTTATTGAAATTGTGGCATGATATACATACAACATATATACAAATAGTTGTAACCTTATAGTTATGTTATAAAACAGTATCTAAATATTTTGCTGTATAACACATTCAATTGTTCAGAAAATACAATTTTTGACTCCTAACTATTTTATCTCACTTATTTTAAACTTAGAAATTTAAAAAAGCCTTATTATTTGTGGAAAGTCTAAAATTCAATTACCTTAAATACACAACTAGTAAAAAAAAAAATATGACATCTTTTTTAAATTGTCATCTTTTTTAATGTGTCATCTTTTTTTCTTCTTGAGGAAACATTTAAGTAATCTTTCAGAAGGTAAACAGCAAACATTAGGCTACCGTAAACAATGAGTTCAGTAGGCTATCGTAAACAATGAGTTCAGTAGGCTACCGTAAACAAGGAGTCCAGTAGGCTACCGTAAACAATAAGTTTAGATACTGAAAAGTCTCAACATATATTAAGACTTTTTTTTTTCAAGTTTGTAATGACTTTCTGTAAAATCAATATATCATGCTAGTTGACTAAATTAAAATGACTTCCGTTCTGTCGACAGAACGGAAATAGATTGGAGATGGGAAATTGATCAGGTAGCAGGAAAAAATCCCTCCGGTAAATATCCCCCGAAAAAGTCCCCCCTGAAAAAAATCCTGGATTCTTTAATTACAGCGCTTAAAATAAACAATATATCAATGTATTAGTTGTTTATAATATAAATATTTTATACATACATATTATAATACAAACAAAACCTTAATGCTTCATTTTTCATAAATCGACTGACAAATAGGTAGAACATACAAGAAGTGCCGCTACATTGACTTAGGGATTTGATTTGGGCAGGCAATCTATCAATTTCAAAGCAATATTTTATTTTTTGCAAGGGATTTTTTGCGGGGAGATTTTTTCTCAGGGGGATTTTTTCCGGAGGGATTTTTTCGGGGGGATTTTTTTCGGGGGGGGGATTTTTTCAGGGGAGATTTTTTCCTAGAGTCTTTGATTAATGGTAGAAATAATTAAACCAATCAACTTTTAAAAGATTTATTTTATTTAAGCTAAATTCAAAACTTTAAGTATTATTTAACTTTAAACACATCTCAATGTTTAACCACAGATGATATTATATCAAACAGTTAAGCTAAAGAAAGTAAACATTTATTTATTTATATATATAAATGAATATATCGGTTTTCATTTTAGCTTTTAATAATATTTTTTAACAAGTGTGTCGTTTAAAGATAAAGAAATATTTTTACTTTTAGCTGTTGCTGTTGATTATTTTAAACGCAAATGCATAAGAATAGTGCTAACTTTTTGTCCGATATCAGATTTTTTGAAGTAGTTTTTTATTATTATTATTATTATTATTATTATTATTATTATTATTATTATTGCTATTATTATTATTAATACTATTATTATTATTATTACTATTATTATTATTATTATACTACAAATAAGCCTCAAATTTTTTGTTCTTAAAAAATCTCTTCTTCTTTTGCTGTTATCTGTTCTGTTCAATGTTTTAATATTTATCTGTTCTGTTCAATGTTTTAATATTTATATTTCGCGAGGTAAGAATTATTTTGTTCCATCTCCATATTTTTCCGAACCGAGAAAATCAAGTTCAAAGTTTTGATTGGACCTGCTGACCAAATTACATAAAAAACTCAAACAAAACCGATTTGTATTAATATCCTAAACAGGCTACCACAGTTTTAAAGAAACTGTATTAAAATATTTAAAGTGCAGGTATCTGAATTACTGCACCCTGATTTGGAGATAAAACAATCTAACCCACACTTATTTTATAAAATACACTGTTATTTTGTTCTATCTCCATTTTCTGTTAAAAAATGTAATACAAACTAGTATTTTTATATATACTGTGACAAAATGAATGTATATTTTGAAAATTAAAGTGCTCTAAATTAAATATCTGTTTTATTAGAAAAAAAAAATCTTACTTTACACTAGTGAACAAATGATATAAACACGCTATTTTGTCTAAAATTCAATTCAACAGAGAAGATAAGTAATGTATTATCTAAAGTATGTACCAAGATCTTCACAAAGAAATAAAACTTTAGTTGTAAATTCTTAAAGCATAACATCTAAAATACATTGCACAATAAAAAGATATCTTAAAGAATAATCAATTAACCAGCACCGCTGGTAAGGCCATTAAAAATATACCATTTCAGTAAGAAATCCATTTAATGTAAATATAAAACATATATGTTTTGTCAATAAAATACATTATTTTAAATACTCTTATAAATATGAAATATTTAGAGCAGGCATATACTTGAACAGATTTCGAAGGACATTGGGCCAAATTTCAAATGATAAAGCCAATGATTGGCTTTATCATTTAAAATTTGAACACCCTTATTCAAGGCAGAAAACATTCGTACCTCTGCCATGACTAAGATCGTAAATTGTTAACTCTTGCTTTTGTAGAAACATTATAACATGATTTTCTGTAGTATACATGATCTGAATGCTAGATGTTTTATCTAAATATAGGGAACATGCTTAAAATTAAAAAGCCTGTAATAGCTAAAAAATGTTTAAAATTTAATTTCTTCATTTGGTAGGCAGAAATATTTTTTTTTGAAGAGCAAGAATTGCTCTGATTAAATCAAGGGGACTAAATATTTTAACAGGAGAAAGTGCTCTATTAATTTGACTTTGGATATTATCAACCTCTTGTATACTAGAATTTCTTTTGTTAAATTACTCTGATTTTTGGGTAACATATCGCAAACCAAAAATCAACAAATACACGCGTTTATTTTTCATCACTGATTATTTGCGTGTATTTAAATTTACAATAATTTAACAGTCTTTCTTTTTGGTTACAGATTTGCATGAAATATTTTCTGCCTTTCTATTTTTATACGGATGATCAGATTGTCTTAGCTGCTTTCTAACATTCTGCATCCAAGTTTTAGGTGGTGATTTTCTTTTCCTAGTTTTTTCTTAACGTAGGAGCAGACGACGAGCTGGTACTATTTTAGGATTATCATCATAATAACTAAGAACAGTCCGATCAGTTTTTAAATAAAATCTATATATATATATATATATATATATATATATATATATATATATATATATATATATATATATATATATATATATATATATATATATATATATATATATATATATATATATATATATATATATATTGTTTTTCTGTCGTAAAAACATTCGCTACCATTTTGGTATAAATAACTTTTGGTAGAATAAGGCGGAGATAGCACATTATAATTTTTTTTTTTTTTTTTCACTGATTTACTTGTAAAAAATAAATATTTTATCTATAAAATGAAAAAAAATTGATCTAACTCAATTTTTTTGATTTGTGGAGATGCAAAACAAAATAATTCTAACCTCGCAAATTGTGCCTAATGTCTATCTCTATATTTAAAATCCTAGACTTGAAAGTATATTGCTAATTCTAATATTTGCCAAATAATCATTTGTATTTTATATTAAAATTTATGGCCTAATAAAAACATAGACTTCTTTATAAGACCATAAAGATAAAAATTAGTTAACGATTGCATTATATTTAGTTTTCTAATCTTTAACCTTTTTATTTAATCAGGTTTTACTTTTAATGGTAAAACTTGATTAAATAAAAAACCTGAACTCAAAAAATCAAACCACAAGCACTGTTGTTTCAAAAAATTTTAAATTGATAATTAAAGCTAGAAAAACTTTTGAATCTGATTTTTAAAAGCGTCAAAAAATTAACCCCCGCATTTCACGAGCTAAGCGTAATAAGATTGCTTCTCGGCCTAATCGCTAAGATCAAGTGTAGTATCTGTTCTTATTTCGGCTCCGGACCATCTCACAATTGGTTACGGAGTTGTTAGAAAGCAGAAACAGCACAAGATTGAAACCGTCACAGCCGATAGAGGTTCTTGGCGTAGTCGCTTTTTCAGTGTCTCCTTCTACGTCTGGAAATCTTAAGGCGATCCGTCCACTCCGGACGTTAAATGGGGATAAACCCTTTAGTGGGCGCTGCTCAGTTTCGGCTGAGTGGCAACTAAACCCTTAAATAGGCCAAACCTAAAACCCTTAAATGGGCCAAAATATGGAGCCTCGGCTCCTATATAACACCGGCCTTCTAGTAAGACCCTGTGTAAGTCTGGTTTCAGCAGCAGGTGTCCCTAGTTGGTTGGTAAAAAAAAAAAGAAGTATCTGTTCTTACTTCGGATCCGGACCATCTCTCAATTGGTTACGGTGTTATTAGAAAGCAGAAACAGCACATGATCAAAACCGTGATAGATAGTTCAACCGTGATAGAGGTTCTTGGCGTAGTCGCTTTTTCAGTGTCTTCTTCTACATCCAGAAATCTCAAGGCAATCCGTCCACTCCGGACGTTAAATGGAGATAAATCATTAAGTTGGCGCTGCTCCACCTCGGCTGAGCGGCAACTAATAAACCTATAAATGGGCCATAATCCCTTAAATGGAGCATACGGGAGTTTCGGCTCCCTAATAACGCCACTTTCTAGGGTCCTATGTAAGTCTGGTTTCACCTCTAGGTGTTCCTATATGGTCGGTTAAAAAAAAAAAAATAAGACGTAATAAGAAAATTTTACTTCTCTATAATTTATTGTAAACTTTTGCAGTTTATTTTAAGAAATTTAAACAAAATTGTTTTATGAACTACATTTAAGCAATTAATTAAAAATCTGAGTTAAATGTTTAAAAAAAGCAAGTAAAACCAATTTTATAGAATGGATAAAAATGAAAGTTCGTGTACATTAACAAAAAAATCAAAACAAATCGAAAAATAAAAAACCAACCTTAAAACCTTTTAAAAAGTTTTTTTGAATGCTGATTAATCTAAAAATCAATAAATTATTTTTGACATAACATCATCTCTTACACTTTTTACTAATAAAAGTGTTTGTATGGAAATAATATTGTTTAAGATAAATTAACTGAAACATAATATACTTAGAGAGTTCACATATGTTTATTTTTTCATCTCTGTTGAGATCGTAAGTTTCTATCTAAAAAAAAGTATGAACCTATATATATATATATATATATATATATATATATATATATATATATATATATATATATATATATATATATATATATATATATATATATATATATATATATATATATATATATATATATATATATATATATATATATATATATATATATATATATATATATATATATAATGTTGTTTAAAATGACCGCAGCAAGTAGAAGACAAAAGTTTTATCATTTAATCCTGTTGTATAGTGTTTTTTACAAATTAATTTTTTGGAGTTTTATTTAGTGAAGAGAATTCATTTTAATGAAAAATAAAAATTACTGTAAAAAACACTAATACTTTTTAGGAGGAGAAAGTTTTCTTAGGTTTTGTGTCTGCATTTTTTTATGCTATCTTTCAACTCGATTACTTCCAACTTTTACTAAACACTTTTTTGTTAATAAAAATGTTTCTGTATCTTGGATGCTCTTAGTGGACAGAGCGTGTCAAACAACCCCAATGAATATTTAGTAGAGGAACAGCAAAGGCCAAGAATAAAACTTGTAGAATTACAAGATTTTTATAAATTAGAACTTGAACTTCCTAGTTAAATGCTCTTCCACGGTGCCCTGTGACATGACCTTTAGATCTTCTTGCCCTGTGACATGATCTTAGATCTTCTCGCCCTGTGACAAGACCGTTAGGCCTTCTCGCCCTGTGACATGACCGTTAGATCTTCTCGAGACATTTATAACAAAATATTTATATTAAAAAAAAACATCTTTGTTATAATCACACGTATAAAGAACTAAAGGAATTGGGGAATTGGTTGTGCTGCCAGAAAAATGAGAAAGCAATGGGCACCACAAAATTCCGTTTGATTGTAATTAGCTATTGCTATTAAAGTTATGTTAACGCAAACAATAAAATTGATTACTAATGTATTATTGTATTCAAAATTTGTAGAAATTCCTATACAACTTATTTAAAAAATTATTATAAGTCAAAAATTTCACTTTAAGCTGTCAGTAAATAATAGTTCGCAAGGCAGAATAGTAGCCCAATTTCTAGGTTAAAAAAATCCTCAAAAAATTTTTTTTCGTCATAAAAAACAAATTTTCTCAATATTGTTGCAAATTTAAATAAAAAATTGATTTTATAAAAATATATGATTTTTCTAGAGTGAGGAAAGTTGCCTCGTGATTATTTTTCTTATAGAGCAAACTTGCCTCGAGAAAATTTTGCCAACTTATCACAAAAGCCTTTTTTAATAATCAGCTTTTTTTTAATATAAAAATTCTAAAAAATCACAGCTATTAAAAACAACTGACTAAAAATCAATTGTGACTAGAATCATTACAATAATTTTTTTTTAATCATGCAACATACTGTTTTTTTTGTAAAGTAAAAAAGAAATGATGATGATTTTGTTCAAAAACACAAAAATTCCAATACCTTCTATGCGCTTTGGTGAATCCTTAAAATACTAAAGTAAAAAATAAAATGGTCAAATTTGATGGTTCCATGTAACTTCTGACACTTTCTAAGAAAGTTGTCCTCGATGGACAGCACTATTCTTTATATCCTGTAACTTCAGGAGTTCCTCAAGGTTCTATCCTCGGCCCTATACTATTTTCTTTATCTTTATAAGTCTCAAATCCGTCCTTGCATGAAATACCTTTGCCATATCTATGGAGAATCTTTCAATGATGCATTTTCTTTTTTAGACAAGGTGCAAAAGCGCATAGTAAGCATAGCGTCTCTTGTGCCATCTAATAAAGCTCATTCTTGTTTTGCTCGTGATTCAATTAAGTCTCATTCTTTTATTGTAACTGTTCCTATGTGCTTCACAACTTCTTATTCGTCTAGTTTTTTTCTTCAAACATTAGTTTCTCTTTTCTATAAATACTATATTGGGCACTGCTCTAAAGAGCTAGCTTCTCTTGTGCCATCTAATAAAGTTCATTCTTGTGTTACTCGTGATTCAATTAAGTCTCATCCTTTTATTGTAACTGTTCTGTAAAACTGTAAAAAATTGGATACAATAGCCAATAATTGATACTTGGCTATTCAAATATTGATATTTTAAGTTTTATATTTCTATCACATGATGAAATAACAATACTTTCTGAGATTATTAACTCTTATTCCCATAAAAGCAACTGTTAAAGCACTTTGACGCCGGAATTCTAAACTGTTTATAGCCGACATTGCTTTAAATTTAAATTCTTACCAAGCTAAACAATACTGGTAGTAACGCAAGCAAACTAGTACAGCTTTAATGGTGTGTATGAACAACAAACTGGTATGAGCGGGCTCATATTAAATAGTACTGATAAATAAACATGACTTTTTTGGATTCAGGGCTGTCCCGAAGAGATTTTTAAGGGTGGGGGGTGACGTGCTTGTTTTTTGCCATACATACATAATACATACATACATACATACATACATACATACATACATACATACATACATACATACATACATACATACATACATACATACATACATACATACATACATACATACATACATACATAGATACATACATACATACATACATACATACATACATACATACATACATACATACATACATACATACATACATACATACATGTCTAGTATGAAAATAATAATTCCAGAAATAAATCGAACCATGTGTTTTGCATATTCTTCAACTTCTTTTGTTGTGGTTTTGTTTCCTCCAGAAGTAATGAGATCCTCAAGAAATTTCTAAAGAAGTTTTATAAAACATAAAATAAATGAAAATAATATAAGTATTAAGATTATTATTCAATTATAAAGTAATTCTAGTTGAAATTAAACTGACTTGGTATATCAATCTGCAACATTTTTGATCAATGACACATACATACATACATACATACATACATACATACATACATACATACATACATACATACATACATACATACATACATACATACATACATACATACATACATACATACATACATACATACATACATACATACATACATACATACATACATCAACGTATGTCATAGTTTAGTTGATTGGGTATGGGGATATATGGGGATATATTGGGATTGTGTATCGTAGGCTAAAATAATCTCATGCAATTTTTTTTCTATGAAATATTTTTTTGGACTTTTACCTTCAATTAGGGATGTACCAGATTGGAAATTTTGAATATAAATCTCGTTCCGGCCGGAACGAGATTTATATTTATGTAGTTTTTTTACCATCAAGATTGAAACCCTACACCTCAGCATCATGGATACATAACTTAATGTATATATGTATATATACATATATATATATATATATATATATATATATATATATATACATATATATATATATATATATATATATATATATATATATATATATATATATATATATATATATATATATATATATATATATGAAATATTTACTGTATTAGGCATCCTATACTTTTTAACTATTTAAAAGTTAAGAATCATGTGAAATGAGACTATTGTCAGAGATTAATGAAAAAAGAGCTTATTTGTTGCCCAAAACTGGATAGCAACTTTTTTTGCACCACAATGTTTTTAAAATTTTTGAAATCTTTACACAAGTGATTACTGCAAATAAAATTAGGCAAAGCTACAGATATTCGGTCTAAAATAATTATATTTTATCGCTTGTAGGGCTTTCGTGTGGAGACTTGCTCAAAATGGTAACTTTTTAATGTAAACATAACGAATATTTATTAGCTTTTGCACATACATCGACTATTTTATAGCCTGCTGCTACAAAAGAATGTTACTACATCCATTATCTTAAAGCTTACTGCTAAAAGGGAGTGTTGTCACATCGACTATCTTATAACCTGTTTCTACTAGAAAGTGCTGCTACATTGACTGAGGATTTGACATAGGGCAGCAATCTTTTTTCTTTTATTTTTTTAATTAAAATTTCTTATGTTTAACAACTCTCCACTAACTAGAGCGTAACAAGCGGAAAAATAAAATTATTATAGAGCGCTAAACTGTAGCTTTATCTAAAATTACATTGAATTTGTTAAGAATTTTGTATTTTTTACCTAGGTTAGTCCATAGTTTTTCATTGCCCTGTAAGACAATGGTTTTTTCATTTAATTTACACAATCTGTGCCATATGTCTTGAATAAACAAAGAAAAAAATAAATTCCAGCGTTCCGGCCTGAAATATTATTATTCCGGCCGGAATAATAATATTTCAGGCCGGAACCGAAATGACCTAAATTTCCGGAATTCCGGCCGGAATTTGTAAAAAATTTGTATTTATTTTTGGTTTTTTCTAAAATCTAAATTATGTTCAAAGTTCTTCAACAGCGACAAGACCTGTATGATCTTCTTTGGGTATCCGCATTTTTTATATTTGTTCTTTATTTTTAAACGGTTTCTTTGCATGTAATTTTTATTGATATATTTGTAAATATTGTATTAATATTGTAATAAAGACCACTACTATTGAAGTTACTTTTCAGAAGTTCTAACTTACTTAATACAAGATTAAGCAAAGCTGGAAATACAAACTTATCAAGACTTTCATGTCTGCCCAGTAAACATTGTTTAGTGGATTTGCAGTTGACCAATATATAGGCATTTTTAACGTTTTTTTTTTTGAGTTTTGCTCATCGGTCACTAAATAACCAATGACCAAAAATTTGCAGCCGCTTTAAATGGCATGTTTCCATTTAATGTTTTCTCATATAGCTCAAAAAAACTTGTCAATGTTTTCAAAGATGAATTAGCTTTTGTTAAAAGTTTCTTTCTCCAAAAACCACGTTTCTTCTTGTTTTAAAATATATACACCAGTCTTTTCCTGGCTTGTCATCTTTGAATGGAGTATTTTGACCAGTTACATTGGGTTATAGCATTATTTTAATATCTTCTCTATTTTGTGGAAAATCAGCCAAGTATTTTAGGTCTTCCACTAAAAGTTTTTCTTCTGTATTACTTAAAACATGACTGCTTCCTATTCTTTTGTTAATCCTTTGGATTTGATTGTGGCTTCTTCTGTAAAACATCCCCTATAAAATTTCAAAAAGCCTTAATATATTGTGTACTGAGTTCCCTGGTTTAACAAGTTGTATCTTATTCATTAATTTACTGTAATTGTCAACCATTTGTCAGTCAACCTTGCTTTCCCTGGTATTTTTTTTTCTGCCATTTAACTTTTTAACATTTAAATTAGTTCTAATTTGACGCATTTGGGTGCTTAAACGTTTTTGGACATGACCAAAGAACTCTATCTTCACTCGGAAAAGATCATCTCCAGAAGGCTTTGCCTTCACAACATTCTTATATGATTCAGTATCCCCATCTCCTCCTATATAATGAGAATAACGCACATTGTACTTTGTCATTATTTCCGTAAAAAATGACAAAGCATCTGCTCATTTCATGAGACCTAACTATCGGAAATGGTTGAGGTTATTTGCTGCATCTTTTCCACAAAGCACATCTATGACGAAACTTTGAAAAAACCTGAAAATTAACATCATTTCGGTTAGTTTTAGCGACAGTAGTGCATACACCATTTAGTGTGCAGTAGTGCATACACCATTTAAATGACCACTCTTCTGCCATGAACATTAATCCTAATTTGTACATTTATAATATCATTTTTAGCTGCGTTTGGAGAAAATTTTTCTAACCTCTGTCACAGTATCCTTTGTGCTATCACAAGAAGCATCTTCATAAAATGGTAGGAGGTTAGAGTTTATTTCATTATACGACTTGAGAATCATTGGTGGGGGCATATTTGAAATTGAAACAAACGTTTTCATTGCCTCATGATCTTGCCAAATTTATTTAAAACTCATAACAGTTCTGAGGTTAGTGTCTTGAGATTTGAATCCTCTGGAATCTCTATTAGGCTAAATGCTTGTGATCAATTAAAGAAATCACAAGTTGCACATTTGATACAAAATTGTATTGAAAATCCTTTTGTTTTTTTATCAAGATATTCAAGTTCAATATCTTTTGATTTGCAACAACCACACAATCCAATGTTATAAACTAAATCATTTAACATTGGGAAATGAAAGAAGAAAAAAAAGTTGTCATGCTTAGATAAAGGTTAATCGGTTTTATTTGAAGAAAAGTTTAATTTTGATGAACTGGCATATGGCAATATATCTATTCCATCATTGTTTGTTTCTTCTGCAGGCTGTTTCAAAACAACATCAATTGGATTCTTAAAATATCTGTTACCTTGAAACACTCGTTTAATTTTTCGTTTCTTTAAACATGTATACTTTGCTATTATAAATTTTTTTTTTAAATCAATTTACATTTGACTCCCTTTTCTCCTTTTAACTAACAACATTATTAGATTTACAACTTTAGTTTTTAAGTATTATAGTAATTATACAGACCCAAAAATAAAAATAACTATTTAAAATTTAGTTCTTAGATAAATATATCAATAACAAATTCGGTTGCTATGAACGTAATTAAGTAAATTTCTTAACTCATAATCACTAAAATCAATTTTTTAACTATTTTTTGTTTTTAAAACCATATCATGTTATATATGGTTAAAAAGCCAGTTAAATTTTATACACAGTTGGCAATTATTTTTTGTTAAAAACTTAGATTTTTGTTTGAAAAACTTTTTTTTTCTGAAAATCGCTAAGATTTTAACATATAATCATTTTAATTGAAATCGCATACGACCACTGTTTTTGCTAGGGGTGTACCGGATTCAAAATTTTGAATTTCCGTCGGAACAGGATTTGCCGGAATTTTTTAAAAATTCCGACCGGAATTCCGGCCGGTACAAGATTTAAACTCATGTAGTTTTTTACCTTTAAGTAAAAGCCTGCACCTCAGCATTGTGGCTACATAATATATATTATATATATTTTTGCACCACAATATTTCTAAACTTTTGCATAAGTGATTGCTGCAAATAAAATTAGGTAAAGCTACAGATATGTAGTTTAAAATAATTTTATTTGTTAAGAATTTTGTATTTTTTACTTAGGTTTACCCATAGTTCTTCATTGCCTTGTTGAACAATGATTTTTCGATTTAATTTACACAGTCTGTGTCACACATCTTAAATAAAGTATTATTGTTTCATGACTGAAAATATGGAAATTTAAATGTTTTTAAAATGTTATTTTTAATGTTATATTGCATAAAAATTGAAAAACATAACTTAATATTATTTTCATTAGTTTTGCATTACAAAAACAATCACACAACTTATCTTTATTTTTTTGTGCCTTAACAAAAAGTTTCGTAAATTAAAATAATATCAAGCAACAATATACACAAAACGGTAATTTGAAAAAAAAAGTTGTGCGAATAATGCAGCAATTGAATTAGAAATACAGATGGATATTTTAATAATGTGTATTCTCACAGCATATTTTGCCTGCTACCATGTAAATAATGTTCTAAAAAAAGTACTAGGAGGATTTTTCCAATACCTAAACTGATGGTCTTTGTCTCATTGCATCTAAACTGATGGTCTTTTGTCTCATTGCATCTAAACTAATGGTCTTTGTCAAGATTGCGTGTACATAATGATAGCTATCATTACGTGCTTTCATCAGCGTGTACAATCATTAAGGTGATTTCCACTCATCCGTTTTTCTACGGGAAAGGGAAAGGGAACGGAAAAGTAATCACGTGAGCATGCGCAGTTTCCTTACGGACAAATAAAAACTTTTATTACGCATGCTTACGTGGTTATTTTTCCGTTCCCTTTCCCTTTCCCGTAGAAAAACGGATGAGTGGAAACTCACCTTAATAATAATTAGGTTTTAACAAAAATTTGATTCAAAATAATTTTCTCTGCAAACGTTATCTTATTATTATTATTTTTTTTTAATCAAAGATCGCAACCTGAACATTTTTATATAAGTTGTTACTAATTAAAAAATTGAAAATAAAAATAATATAATTAGTTTGATAATATAATTAGAATTTTTTCTCCTTATCCAAAATTAAAAAAGAACTTAATTCCTGAAAAATGGATCATTTTTTAATGGTTATCTATAAATTACGTCATGCAACTTTTAATGGTTTAGACGAATTCACCTCTTTTTCCTAGTAACATACAACAACCGTCAATGATAAGGAAAGAAGCGTGAACTTTCTAGCTAAATGCTCTTCCACCATGCTCTATGGTAAGACCTTATGGACTTCTGGGAGCACCTTAATAATAGGCACAAGCAGTTTTCAACTTTTTTATATGGAATGCCTTTATTAGACCATAATACTGTAATATGGAAAAATTTGAAAGTTGCAAGTTTTTTCAAACCTTTTTTTACAAATAATTTATTACGAAACATAAGCTAGAGTGAATTATAATTAATGAAGTTTTAAAATGACTGTTGGTGTAATACATTTTCCCGCGTGTTTTCTTATATAACGAAACAAAAATAATATTTAATTTTTTCATAATTTTTTAGACATGTTTAGATCCTGCAAAAATGGGTAGTTTTACATAAATGTTTTATAAATAGATGATCTTATGTATAAATATAACATTTATTAAAAACATAACTTTTAATGTTGCAAACAATTGGGTTTAGATAGATTGTTTAAAAATTCCAATATACTTTGGGAGTTTTCATAGATTAAGCAAAAGCTAAATTTTAACCAAATTTTAAGGCGTTTATATTGATAAAAATCTCTCGTGAAAAAACCACATAAAAGTTTTGGGTAATAAAATAACTTAAAGTATTGAAATATTATATAAAACAAGAAACATCCTAAATAACCACAATTTAACTCAACTATATCATTCATATATCCATTGCCACCTAAACTATTCAAATGTTGCGTACAAATAAAAGTAAATTTGAAACACTATATCACGCTAAGCCTCTCCTGATTGACACGTATTTTTTAAGTAATTACCGGTTTTTACATTCATTTAAAACAATCATGACAACCATTTAAAACAATCGTGACATTCATTTAAAACACCGCGACAATCAATTAAAACACTGTGATTTTCAATTAAAACAATCGTGATTTTCAATTAAAACATTTAAGGCATGCGCAAACTCAACATTCTATATTATTTTAAAAAAAAGGTTTTGTTTATATCTTTTTTTTCGATTTTTTAAAAAAATTTAAAATTTTATTTTATTTAAAATACAATGTTTATTTTCTAATTACTGTTGAGGTATGTCATCTGACCTAAGACACGCTTCGAAAAAGCTTTCGCAGTGTGTGTAATAGTTTGATAAGTTAACATTAGGAATAGATAAGTATGCCTCACGCATTCTTGAAATTAGTTCATTTCTTCTAGCTGGGGCTGTATTTCTTCGCACGTTATTCTTAAGATAAAAAAAAAAATCTCTTCACTCGGATTCAAGAATGGTGAATATGGAGGCAAATATTTTATTTGAACGTTCTGAGCCCTCATCTCAACATTATGATGCATTCTGACATTATCCATCACTAGGGTGAATTCTTCCTTTGTCCCCAAAACTCGTACAACTTCATCAATATATTCTTGAAACAAAACTGTGTTGACTGACACATAATATTTAAACCATTGACGGCTAATATCATCGAAACGTTAAGTTGCTTAGGGTGAATGATCGGGTTTGGTGTTACTCCTTATCTTGCCCATGAATGACTGCGAAACATGTGTAAATTAAATGAACTTTCATCAATAAAAACAATATTTCAATAGCGATTAATAGGCGAGATTGAAGTATACCACCTAACATATTCAACACGAAGGTATTTTTACATCATTGTCGTTTCTTCTTTCATAAATTGGTCGAGTAATTTTATATGTGTATCCAAGATTGGTCACTTATTTCCAGACAGCTTTAATTGATACATTTACATTTAAAGCATATTTAATTTCAACTATAGTTGTTGTTGTGTTATCGTCTATAAGCTCTTCAATTCTTCTTCTAATCTCTTCATTATAAATAACGTGACGAGCGCCACCTCTAGAACCAGGAAGTGTTGAATTCGTTCGATCGTACCTTCTTAAAATTGATTGCATTGTGTTTCGATTAACTCCTGTTAATGAATGAATGATGCTTATGAATGAATGAATGATGTTAATGGATGAAGCTTCAGATTGAGTTTTTCCTTGATCAACGACTAGATTTACTACAAGATCTTGCATATTTTGGGAAACGGAATTTCGCGGCATGAAGATTCAGATTGATTTTTTTGTGGCAATGAACTTTCAGATTGAATTTTTCTTTGATCAACGACCAATCTCAAAACAAATTTTCGCTTATTTTGGCAAATAGCTGCATGTTTTAATGAAAATCTAATATCCTCATGCGCTAAATATTTTAATGGGAAATTATGGTTGTTTTAATTATTGTCATGCATGTTTTAATTAAACATCATGGTTGTTTTGCTAATACAGTATGTTTATAAAAAATATGGTTTTGCATCCATTTAAAACAAACGTGACATCCATTCAAATTTAAAATAAATTCCATTAAATTAAAATAGATTAATATAACATTAATAAAATTAAATTTATATAATATTAGATAAATAAATATATAAAGAAGACCTTTTTTTTTAAAGTAATATAGAATGTTGAGATTGTGCATGCGTTAAATGTTATTGAAAATCACGATTGTTTTAATTGAAAATCACATTGTTTTAATTGATTGTCGCGGTGTTTTAAATGAATGTCATGGTTGTTTTAAATGGTTGTCGTGATTATTTTAAATGGATGTAAAAACCGGTATGAACTGAATACTTTCAATGTTCTTTGTTTTATGCATAAATGCAGTTTTTTTCCTGAACCCTTTCAAAATATATTTACTTCTAAAGAAAAGAATAAATATATCTTAAGAAATGATAAAGCTGTTCGACATATGTATTCATACAAATATTTTATATGCACATATGATATTATGTATACACAAAGTGATTAGTATGACCTTCATAACTAATCTACTTGCCTAAAAATGGCTAAAATTATTCAAAGTTACTACTCGTGGGTCAAAGAAAAACTTTTACAAAACACCAAGTGGAATTTATTCATCCAATGACAATAAAAATTATTTTTCTGAAAATGACATTAAGAAAAAGAATGACTTAATCTACTCAATAATGCATTTCCTGAAGCTTTTTATAACGGTTGAAGAAAATATAAATTTTGAAGAAAAATGAAAAATTCGACAAGACAATCGTTATATACTGAAAAGAAGATGCAGAAAGAAAAAAAATTCAAAGAAAAATAATTTTAATGTGGAGCCTACTATATTTCAAGTTAATTTAATGAAAACTTCAAATACTATTTTTATTAACAAGAAACTATTTTGTATGAGTTTACATCAACTTTTATCGACGCGCCTAACTTTAGCGGTTCTCGTGACAAAACCTCAAAGTCTTCTTTGAGTTTCTGCGTTCTTTATTTTTATTTAATTTCTATCTTTATTTTATCATAATATTTAATTGTAAACCTTTTTAATTTCTATATATTTGTATAAAAATTTTAATGTAATAAAAAAGAGAAAGAAAAAAAAAAGATTGTTAACAAAAAAATTTTAAATATTTTTGTTTTTAAGTTTTAAAAAAAACTCATCTTTTAAGCTTGAAAACTTAATTAACTTAATTAAAGTTTTTTTTTACGTTTATTTATTTATGATGACGCATTTCTTTTTAATTCTGCAATTAATAGTGGTTTATTTATGTTGATAAAGGATCCCTAGTATACGTTAAACAAAAATTTAGTAAACAGTTTACCGTATAGTATACTGGTAAGTATACTGTGAACAAACGTTTTTATCGCGAAACCGTAATACAAGTTTGTAAAAAAATTTTTACGGTTTAATTGGTTACACATTCTCACTAGATAAAAGTTGGAGTCTTTGATCAAAATCAGCAACTGCTTGATAATGGATTGTTATCTTGCTACATTAAAAAAACCAATTAAAAAAAAACCTTTAACCATGAGTTAAAAGTTATACATATGGTAAGCAGTTTAGGTCATTATAATAATATAATAATAATTTAATAATAAATTATTAAATTATCAAATCTGTCCAAAAAAAAAAGGTATACTAAATGTATACTAACTTTTAGTATATTAAGTATATGGTAAAGTATACCGTAAAGTTAGTATACCGTATACTGTAACTGACGATCCCTTATGTTGATATTTCAAACTTATTTTTCAAAGAAGATAGCTATCTTCTTTGAAAAATATCTTATTTAGAGAATAGCTATTTGCTAATTTTTTTTATAAATTATCTACTTCAGCTTGAAGCAACTTAATGCCAAAAACATTCACGGCTAACTAAAATTATGCAGTAGATTTATAAACTCCCTCACCCTAAAAGATTTTTTTTTTTTTTTTTCATGATATTTTAAAATAGGATATTTTAAATTTTCTTAGCTGTATTTAGCTAATAAATAAATACATATTAATACATGTAAATTTTAATAATCATTTTTAATATTATTTTTTGCACTCATTAGTTTCATATAAAATTGTATAAATTAACAGTGACTAAACGGACAAATAATCTCCGAGGATATTTTATTTTTGATAAATATAAATTTTTAATAACTCTATCAATAAGTTAGTGTAGTTTCGTAAACATCGCTGTTTATGCAAATATCTACATATTTGCATGCAGGCTCATATTGCGGTGAAGGATATTGGGTGATATAGCCGTAGACTGAGGTTACGGTTATATTCTTAATTGATAAAGCCGTAGAAAAAATTTAAAAAGTTAGTTTATAAAGTCAATTCCAATTTAAGTTTAGTTTAAATAATTGCAGTGAAGTGTACGTACTTAAAGTGAGATGTTTGGCTAGGGACAAAAGAAAAGTTTTTCTATGAAACTGAAAAAATATATTTTGCGTCATAAAATTGAATACTCTTCCTTGTTAAAGATCATTACAACATCGCCACCACCTTTTTTTTTTTAAAGATATATAGTTTTTTTTTACATTTCTTTGTTTAATTAATTATATATATATATATATATATATATATATATATATATATATATATATATATATATATTATATATATATATATATATATATATATATATATATATATATATATATATATATATATATATATATATATATATATATTATATACAAGTAACGGCTAATTTATTTAGCCATCGACCACTGCCAATGGCAAACTTAGTGGTATGTTAGTATGTATTGAATTGAAAGAAAGGTCGATCTCAAGTATTTTATTCCAATCTTTCTTTTTAATTTTTGATTTAAAGGAACTTTTTTATTTGTATATATAGATGTACATATATATATATGTATATATATATATATATATATATATATATATATATATATATATATATATATATATATATATATATATATATATATATATATATATATATATATATATATATATATATATATACATATATATATAGACACACACACACGCACACACACACACACAAACAAACAAACACACACATACTCGTACCTTAAATTTTGGGGTTTCCAAATATCCAGTTTTGTCCACATCATAATGATACCAAATCTAAATCGAAATAAAATTTTTATACCCTTTAATAAAACTACATTTAAGTAGATGTTCGTATTAAAAAAAGATATTCAATCAATAACGATAAGAAAATTTATATTTTAAAAATGAAGGAAAGGAATATATAGAGTAAAAACTTATTTAATATAAATGGTGATGTAATAGAGAATAAACTATAATAGTTTATAACTTTTATAATTTTTCTAAGCGTCTTTAAACGGGGTCTGTATTTAGAGCACTTTTTTTTTTTAATATTTAACCTCAATGAGTAAATTATCGAAAAAATTCATTTTGTTTCATCATTTTAATTTGATTCGGTTAATTATTTCGGTTTTATTATTTTGCTTCGGTTAATTATAACACGCTTTGAACAGATCTTTGTAAGATAACTATTTAGGTTTGATTGCTTTTTATTACTTAAAGCTCATTTGATTAAAACTAAATGAATACTTTGACTTTTAAATAATATAAAATAAAGAAATTTGATTCACCGTGTATACTTTTTAACTCTCCATATCTCGCTTTTATCCTATATATACCTGAATTTTATTTTTACTAACCTCTTTCTCACCGTACATACCGTATTTCTCTTTTGTAGCTATAACCACCAATATTTAAGTTTTAATAAATAGAAAAGTAAATATCATAGATAAATAAAAGTTCAATTTTTAATTCAAATCTTACTCTGAATAAATCTACAACATGAAGAGGATAACTATTCCGATACTGGGTCAGATAATTTTCATTAGTAGAACCACTCATGTTCCAAAAAAAAAATTTTTTTTTTGATTCCTAGTTAGATATATATATATATATATATATATATATATATATATATATATATATATATATATATATATATATATATATATATATATATATATATATATATATATATATATATATATATATATATATATATATATATATATATAATTGTTATGTAGTAGATTTTTTATATACAATATTATATAATGTTTTATAAAATATATTTAATTTTTAGCTAAACTGTAAAGAACACTAATAATAAAAATAATAATAATTAACTTCACGTGGCTGAGTAACAAACTTTAAACTGTAGTAAAGTCTTAAAACATTCATTCACTTTATTTACTGTTTTTCCAGAATGATAGTAGAATTTCAAATAACTTTTGTAGTTCAAAATATAGTTGAATAGGATATACAATGCGGGATATACAAAGAGGACTCAATGCTGAATAAACTGAAACAAAACGTTTCACATTAAATTATAAATGTAGTCTGTATTTACAAAATTATTTTTTAAATACTACCATGGCAACGCTGTTTTACATTTATTGATTTGAAATGCAATATCAGCTATTATGCACATAAACTTTTGGTGATGACCAGTCATTATAAAAAAAAACGTAAAACAATTGATTTATTTAAAAAAAGTTTATTAAACCAAATTTTGAACAAAAATGAAAAATAAAGTTGCTTATTTTAATATAAAATCAACAAATCAGATATGTGACATTGCTTAAAGACTTTCATTTAGACAATTTTGCAAATCATGCGACAATATGTACGATATGTATGTACAATATGTATGTACAATATGTATTATACAAAAAATAAATAATTTCAATTCGTTACCCATTGAGGTTAGTAAGCTAAGAAACGCTTTTTAATTTGATTGCGTCAAAAACTGCATCTAATAAATTATTTATGGAACTAATGCTTACATTCTAATGCTTTATTTTTTTTTTTTTTAACCAGGGTAAACCAAAATTTCATAATAATTTAGACTAAGGATAAAATGAAGAAGATCGATTGATACAGAGGACAAAATAAAATAGAGGCTAGATTTAGGGCCTTTGTGGCGCAGATTGGTTTGAGCACTTACTTCATGGTTCTTTGCCGACTGTGGCCATATTTGCGGCATCGGTAAAAAAGGCTGCATGAACTTCCAAAATAAATACTTTTCTGCGGTGCTCTGTGACAGGATCGTTAGGTCTTCTGAGAGAATATTGATAACCAAAAATAGTTGATTGATATAGAGAAAAAATGAAATAGAGAATAGAAAATTGATTTTGAATTTAGAATGAACTAAAGATAAATAATTTGATGAATGAAATAAAGAATTAATAAATTGATTTAGAGTATGGAATGAAATAAAGATAAAGTTGATTATAGAGTATTGAACTAAATAGAGGTTTTCAAAAAAATAATGCCGAATATCTGAGGTTTAGGGTTATCGTGAGGCAAATCTAACTTATATTTATGAACACTATTTTTTATGTTATTTTTAACTTTTTAACTTAAATTGCTTTATCAATAATTTAGATGTCTATCCTCAAGTATTATTGCGATGCCATCAGTTACTTTCATTGTGATGTCATAACATAATTAATTACATCGTACAACAACGATGATAGTCTATAAACTATAAAATTTGAAATTATGTTAATTATTTAATTATTAAATAATTTTGTAATTAATCCATTTATTTTTATTCTTCTAAATAATCCATTTATTTTTATTCTTGCTTTGAAGAATTTTTACATTATGTACACGATACTTCTTCACGTACAACTACAAACTGTAACATTCTTTTTTTCATGATCAAAAAAGTTTTGGCTAATAAGATAAATTTTATAAAATTTTGTAGAACATTCAACTTTTCATTAAAATACCTACGAATTTAAATGGTTTTACAGAACATAAAAAAAAGGCCCAACCAACACCTTAAAATTAATTAAAGACAAATTTAAATCTTCATTAACTAGTTAATCGAAGATAAACAAATTAATAAACAAATTAATTTTTTTTTTTTAATTCTCAGTTAAACATATATTTAGATTTATTTATTTATATATTGAATATATTACATATACATTTAATATATATAATATACATTGAAAACAATGTTGTCTAAAGATGATAAAATAATATTTGAGATAGAAGTAAGCGAAAGACAAAGATATTCTTCTTGGAAAACTTGTTTAATCTGTTTATTTTATTTCACCTACCTAGTACTGCTGAAGTATTATTTAGTATTGCCAAAAAATCATACTTTTTTTAGATTTATACCTTTTTAAAAAATCCTTAGCTCTAGTTTTGATTGTGGTTATTTCAACGGAAGACAAGTTTTCTATTTATTGTTTAATTTTATGCTGCTATTTTAACAGGCAACAATTGTAGAATAACACCAATTTTTGATCACAAAAATCCATCAGCTATTGTCAATATTTTAAGTTTTTCAAAAGGCATTTTAAGTTCAACATTTAATATAAATTAAACTGAGACTTCTTTAAAATTTGAAAAACTTTTATAAGCATGAGTGATTAAAACTGAAAGCTGATTGGCTGGATCTGTAAATATACAGTTAAAAAAAGTTGTTACGTTGAAAAAGTATTCCTACTTACGCCGTACTTTCGTCAGTCTGTGTATTGTGTCATGTATTCGTTAGTCTGTGTATTGTGTCATGAATATAAAGTTTTTTACTTTACTATTTATATTTTTCTACTATAGTAGATTCAAAAAATTCTTGATAGAATCATAAACTTATATGCTTATTATTCTATAGAAGAACTTTGTGAAGTAAAGTTTTTAAATTAGTTATTTTTAATTGATAATCCATCTGAAAAAGCTTTTAACTAATTAACAACTTTTCTTTTACTTGTTAATTTTAAAACATCAAACAAGAGACTTATGTAAACTAAAATATAAAATAAAAATATTCATTACTGTTTGAATGGTATACTTTTAAAAAAATGAGAGCAACATGAACATAAAATCTTTATCTCAACTTGAGTTAAACATAATGGTTCATCTTTTCGTAGCGCGAATTGGTATAAGACCTTTTAAGATTGTATACCAAGCAGAAAGTAAGTAAAGTATGTCATTAAAAACAAGTAAATGAGATAAAATGATTATAATTAAAAAAAGAAATAGTCTAGATTAATAATAACTTGAGTTCTACTCAAAATAATACTGAGAGTATTATTTTGATTATTGGTATTTAATTTTTACAATGAAAGAAAATGTTTTTCAATGAAAGAAAATGTTTTGGCTTTAGAAACAAATGCAATTATTGGGAATTGATGTTAAGCTTAGTGAAAATCTTATTTTCAATCATAGTTTATAACCGGAGATAAACATTCAATATGAAAGATAAATGATATTAATTTAGATCATTACTTTGAAAATACTGCGTACGAAATAATAACTTTTTTATTAGGTTTAGCTAAAGTATGCTCTGTAAAAAAACTCTGTAGTATTTATCAGATTTTTTCCGTTGTTATCTTACGGAAAAAATCCGTTTTCAATAAACTACAGTTTTACCTATACTTTTAAGACTTTGAAATAATCACATCATTTTGTATGATTTTATCCGTATTTATGATAAGGAGAAGTTTATAACTTTAAATTAAGAACCTTAACCGTATATTTTAGAATACTTTAGTAGAGCCTCTAAGTTAGAGAACGCCATTTTTCTTTTTCATGAGGAGAAATTATACTCGTATATAATTTCAAGTTGGAGATTTTAATATATTTATATTTATTTTACTGTAACTAAGGTGCTATATGTTTTTAAAGAAGTGCAATGATAAAAAATTCTCTTTAATTTAGATTAAGGATTGTGTTGTGAACTGATATAGATATTTATTAAAGATAGGACCTATATTCAGAAGCACCTGTCATAGGTACTTCTGAAAATAAGTTTCTTACATTATATAGGATTTATATGGTATAAAAACTTTTTCTTATGTATTGAATTTTTTAAAGTTTATATTATTTAGTTTTATGTTTTTATAGTATATAAAAGAGACACTAAACAATATAAACTTTAAAAAATTCAATTCATAAAAAAAGGATCTTATAATATAAAAGTTAGCATTGTAAATAAATAAAACATAATTTACTAATAAGTCAAGTTTTATTTACAATTTTATTTAGATATTATATTGAATTAGCGATTGACAGTAAATAATAAAATTTACGTAATTGATAGTATAATAAAATTTACGTAAATAATTTATACGTAAAAAAAAAAATTATACGTAACAAGGGTTCTTATCAAGTAAACTTGATATTGAACATATGTTGCACATTCTTAGTGTAATACTGTCCGCTGTGTATATGCTAACTTTCTAACTCGACTATTTCTAACTCTCTCTAACATCCTTCATTCTTCTAAAAATCACTTACTTTGGGTCTGCGATGGAGTTATGATGCTTTTTAGTGAGCTGTATTTTTTTTTTTTTTTTCAATTTTTATTTAGGTCAAGAAGTCCTTACGGTCTTATCACAGAGCACCGCCGATGAGCGTTTAATTAAAATTTCACGCCTCCTTCCTAATCGATGTCGCAAAACTTGCCCAGAGGTGAGGTTTGAACCACAAATCCTTTGTTTCAGAAACAAGTGCGCTACCACTGCGCCGTTGCTGCTTGCCACGAAGTTGTCTTCGTGGGCCTAGGTATGTGACCTCTATATTAGCCGGAAGAGGATAAATCATATAGAGGATAAGCTCATTGAACGAAGGTATATATTAAATAAAATAGTATGTTAGATGTATTTCTATACTTACTTTTTTGTAGTGCAGTCTTTTTTAAAAAAGCTCTCTTAACTACTATTCTTGTAATCTGATCTATATTTAAACCATTTAAAATGTGATTTTTGACAAGGTTATCAGTACAATAGAAATTTTGATGTTAATAATTGTTAAATTACTATTTAAATATTTGTTTGTATTTATATATAACTTATATTAAATTGATTAATTTTGATTGTAACTTTTAAAATGAGATACTACTATTAAAAGTTTTTCTCAGGTTCATGCTTTCGTTTCAGTTTCAACCCAACCTTGAACTTCAAATGTCATATCTCATAAATCCTACATTTGAATCTTCCAATCTTGCTTGACAATTGGATAGATGTTTTCAAAGTGGAAAAGCTGCCAGCTGAAATCATGGATTTACTCCACAAAAATGCTCTTCTTTTACCACGAAAAACACGAAAGTACAATGATAAGGGTCATTTGTGATGATATACTTTCATACTTGTTTATAAAAAATCTATAAAAATCCATAGCTTTTTTATATTACCTGCAATGTATTCTTTAACTTTATCTACTTCTAACCTACAATTTCTTCTATACCACTGCATCCTGATTACCTGCAACTGTTCTCTCTATATGCTCGCTCTACATACAATTTTTAAAAAAATTCAACATTAGTTTCTTTTCTTTTTTTTTTAACTGAAAAAATGAAATATGGAAACCGTGAACTTTACGGAGAAAATTCTGTATCTTTTTTAACGGAGCTTTGCTGCCGGACATTCTCCGTTGAATCTACGGCGAATTTTTTAACAGTGTGTGACATTTTTGTTTCTATTATTTAAATGTGACATTTTTGTTTCTATGATTTAAATAAACGAGAAAAAATTATATGGATGATCACTTAATTATAGAACATTATTTAGAAAAAAAAAGATGGAAAAATTGTGCTTCGGATTGGAGTAGCAATAGCAGTTTAAAAATATTGCAAAACAAAAAATCATCGCAATTACAGCGGAAAATAAAACTTTAATAAAGAAACTTCTAACAAGGAATTATACTTTGATGAACAACATAAATATATTTTTAATAAGGCGCAAGAAGATGGACTTTCATCATACCGTCATCAAGCATCTGATATGCATTATGGACTTAATGTTAGAGAAACAAAGCAACTTGCATATCAATATGCAATTAAAAATAACATTGAAATTGAAGAAAACTGGAAAAAGAGTGAAACAGCTGGAACTGAATGGTTTTATTTATTCTTAAATGGTACAAAATTATCTATTCGTATGCCAGAAGTTACCAATCTTAGTAAAACAGCTAGTTTCAATCGCACCAATGTAGTTACTTTCTTCAAAAACCTTGACAGTGTACAGAAGCGCTATAAGTTTTCTGCTGATTGCATTTACAATATTGATGAAACAGCTCTTACAGCTGTTCGTAAGCCAGTGAAGGTAGTTGCGGGGAAAGGAGTAAAGCAAGTAGGACTGGTAACTTCTGTTGAAAGGGGAACCCTAGTTACAATGATAGGTTGTATTAATGCCCTTGGAAATTCTATTCCACCGTTTTTGATATTTCCCCGTGTCCACTTTCGTAGCCACATGTTAAAGGTGCACCAACAGGTACCAAAGGTGATGCTAATCCTAGTGGATGAATAAATACCTAAATATTTTTGAAATGGTTTGATCATTTTGTGTTATATGGACATTTTAGCTAGCATCATCCATTACTTTTGATAATGGACAACCACAAAAGTCATATATTGATTGAATTGATGGATAAAGCTAAGGAAAGTAATGTTGCGCTCTTGACATTGCCACCCTATTGCAGCCACAAACTCCAATCACTTGACAGATCAGTATTTGGACCATTAAAGAAATTTTACAGTTCAACATGTGATTCATGGTTAAATGCACATCCAAATACTCCTATGACAATATATGACATTTCTGAAAATTTAGGAATAGCTTATGCAAGAGCCTTTACTTGTGCCTTACTACTTTACTAAAAGAGTAAATTATAAAAAGCCCCCATATCTGGGGGCTTGTTAAAATTTAGTAGTGAGATACTATTGTTAATATTAGCTGATATAATAGTTAAAGAATTAGGCTCGTTTCATAGAGGTAAAATTTGAAGAGGATTATTTTTTTTATTTTTAATAAGCGTATTGATTAAAGTTTGAAAATGTTGTCTGATTTTCTTAAAAATATCTTTCATGTTTTGCAATCTATTAATTTTAAATACCCAGGTACTTGATTTGGTTTTACAAATTCTAAAACTTTTAGTTCTCAGATTTTCAATATTTTTCATCTATCTTTTTTTTTCTAGGCTACTTTATTTGCTTAACAAAAATCATTACTTGCTAGAATATATCTTTTGTATGGAATACACCGAGTATTTTTTTGTTTTATTATACTTTTATTTTTTCAGTTGTTTATAAATTTTCTTTGGTTTATAAAAGATTTTCTGAGCATTTTTTAGGTTCCCTTGTCCACTACATCTTTTACATATACTTACAAATATTTACAGATTTTGCGTTACTCAAAGCATCGCTCAACAGCTAATAGAGCACTTTTTTTTCTTTTTTTTTTTGCATGTTTGTGTTAACTCTTGTTTGAGTTTTTCTTCATTGATGGTGTAGTTATTAAAAGCTATAAAAAGATTTTTTTTCTACAGGGTTTTTCAAAAGATTTTTAGTTGTTAACAAAGCCAGTTTGATTTTATTTTATTTTTTATTTTTTTATTTTTTGTTTTTTGTTTTGTCTAAAATTAAAAGGAGTAACTAAAATAAACTTTTTTAGACACACTCTGATTTGAATTTCCTATTCAATTTTATTTTTATTTTTATTTTTTAATTTTTATTTAGGTGCCCCAAGAAGTCTTTACGGTCTTAACACAAAGCACCGCGGATTAGCATTTAATTGGAAGTTCACGCTTCCTTCCTAACCGATGTCGCAAAACTTTCCTAGAGATGGGGTTTGAACCACGGATCCTTTGTTTCTGAGGCTAGTGCGCTACCACTGTGCCACGGCTGCAATTTATTTAAAGTTGGAATTCTAATTATGCGTTTGTATGTTAAAATAAAATAAGACAATATTATTTGTTGACACAAGTAAGTGTTTGTGTCAACAATTATACGTGATCCGATATTTGCGATGAGCAAATATCGGATCACGTATAATTGACGTCAGATGCCGTTGCAACGCTAAATTTGTATTTTTTATAACATAATATGGCTGATGATTGCCGAATGGCATGAAACTTTTAGTTCCATCATAAAATTGTATTTTTTTCATTTAAATTATTTTAATATAATTTGATCTATTTTTAAAAAAAAGATATTGATCACTCTTAAACAGACAAGAGTTGTATTTCCAGCAGTATACAACATTTATCAATATATATATATATATATATATATATATATATATATATATATATATATATATATATATATATATATATATATATATATATATATATATATATATATATATATATATATATATAAATATATATATATATATATATATATATATATATATATATATATATATATATATATATATATATATATATATACACACACAATTGTGTCAACAAATAACATTATCTTATTTTATTTTAACATATAAATAGATAACTGGAATTCCAACTTAAAATAAAATTGATATATAAAATTATATATATTATACTTTAAAAGTATCTGTTAATATTTTTGTGCAATTTATTAAAGAGAGGGAAATATTTGTTGAAACATTTTTGCTGAACAGAGGGTTGAACCAAATTATACGTCTATTTCTATTTTGCATAATTGCAATTTTTGTTTCAAATTTTATCTCAAACTTTTTAAACCTGCTTTTTTAAAAGCATTATGCACTCATTTAGAAGAATTGAAAATATTTTTATAAGAAGAGTTTTGATTTAGTCTATTTTTAATTGAAATTTGTATTAAGACTTGAGGGAGATGATTTGAATTGACATTAATATACAATAACTCATTATTAGATTTTTTATAAGTCTTATAAGAATTTTCCGAGAGGCTAAATGTGACATCAAGAAAATTCACATTGTGATAATATTCACAGTATTGTGATCTTTGCTAGAGAAAAGTTCAATAAAAAGCCCTTGACCTACTTTTTATTACACTCCTTTTTTCGTTTATAAAATTACTTTCAGATGTTTTACGGTACCGTAAAACTGGGTGGCTTTGGCCCTACGGGATGACTTTAGCCCAACAGAAATTTTTGTTTAAAATTGGTTTAAAATCGTACCTTAAGGTATGCCGGTTGATGTTTGGTAGCAAATTGTGGGAAATTTATTATTTATTTAGTTTAACTTAGTTTACTTAACTCGAGTCTTTGTGATATTATTGTAAATTGCACTTTAGAAGAAGCACCTAAAATCCGAATTTTTTTAGGCGTGTAAACTTTTACATCGATAGCAGTACCTGTAGAAGGTTTTTTATTGGAATAATCACTGAATTAATTTTAAACCATTAGTGTTTAATTCTATCTTGTTTTGAAAACTTAACAGTTTATTACTTTTTTGTAATTGAGGTTAAAAAAAAGTAGGTTATCTTTGGCTCACTACATAGGGTGACATTGGCCCGGGCTAAAGTCACCCTGTGCATTAGAGTAAACCTTTTTTAGTGATTATTTATAGATATTATAGTAGTTACTATGTTGGAATGAAATATTTTGTAGTAGTAATGCAATTTTGAAAAGTATAGTGGTAAAAATGTTAAAAAGTATGGTGGTCAGCAAATATTTACATTAAAAGAAGAAGACATGTTTAAAGCATATGCAATAAAATCATCTGAGTTTGGTTTTCCTGTTGATAAATATGATTTAAGATGCATAGTAAAAGGGTATTTAGAGAAAAAAGGCATCATTATACCTCAGCTCAAAAATAATTTTCCTGGTGGTGTTTGGATTCGATCTTTTTTAAAAAGAAATTGGGAATGATAACCTAAGAGCTGGTTTTTCGCAAAACTGGAAATTTTCCATTAGACAAGTCTCAAGTGACAAGTCTTTCACGACTACCATGTTGTAATGTAGGTTTAGACTCAACTACTGATTTAGTAAGCCAATCATTTTTAGATCATTTATGTAAGTCACTGGATGATCCCTCAGATGGTTCTAAAAAAACAAAGCGACGTAAAGTATGTGTTGTCCAGGTAAAAGCTTACGTTCAACAAATATATCACCTTGTGTTATAAATAAAAATAATAGATTAAATTCAAATAATGTAGATACACCTATCAGTATTATAAATACAATTGAGACCAACAACATTGACTTTGCTGGTCCAAGTACAAATACTGGAACTACTGAGACTTCGAATCTAATTTTTGCAGATGTAAGTTTAGTTGCAAAAAGTCATACAGAATCTTTAGATTCTGTATGACTTTTTGCAACTATGACATTCAGCATTAGGCAAAAGAACTTTCAAAATATTGGTAAAACAAAAAAATGCTTGTAAAAAGGAGAAATTATTAAGTCTTGTAGAGAATTGTTATGTAATTGTTAAATGCAATGGAGAGTTAAATCCTGGACAGATTTATTTTGAGTTATTTATATTTATTTTGAGTTTATTTATTTTGAGTTATTTACATTTAGCTAATCAATTAGTAAACTTTATAACTAATTAATTTAATAACTAATACTATTTAACTAGCAGTAAGCAACCCGTAATACGCGTTGTTAGTAAATAAAATTAAAAAAAAAACCGCGTATAGAAAAGCCTAGAAACTACTTTAAAATAGAAAAGCCTAGAAAATGACGTAACTCGACTAAAAATAATAATATTAAATTAGCGTATTCATATTATCAGATGAAACTTTTAAAAATTTTTTTCTGCAGTTGAAATAATTAAGAAAAAATGGAGCAGAAATTACTATTATGAAAAAAAAAATGGACTCAACTAGAAATGGTCACTACCAGCAGAGCAACTTTTTTTTCCCCAGTCTGAAATAGTCGATTTTATTGAGGAACCAAAGAAAATTTCGAAAAGAGGAATTTATTCAATTCCAGAACTTTTTCACTAAATTTTTTAAAACATTATTTTTGTCATTTTTGTTGACTTTATACCTAAACTGTTTTGTTTACTTGGTACCTATACTTGTTTAGTTTGTACCTATATTTTATTTACTGTATACAAGAACTTTGTTACTAAATCTTTTTTTGTCACTTTATTTTTGTAAATTTATTTTCTTTGCCTAAATATTTTTGTTTTTATTGTTGTTTTTCTTCCTTTAATTCCTTTTTACAGGGTTGGGTCAAATTCACCCTAACACATAGGGCGACTTTGGCCCACCATTTAAACCACCCAAAAGATACTTCAGGTAAATAATTTTCAAATGGGAGACAGATAGTTCTAACTTTCCTTTCTATGCGCTTCTAAAAGTACTTAGCTTTGAGGAAATAACTTTTGTGGCTTTCATGCAATAGACATTAAGATGCAAAATGGGCCAAAGCCACCCAATCTTACGGTATTAAGAATGATAAATTTATGATTATTTTTAAAAACCTAATATGAGTTTCCACCACTAACATTTTAGAATATTATCAGAACTTTTTATTTGTTAAAGAATTATTATAGTTTTAGTATTAGTATCTACATCATTTTCACAAATCAAATTTTATTAAGATTTTATAATAGCTATTTATAACAATCTTAAAGTTGATTAATTTTATATTTTTTTATAAACTCAAACATAGTTTTATTTCGTAGTTGTCTTTGTCATCGCTTAAATGACAACATCATTAGTTTGCTTACTATTGATGATTTAATTTAGTAAATTTTTGATGTGAAATTATTAACCATTAGTCAACAATTACGGAGAAACTTGACTACATGATTTAGGTAAAAAATGTTTTTACTTATTTAACATTACAAAACCAGTTTTTATGTTTAAATGTGTCTATTTTGTGCTACTATGTTGTTCTTTTCATTAACAATAACATTTCTTTTTGTGCTACTATGTTGTTCTTGTCATTAACAATATACAATGAAATCCCGATATCTCGAACCCCAGATAACTCGAACTTCCAGTAATTCGAATTACTTTTGAATTTCCCTTGAACCCTCACTAATACTTTCACATAAAAACAGCTCGATAACTCGAACACCCGTTAACTCGAACCAGTGGGGTGCGACTCGGCAAAATTTGCATTAAATTCTTGTAATTGCTGACGCAAAGGCTTCTGGGATGTGTAGTACAGCCAGATTGTAAACATAAACAACGAAATACAAATTAAAAAATACAATATATACTTTTCTCTCGCATGATACAGCTGATTTTTATATATTTTTTCTTTCAATTATTTTAAGTTGTCAAACTATAGTATAGAATACTAAACCATGTCTGCTGGATTTTGCGCAACTCCTAATTGTCATCATAAACGAGGAAAAAATGTTGATAATAGTGTGTCGTTTTTTCGCTTTCCAAAAGACAAAAATAGGTTAGTAACTCTTTTATTATTAATATATATATATATATATATATATATATATATATATATATATATATATATATATATATATATATATATATATATATATATATATATATATATATATATATATATATATATATATATATATATATATATATATATATATATATATAATTTTTATTTCAGATGTAAGAAGTGGGTTATCAATTGCCGTCGCAAAGATCTCGACAAGAAAACTTCATTAGAACTAAATAAATCATACGCTCTATGCAGTAAGCATTTTGAGCCAACACAGTATTATCCAACAAATATTGGAGGCAAAAGAGCAATTTTAACAGCAATTCCGACCCTTTTTGATGTACCAAATCCTCCTCACAAAATTTCTATTAAAAGAAAAGCACCTTCAGAAAGATTTCTTCCTCAGTCACACAAAAAAAGTAAATCAATTTCTAATGAACAGTCTGTAAAGTTAGCAGTTGTTTCTAGTACAGACACTACCAACTCAGAAGATTTAAATATAAATGATAAAGCTAAAAAACAGATGTTAAATTTTCAAAAAGTAATTAACTTAAATCGTGTTAAAAATTATCGTTTAAACAAAAAACTATTGTTTTTAAAAACACAAAATAAAAAATGCAATGGATCTATTGAACATATTTGTGATCTTGCAAAGAAATACCTTTCTGAAAACCAGATTAAATTTTTTGAGAGTCAACTTAGAATGAACAAGCGAACAAAACATGGAAAAAGGTGGACAATACATGACAAACTAGTTTCTCTACGCATCTTGTATCATAGTCCACAGGCATTTCGTATTTTGAGGCAATTTTTTACTTTGCCAAGTAAGACAACTCTTCTTGTTTTTTTGTCAAAAGCATTTGGAAACCTACAGCCTGGATTTTCTGCAAAAGTTTTTGCTTTACTCAAAACGCGAGTCAATTATATGAATGTCAATGAACGCAACTGTTGCCTTGTATTTGACGAGATGTCTCTCAAACAGCATGTAGACTATGAAAGAGATCTTGACCACATTATTGGTATTGATGAAGATGGGAAACCATTAAATCATGTTTTAGTTGTAATGGTTCGGGGTATTGCAATAAAGTGGAAGCAGCCAATTGCGTATTTTTATAGCAACAACTCAGTTCAATCAGTTAAATTATCACAAATAATATTAGAAGCAATAGACAAACTGACTTCAATTGGACTACATGTACGAGCTGTTGTGTGTGACCAAAGTACTAAAAATATTTCAGCTTTGAAGTTACTAGGGTTCCTTAACACAAGACCATACATATCACCTTCCTCAATTCAAACAAATGTATACATAATATTTGACCTTCCACACTTGATAAAAAGTCTTCGAAATAATTTAATTAGACATGATATATCTACAAATGGAAAAACTGTATTATGGAAATACTTGCAGTCTTTTTACAATATAGACAAGCAAAATCCAGTTCGACTTGCTCCAAAGTTGACAGACAGCCACCTTGAACCTGGATCTTTACTATCTATGAGAGTAAAATTGGCAACACAAGTTTTTAATCTCCAAGTTTCAGCAGCTATGTCTTTATGTATAATCGCAAAGCTTTTACCACCTGATGCTTTGGCAACATGTGAATTCATTAAAAAAGTTGACACTCTTTTTGGTATAATGAACTCTAGAAAATTAAAAGCAGACAAACCAGCTAGGTGCGCATTAACTGAAGGAGAGACTATGAAAACCTAGGAAGATATTAAGAATTGGATTTCTACATGGCATTATGAAAATGCTAGAAGTCAGACTAGTATTTCCAGTCACTGGGGACTTATAACAACAATAAACAATATTATAACATTGTCCAGAGAGTTGCTTGGTGAAGGTTTTCATTTTGTTTGCACATCACATTTCAATCAGGACTGTATAGAGAATTTTTTTTCGATTATAAGAAGTAAAGGTGGTTGGAATGACAGGCCAACAGCCAAACAATTTAAGTCTGCATACCAAAATGCTTTACTACTTACTTCTGTTGAACAAACTAAGTCTAATACAAATTGTGTTTCAGAATCTGATTTTACTGCAGCAATATCGTTAGACTTATGTCTTAATTTAGTAAATGAACAAAGCAATGTAGCAAATAACTCATTATTCAATGAACAAAAGTCAACTCACATAGGTAATGTAAAACCTTTGATACTAATAAAGGATTTGAAATTACAAATATGTTCTGAAACTGTAGAACAGAGTTTATGTTCTCTTGCTGGTTGGCTAATTAAAAAAGTTTCTTTATGTCAACTATGCACAAATATTTTATCTCAACCATCTGCTGAAATCTGTGGTAATTTTGATGAATTTGTCTATACTAAGAAATATGAAACAAAAAATCATTCAGTAGAACCAAGTTCTTGTTTACGCGAAGTTGTAAGAGTAATGGAAGCCATTTTCACTAACAACATTAATAAAATAATTGTATGCAAAAATATAGCAGGAACTATCATTAAAGCTATCAAGAAAGACTGCAATTTCGTTTTTTTATACAACCTTCACCCAAAACATGCATCGCATTTGGAGAGAAAACTGATACACTATTTTGTTGATATTCGAATTTATTATTTCATCAAATTTTACAATCGTGACATAGCTCCACGTTATAAAAAATGCCTTAAAAAAATGGCTCGTATTACTCATAAATAGTAAAAGATTATATTTAGTTAAAAAATGTGTATTTATTTATAATGTACTAAATTGAAATTATAAATTCTAATATCCTTTAATTTTTTTATATTATATATAAGATTAGGATAATAAAAATAGCAAAAACATATATAAAAGTATAAAAAAACAATATTGAAAACATATCAAAACTAGAAGGAACGTTTGAGTTGTTTTATACTAACAGAGCTCAATAAGCAATTCATACAGCAGTTGTATAATTTTAGGCTACTAAATAAAATGTCTAAATATTGAAACATTTACAAAACTATAATATAGCCTTATTGTAGGGTTGTTAAAAATTTTTCTTATGTTTAGTTGAAACCCTGATTGCTGTCTACCATACAGTTATATTATAAACTTTCTAGCATACTACAGAGGGTAGTTAAGAATTGAAACGTACATATATTGAAAAAAAAACAAGTTTATATAACTAATACGTTTACTTCGTTAGATAATGTAACATTTGTAACAATGTTACATTGTTCAAATGATTGTTACAATAATTTTTACTTTGTTTGTAAACAGTGTAGCAATATACAATTTTGAAAAAGCTGTAATATATAAGTATAAAATAGTATGACATTTAATTTATGGCATTTAATGTTTGTATTTTTGTTATATTTTGAACATTAAAAATAAAATTGAATGTTATTTTTTATTGTTCAAAATATAACAAAAATACAAGCTTTAAATGCTATAAAAAGTTTTATACTAACATATTCTCGCGTTTTTAAAATAAACCATTTAGTTTACAAGTAAAAAAAGATTGATGCTACATCTTATTAAAGCATTATTGTTTAAAAATAAGTTAAACCATCCTTACAAAAGCATTATTCTGTCAAAACGTATTTACATACGTATTGTTGTTTACAAATCTGGCTGTACTAGACATCCCAGAATCCCCGTTCGCCGAATTACAAGAAATCGAGCGAGTCGTACACCACTGACTCGAACATTCGCTAAGTCTAACCATTTTATCTATTCCCATAGCTAATATTTTTCCGATAACTCGAACTTTAGAGCAAAAATATGAAAAAAAACTTCAATGAAGTCCTTGCATTGTTGCAATGTTAACTATAATAATAGTTTGATTAAATTTGTTGTTTAAGTTATACTAACGTGCGTTGCATTGGCATTTTTTTATGGCTACTGTTGCTGTAAAGAGAAAAATGAATACAAAATCAGTTAAAGAAAAGTACGCTGCTTTAAGGGAAATTGGAGAAGAATTGTCAAAGTCTCAGGTTGCTATAAAATATGGCATTCAAAAATGCGCTGTCAACATGGATCAAAAATGAAGAAAATATTTTTGAATGTATGAAGACGCAAAGTAACAAATGTAAGGTGCAGAAACGTGGCAGTATCAGCAACAGTTTTTATAACAAAAGTCAGAGAACTTGCTGAAAAAATTAATATAAATGGACTTCAAGCGTCTAATGGTAGGCTTGATTGTTGGAAAAATAGATATAATGTTTCTTTCAAGACGGTATGTGGAGAGGGTAACTCTTGTACAGCTGAAATGACCACGCCATGGAAGGAAACAACTCTTCCCACAATTTTATTCAGGTATAAACTTGATGAAATTTATAATGCAGATGAATTTGGATTGTTTTTTCGTATGCAACTTAATAAGTCACTTAGTCGTCAATCTGAGACATGTGTAGGCGGAAAGCACAGTAAAATTCGTCTTACTGGAATAGTTGCAGCAAGTGCAGCGGGTGATAAAATTCCTATGTTTGTAATAGGAAAATCAAAATCAACTCGCTGCTTCAAAGGAATTAAGCACTTACCTTATAGATACAGAAATCAAAATAAAAGCTGGATGGATAGCGTGCTGTTTGAAGAGTAGATACGAGAAATGGGTACAAAGTTTACAAAAGAAAAGAAGAAAGTAGCGTTTCATAATAGATAACTGCCCAGCACACCCGACGGTTGATAATCTAAAATCTAATGAGCTCATTTTTTTACCATCGAATACCACATCTAAACTTTAACCAATGGATCAGGGAGTTTACGCTCTTTGAAAGTTTATTACAGATCTTTGGCATTGCAAAGGCTTGTCGTAGCTATTGATAAAAAAAAAAGATCTTCCTGTTTTCGTAATTTTAGATGCAATGAAAATGCTTGATCTTGCATGGCAAAAAGTGAAAACCTCCATCATCATTAATTGTTTTCCAAAAGCAGGAATTTCTGAAGATAAGCAGATATCTGCATATTCGGATGAAGACAACGACCTTTTTAAAGAGGTTCAAAATCAGATAGAAAAACTTGATAATTTTTACCCTCCCGAATATCACTAACTTTTGGGCAAACTTTGATTTGAAACTTGGGCAAAGATTGATTGTATTATCATCATTATCTTCCTAGTCATTATCAAAAACATCTTCAGCTGGTACAACAGCTGAAGATGTTTTTGCAGATGAAAGCTTAATTAGCACAGAACCTTTACTTACAGATGAACAGTTAATAGAAGAAGTTAAAAATGCAGCGAATGAACATGATGATAATGACTAGGAAGATAATGATGATAATACAATCAATCTTTGCCCAAGTTTCAAATCAAAGTTTGCCCAAAAGTTAGTGATATTCGGGAGGCACACAGTGTTGTATGACTATATGCCCTTCAGTCTTATGGGTGAAGATTTGCAACAAAAGCTCAATGCTGTCTCAATTATATTCGATAGAGACGTATCTTCAAAACTAAAACAGAGTGGCATTAAAACATTTTTCAATTTATAATGTATTATTTTTACTTTTGAGATCAAAACTTTTAATAACTCGAACTGTTTTTATAAATAAATTTATTTATCGGCCAAAGCTCGTGTTATAGAATGTCCCGATAACTAGAACATTCGCTAACTCGAACTATTTTCTAGGTCCCTTAGAGGTTCGAGATATCGGGAGTTCACTGTATGTTTATAATATATATTAACTTATAATCATAATAATCTGTTTCATGCCTTGATAATAACGACGTATTAGAAATTTATTACTCTTAAGTTCGTGTCAAATATTGTAATAAAAAATCCCTGTAGTTCAAGTTTTTTAATAAATAACATTTGTTGCTACAGTGTGGTGTTTTATATCAGTGTTTAGTTTCACGCTGTACTACTGATGTAAAGCTAGTTTTTATTTTCTGCCCTTTTTTTATTATTCTAGAAACACATAATAATGTATGAGTTACTGTTTAAAAAACTGTAAATTTTATTTAAATATATCTAATGCTATGAGCTACTGCTGTGAAGTTTTGTGTTGATAGAGCTGTTATACTAGCTACTTTATTTATTTTTTTTTTTTTTTCTATTATTATCATTTTATGCCTATCAACAATAAAACACAAAATATAAACTAAAGTATTTCTGAGAAAAATATAAACTGAAGTTACTTATTAGAAAGAATTCTTGATTTTTTATAGTTTGCCTATCAGGAACTTTCTGGGATACTTATGCTGTTAAAATACCATTTTTTTATTTCAATCATTTAACAAAATTGCTCTGCTTGGTTGTTATTTTACTTGTTTTATTTATATTAGAACACTTTCGCAACGCTTTTAACTTAGAATGAAACAAACTCATATTGGTTGCAGAAACTGTTTCATCTATTGTCGAACAAATAATAGGATAATACAATGTGTAAAATATTCAACACAGTGTATGGCTTGTTAAAAAGAAATATTGATATGGAAAAAGAATTGAACTTCAAACTAAAAACGGAATACATTTAGGAGTCGGATTACATTCACAATATTCTGCATTCCAAATCTTCGACCACATTTCAAGTGAATTAAAAATAAATATTTTCTGTGATAGTGTTAAAAAATATTTTAAAATTTAATTTATCATCAATAAAGCATCAACTATTTTTAGTAAATCTTTAAGTATGATTCAACCAAAGCAATACTAGGTTGACAAAGACAAACTTTAAAGTATATTGAAACAGCTTATCTATACTACCTAGATAACTTCAGAAGAAGTCACGTACAACATCACTAACCAGAAGCATTTGTTCTAATTTAGCTTTGCATTTGTTAAAAGTTTCCTCTAATAGATATTGAAAACTCAGTTGCAACCAAAAAAAAAAAAATTAAAAAGAAAAACGTAAAAGCAGTATCTTTATCTTAAAGATTAAAGAATATTTTTTTTGAAACTTATCCTAATATTTTCAAAATAAATTTTAAAAGTAACTTATCCTGATATCTTCAAAATACATTTTAAAAGTAACTTATCCTGATATCTTCAAAACACATTTTAAAAGTAACTTATCCTGATATCTTCAAAATACATTTTAAAAGTAACTTATCCTGATATCTTCAAAATACATTTTAAAAGTAATTTATCCTGATATCTTCAAAATACATTTTAAAAGTATCCTGACAGTGTAAAATCTAAAAACTTTTTTAAAAATTTGCATTTTTAAAGATTTTTTCTTTATTAGTTGCAGTTTTACTTACTTATCAATTTTTAAATAAGCGTTACTAAATGTACGTGGGTCATTTGCAGTAAACGGTGGAGGTTTACTGCGCAGGCAAAAAAATTTTTATTTTATTGTTTTTTACATGTTTTGAAATACAAATGTTTATGATACAAGTATAAAAAAGAAAAGAAAAATATGAAAATAAATATGAAGAAGGCGGATACTCTTGTCAGAGAGAACCGTTGATGAAACTTTTTCTTTTATTTCATTTTTTTCGTTATAGTTTTAAGTTACTTGCTTAATAGTGCAACGAAATTACATAGGCTTTCTAACCACTGAATTATGCGACTTTTGTCTGTGATTTACAGATAAATTTTATTGTAAATTAGTAGTAGAGATGGAGAAATTAGTAGAAGATATAGAAAATAAATCATTTATTTTCTATATCTATTAATTTCATCATGAGATGCATGTAGTTTTTTTTAAAGTAAATGTACTAGGTCAATAAAAAATATGTATATGCAATTAGTGTGTGTATATATATATATATATATATATATATATATATATATATATATATATATATATATATATATATATATATATATATATATATATATATATATATATATATATATATATATATATATATATATATATATATAAACAATAAAATAAACAATAAAACTTGGTGTAAATTGAGTATATTCACATTTAAAGCACCGAGCGCACGTAAAATTGGTTCACAAGGAGTATTTCTGTAGGCTCCAAAAACTATACTGCATGCATGTTTTTGTTTGTTGTAGATTTTCTTAAGTTTTGTACAGCCAGTACTAGCCCACACAATATTTCAGTAAGACAAATAACTGGGAATAAAGGCAAAATACAATTTTTTTAGGGATGCTACTTTTTAGAAAAGGTTTAGCCTTAAAAATCATTGCGATATTTTTTGAGAGTTTTGTTTCAATACTATTTAGTAGATAGGATATGCCGGTTCTAGCTCATTTTCATTTTCAACCATATTTTCAACCATATATTAATATTAATATAGGGTTAAATGTTATCCATGTTGTGTATAAATTATTTCGACAAGAAATAATTTTTTATTTTAAAAAATTGAATTTTTTAAAATAAGCGTTAATTTTTATTTCTTGTCGAAAAATGTCACATGATTTTCTTGCATGACGTCACATGACTTTTTCTAATGATAAATATTATTTTCTGTTTTTAACTTTTCTTCTTCTAATCTTTCCTTTTCTAACTTTTCAGCTTGTAATTTAAATTGTTTTTGCAAATAACAACCTAAACTTAATCTTCTTTTATAACTTGTTATTTTAATATCTACATCTTTACTTGTAAAATCCATTTCTTATAATTTATGTAAAGAAATTTATTTTCAATTTTTTTTCTTGTGCGCTAATTGATCTTTCAGATCTATGCGCATGCGCTTAATTTTTTAAGCATAGTAGTAGCATTGTCCTAACAATAAAGTATAAGTTCCAGATTGTCCAACTTGTGCATCACCACAGTTGAGTGTCACAACCAACTTATTATTTCTATTAAATTATTTGCTTTTAACATTACATTTTCATCATCACATATTTTTAACAACATATCCCTTGTTGATTTTATTTCACTCTCTAATTTTAATAATTCTGGCTTTATTAATTCTAATCCTTCTTTATTAATATGAATAATACTTTGTATAAATAACGTTATGTATACTAAGTATTCATCTAATTCTGATTTTGTTTCTTTACTGAATTTTTCAGATTTTAATATTAAATCTTTACTAAGTTCTTCTAATGCTTTTTTTAAGCTTAAATAATCTGGTTTAATACTTTTATCATCTTTTTGTAGATTTTCAGCTCTTTCTTTAATTTCAGTTGTAACTGTAGTAACTTCTTCATCATCTTCATCATCTTCATCATCTTCATCATCTTCATCATCTTCATCATCTTCATCATCTTCATCAACATATTCAGTAGTTTCTGTAATTTCAGTAACTTCAGTTGTAGTAACTGTAGTAACTTCAGAATCTTCAGTCATTTCAATATCATGAGTATCAATAATATTTAATTTTTCTTCTATTAATCTTAATCTTTCATCTATTAATTTTAATAATTCTTCAAGTTTATTTTCCATTCTTTATATATACATAAGAAAATTATTTAACTCATTTTTAATTTTTTTGATTTAAAATATTTTTACAAATAATAAAAATAAAAATGAATGATGATGAGATTAATGAAATATCTGAATTTCAAAAAGAATTTAAACTTTTTGAAGAAATATTAAAATTTGAATTTGAAGATGAAGATTCTGAAGATGACACTTATTACACATCTGATGAAGCTACTTATTTTACATCTGATGATGAAGATGAAGTTAAAGAAAAACCTATAGTTCCAATTCCTTTAAAAACAGTTCAAATCATGGAACTGCATAAAGATAAGCTGAAATGGATTCATTATGTTCCAACTTATAATGTTATTAATGATGATTATCCTGCTATAGATAATACTTCTTTTAAAAAACATTACAAAAAAAGAAAATTTAGTTTTGAAAAACCATTTAATGTAGATATTAATTTTATTGAAGATGGAAAACCTTCAACAATTCATTTTGTAGAGAAACTACCCATTTTCTGTAAAAATATTTTAAATGATAATTTCTGCCCTTTTGGAAGAAAATGTAAATACAATCATGATATTCCTTATTGTAATACTGTAAAGGAAAGACTAATATGCACTAAATCTTCATGTCAATATAGACATATTCATATTTGCTATGATTATCCTAAATGTAGGAATAAAGAGTGTGTATTATTTCATCCTAAAAAGTCAGGATTATCTAAATTAAGAAAAGCTAAAACTAAATTATGCAAATATATTCTTGATAAAAAAGAATGTAAAAATATAAATTGCAAATATGCTCATTCTAAAAAAGAAATTGAAGAAAATGTAGAAATTTGTCATTATACTCCATGTAAATTAGTAGAGAGTAAATTAAAGAAAAATAAAAAAGGAGAAATAGAAACAATATATAAAAATAAAAGTGATAAAACATGTTATTTTTTACATCAAGGTGAAAGTATTTTAAATTATATTGTTAGAACTTTAAAAAAATGAAAAAATATCATACTTTAAAAGTATTATATTTATAGTGATCTAAAAAAATCTTTACATTTAAAAAATGTATAAAAGAAGAATGTTTTTAGATTATGAAAAGCATGAAAAATATACAATAACTTTTGATATTAATTCAGATTTAGAACATAGAGCAATAAATGATAGACATATTAAAGTATTTGCACAAGAAGATTTTACAGTAAAATCAAATTCATATAATAGTATTTCTTTAATGTGTGGAGTAAAAATAGATAAAGGACATGTAATGATTTCACTTGCAGAAAATTATAAACCAACACTAAATTTACTAAATTCTGTTGTAATAGAGTCTACTGATGATATTAAAATAACTTTATATAATAACGATAAAAAAGATATAAACATTAAAAAAGGAGATTTGTTATGCTGTATTTCATCTTATAATGGTGTTTTTAATACAAATCATATATCACATAGAGCTGCTTTAGAACCTGATAAAAAAGTAGAATCTAGATCAAAAAGTGATAAAGAATCTGTAAAATCTTTATTATCTAGTGTAGGAGATATAATTAAAGAAGCTATATGTGATGAAGAAAAACCTAGTATAGATAAATCTGACAATGCTCTATTTGATTTTGGTAAAAAGTGATTTAAAACAAATTTTTCTTTATAGAAAAAAGAAATGCAATGTAATAATGAATGTAAACAGCTTTATCCAGATCTTAACCAGTTTTCAGAAAATCCATCTGCACCACCACTATCTATAGATCAGAGATATAGATTAGATAAAATAAGTGAAATTCAAAGTAAAATAGAATGTGAAAGAAGTAAAAGAGCTAAGTTGAGTAAAAAATATCACAGAGCTGTAAGAATAATTTCAGTTGTTGATAATACATTACTTGCAACTACTATGACACTTGGAGCTGTTGGTATTGGTTTTTTAACAACAATAGTTGGAGCACCAGTAGCTATTGCATGTGAAGGTTCAGCATTAGGTATGGGTGTATTATCATTAATAGGATCTCAAGTAATTAAAATATATAATAAAAAATCAGAAAAGCACAAAAAGATTAAAGTATTAGCTGATGCGAAATTAAATACGATAAGCGATCATATTTCTAAAGCTTTAAAAGATGGTTTTATCGATGATGTAGAATTTACAATGATACTTTCAGAATATGAAAAGTTTCAAGCTATGGTTGAACAAATTAGAACAGAATCTAAGAAAGATATAGATGAGCAGACTAAAAAGTCAATATTTAATAAAGGAATAGAAAAAGGCAAAAGTGATGTCATTGAATTGTTAAATATGAGATTTAACAAAAATCAGAATATAGGAGTGATGAATAATACTCTTAAGAATTAAATAAAAAAACATATATTTTGTATTAATTGAATATATATTATGTATTACTAACATAATATATGTTGATTTAATCCCTTTAGGGATCTGAGAATCACATTGTGATTTAAAAAAATTATTGCTTATATAAAAAATGTATGCAAAAGCTACAGATATTGATACAAGATTAAAAATAGCAAAAGAACTTGCTAGTTTAAAGAAAAGTATATATCAAGATGATGTAAATGAAAAGTTAGGTTATGATGCTTTACAGACTAACTTGGAAAAATTGTACAAACCAATAATTGATAGTCAATCTGGAATAAAAGAAGGTATATCTAAATTAGAAAATAAAGCTGATCAAATAGCTAATACTTTTTCAAATTATCCTGCTTTACTAGATTCTGAAACTAAAGCAATCATGCCACCTGAAGTTGTAGATAAAATGTCGTTAGGACCTATCGCAACAGAATATTTAAAGTTATATACTACTAAAAATAGTAAAAAAGTATCAGATGACATATTTGGTATACATTACAATGAAGGTAATGAAAAGTTTTACATTGGTAAAAAACCAATAACTATTGAAGGTAATGATATAACTATTGAAGGTAAAAAATACACTGGTACATCTGGTCTTTGGGAAATCATAGTAAAATCTCATCCTGTTAAATATACTCACAATGATCGTAATAAGTATAAAGAAATTTTAGATCAAACAGATGCAATTCGCTCTGATTTAAATTCAGCTAAACCAAGATCATCTAAAAGTTATAAGTACACTAATGTAATAAAACCTATTTGGGAAGAGATGATTGGAAAGTCTGGAAAAGGAGTTGTCATTCTTCCTAGTGATCCAAATGCACTATTTGAGATGCTTAAATTACGCTTAGCTGGTTTACAAGCAGGAAATACTGGAACAAGAAATGAGATTGTTGCTATTTGTGATGAGTTGTTACGACAGGGTCAAATAGATGATGATGACTATAAAGCATTACAGAAAGCAATAACTTAAAATGAATTAAAAAAATTATTTTATATATAAAAATGACAAAATATTATGATACTCTTATTAATCTTTCAGATAGTCAGAAAGAAAAAATTAAAAAAGCAATTGAATCTGATACTAATGCTAGTATAAAACTATCATATGAAGATTTAAATGGTGAACACAAAATAGCTTTAACAGAGTCACAAAGAAACAGAATGAAAGCAGCCTATTTAAAAAATAAGGGTATAACACTTTCACTGAGTAGAGCACAACTTAAACATAATGCTAAAAAAAATGGTGGATTTCTACGTCTACTAGGATTAATTGGAAGTGTAATTGCATCAAAAGTTGTTCCGGCTATAGCAACAGGATTATTGACTGGAACAGCTGCAGCTGCTGGAAGTACTATAGTTAATAAAATTGCTGGAAATGGTATTATTTATGTGAAAAAGAATGGTAGTGGATTTAAAATTAGAAAAGTAGGAAAAGGAGTATTTTTAAACCCATGGAATAGTAGTTATAATTATTTAGATGGATATTATTCTAAAAATGGAAATGAATATTCATCAGTAGGTAGAGGATTGTTATTAGGAGAAAATTCTCCATTTAAGAATATACCCTTATTAGGTCTTCTTTTTTAGATCACTTCGTGATCCAGGCTTCGCTAAGTTCTGAAAGAACCAATGCTTTGCTAAGTCTTCATAAAAAAATATATATTTTTAAAAAATATATATATTTATCGATTCCACAATGAAGTTGGATAATAAAATAAATCTAATCCACTTCTATACTTTCCATTTAATAAATCAGAAGACAAATCTATAACAACAAATCCATGCTTTTTTGACTAAGCTTCATTACAAAACTTTTTAAACTCATCTAATTTCATATCATTTGAAACATGGTCATTATAAATATGATTTACATTTTTAGAATCTTGTTTAAACAAGCATATAAAATTTGCATTTTCTCTTATCGTTCTCCTAGGCAACTCAAAATAATTTTTTGCCAAGTAGAAACAATCTACAGTGCTATGTCTTCCTCTTATATAGTACTTTTCACACTTGTTTTGTTTTGTTAATTGTAAATCATCAAATATCATTAAATTATTTTTAATAGAGTTAAGACTTTCAGGTTCTGGAACATCCTCTGCTGTTTCAAAAAATTGACACTCTATATCTGTTTTATCTTTTAAATCTCTTGAAATGTTTTTAATAATAAACTCTGGACTTACATTGTTTTTATTTATTTGATCTTGCAACTCAAATAGTTTAAGAATTACTTCTTTTGGTAATTTATTTTCAAAAGAATTTTTTAATATTTTGTATTCAGGTTGAAAAAGTGACTTTCCAAAAACTTGTAAATTATTATAGTCTAACCAACCAGGTCTTAAGAGCAAGTTTAATAATAATGTTGTCTTTCCACAACCTGATTTTCCAACAATAATACCTCTTATACTTTTAGGTAATAACTCATTATTATGGCGTTTACTTTTATTTACATTCCATGATAAATCTATAATTTCCATTTTTTATTTATGAAAAGTATTTTTTTAGATCGCTTTTGCGATCCTTGGATCTTTTTGTGATCTAAGTAGATTTGTGTTAAATAAATTAAAATACATATATAAAAAATGTACTGCGTTAAATGTAAAAACAAAACAGATACACTCAACTTACAACATGCTGTGAGTAAAAACAAAAGAAATATGATATGTGGAAATTGTACAATCTGCGGAACAAGAAAATGTCAATTTACAAAAGGAACTGAAAGAGCTAAAAAAGGAGGTGACTTGGTAGAATCTATTAATAAATTTACAAGTAATAGAAAATTACCTTTGCAAAAGTTTCCAGGTGAAATGCATATACCAGGTATGAACTTTGCAGGACCTGGTACTAATTTAGATGAAAGATTAACTTCTACTGAGATGCCTAAAGAATGGAGTATGCCTGTAGATCGAGTTGATAAAACAGCTTATATTCATGATCTTGCTTATAAGCATTATCCAGATAAAGAGCATAGAAATTTAGCTGATAAAATGATGCTTGAACAAATGGATGCTATACCTAATCCTACACCTCGTGAAAAATTAGAAAGAAAGATTATAAAACCTATCATATTTGCTAAAGTAAGGTTTGGTATGGGAAATAAAGAGTCAATGAGTATTAAAGAATTATGTCAAAAAAACTGCAAGCGCTCAACAAAAAAGCAAAAAACTTGAAGTGGACTGATGAACTTGCAAATGAACTTCATAAACCAGTTATAAAACATTTTAGAAAAAGAAAAGTAATTGCAAATGGAATAGATGAAATATGGGCTGCTGATTTAGTTGACATGCAAGCTTATTCTAAATTTAATAATGGTATAAAATACTTATTAATGGTTATTGATATATTTTCAAAGTATGGATGGATTATCCCATTGAAAAGTAAGACGGGAATTGAAGTTGCTGATGCATTTAATAAAATATTTAAAGATAGAAAGTGTGCTAAATTATGGGTAGATAAAGGCTTAGAATTTTATAACAAGCATGTTAAAGCATTAGGTGTTCATCTCTATTCAACTGAAAAAGAAGAAAAAAGCTGTGTAGTTGAACGATGGAATAGAACAATGAAAGAAAAAATGTTTAAATACTTTTCTGCTAATTCTACTAGAAAATACATTGATGTTTTAGATGAAATGGTAAAACAATACAACAACACAAAGCATTCTTCAATTAAAATGACTCCAGTTGAAGCAAGCAATAAAAAGAATGAAAATAAAGTTTGGTTAAATTTAAATAGTAAAGTAAGATCTGAACATAACAAGCTTAAGTTTACAATAGGTGATAAAGTGAGAATAATTAAAAAGAAAGAATTATTTGAAAAAGGGTATACACCAAGATGGACTGAAGAAGTATTTACAGTATCACAAATTCAATACACAGATCCACCTACATATAAAATAACTGATTATAATGGTGAAGAAATACAAGGTACTTTTTATGAACAAGAACTGCAAAAAACAAGTCAAGAGATATTTAGAATTGAAAAAGTTATTAAAAAACAAGGTAATAAATCATTTGTAAAGTGGTATGGGTATCCTGATACTTTTAACTCATGGGTTAATAATACAGAATTGAAAGCGATTTAGATCCCTTCGGGATCCAGATTCATGCAAATGAATTAAAAATTATCTTACATATATAAAAAATGAACAACTCAAATGTAAATGTGAATATATATGTAACAGCTACTTCTGGTAATGCTAGTACAAATACTACTGTAACAACAACAACTTCAAATTACAACTCTAGCAAATGATGTAAGATAAAATTTATATATTTTTACAAGAAAATTAAAATAATTTTTTTAAATGAGTTGAATAATTTTCTTTTATATATAAAAAAAATGTCATATGTAGATATTGAAAATTTTGATGAAGCAAATTTATATGTAAAAGAAATAAAAAAATTTAATAAACCTGTTCAATATCAAAAAATAGTAATTGAATACAAATACTCTAACTTTTCAGAACCTTTAAGAGTAAAAACTCCAAAATCGTTATCATATGGAGTTTGTGAAAATAGAGACATGAAAACAAAAGAACTTACAGGATACTCAATTCCTTTTGTATGTGAAAATGATATATTTATCGCAATTATTGAAGCTATTGAAAAATTTTGTAGAAATAAAGTTATTGAAAATGAAGCAACGTTGAAAAAAAGTGGTATGAAAAGCTTAAATATTAACAACTTGAATATTTTAAAGTATAGAAATGATGATTTTAATGCACCTCCAGTTATATATGCAAAAATACCAACAGATTATAAAAGTAAAAAGATGGATCAAGTATTCAGAAATAAAAATGGCGATATTTTAGGAGAAAGTCTTATTAAAAAAAGATGTGATGTTGTTGGATGCTTAGCAATTGAAGGTATATATATAGGATCAATGATTCAATCTATTCAAGTAAAATTATTAGATACAGTTGTATCTAAAAATGAGTATAAGATAGAAAGATTTTATATTAAAGATGTAGACTTAGAAAGCGAAGATGAAGAGTAAATATTAATTTTATATATTAGCAAATAATATATAAAATGAGATCGCAAAGCAATCTAGGTCTCTTTGATCTAAATAATTATTATAAATATAAAAATGTATATTGAAATAGAAAAAAATAAACAAAATCCAGTTATAATTAAATTTGATGATAATATTAAACTTGATGAAAATAAAGAGTATGAAATGGCACTTGATAGATTTCAAACTATTCTCTATAGTGATTCAACTAAAAACAAAAAAGTATACATATTAAATAATCTTGTAGATGGAAAAATTGTATCTAATAATGGCAATGCTAAGAAAACGACTGTAATGTATTCATTTATACCTATTATTGTTTCTAAAAATTCAGTTATTAATGAACAACCGATATCTAAAAAATATTTTCCTTTAAAAACAAACTCTATTTCAGAAATGAAAATTGATATCATTGATAACTTTAATAAACCTATAGATTTTAATAATGAAAGTTATACCATAGAATTTCATATAAGAGAGAAAAAAAAGTAGATTCTAAAAGAACTAATATAAATTTTTTTTATATTGAAAACAATATAAAAAATTATGACATATATAAAAAATGTCAATAACAATACATATATCTTCAAACGATACTGTTATAAATACTAATATGGCAGTACCTATTGAACTAGATGCAGATAAAGAGTATGGAATAGCTCTAAAAAAATTAATGACTTATAATAGTTTTCCAAATATTATTGAAGGATTAAACAATACTATAAATATTACTATAGAAGCTAGTGATAGTCCTGCTTTTCAACAAATTAAGATCCCAACAGGATCCTATGAACTTATAAATATAAATACAATTGTAACTAGATATGTAATGACTACTCTTAAAGATCAACTTGCTAAATATAAAGAGTCTTTTAAAAATGTATCAAGCACAGATATTGAAAATTATAAAAAAAAACAAAAGTATGATAGTATAAGACTTGATCCTACATCTATTATATTTGAAGCAAATTTTAATACTGAAAAATCACAGATTATTATTAATAAAAATAGCAATATTAGAATACAACTTGATGATGACTCTATAAAAGATCTTTTAGGTTTTAATAATAGAGATCGTGATGGTAATCTTATAATATTTGACTCATCAAAAGTATATATTTCAGATAAAGTAATAGATATAAATCATGTTAATACTATTCGTGTAACAAATAGTCTTGTAACAGGGTCAATTATAGATGGTGCATATTCAAATGTTATATATTCATTTTATCCATCTACGCCAGTGGGTTATAAAATTGTAGAAGTACCAAATAATCCAACTTATTATAGATTATTATCAAAAAAAATTTGGGATATGAAAACAACAATAATGGATCAAGATGGGCATATACTTACTTTACAAGGGGAACCAATAAGTATTGAATATGAAATAAAAGAAATTGTATCAAAATGTAAATCAGAACATCTTTTAGAAAGACAAGTATATCTTTTAGAAGAACAAAATGGACTTTTAAAAAAACAATTAAGATAATATCAAAGTGAATTAGGTCTCTTTGAGACCCAAGAATCACAAAGTGATTTAAAAAAGTATATAGTAAATAAAATGTTAGATATAAATAAAAAAGCATATACTCACAAGTATGTAGTAGGTGTAAATGGAATATTTACAGATATAAGTAATGTGTATAATCAAGCAAAATCTTCTGATTTTTTTAGAGCATTATCTGGTATGAAAACAATGTTAACTAATCATTTTAATAAAAATGGACCAATAATAAAATAAATCTCGTTGAGGTTCAAAGTTATTTTAGAACTTGACAAAGCCTGGATCACAAAGCGATTTAAAAAAATATATATAGTAAATAAAATGTTAGTTATAAATAATAAAGAATATACACACAAGTATGTAGTAGGTGGAAGTGGAATATTTACACCTTTTTTAAGTATGTTCAATAAGCAAGTACTAAGTAATGCATTTAATGCATCTCGTAATTTTGCTAGTAGAGCAGCTGCTACAGACTTGGGAAAAACTGCTGTAGATGCAGCAAAGTCAGCAGGGAAAGAACTTGCAAATTCTGCAATATCTACTGCTAAAGAAATTGTAATAAATAAAGGTAAAAAATTAATAGAAAATGTAAATAAATCATCTAAGTTAACACCTGAAAATAAACAAGAACTTAAAAATTTAATAAATACTTTAGATAGTAAATTAAATGAAGCAGTGCCAGATATTAATAATATCATGTTTGGATCATCAATAAAAAGTAAACCTGTTAGAATACAAGATTTAGTTAAAAAACATAAAGGCGATGGGCTTAAAATAATATAATTTTTAGAATTACTAAAAGTGATTTAAAAAAATATATTGCATATATAAAAATGGTAAAATCTGATATATTTAATATTACTGATGAATTGAGATTTGACGAGGAAATTAAAAGATATGAAGAATATGAATTTACACCCTCTGTTAATTCTAATTTAAATTCAGGAGAAATAAGAATTTTTATTGAAAGCAGTGATTCTTTTTTTCATCCACATGAATCCTATTTAGAAATTGTAGGAAGACTTGTAAAAGCAGATGGATCAGCTTATATAGATACAGATGCAATAACACTAGCACACAATGGAATTATGCATTTATTTGAAAGAATTGAATATAGATTCTTTGATTCAATTGTTGAATCAGTTAGTTTTCCAGGTATAGCAACTACAATGCTTGGATTATTAAAATACCCGAATGACTTTCAACAATCAAAAGCAATGAATCAATTCTGGTATAAAGATAGTACAGCAACAGCAGATTTAGCTAATAATACAGGATTTTCAACAAGACAACAATATATCATTAAAAAACCTACTACAAAAGGTAAATTTGAAATTAGTATTCCATTAAGGCATATTTTCGGATTTTGTGAAGATTATGATAAAGTTTTTTATGGATTAAAACATGAACTTTTTTTGTTAAGACAAAGTGATGATAATGCAATTTTTAGAGCTGCTAGTGTAGCAGCAGGAAAAGTAGATATTACAAGAATATCATTAATGATGAAACGTGCAACTCCATCTATGGTAAAAGATTTAGAACTTTCTAAAATTATTGATACACAAAAAACACTTAATTTAGGTTTTAGATCAAGGTACTTAAATAAAAATAATGTTCCACAAAATACGTCACTTGATTGGAACTTAGGAACAAAAACTACTGAAAAACCTAGATATGTACTTGTTGGTTTTCAAACAAATAGAGAAAGAAATCAAGAACAAAATTCTTCAATATTTGATCATTGTGATTTGAGAAATATGTGGATTGAAATTAATGAAGAAAGATATCCTGCAACTAACTATAATTTATCATTCCCAAATATGAAAATTAATAGAGCATATAAAAATGCATCAAATTTTGCTGAAGATTATTATAATATGTCTAATCTTTTTAGTCTATGTGGTATCACTCCTTCAGATTATAAAGATTTATATCCTATTATGTATTTTAATGTAAGTAAACAATCAGAAAAAATGAAAAATAATATTGCAAATATTAATATTAAAGCAGAATTTAATACACCTGTTCCAGCAGGTACTATAATATATGCTCTCGTCATTTCAGATAGAATAGGAAAACTTACTTCTAATGGAAATAAATTTATGTTTGAATATTAGATCGCTTTGCGATCAATGCTATGCTAGGTTCTGAAAGAACCCAGACTTTGTTAGGTCTTTAAAAAAGCTAATGCTTCGCTAAGTTCCTTTGGAACCCATAGAAACTAGGTTAAACGCTAAAATAGAGTAAAAAAAATTAATTATTTTAAAAAAGTATATGCAATAAAAAAAAATACTATTATTTAAATTATTTGAAAATAATTTAAATAAATTTTCTTTATATATAAAAAAAAATGAGTGACAAAATAAAATATACAAAAAAGTATTTATTAAATTTACTAAAAGATAATAATATACAACAAACATCTAAAGATCCTATGGCATTAGTTATGATTGCTATGGATCATAATTTAATTGATAAAGATTCTGTAAAAACAAATATCATTACTAAAAAACAAAAAAAACCAAAGATTGAAAGAGTTAAAAGAGTTAAAAAAGAAAAAATAGTAAAAGAAAAAAAATCTGCTGGAAGACCAAAATTTCTTCCAACAAAAGAAAAAAAAGAAAGAGATCCTAAATATGATTATCTCACAACAATTAGAACAGATCCATGGGGAATTAAACTTACTAATATGGAAACTGGTGAAGTTAAAAATTACAAATCATTTTATGACTATAATAAAAAAGAAAAGCACTCTAAAACATATATTTTTAATAGAAATGGGAAAATTGTAGATGGAGTAAAAATTGAAATAATTAGAGCAAGTAAAGAAAAAGATGCATTATCACAAAAATAAAATAGATAATGAAAAATAATTTATTTTTATAGACTTTTTCTATAAAAATATAAAAAGAAAGCGTTTTTTTGTATTATTTAATTTTCTTTACATAAAAAATAAAAAATTGAAAATGATATAAATAATTTTCTTGTGTATATAAAAATGGAAAATAGAAACGTAAAAGAATTAAAACAAATCGCAAGAGAGCGAAAAATTAAATATTATTATAGAATGAGAAAAGCAGATCTCATTAGATCAATTGAGCAAACAACTCCTATATTAGATATGCCTATTCCAAATAATATTACACAAAATACTTTAGCACCCACACAATATGCTCCAATTAGTTATATTAATACTATTAAGAACAAAGTGAATTCATTTGCTAATTGGATTATAGACTATGTTCCTGAACCTATTAAAAATGTTGCTAATGAAAAACTTACATCGTTAAAGTCTACAGTTTCTAATTTGTATAAAAGATTTGGACTTAGAAAACAAATAGAATTTAAACTAACACAATCATCTCTTAAAAATGTAACTAAACAATTTTCAGCTGAAGGTGCTAAAGAATATGATGCTTTGTCCTTTATGAAATCAGCTGAAAATAATGTCATTAAAATACTAAATGATAATAAAGGATCAAAGATCTATATTGTTCTTTTATGCGAAATGGAAAGAACTGATATTAAAACAGGAGAAACTATAACAACTATTGCATCCTTTTCAACAAAAGCAGAAGTTGTTTTAGAATCAACAGATTTAAATGACTTTTGTGAAAGAGCTGAACAGAAAATTTTAGAATCCTTGTCAGCATTTCAACAACTAGGATCAAGTTGGAGATTTGTATCGGTTAAAAAGATGGATATAAATATCATTGAATATAAACCTATTAAAGGTAAATCTTACATTCCTCTTCCTAAAGAGTTGGCAGCTAAAAAAGCAATTATTAATATGAAGAATGAAGACAACGAATGCCTTAAGTGGTGTGTTGCTAGATTTTTTAATCCTAAAGAAAAAAATTCTGAAAGAATAGATAAAGATTTAAAAGAACAATCTGAGAAATTAAATTGGGAAAAAATAAAATTCCCAGTATCACTACAACAGATTACTCAATTTGAGAAAAATAATCAAGACATCAGTGTTAATGTCTTTGGTTATGAAAAATTATCAGTCAATATTTTACACAGATCTAAAAACAAAAATAGACAACACCAAATAGACTTGTTACTTATTTCAAATGATGATACAAATCACTATTGTTTAATAAAAAGTTTAAGTAGATTACTTTCATCACAAATATCTAAAAATGAACATGAAATGTATTATTGTAGAAATTGCTTGTTAGGATTTTGTACTGAAGAATCTTTGTCAAATCATAAATTGTATTGTGATACTCATGATTCAGTACGAATTGAGCTTCCAAAACCAAATACAATGACTGAGTTTAAAAATTATAACAAGTCTATGAGAGTGCCCTTTGTAGTCTATGCAGACTTTGAAAGTTTTATAAAACCAATCAACACTTGCTCACCTAATCCAAATGAATCTTATACAAAGCAGTACCAAAAGCATACACCTAGTTCATTTTGCTACTATATTAAATGCTTTGATGAAAAAATATATCAAAGTAAACTAGTTACATACACTGCAAGTAATGAAGATGAAGATGTAGCACAAAAATTTGTTAATATGCTAGAAGAAGATGTAAAAAAGATTTACAACGATTATTTAAAATTTCCAAAAAAGATGATATTTACTATGAAAGACAAAACTAATTTTGATAATGCAAAAATATGTCATATTTGTGAAAAAGATCTTAATGAAGATAGAGTACGAGATCATTGTCATATTACTGGAAAATATAGAGGTGCTGCGCATAGTGATTGTAATTTACAATTTAAAATTCCAAAATTCATTCCAGTGCTATTTCACAATTTATCTGGTTATGATTCTCACTTGTTCATAAAGAAATTGTCAAAAGGAGGAAATATAAATTGCATACCCAACAATGAAGAAAAATATATCAGCTTTTCTAAAGAACTTAAAGTAAATGAATTTATGAATAGAGAAGGTAAAAAAGTTGAGGTTAAACTGTATCTACGTTTTCTAGATAGTTTTAAATTTATGGCTACTAGTTTAGATAGTTTAACTAAAAATTTGTCAAAAGATCAATGTAAAAATATTAGTAGATACTATTCTGGAAATGAACTCAATTTATTGTTAAGAAAAGGTGTTTATCCTTATGATTGGGTTGACTCTATTGATAAATTGAATGAAACACAATTACCACCAAAAGATTCATTTTATTCAAGATTAAATGATGAAGGAATAAGTGATGAAGATTATTTACATGCTCAAAATGTATGGAAAGAGTTTAATTGTGAAACATTCAGAGATTACCATAATTTATATAACGAATCTGATGTATTACTACTAGCTGATGTCTTTGAAAATTTTAGAGATGTCTGTTTTAACAATTACAAATTAGATCCTGCTTGGTACTATACAGCACCAGGATTAGCTTGGGATGCTGCGTTGAAAATAACAGAAGTAAAATTAGAATTATTAAGTGATTATGATATGATCTTAATGATAAAGGAAGGAATAAGAGGTGGAATTAGTATGGTTTCTAACAGGTTAGGAACTGCTAACAATAAATATATGGAAAATTATGATGAAAGTAAAGAATCTACTTACATACAGTATCTAGATGCAAATAATTTATATGGGTGGGCAATGAGTAAACCCCTTCCAACACATGGATTTAAATGGATGAATGAAGAAGAATTAAAAAATTGGAAATCTACTTCTTGCATGTTAGAAGTAGATTTAGAATATCCTGAACATTTACATGATGTTCATAATGATTATCCTCTAGCTCCTGAAAGATTAAAAATAGACAAAGTTGATAAATTAATACCTAATTTAAATCATAAGAAAAATTATATCATACACTATGAAAATCTTAAACTTTATGAAAGGTTAGGATTAAAGATTACTAAAATTCATAGAGGAGTAAAGTTTGAAGAAAGTGCATGGTTGAGTAAATACATTAAACTCAATACAGATCTAAGGACTAAAGCAACAAATGATTTTGAAAAAGACTTTTTCAAACTTATGAATAACTCAGTATTTGGAAAGACAATGGAGAACATTGAAAACAGAGTTGATGTGAGATTAGTTTCTAAAAGAGAAGAAGCTATTAAATTAGCATCAAAACCAAATTATGAAAGTAGTACAATATTTGATGAAAATTTGATAGCTATTCATATGAAAAGAACAAAACTTGTATATAATAAGCCTATTTATTTAGGCATGTGTATTTTAGATTTGAGCAAGACTTTAATGTATGAGTTTCATTATGATTACATAAAAAATAAATATAAAGATAAAGCTAAACTATTATATACAGATACAGATTCATTAATCTATGAAATAAAAACAAAAGACTTTTATGCAGATATTGCAAATGATATTGAAAGTAAATTTGATACAAGTGAATTTAATAAAGATCATTCAGCTGTTCAAAATGGATTTAAAGTAGGTGTAAATAAGAAACTAATAGGAATGTTTAAAGATGAGTCAGCAGGAAAACAAATTACAGAATTTATTGGACTCAGATCAAAATTGTATTCTTACAAAATAGATGAAGAAGATAAAAAGAGATGTAAAGGAGTAAAAAGAAATGTAGTAAAAAATTATATTATACATGAAGATTATAAAGACTGCCTTATAAATAGAAAAGATCAAATGAGAAAAATGAATGTCATAAGATCACATTGTCATGATGTTTATACTGAAGAAATAAACAAAATAGCATTGAGCGCAGAAGATGATAAAAGAGTAATTCAAGAAGATGGTAATCACACATTATCATATGGACATTATAAAAGTTCCTATTGATCACAGAGTGATCTAGCGAAAATTGGATCGCAAAGCGATCTAAAAAAAACAGGTAAGCAAGCAAGTCATTTTTTATATCTTAAAAAGATCTAAAAAAATCTAACGAAGTAATAAAAATGAACAAACATATCAATGTTGAAGGAATTATATTACCCAATGAAGCCTTAACAAACTTTCAATTAATAAAAGCAGCAAAAAAATTAAAAATTAAAAATTTTAGAGGTGTATTTGTAAGAGATGAATTACCTAAAAATACACAAAACAAAGAATGTGGAATATTAAATACTGGAGATTCAAGTACAAATGGATTTCATTGGATTTGTTGGTATAAAGATGGAGAAGAAAAGTTAAGTTTTGATTCTTATGCATTACCACCTCCAGTTGAACTTGTTCAATATTTACACAGTCCTGTTTATTATAATAGTAAAAGAATTCAGTTTGGAGACACTTCTTTTTGCGGACACTTGTGCCTTTATGTATTAAAAAAGCTTGATGAAGGTGTTGATTTTCAAAGTATTGAAAACTCATTATATTGAATTAAAAAAAATATATATAGTATATAAAAAATGAGTATGAATATAGCCGGTAGTAATTCAATGTATGGTTACACAACAGATGGATTAAATATCAACATTAATGTTGGCAATACAGCCACTACTGATGTTGATTTGAATTCACATAAATTAATCAATGTAGCTGATCCTACAGATGCACAAGATGCAGCTACAAAGAATTATGTAGATAATAATCAGATTTCTAGCAGTTCCTATCTAAAAATAGATGGAACTAATAGTATGAGTGCTAATATAAATTTGAATTCACATAAATTGATCAACGTAGCTAATCCTACTAATGCACAAGATGCAGCTACAAAGCATGATGTAGATAATAATCAGACTTCTAGCAGTATGTATCTAAGAACTGATGGTTATAATCCTGCAACTGCTAATATAAATTTAAATACAAATAAACTTATCAATGTAGCTAATCCTACTGATGCACAAGATGCAGTTACAAAGAGCTACGTTGATGATATGCAAAATCAAAGTTTAGATATCATTCCCAATACAAGTTTAATATGCTTTGGACAAAAATCTCAAGCATTCTATGCAACTCCAGGATCATATACTATTTTTAGCTATAGTGGTAGTTCAGGAATTTTAAAAAAACTGTGGATTGCATTTACAGGATCTACTATTGTACCTAATACTGTACCAGGTAACTTGTTTTTAAAAATATATGCTGACAATGTACTTTGCATAGGTAATGATTCTATTGTAACAGATGGTGTAGGTATTAATAATACAGCTTTAGCTTGTGATTTATTAATTGCACCACTTGGTGGATCCTATTATGCAAACTCTTTACAAGGATGTAATGTATTTAGTACAAGTGCATTAGGAGGATATTTTACATTTGATCTTCCTTTTACATCAAGTTTGAATATACAATTATACAATAAAACAGGCAATTCAGTGACCTTTTGGTTACAACCTTTTATCACAAGAACTTCATCGTTACAACAAACATTAACTAGTATTAATCCTCTAATACCTCGATCTATCTCATCTATTAAGTTGTACTCAACAACATTTAGATATGTAAATACATCTTATGGTAGTGAATATATGCTAATGAATGTTATGGATAATGGAAACGGAGTGTATTTGAAATACATAAGAATGCATGTTGTTGGAGGATCTGGAGACTGGTGGGAATCTAGAGTTCGCATCTATGATGGATATAGCGCTCCTACCAATACTAACTCAGTCATTCAACCTTGGACACCCTATAATAATAATGGATATACTACATTTTCTGGATATGATGTTAACAGTCGATGTATCTATGCTTCATCAGGTTTAGAAGATTTTTATCTCTCTTCATGGAATGGATCTAATGTAAGCTCATTTAATAATGAAGTATCAGGATTGTTGAATCAATCAACTAGTACAATTGGTCCAACAACTACAATTTCATTTTATAGAAACTTTAATTCATCTGAAAGTATGCCTAGCGTTGGTATAGGTAGAAGAATGGTAGTGACACTCAACTCTGGTGATGCACAAGTTGGACAATCTGGAAGCTATGCTGCACTGATAGGACAATGTTTCTACTATGCATAAAAAAATAACGCATGCGCACAAGAAACAAGAAAAATGAATTAAATAATTTTCTTGCATATATAAAAAGAATGGAAAACAAAATGCAAAAAGAAGATGATAAAGAAAAAATAAAATATTTACATTCATTAGGTTATAAATGTTCAGGAGATTCAGTTGATTTAGCTGTAAGAGATAGAAATCGTATTGCACTCAAATATTTACATGAATTAGGATATATAGAAACAAGTTATGCATTTGATTATGCTGCATTAAATGGAGACCCTGAAGTACTCAAATATTTACATTCAAAAGGTTATAAAGGTACAAGAGATACACTTGATTTTGCTGAAATAAGTGGAATACGTAAAGCACTCAGATATTTACATTCAATAGGATATAAATGAACTGAAAATACAGTTAAATATGCTGTGATAAATAGAAGAAGCTTTGAAGTAGTAAAATATTTACATTCTATAGGATATAAAGAAAAATAAGAAGCAATAAAAAGTCATGTGATGTCATAGCAAGAAAATCACGTGACATTTTTCGACAAGAAATAAAAATTAACGCTTATTTTAAAAAATTCAATTTTTTAAAATAAAAAATTATTTCTTGTCGAAATAATTTATACACAACATGGATAACATTGAACCCTATATTAATATTAATATATGGTTGAAAATATGGTTGAAAATGAAAATGAGCTAGAACCGGCATATCCTATCTACTCTATTTATATGTGAATACCACATTAAATTTTCATCCAATTTTACTCCTAAAAAATTTACGCATGGTTCCCTTTTAATATAAGTATTATTAATTACAAGGTTTGGTAATTTTAGAGGAATTTTTTCTGAATTATTTACTTTATGGAAAAGTATATATTTTGTTTTATCCACGTTTAATAAATGTTTGTTACTTACGAACCATTCATTAACTTTATATAACTGTTCATTAACTACTTTAAAAAGTGTTTTAATATCACTGTGAGAACAAAAAAGATTGGAATCATCAGCAAACAAAATTAGGTCTAAAAGATTTGTTGCTAAGTATAAGTCATTTATGTACAATAGAAATAAGAGTGGTCCTAATATAGAGCCCTGAGGAACCCCGCAAGTTATGGAATATGGAATTGTGTTATTTTGATCATAATATAAAAATTGCTTTCGGTCTGATACCCTTTAAACCAAAGTAAATTTTTATTTTTGACTCCGTAGTATTCAAGCTATTTATTAGTATATTGTGAATTACGGTATCAAAAGCTTTTGAGAGGTCAATGAAAACTTCCAATATAAAACAGTCATTATCAAAGGCGTAAGATATTTGTCTAGAAAGTTCAACTATTGCACGTTCAGTGGAATTTTTTTTTAAAACCAAATTGCTTGCAATACAACATGTCGTTCTCAGTTAGATAGTTATATAACCTATTAGACATTATTCTCTCTAGCAATTTTGAAAAGCAAGGTAGTATAGATATAGGCCTGTAATTTAAAATATTTGACTTATCTCCAAATTTTAAAATTGGTGTTATACTGGCAATTTTTAGTTTTTCAGGAATAATACCTGTTTTAAATGAAAGATCAAAAACATGAAATAAAGAAGGAATTTTATTAAAACCTTCACTCTTATTACTCTTGAGGCTGCAAAATGCAGCTCTCAGCTCGCTAAGTTTTAAACTAGTTTCGTCAATAAGTTTATCATAAGTTTTTAAATTTGAATTAAAAGTAAATTAAAAATTGCGGAACGGAACTGAGACTATAATTCGTGTATTCCATTCTTTACTTTTTTTTAGTGTTTCCGTTGGTTTTTTTTAATAATTGAGCATAATAAAGCTTTTTTGAGTATCTTTTTGTTTTTTCCAATATATTTTTGTAATTTTTATAAGTTATTTCATTTTTATAAGATTTTTTTTTTAAGATACTTTGTATATAATATTCTAATAATATTATTATTAGAATCATAGTTGATTAGGCTGATGTTAAAATCACCGACCAAGTAAATATGTTTCTTGGAATTTTTTATTTTGTTTAGAAATTTTATAAGATGAATTTTAAACTTTTTTATGTTACTATTATTATATTTTTCTCTTTATCACCCAGTAGTAAATTACAGGTAAAATAATATTTAAATAGTCAAACAATAAATTAAAAATCAGCTAAAACAACACGGCTCTTGTAGTTGTTAGCAATAAATGCTTGTTTGTTTTCCACATATTATTGGGACAGAGTTCTAGGAACATTCTCCTCCATCAAGATTTTAAACGCCTCTCTCTTTTCTTTCAAATTCCAAAACTGGAACGTTTCTTTCAATATTAGCATAATATTAGTTTGTAGCTCTACGATGGGTTGCGTCAATTTAATTTTTTTGCCATTTAACATGCATTGTATGAAATTTAAATCAAGTGTGTTGCATGCATCAATTACTTCGTTTGTAAAGGATTTTTTATTCTGTGTTTCCTGTATTTGATTAACTATCTGTGAGTAACAAGTTTGATTTTTCAGCAGCCTGATAAAAAGATTAACTTTGTTCCTAAGGAGAATAGTTGAGATATCTTCTATTTTAAAAAAAGAATGAAGGTGATTTTTACTGTACTTCGAAATACAAAAAAATGATTTTAAGACTGCTCTTCCAACAGCGTCTATTTTTCTGAGAAAATTAGTATCATATTTACATAGTTCAAGACCATATATATGGTCTTGACCATATATACTATGGTGGCCTATAAATACTATTTATAATTATGCTTTTTTCAGTTTTATTTACTAATTCAATGCATAAATTATCAATCTGTTATTCAGAAACGGAGTAATATTTGCTTTCTAACATTTTGCGATTAAATTAATTTGAGTCAGTGTCATTATCACCGAGAATGTCATTTTCATGCGAAAATTTAATTATGAATTTTTCTTCCATTTTAAAAACAGTTTGATTTAAAATAAGTAATACTTAAAATAAAGTTCCGTTAATTAATGATAAATATTATAAAGATGAGTTTTTGCTTTTCTTACAACCCAATTGCGAATTATCAATTTATATAAGATATGTAAGTAAACTTACCAGCCACTTGTTCGATTTTCATTTTCTCCCTCAAACCTTTTCCTGATATACGTTGTTTCAGAACAGAAATCCTCGTTTATATAGATGTTTTTTCCTTTCAGATTGCTTAACTTGCTCAAAATTGCGACATTATCTTTAAAATCCAAAAGTTTTATCACTATTGTTCTCGGCATATTTGATTATTTTTTTCCAGTTCTATAGGCTTGTTCAATTAGGACATTTTCAACAGATTGTAATTCTTCAAAAACTTTTTTTACCTTAAGTTCGCTTTCCTCCCAGGTTTCACCTTCATTTTCATTAATTCCGTCCACGCTTAAATTATTATGTCACAATCAATCTTCCACCTCCCTTAACTTTTTTTGTATGCGTATAATTTCTGAATTGTCTTCTTTACTGAAAACATTTGCTTCCTTAACTTTTTCAACTTTTTCCAATCTGCCATTAAATTTTAAGTTTCCACTAATAATGTCGATAAAAACCTTTTCCTGTTGTTTTAACATCAGTTCGAATTCTATTTTATAGCCTTCAAACAATATTGCTATTTCTGATAATGTAACAGCCATATTATATAAAAAATGAATTATTTTCTCAAGAAAAATAAATAAAATATACTAAAGATTTAAAAGTTATGCAGTTTTTGCTTTAAATTTTTACGCTGCAAAAACACGTCTGTTCATGAAGAAAGCATGCGGCACCTTGTCTAAAAGAGAAAGGCCATCATTAGAAGATCCGGCCCAAATATGGCAACAGTTTTCCATAATATTTTCCATCCGGAATATTAGAAGATGAAGGGTAGATGACTCATTTAGTAGATTACAGTTCATTAACATAGAAAGACTTAAATTATTGCGATAAAGATTGGCTGAAAATATATGAGTTATATCTGAATTAAAGTTCACCAGCCACTGTGAGCCCCATGCTGCAGCAGAAGTGAGATTCTATTCAAGCTCAAATGTCCCCTACAATCATTCAGAGTGTGTTGGCTTCTTTTCAAGACAAGAATAAATGGTAGTATCATCAGCAAACAATTCCACCTAAGATGAAAGAATATTTGAAAGATCGTTAATGTAAATTAAAAAGAGTACAGGGCCAAGGATAGAGGTTCCTTGGTAAGGAAGGATTCATTATTCTTAAAGATGTTACCTGATACACCGTAAGAAGAAGAATTAAGGAGAAGACCAGCATGCCAAACTTTATCAAAGGCTTTAAAAATGTCATTAACAATAGCTGTAACCTCTCTACATTGATTTAATCCATAATAAAATTTATCGGTTATTACTGTCAGCAAATCAGCTGTAGAACGAAAAGATTGAAACCCATATTGATGATCAGAAAATAAGTTATTAGATTCAAGTTAATTAAAGTTAGTTTGTTAATTAAAGACTCAAAACCCTTGTTTATGATAGGAAGAATACTAATGGGATGATAGTTAGACGAGTCAGATTGCTCTCCAGAATTTTTGAAAATAGGGATAACAGATGCCCCTTTCCAACAGGCTGGAAAGCAAAATTCTGATAGACACTTGTTAAATAATTTTGAAAGTATAGACAACAGATCCAGAGAACACTTCTGCAAGTCTATAACTGATATGTTGTCCAGACCACAAGCTGTAGAAGAGTCTAAGCAGGAAATCACTTTAGATACGATGCTGAAGTGATACGAATGTCAAGCAATCGATCAACCTGTTTGACAACTAAATCAGGTAAAACTAGTGGAGTCAAGAGATGATATTGATGAAAAGTTCTTAGCAAACAATTTAGCTTTGTCTTTAGGTGAGGTGACAAAATCTGAATCATACTAGAGAAGTGGAATAACAGATTTGCCCTTATTATTGACACTGTTAAAGATTTTCTAGAAGTCACGAGAGCCTAATTTTTGAGATTAAATCATAATTAAAAATAATTGTTTTGCTAATAGATATGAAAGTAACGGTTTTGATTAGAAATTGCAGCAGCACAATGTGAGGTAGACCATGGAGAAGAATGAGGCTTGACTTCAATTTGTCAAGTGTGAATAAAAGATTCCATGCCAGTCTGGGGTTCCATGCCAGTCATTAGGGCTTCCAGTTCAAACATGTTCAAGTTCGAACGTTCGAACTTTTGCCATTTTTTAAGAAGTTCAAGTTCAAACGTTTTTTTCTCTAAAAGTTTAAACATGTAAACTTTTTTAGGCAATTATCGTTACTCTTAATTTTTGTTGTGCAATACATTTTTTGTAGCACTTAAACACTTTTTAAAAAACTTTGTAAAAGTAACACTTTTAAAGTTTAAGTCACAAATGGAATATGTAAACAAATGATTTAGAATGTCAAGTTTATGTTTTATGTTGGAGTTAGGTATTGTGGATGGCAAATCCCTCAAACCATTTGGATCTTGACATTAAATACTTTAGGTTAGTCAAGAAACAAGTTATAATTTCTTTGAAAATGAAACTTGAAGACAAACGTAAATTTAGTCTTACATTTGATGAGTATACTTCAGCAAAAAACAGAAGATATATAAACTTGAATATCATAATGAAGGATTTCAATCGCATTGTAGCTTATGTTACTGATGGAGCTAGCTTAATGAAATAAGTTGCTCGTGACACTTAAACTGAACATCAAATGTATTACAACCACGCTATTCATCTATGGGTAACTGATGTGCTGAAGTGCAAACAGAAGTAAAAATAGCTCTAATTAGTATCAATATTGATTCCTCTAAGTAAAAATAAGCATATATATGTATATATATATATATATATATATATATATATATATATATATATATATATATATATATATATATATATATATGTTTATATATCAACACGGTTCTTTATTAAATAAGTAGTTAGGATGAAAATATTTCAAAATACCGAGTATATCAGTACTAACATTAGTACCAATCCATTTTAATACTACAATAGTGCTATTTATAAAGCCCGTTCTTCATTCAGATATTTAAAGAATTACCTTCTATAAATAATGCATAATAGCATAAAATAAGGATTTAATAGTGTATAAAATAAGGATGACTTGCAGTTAAGTTAAAGTACCTTTCCGCAATATAAATTGTCAAAAATCTAAACGGAGAACAGACTTTAAAAAACTTTTAATTAAAAACACTAAAAAAAAAAAATTAAAAATAAAAACCAGAAGAATAACACTTATAAAAAAGAAAGGGTGTCAATGCAAGATATGGAAGTATTTCTTGTTTGCTACCGATGACAAAGGTAATAGTAGACAAAAATATGCCAACTTACAAACGATGTAGGAGAGTCTCTATTACAAAAAGGTGATACATTTCTAATCTTATACAACATTTAAAAGATACAAGTTCCTGATTTAATGAAAAAGTTCATGGTGTATTTATTTTACGCTATTTGTTTTACAAAAATTTATGTCAGCTTTTTTAAAACTTTTTTATTATTATTACTTTAACTATTATTGTTATTATTATTATTGTTATTAAAATGAAATTTACCTTATTTAGGACTTAAGAATTTTTATTTAGGATCCAATAAGATGCTGACGTTTTTAAAAGTCTAAATGCTTAATAAAAATTATTAGTGATTGAATTATAACTGGTTGACTCACTTTTTTTTCTTTTTTCGAACATAAACAAATTGTATTATTATTAAGTTTATGAAATGTGAGGTTGTTTTTTTCTTTAAACTAGATTTAGCATCGTTTAATTTTAGCGACTAGCCCACAGACATTTTTTGAAAAGAATAATTAAGATTTACATTTTTTTCGCCCTAAAACTAGAACCAAAATTTTTAATGAAAAAACTACTTCATATCTTTTTTTTGAAGTCACCATTATCGTCTTTTTTTATGTCACCATTAGATTTATTTACACACATATACATACATATACATACACACACACACACACACACACACACACACACACACACACACACACACACACACACACACACACACACACACACACATATATATATATATATATATATGTATATATATATATATATGTATGTGTATATATATATATATATATATATATATATATATATATATATATATATATATTTAATTAAAAAAATGAAAGAACGTATTGTTGAAATGTACGTATTGTTTAAATTTAGTAAGTGTTTTTTTATAGCTCTTTTAAATATATCAATAGATTTTATTTTTTTTATATTTTCGTCAAGAACCGAGTTCCACAAGCGTGGTCCCCGACATGTAATTGAGAAGTCAGATATTTTGAGTGATGTTAGTGACAACAACAAAAATAAAAATAAAAATTAATATTATACAGTGCTTTATTGCATATTAGAAGTAATTCATTATATCGTTTACAGAAAAAATAAATTTTTTTAGTTTATTTTTAAAAAGTTCAAATAAAATTGATAAATCAAAATTGTTCAAAACCAATTTTGTTCCAGAGATAAGGTGCACGATACCCAATACAAAATTGATTAAACTTTGTACGACAATGTGGTTCATTTGTATATAATTATAGGTTCATTATACTACGAAAAATTTGCCTCTAGGGTATTCAAGGTAAATGCAAAAAAAAAAAATTAATAATTTCAATATTTTACGACTGGAGCTAGCCCATTCAATTTGAATACTTGAATAAATATACGCTCTTTAATCAATTTTTCCATAAATGGAATAAAATAAGTTATATATATTAAGTAGCTAGTGACTATTTAAGGTGAACAAAATGTTGAAATAGTATATTAATGAAATAAAAAATCATTTAAAGTAAAAAATATCTTTCTGCTTGGTTAAAATTGCTACAAAATGCACACAATTAAACTAATATTATTTTACGTCTGGATCTAGCGGATCGCAATTAAATTTTTGAAAATTTTTAAAAACGTAATTTTTTTTTTTTCCATTTTTTTATATTCAAAATGATCAGTATTCAAACCGTGTCACATGATAGAGCCGAGAATATTTATCCTCGAAAATATCACCGAAATATTTCACAACCGAAAATTTTAGAACCGAAAAGTATACTTTCATTGCAGGATCGAATTACAAAATCCTTTCGTGCGCCGAAAGTTTTTAAACCGAATTTTACAACCGAAAAAATTTGGATCGAATTACAAAATCCTTTCTTTTTTTAAACTATTTTTTTTTTTTTTAGTTAGTCGTTTTACAATAAAATAAACAATTAAAATTTCTTTAAAACATATATACATATATCTTATACTGCTGAGTTAGGTGAGCATGATGATGTCATACTCACCTAACGTCAAATAGCCTGCTGCTGGGGGCTTCAGTACATACATCGACTGACAAATAGCCTGACTCGCAGTGGAGTGCTGCTACATCGACTGAGGGTTTGGTATGGGTCAGCAACCTTTTCATTCATTATTCTTCGTTTTCTCTTATCGTTTTCTAAAAACGCTTACTTAATTGTAATTAATTAAGTGTAACTTTCGGTTGTAAACCATTTTAATGAAATTCGGTTCTAAAATCATAATGACTTTCGATCGAAAATTCGATTGAAATTTTTTCGGTTCTAATTTTTTTCGTAAATATTTTCGGTTGTGTAAAAAATTTCTCATATTCGGTTCTAAATTGAAATTAGAGATTCGGTTGAATCATAGGACGCCATTCAAACAAGACAGTGATGGATCCAGGATTTTTTGATATTTGAGGTAGCTAACTTCCATGGAGTAAACTCTAAACATTTGCTTGTTTATACTTTTTCAATAACGAGGCTTTACAAAAAATTGCGATGATTGGAGGCTGGGAACAAAAACACCCTTTGACTTCATTATTCATCCCCCTCCCCTCCCCCACCTCCTACTTCATCCCAAACCTGAGGGCAACAAGTTAGTAAAATGTCTTTTGTACTATTCTTAACTAGACTTATATTCATTAATAAATTCTAAGCTTCAAAGTATTATCTCATAGCGTTCAAAAATTATGAACATATTAAGTTTAAAACCCCCTCAATTTGCGGGGGTTACAAACTTTATATGGTCATAATTTTTGAACGCTGAGAGATAATACTATAAAACTTAGAATTAATGGAAATATTTGTTGACCAGCGTTGCACCCTTTTTTCATCTATTAGGTTGACCCAGATGTGTTTATAATACATTGTTTTCAGTTTTGAATGTTGAATGCTGGATCTTTTTGACTCAATGCATGGATTTTGCTTGTGTCTCTGCTTTTATGACTTATTCTATTATCTTCTAATCAGGGTACAGCTTTAAAACTCAGTTTTATGGTTCTGAGGCCGGCTGATAGTCAGGTTTCCCGAACTCTGTGGCAGCTCTCAAAAAGACTGATTCCATCAGTAGCTGTGAAATATCAGAGTACTAAAAGTGCCGTATTGCGCATTGATGGTGCCCCTGTTCGTACTTTTGGTATGCATTGTCGAGGCCACATTTGGAGCTCTTTGTTACGGCTTAGGGTTTATTAATAGTAATGAGACAATTGCTTGGACTAATAAATAGTACATTGAGTTCTATCTATGCTTTGAGTCAAATTCTTAAAAAAATTTAAAAAGGACTAAAGTACCAAGAACTTTAAAACACAAAAAACAATCACTATTATCACTATGTTCTCTAAAAAATCATCACTATGTTCTCTAAACCTTGACTCAAAGCATACATAGTTAGGTTTCCTAGAACTCTATAATTGAACTTTTTCCTTCAGACACACACACACACACACACACACACACACCTATACACACACACGCACACAGGACCGTAGAAGGGAGGGAAGCACATGAGAGCACGCCCCCCTCCCCCTCCCCCGCCTTGTCTTATTTGCTTTTGTTTACACCTTGTCTTATTTTTTTTTGTTTACACCTGTAACCCAAAACATCACTGAGCAAAAGGCCAATTTAAACAAAATATTTAAACAATATTTAATACAATACAAAAAATGGTAATCATATTATTTTATGTGCTAATTATTTAAAAAATTTATTTTTAGAAATGTCACAATCAACTAAAAGAAAAAAATCAGGTTCAAAATTCAAGCATGCCAAAAAGCAAAATGGTGGTGATACAGCTCGACAATCTGGCAATGATGGTAATGCAGCACAACAAGGTGATACTTGTGCACATCTTTGTTATGTTATTGGAATGTTAGACCTTAAAACACTGTCATTGTTACCCAATGTTTAAAAAATCAATTTGTATGATAAACATCACCCACCTGTGTCAACACCACTTTTTTTACCATGTAATGAAAAAAAGCGACGTTTCTTCATTAAACTACTTGATAAATATCCTGAGGTACAGGAAAGGAAAGGTACAGGAAAGGAATGAGCTAAGGAAAAAAATGCTTTATACTGTGTTTTTTTTGTTTTGTTTTTTGCGAGCTGGTAGTAAGGAAGATAAAGGGCAATGTGTTTTGACTCCAGCTGATGACTGGAAGAATTTAGCAAAACATCCTGCCAAACATGTTTCGAATAAATACCATTCTTATGCGTTGGAGTATTTGAATGATGCAAAGAGAATGTGCAACAATCCCAATACACAAATACACATAAAGCTTGATACAACATTGCAAGAAAGAATGAAACAAGGTCTGGCATTCCGTGGATCTAACGAAAAGATATCTTTTTTTTTACTCTTATATTTTGCCGTACATATAACATTTACAAATTTCGTAAATTAAGGGTGTAATATTTACAAGTCTCGTGTGTCAAAACATATAATGAATTTTATAATTAAATAGTACGAGCCGGACATCAAGAAGATTTTAATGATCTTATCACGAAGTCCTTTACAATGTGATTGTTATATATTATGATTATGTTAAATATAATTATATGTTAAGTACAACTTTTTTTTTATAGTCTTTAAATTAAAATAAACTCATAATAAAAAATAAACTCATATTAAGCTCAGGATAAATAATTAAACATAACAAGCATCATAATAACTAAAATTGATAAGAAAAAAATCAAGTATTTTTTTTTGTGTGTGTAATAAACAATTTTTTTGATATATTGTTTGAAAAAGGTAAGAGCCATTTAGAAAATACAAATAAACGAGTTAGTTCACTTTGTAGTTGATATATATATATATATATATATATATATATATATATATATATATATATATATATATATATATATATATATATATATATATATATATATATATATATGTAATTTAATTTATAGTCTTAAAAGAATTCATAGTATATGTTTAGATTCAGTACCAAATTTTTTAACTTTGTTTTCAAGGAATTTTGATTATCTAGATTGCAAATTGATTTATTTTTAGTTACTAGTTTGTTATATAAATAAGGACCCAGATATGAAATTGAGAACTCGGAAAGTTTTGTTTTTTTGAAAGGTGTAATAAAGTTTCCTGGTTCTCTTATGTTATATTTATTAACGTCATTTATAAAAAAGTTATTTAAAAAATGGTTTGGTACTTGACCTAATTTAAATTTTAGTAATTTTGGTAAATATTAATTTGATAAATGTTAGGCTCATTCATTTTTTCAAATAAGGGTTCAGCGTGTGTAAATTTGTCTTTATGATAGATAAGTCTTATAGATTGTAAATTGATTTATTTTTATATCGTATCTGATTTTATATTGTATCTGACGTCGATATAAAGTTTTCAATTTGGTTATATGCGTATTCGCCCAAACTATATTCGCATATATGAGGTAGCTATGTATAAAAGAGAAATATTTAAGTTTTAAGTTACTTTGCGACAGCATAGGTTTAGCTTTATAAAGTAGATCTATGTTTTTTTTTATGTTTTTTTCTATGTTTTTTGATATTTTAGTGTTTAAAGCTTTCCAAGATAAGTTTTCATCAAACTCATAAAAATTTCGTAAGTTCTCTCAATTACTATATTTTCTATTTTTAGATAGAGTAGAATATTTGGTTGTGTGTTTCTTTGTTGGTTTAAATGAAATAAAGTGTATCTTGTTTTTCTATGTTTAAGGATAACTTATTTGTTTTAAACCATATATTTTATTTTTGGAGTTATATGTTTACATTATCATACAGATCCTTGATGTTTGTCGAAGAGTAAAATAAATTTGTATCGTCTGCAAACATTATAAATTTAAGTTTGCTAGAAACTTTTGGAAGGTCGTTTATATAGATTAGGAACGAAAGAGGAGCACGAATCGAACCTTGGGGAACACCGCAAGTAAGTTTTAATAATTTAGTGTGGTAATTATCATGTGTAATAACACTCTGTTTTCTGTTATACAGGTAACTTTTAAATCACTTCAGTGTATGGTTTTTTAATCCGTATTTTTCCAACTTTTTTAGTAGGATTTCGTGATTTATTGTGTTGAACGCTTTTGATAAGTCTACAAAGATTCCTAATACGAACTTCTTTTTACAGATTGATTCACTAATCCTATTGATAGCCAATCTATCAGTAGGACTAATCCTATCTGTTGAGTGCTGAGTTTGAAAGCCATATTGGTTTTCATTCAGGATTTTATTTGTGGTTAAGTATTTATATAAAAGATTGTAGATTATTTGTTCGAGTAGTTTTTAAAATACGGGAAGGATTGATATTGGTCTGTAATTATTTAAGAAGGATGTTTCTCCAGATTTATAGAAAGGAATAATTTTAGCTATTTTTAAATAGTCGGGTACAATTCCTAATAATATTGAAGAGTTAAATATTTGAAAAATGGGTTTACTTATTTCTGAGAAAACATTCAAAATTATATTGGCTGGGATATTATCGATACCTGGACCTTTGTTAATTTTTATTGTTTTAACTGCTGATTCAAGTTCTTCGTATTCTAGTTTTTTAAAAACTAGGGAGCAATGAGAGTCCTCGATGTAATTCTCAAATGAATTATTTGTAGGTTGAAGTTTAGAGGCGAGTTTATAAACTATACTTGCAAAGTATTTGTTAAATTTTTCAAAGATAATTTTTTTATTATTAAACTCTTTTTCACTTATGAGAACTTTTAGAGGTAGTTGGTTCGAGTTTATTTTATTTTTACCAATTATTTCTTTCATAATATCACAGATTTTTTTATAATCTCTTTTAAATTTTTGGATTTGCTTTGAATAATATAGTTTTTTGGATTTTAATTTTTAATTAATTCTTTCAAAAAGATTTTTATATTGTTTATACTTAGACAAATTAACGTCGCTCCTATTTTTTAGATATTTTATATAGAATTTTTGTTTTGACGATTTTCTTATTCCTTTGGTAATCCATAGAGTGGTTAGGTATTTTGCTTTAATTTCTTTTTCGACCTGTGGAAAATGTTTATTGTAGAGAGTTAGGAAAATGTCTATAAACTTATTTTAAGTGGAGTTTGTGCGTCCGAGGTTACATTCATGATATATTTTTGACCAATTTACTACCGCTAGTGAATCTTTTAGTTTTTGGGTCGAAAATTTATTTATGCTTCTTTTGATGATTTTTATTTCAGGTTAATGACACGTTTTGGTTGCTGTGATAGTGAGAAGTAAATTGGGAAGTGGTCAGATATATCCGTTTTAATTATTCCTATTTTTAAGGATTGAATTTTTCAATAGCTGTATACAGCTATTGACAATATATTGAAAAATTTAATCCTTAAAAATAGGAATAATTAAAACGGATATATCTGACCACTTCCCAATTCACTTCTCACTATCACAGCAACCAAAACGTGTCAAATTACATGTAATTGAGGAGTTTTATCAATTACTTGAGGTAGGAGTTTTACTAATTACACGTAATTGAGGTAGGAGTTACCCGGGTGGGTTTGTTTATAATTGGGAAAATGTAATGTTGTATCATATCATCGAAAAATTTTTTAGTATTTTCACGTTCATAATAGCTTAGGTAATTTATGTTCATGTCACCAATACAGAATAGCTTTTTATGTTCAACATTGCTTTTTATATATACTTGTTTCATAAAATTTGAAAACGTTATAATATCTCCTTTGGGCGGTCTATAACAAGAGGATATTAAGAGATTTTTTGTAGTATCATTAATGACTTCAACTGTAAAGACCTCACTATTTTAATCAGAAATAGAAATATCATTTCTAATTTTTGTGTTCAAATCATTATGGATGTAGGTTATTATTCCACCTCCTCTTTTGTTAGCTTTTCTTTCATAAGAAATAAGATTATAATTAGGGATTAGGAGGTTTGAATATATATAAGAATTTTTGTCAGAACACCAAGTTTCTGTAAGACAAATCATGCTATAGAAATATTTGCATTTGATAAGGAAAATTTTTAACTGATCGTTTATGTGCATTACTGTAAACTCGTAAATATTGTTATGAAGTTCAGCTTTAAAAGTTTTAGTATCAAAGTATGGAGTGTCAGGTCCATTACAAATAAATAAATCAACAACGTATAAATCATCCGCAAAAAATATCTATACTAATACAAGTGTCAACCAAGGAAAAAAATGAACTTATTGACATTCATGGTTATCATATGATTGAAGCTGATCTTCTCTTAGAAATGAAAAAGGTCAAATTTTCATACTCTTCTGATAGATGAAGTATCTTTACACAACAAAGAAAAAGTGGTGATTTCAATTAGACTTGTTGACTTTAAAAATATTATTCAAGAAGAAGTTCTTGATGTTATTCCAGCTAACAGAATTACAGGTTGTGCTTTGTATCATTTTACAAAGAAATGAATCTTAGACCATGGATTTGAGCTTGAAAAACTTCGTGACCAAGGTTCTGATGGAGCAATAATGCGATATGGTTTGGCAAAGGCTATTTTGACAGAAAATAGCTTAGCATTCTATGGACATTGTCAAAGTCCCTGCCTACATCTTCTTATATCCCATAGCATATTCCGCATATATATAACGTTTCATATATATATAGACAAATTAAAAGCTATAACATTATGGATTAACAATTCACCAAAGAGAGAACAACTTCTAGTTGAAATAATAAAAAAAAGAAGCTAGAGTTGCTCACAGAAAAAGTCTCCTGGATATCTGTATTACAAGATGGACAGAAAATATTGATGGCTACCATTATTTTTATGATGCGCTATGCTGCATTGTTTTTTGTTTAAAGTTATTGCCGATAAATTGCATCTGAATAAATACACCAGTAAAGATAAAGATTGGTCAAGGTGGACACCGGAAGATCGACGAAATGCTCTATCTTACAAAAAATTTCTGCAAACCTTTGAATTCATTTATACACTGCTAACAATTATACAGTTGACATCATATCTGTGGGCCACAGCTATTTTTTTTTCAAGGCCGAATACAAGATGTGGTTGGCGCTTACAAAGGAGTACAGGAAGTTGTACTAGAATTAAAACACAAACGTGATGCTTCGCTTGAACAACTATCTTATTTTAACTTCACACATGCTGTAAGAACAGCAAATCATTTGGGCGTTAATGTGGTAACATCTGGGCAGTTCAACGGCAAACATATTGTTAGAACACTCCAGCTGATACTCCAAATGAGGTTTTCGAACGTAACATTCTGATTCCTTATTTGGATTAAATTATATCAAACTTCCAATTAATGTTTAGTGAACAATCTTGTCATGCTATAAAATTATTGTATGTCGTGTGCAAAAATATATATTAGGCTTCAATATGTGACATAATCAAAAGTCTTTAAGATATTGTCAAAATCTAAAGTAACTACCTCTAGTCTACCTCTGCCAGGTTTGCTTGAGGAAGAAATTATTCGCTGGAAGAAGCTTTTTGATAAAATAGAAGACCCAAAACCAAAAGATTTACAAGCTTCTTTTGAAATGCGATAAGCAAGCTCTTCCAAATATACATACACTCTCATACATTGGCTCTACATTTCCAGTAACGTCTTGTGAATACGAGAGATTTTCATCTACGTTTCTCAGAATGTCAAATTATATTAGAGCATCCATGAAGGACGAGCGGTTAGGAGCACATACACTAATGCATGTGCATCGTGATAAGGTCGAATCATTAGACAAAACAGAAATCGCAAAGTTATTTATTAAACTAAATCCAAGAAGAATGGAGCTGCCATTCTTAATCATATAAGACTGATTTACTACCCGACAAAAAAAATGCCTGATAAGTTTCAAAGAAATTATGGTACAAACATTACATAAACAGTCATGATCAACAAGTTAACACCTACTAATATTCGTAAGTATATAGATGAAACTGAAAGAAATCAAAAAATCAATACCATCAAAGATAATTAGTATTCTCAGATAAGTCAACAGTTGCTGTGTTGGATGATAGAGTCCAAACAGTCAGAAGAAGGCCTAGAGAAAAGTTTGATTCTGAGTGTCTTAAGAAACCATTGAAGTTCCCCACTAATGGTGCCTAAAAAATCCAGCATCATTGACCACGGTTGGAGGCCAAAAACCATCATTTCAAATATTGACTTGTGAAATTTTTGGCCTTTTTCAGAATTAGAGTCATTTTTTAAAGAAGTTTGAACCCGTTTGGAGTTGTAGATTTTAACATGTCAAGTTGCTCCTAATTACAAAATAGCTAGCGAAAAATGCTACAAAGGTTTACTGGATATAACTTACGAAAAAATAAAATTTGCTCTTAAGAAAAAGTTGGTTCAATCAGAAGTTGAAAATACATTTGTCTGTCTTGATGCATGGTCACTATTTCATCATGGCTACCTGGGGATGACGGTTCATTTGTTTCATTTCATTTGTCATCAAAAAAGAGCTATTTTCACATCCAATTATAGACGGACTGATTGCAAAGAGTCAAAAACTCTGTTCTTACGCATCCCATTCAACTGCTTTCTACACTGAACTTTTCAGACAGCAAAAAATCCAAATAAATACAAAAGTCAGATTTGGTTTCAAAAGCAATGTTGCTACAAGATGGAACTCTACCTATTATATGCTTGAGCGAACTTTACACCTGAAGCCAGCATTGCTGCCACTTTAATCAAATTTCCTTCAATGGAAATTGAATTTTCTGTCCAAGATTGGACCCTCTGTGAAAAAGTGGTAAACATTTTAAGGGTTTTTGAGAAAGCAAAAAAAATTTGTCAGGTGTCAACTCTTGCATCAGTTCCTGTATTTCAATTGTGACAACAATAGTTAAAGCTTTGGAAACAACCTCTAGCAATATAAGTGTTCAGGAGTTAATAATTGCTATGAAAAATGCAATGGAAAAATATTTTTTAGCAGTTGAAAAAATAGAACATTATTCAATTGTTAATCTACTCGATCCAAGATACAAATGGTATTTTTTCGGATCTCAAGGTGCTTTGCAAAATGCTAAACACGTTGTCATGTCCAAAGTAGGCAATCTTGAACCTCTAGACGAATTGGCTTCTGCAACTCAAATTCTATCTGGCGACAATGAAAAATTACGCATCGTTTGTTCATATAATGTCAAAAATTATTGCGTAATCTCAAACTCAAATAAGACCAAATGTACGATCATCCTCCAAAATGATAAAAGAAGCGTTGAATAATTTTTTGGATAGTCCAATGGCTTCTCAATGCCTTGAGTTTTGGAAAAGCTATGAAAAAAATGCAAATTCCAAAATCAAGTTAGACTAAGATGGCAAAAAAAGCACCTCACACCACCTCCAACATCTACAGACGTTAAAAGACTGTTTTCTATAGCTGGAGATATTCTCTCAATTGAAAGAAACAGAACCCATCTCGAAAATTTGAAAAAACTTTTTTTTTTTCGAGAAAATCTTCTAGTTGTTGGATTCTGTTATTGGTTATTTTTATTGATTTAATATTTTGTTTAAATTAAAACTAACTTTTTGAAAAAAATTTACAATATTGATTTCCGGTTCCGGTTTCAATACCTGTTTGGGTTTCTTTTAAGTTCCGGTTATGATTAATAAAAAATCAATTTTCGGTTCGGTTCCGGTAAAACATTAGTTCCGGTCGATCGCTACCAAGCAGATGCGAAGTACTTGTACACCACAGAAATTAAAAGAAAGTAACGCGAACTCAAATTAACATATTTGAAAATTTACAGGTAAATTTCACCAGCTTTTATTGTCTAGCCTTTAAATGACTAAAATTAAAAAAACCAGATCTAAATGGGTTTTATTTGACAATAAAATAGTCCTATTAATATATATCATTAAAAAAAAAAAGAATATTATTTTTATTTTATTTTATTTTAAGTTTATTTTTTGTTCCTTAATATTACAAATTCGTAACCACATATTAAAGATTCGTTAACAGTGAATATATAAATAAAAACGAAATATTACAAAGTGGTTTTACAAAAATAATAAATTCACTCTAACACTGTAAAAAGAACGCGGAAAACTTGCAGAAGACCAAATGGTCTTATCATCAAGAAGCACTTTACATTGCCGTAAATATAAAAACATATTCATAACATTTTTACATAAAATCATTAAATTATGATGATATTAAAATGTCAGATAACAAGTATACAAATATATTTTTACAAAAATCGTTTTTTTTTTTTTTTTTTTTTTTTTTTTTTTTTTTGAAATAATATTTACACATTTATTACTAATGCAATGTTGAAAATATATTTATATTAAATAAAAAAGAAAATATTTATAAATAAATTTAAAAAAAATCACTAACTAAATTTTTATACTTTAAAATACTTTTTTTAATAGTTTTTTTAAAGCAATTTAAATTTTTAAATCAATATTATTTAAATTAATTAGTAAAAACTTATTTCAGATATGAGGTGCACGATAAGTCATTTTGAATTGTTCAAGCTTATTTTTGCATGAAGGCTCTAACAGGGTACTATTTGTACGCAATAAATATTTGTACTCTGGTTTTTGTTTATAAAGACTATAGAAAATAGAAGGACTTTTTTGCATTTTGCTAATATACATAAGACTTAAAACATTATATACATTTAGTTCAAACAATGTTAATAAAGACATTTGTTCAAAAAGAGGTTTTGAGTGTTCTGTTTTATTTTAAAATTAATCACACGTATAGCATGCTTCTGTTTACGATAAAGTGGTTCTAGTTTCGTTTTATAGGTACTACCTCAAGCTATATTTCCGTAGTTTAGGTAACTTTGAACAAAACTATAGTAGATTTGTTTGAGTAGTGTTTTTTTTAATAAATAGCGTGACTGGTATATTATTCCTATGCTTTTGGATATTTTACTACCTATATAAGCGATATGTTTATTCCAATTTAGATTTTCGTCAATAAAAACACCCAAAAATTTCGTAACAGTATCCCTACCTATTTCTCTATTTTCAATAAACAATTTCGGAAAAAAAAATTGAACTTCTTTTTTTTTAAAAGAAGGATGAAATAAAGAAAACTTTGTTTTACTTGAGTTAATAGAGAGTTTGTTTGCCCTAAACCACTCTGAAATTTTCTAATTCATTGTTCATTTTTACGCACAGCTCGCTTTTATATTTTCCTGAGATAAAAAAGTTGCTATCGTCAGCAAACATTATAGTTGAAATTCTTTTTGAAGCCATACAGAGATCGTTTACATAGATTAACATATATCATTGACCACTGAAAATTTTTTGGCTGCCTTAAGTAATTTAATGGCAATTCTAAAAGTCCATAATAATTTTTCCAGTACTTTATATCACATCTTTGAACTATAGTGTGAAAAGTGTGAAAATAAAAGACCTATAGTATAGTGTGACAGCAATTTTATAAAAAATAGTGAAAGGAAATTACGGTACTTTTTCCAGTATACAGATTTTCTTGCCACGAAAAAAGATCTATTTGTAGTTCCGTGAACAAAATAGGTTATTGGTTGTTAAAATCCAGCAAACACGTCAAAACACTGCAACTTGCGATTTACTTAGATGTCAGATGCGAAATGTAACTGGGCCAATGCATTATTTAGATTAGAACCAACCCCTTTTCAGTAGCAATATTTTGTCACTACTAAATTTCATTAATCCCGGGTATAATCACATACATTATAGAAAAAAACTTACTTTTAATATTGACGATAAATTTTGTTAGAAATTTGACTTTAGAAATTCGATTGAATTTTGTTTTATAAAAAAATAGTTAGGGGAAGTGGGGGCATAACCGCATATGGAGGCACAACCGTTTTTTAACAATTCTCTTCAAAAAATGTTATCTAATATGGAAAAAAGAATACCACGCGTTAGTATAACAGTTTCCTTCATTTTGCATATGTCAAAAAGAGTGACTGTTAAGTTGCTGAGAAGTTGTGAATAATAATTTTTATTTTGATAAAAATATTATATTTACATCATATTTTTCCTGACCTTCTTTTTGAGAATTAAGCAATATTTAATTTTAGTGTTAAAAATATGTGTTATCAGCATTATTTCATGAAGTGAAAGTCATTTTTGATAATACCATAATCTAATAATTAATCTATCAACCTGAATTCTTTCTAAAAACTCTCTTCTGGGGTAGAACTCTCTTCTGGGGCAGAAGTCAAAATGTAAACACAAAGAATGCCTGCACAATATGCAAACATGCAACAAAATCATCAAATCATCTGAGCTGTGAAAATTGTAAAAAAAATGTACCATCAAAGTTGTAGCCCCATCGATTTTTTTGAGGGTGCGGTTGTGCCTCACAATGGGGGCAAAACCGTTTTTTTCATCAAGTGTAATTTTTGTGTAATAACATTTTCAAAACCTGTTTAATTTTTTTCTTAAATGCATCAATTTAAAGCTTAATGATGTGGTTATTGAAATAAACTGCTAAAAAACACATTTCGTTTTTAGTTTCATATAACATTATTCCAAACGTTACGGGGGCGGTTATGCCTCCACTTCCCCTACATATTTGCTAAACTTGAACAGAATTTTTTTTCAAGAAGACATGCCAAATTTTACATTGCAAATAATAGATGAGCAGAACATCGACATCATCATTTTAGGGTAAGGATTAATTAACAAAGGTTCGCGAATAGTAAATCGTATTAGAACATAAAGTTTGTCTTGGGATATTTCATTATGAACTTGTAAAACGTTATGACCAATGTCTGTGCCTCAACCAAATCCTTAGTGAATGCATCCACACACTTCATTGCCATATTCATAAATCTTGTAATGTATGTACACTTTGTCGTAAGCATCCTTTAATAAATCACTTAGTATATTTCGAGTAATGCTCATTTTATTATGGAAAATCTATTGGAAAAAAATTTAACATAAAATTTTACTAAATTGTATCTTTCAACATGTTAAATAAATTCACGTGTCATTATTTCACATTTAACCATGAGTTAATTAAAAGAACTTAATATTTTGCAGAATAAGATTTTTTATTTTACATATAAAACTTCACACTTTAGATGGCGTCAAGGAAATTAAAGGAACAAAGCTGAAACTCGAAGGAACAAAGTACAGCCTTCAAGGTTTCTTAAAGAAAAAGTTCCAAGACAATTTTATTTCGTTTTCCTAAATTAAACTGTATTATGATTCAGCTTACCTAAACTAATAGTGGATGTTTAACAAATATATAAAAGAATACGATAAATTAAGAATCATTTCAAATATAAGAGTAAATAATACAAATTTTAAAATTCTCTTTATTTTTGGAAGTGTAAAAAAATTTTTACTTCGTCATCAAACGTACAAATTGATTAACAAATGTATATAAAGTTAAATAAATTTTTTTCGTGATATATACAAAAAAAACAAAAAAAAAACAACAAAAAAAAAAATAACATTAATACACTGTGATACTAATCATTGCAACTGTGACGTATAAGTACTAAATTTTTACCCATTTTTATGTCTTAAAACGAAAGCATTCAATTAAATAACCAAAATATAAAACCATTATTAATATATAAAAATTCACAAATATTAAATTAAGTGTTATATAAACTTTAAAAACAAACCTATCCAAAAAAATAAAACCCTACTTACATTTTTGATGCACAAAGTAAATAAAAATATTCACAAAGAAATAAAATATCAATACCATTAGTTTATGTAATCCAAAACTAACTTTTTTGAATCAGCCTCTATATCAATAGTTTAAAAATATGTACTCAATTTAGTTGATAAAGAACCTCCTTTTTTAATAATCAGCTTTCGGAATTAAATCAGCGCATATAGCACAAAGTAAAGCAAAAAATGTCCAACCAACACCACCCCATCCCACTCCGTAAGACCAACGTAACCATGTCTCGACTTTATATTCTCCACCATTAATGACTGCAATAGGTTGAACTTCCTCCCAATATTGTGCAAAAAACTCACCACCTCCATATATATACTTAACACCATATCTTTTATGAGCTGTAAATATGCTTAGTCCAATCAGGGCACATAAACCTAAATTTAATTTTATTTAATTAACAAATAAATATAAAAAATAGAAACAAGAAATAAATATTTATTCATACTAAATTTATATTTTAGAAATGCCTTAAAAACTATGAAACTTCATTATTTAGGCTAATTTCGAGTCAAAAGTGAACATATTTTGCAATTTTTGTAATGGATTAGTAAATTTTGCAATTAAATTGGAATAGTAAATAAATATTTAACTATCAAGAAAACTACTCATGACAGACAAGATTCACAATTATTGCAGATGTTTTAATTTACTTCTTTGTAATAGTCCAATGATACTTGTATGTTTGAGTTTGACTTAGTGTCTCACTCCAAGAGAGTTGCACCATCATTCATAGCAAAAAAGAAAGCGCCACCTCATGGTACAGTTCTTTTAAGTAGGCCTAAGGGATTAGGAAGTAACCCTTTTTTTTTTCCAGGTAACATTTTAATAAGGCATTTTAATTTTTAGTTTAACTTTTTAAAGTTAATGCTTTTCATAAAATTATATGATTTTCAGAAATATTTTTAAGTTTCTTCACCCAAATACATTTTAATGAAAGACATTAACAACTAAATTAACAAGGAAATTAACAACTAAAGATCTTGTTTATGTGCAACACAACACAGGGCTGTAAAATTCTGGTGCGAAAAAACTTATATCATTTCTTTTTCAAGTTGTTATAATCCAGATTTTTGAGAAAAACTTCCACTCCTAGTTAAAACAATTAAGAAAACAGATTAAAAACCATTAAAAAATAAACTTGGACAAAGTTGCAACTGACAAAGGGACAAATTCTATACATAAAACTTTTGTTCGCTGCAAAGAGTTACAATTGCTTTGTAGTACTAGAAAACAAAAGCCTTTCTGATAACTACATTCTAAAACTAGGAATTAATAGTGATGAATGTTTCCTAAAAATAACTTTTGGAATCATGAAAAAAGATTTAAATTTAGAATCTCCTTCAAAATGACTTTATAAAGACTCACTGACACAAAATTCTGGTGTAAAATGTCAGTTACTAATTGCCATTACTAAAGATCACAAAGATCAACTAAAGCCTATCAAGCAAGTTTTGGATCTGTTGAGCCTCAATGACCTTCCCTTTATTCTGTTATGTGATAAAAAGCTGGCTAATATTATTTGTGGTCTATAAACACATTCTTGAGCACACCCATGCTCATTGCATTGCATACATGACATTGCAAAAATCTTGCTGAGATCTTTAAGAACTTTTGGATCAATCAGGAGTGATTTTTAGGCATCTAGTGTGACGGATATAAATTCAGTCTATGCACCTATCATCAATGCTTCAGATGAGTCTTTTGTTCTTAATGTACTTTCACCAATGAAACTCCATCTGTTACTTGGAGTTGTTAATCATCTTTTACAATATCTATCCAAGATTAGAACACATTCTCTTGAATGGCAAGCTATAATTCACAATCAGCAGCAACTATTCCATGATTTGACCTGGCTGGAAATAAGTGCAGGAAGCTTTTGAAGAACGTGGATGTCTTAGAGAAACTAGCCTAGCAGCATTTGTTCTATTCAGCTATTCCTTTTTTAACAAATTAAGAAAGTAAACGATGTTGTCAAAGCTTTAGAAATGCATTTAATGATAAATATTTTGCTATGTTTATAACATTGAACAGTTCAGGGTCTCCTATTTACAGGATACCACAATCACTTTAAAAGTTTATCCACAACATTCAACAATTCATCTAACGCTACAACAGCTTTATGAGAATTTATTCTCATAAAGCTATTGTATTATTAACATTATATTATTATTATTACTAACAGCAAAAAAATTGATTAAATATATTTAAACCATTTTACTAGATTATATAGTTCATAAAAAGAATATAAATCAAAAATTATACTTATGTCAGAATTTAAAAAAATTGTTATTTACTTTTGAACTTACTGCCTATGCATTACTCATGCTGAGACAACTAAAAAATGTTGAAACTCTTTTAAATACTTATTTACTTATTACTTCTTTAGTAGGATTTTATGCAAAATTTGATATTGGATTTTTGTTTAAAACATTTTTTATTTCAATTATATAACAGACATTCATTTAAAACTCTCTTGTAATAATTGTATTGGCTTAAAATAAAGTGATAAAAATTAAAAGTTTTACAACACTATATTTATTATTTCAGGTTTTTTAACTCACTTTTATGCAAAGTTTAAAAATGGATTTTCTGCCAAGGACGAGAACCAGATTTTGGGATTTAGATCCAAGTGACTACTAATAGAAGTAATTTAGTCCCACCAAAGCATTTTCTGGGTAATAACATCAAACACTTTTTAATTTTTTTACAAAAGCGGTCAGCTTTAAATTCTGAAATTTAAAGCTGAACGCTTTATTTTTACTTATTTATATCAGTCATTTCTTTGTAGTAAACTTGTTCAAATTTTGCAACAACTGAATGGATTTATTGTTTATTAAAGTTTATTAATGGGATTATTGTATTAAAGTTTTTCTTTCCAGAATAATTTATCAAGATTATTAATGATAAAATTATTAATAACAAATGATTAAAATTAATAACAAATGATTAAAATTTTTTAAATTTATTAAATAATCTTAAAAATAATTAAAATTTGTTTATTTTTTCTTTTTATTATTTTCTTATATGGCTATTATTTTCTTTTGTTTTTCTGTATAGTTAATTCACAAAACTAAGGGGGGACCAACACACTGTCAACTCTAAGGCTGCAAATCACTACCATGCATTTTGCAAAATTTAAATATTGAAATCTTGCCAAGTAGAACATGCATTTGATTAAAACAAAAGAATAAATCCGTACCAAGAAAAACTAACTTTTTTTTCAGTCTGTTTTGTTGAAGGCCAAAAGTCAGCATAATATACGCTGCAATCTACAGACTTGATAATTTATTCAAGCGCATTTTATTCCTAGGAGTTTTAGTACATGACATCGTTGATTTTTTTTGTTTGTTTACATAATTGATCTTTTACACAAACAAAAAAATCAATGTCATGTACTGAAACTCTTAAGAATTAAACGCACTTGAATAAATTATCAAGTCTATAGATTGCGGTGTATATTATGCTGAATTTTTGGCCTGCAACAAAATGGAGAAGGCCAGCTTTGACTAAAAAAAGTTAGTTTTTATTGGTATGCATTTATTCTTTTGTTTTAACCAAAAAAGTTTAGCCTAAACATTTTTTTATCATTCTCGAAGGTTTGGAATCCCATTAGAGTATCATGAAAAAAAAAATTTTAATATTTTCTTGCATTTGTTAAAGTTTTGTATTTTTTTAAATATTATACTTCAGATTTTACAAGAACATTAACACATTGTCATCAGAAAATCTACGCAACGATAAGATAATGATTAAAATCATAATTACATTTTCACCTTGAAAATTCTGTTACGAAGGTTGCTAACAAACCATTCAAGCGGAATGCTTGAGACAATCCTAGTTGTTGGCGATTAATAATACTTGTTTAGTTAAACTGTAACAGTTAATTTGTAACAATTATGTTTTATAATAATAAGGCAAGAGTTTAGTTTTAAGGTTTATATTAATACAAGTTACCACGAAGCGTTTTACCATGCGTACCAGTCGCGCTAGACACAATTGGTACACACGACAAAGAAATGAATAATGTTAATGTTTTTTTTAAAAGTGTAAAAAAGCGTTGTCATTAACAAGCAAGATCATTCATTCAAAAGTTTAAAAAATCTTTTTTTTTTTAATATTTAATTGACCTCAGTTATTCTCTTGTTAAGAACTTCCAATGTTTTATAAATTATTTTTTCTATTTATTCTAATTTATTTTTATTATTCAAAAATTCTTTATTTACATTTTTACTATTTATCTTAAGTTAAGAATGTTACAAAGTTCTTTGCATAATAATAAATATAATACTTTAAAATAAGTTAACAATGTTTTTTTATTATTACTTTTATTAGAATTATTATTACTTTCAGTAAAATAAATTACCTGGTAAAATAAACCGAAAATAACAAAAAAAATCAAAAATATAACTTGGAATGAAGTGTATTATTTATGCTATATTTGCGTAAAACATTAAAGATAATTAAAAACTATTATTTAAAATACAAAAATTTACAAATACAAAATTTATGTAAATTTTGTATTTGTAAATTGAAAAAAAAAAAATCCATACTTGTATTTAAAAGTATTTTTTCTTTAAATACCAAGTATACTGGATATTTAAATTTGCCGATTAAATTTAGTTGCTGCCCTTGTGTGGTAAAAGAAGATCACTCTGCTTCTTAATTGTCTTAGTTACTTATTTTAATTGAATTAACTAAAGTATTTTAATTTGACGGAAATCAGCGAACCAACCAAGTTTCTCAATCAAAAGTTATTGAGCTTACGAAAACTTTCTAATTTCAAAGCTATCGATTTAAATAAGTTTTTTAACTTTTTAATTTGTTTATTGATAAAAATTATAATATAATATAATAAAAATAGATGAACTAAAATAAGAATATATATGTAAAAAAAAGTTCAAAAACTTTGATTCAGTATTTTAAGGTTTTTAGTTTTAAAATACTTAAGTATTTGAAAACTTAAATATTCAAAAACATTCCATATAATTAAGGTAGCCACAGGTTAGGCGCTGTATTCTTCTTCGTAAAAACCAGATATGGCTTTTACAGAGAAGAATACAGCGCCAAACCTGTAAAAATAAATTTTTTTACTGTGTTTTCCTTAGTAAAAGCTGGTCATTTGTCAACCCTAAATATAATGTATAGTGTTTTTATTGAAAGTTGTCAATTAAAAAGTTGTTTTAGCTATTTGAAAAGTTACAAGAGGATCATGGAAATCTTCAAAAATGTTTTGTTAAAAATTAAAACTTATTTAACTTTTGATTTTTTTTACATTTTTTACATTTATAATTTGAAAATGAAAATCAAAATAAAAAAAGACAATATATGTTTGAACTAATCATTTAAACCTTTTTAAACTGTATTTAAAAGCAATGTGCACAATTAAAATGGATAAAATTCTGAATGAATAAATTTGGTAATTCATTAAAACTTTAATTTCAAGCAATTGTCTTTTGTTTTTCTTTTTGTCTGCTATATCAGACAAAGAAGAAAAGGGATTTAAAAATGAAAGCTTGAAAAGATTACTGAGAATGAAACAAATTGAACAATTATAATTTATAATATATAATCTTTTTGAAATGTTAGACAAACTGACCACGTCAGTTCTCATCTTTTGACTTGCAAAGAATTTCAATAATTTGCAGCAAAAAGCTAAACTTATTTACTAAAAAAAAACCATCCTAAAAAAAGGAAACAAAACTGTAATTAAGTATCAAGTTTAATTAAAAAAACTAAAAAGTTTAACAATTAAAAAAAGTTTAACAATTAAAAAAAAAAATTTATACAACTTTTGTATTCTTAAAAAAAAAAAAATTCATGAATAAATAGGAATTAGTTTTTTCACTTTCCAGTGCATCGATAAAAACGGTAAAGTTTATCAAAAACATTTGAAAAACAAATTTAAAAATTGTCCTTGTTTCTAGCGCAAATTATAAAGTATTTCCTTAATATACTGACTGAAAAATATCGCAAAAAAATTGTATAACAAAAAATATTTTTATTTTCGTTATATAAGAAAAAAGTAGATAAGAATCTACTTTTTTCTTCGACTTGTACCAATTTTGGTAGTAGAAAATAACAAATACTCTAAAAATAGGAAACATAAACAGTAAATATTTAGGTATATTAATTTTTTATTAACAATTTTTTTTTTTTTAAATTCAATTTTTTTATTAAGTCAGGCTTCGTTGGGAAGCGGGAGCGATCCCTCTTGATAACTGACCACGGAAATAATATTTAGTTAGGAAAAACTGGCCAGATTTTTTAGTCGGTTTGAGAACATTTCAAAAAAATATATATATTAATTGGACCGATGAGAGACATTACAAAAAAAAATAAACTAGCAAAAGAAAATAACTTATAACATGAAAAAACGTAGAACAAATATTTTCGAAAGATTGCTCTTTTATAATTTTTTTATAAATTTAAGCAACATTTTTTTTTATATAAAATACTCAACGAGGAAACAAATATTCTTTTATTTATCAAAGATTATTATATAATTTTTATTTATATACTTGTGTCTTATTTACAGTGCTGATTTAGGGAGAGTTGGGATTAGAGGGGGCTAAAGCCCTGGGCCCCGCAATATTAGGGGGCCTGAAATAGTCAAGAAGACTTTTTTTTTTAGTTGTTTTTACGCTGTGACACATAAAAAAAAGGCCTCAAAAATAAAAACATTCAGCCCCGAAAAGTCTAACAAGATTTTAATAAAACTAACGCTAGTTTTAGTTTTATTGAAGCTAAATTATTCTATAAATAAAAAAGTTAACTTTTTTAATAACTACTTCATGCTTCGCATAGTTTGAAAAGTTAAACATATTTGAAACAATTCTTCTTTAGTAAAAGAAACAAATGAAATAATTAAATCATTGAGTTGCTGTAGAAATTAAATTAACTAGATAGAAATTAACTAAAAAGGTTAAAAAAACTTTGTTAAGAGGAAGCGGAACTGCTTTACAATGCCGCTGATGATGTTTAGTGAGTGGGCTTTTTAATTTTAATTAGTATTTAAAACAGGAAAAAGTAACTTTAAGTTTAAGTATAACGAGTTTGTATGAATGGGGGGGGGAGAGAGATTCCGAATTTACACTGAAAGTTTCAATATTTATCAGTTACTAGTATTTTTTTTAATTTTTAAGGCCGATTTTCACTTGAATTTTTTTTTTAGTTTTGAGAAGTAAAAATTAATAAACGGGGTGGGGGTGGGGGCCTTAATAAGCTCATGGTGGATGGGAAAATTTTCTAAAAATTAATTAATAAACATCCACCTCTTTTTAAAGTAATAGGCACTCTATGTGCACCAGGACACAACGGAGCCGTCCAGTTTCGTAGACCTGAGAGATGTGATAAAAAAAAGTTAGTGCAGGTCTCGGGCTCTCCGAAACGTCATTGGTGATCGCAGTGCATTCCTGAGGAGGGGGATCACCATTTATCCACTACTTAATTCTAATTGGTTATTATGGCACCAACATTTTTTTACCTCTTATACCCATGTAGTTTTGCGCTTTGTGAGCTTTTTATTATGAATTTGTTACATTAACGACATTTATATATTTTTTATGTTACACAGGTGATTATCAGTTATCAATTTTTTATCTAGAGTTTAGAACATATATAGTACCACATTTATTAGACACTTGTATGGTGCGATTATTTTAGTTATGAATACCATTATAAACCAGCGGATTTTTATTGACTTGTTTACTCATAGATCATTACTTCATCATTTGTTAAAAGATGACTAGAGTGTGAGTTTTTATTCCCCTTTTCCTGAGTTGCTTACTTTTACTCTTCCAACTAAATAGTCTTTGCATTAATTTATGTTTTTTTACCTAAATGACATCATCTTCAATCTGTTTTTATTTTCACATCTCCCAGGTCTACGAAACTGGACGGCTCCGTTGGTCACTTTTTGCGATCATTGTGTTGCATAAACAAAAATTTATTCTTTGTGGCTGGTGAGCCCCGACTTTTTCCAATGTACGTCACAACGACAAAACGGACATTAGGCTATCCGGCTGGATGTGGTTACGGCGCTCAATAACCTAATGACTACGCTGACACTCACGCACACGTTCAATCGGAAGCTCCACAATGCACGTCGGATCAGCGCTCGCTGACTATGTGCTCGGATCTGAAATCTCACTTCATAGCACATCATTCCACACCAGCACGGGGCAGTAGCTCTTTTGGTTAAGAGTGATGGCTTGTGGCCTACGGTGACTAATGTGTGCATTCGATCAATTGAAATCCATTCTGTAGGTCTCACGTCTGGCTCTGATGTGCTAGCCCATAAGCGCAAGAAGTGAGTGTGTTTAGCTTTCTATTCACCCGATTTGAAAGTGAAAGGAAAGATAACGAGACCATACTAGACGACAAACGGTACGTACTAATGCACTACACCATCACACCTGTAGACATCAACGGTCTTCAAAATCAGTATATCAAATATTTGTTCTTTGTTACATATGATCTACATACAGAGTGATTAGAGTATTAGTTTGTTCTCTCCCTGCCCTCCGAGCATTTACTTCGTTCTTTACCTTCACAAAAGTCTTATCACTCATTTTATATTTTCATATTATTTTTATTTTATATTCAATGACACCATCTTCTAACTGTTTTTATTATCACATCTCTCAGGTCTACGAAACTGTGCGGCTCCGTTGGTCACTTTTTGCAATCATTGTGTCGCATAAACAAAAATTTATTCTTTGTGGCTGGTGAGCCCTGACTTTTTCCAATGTACATCACAACGACAAAACGGACATTAGGCTATCCCGCTGGATGTGGTTACGGCGCTCAATAACCTAATGACTACGCTGACACTCATGCACACGTTCAATCGGAAGCTCCACAATGCACGTCGGATCAGCGCTCGCTGACTATGTGCTCGGATCTAAAATCTCACTTCATAGCACATCATTCCACACCAGCACGGGGCAGTAGCTCTTTTGGTTAAGAGTGATGGCTTGTGGCCTACGGTGACTAATGTGTGCATTCGATCAATTGAAATCCATTCTGTAGGTCTTACGTCTGGCTCTGATGTGCTAGCCCATAAGCGCAAGAAGTGAGTGTGTTTAGCTTTCTATTCACCCGATTTTAATGTGAACGAAGACATAACGAGACCATACTAGACGACCAAACAGTACATACTAATGCACTACACCATCACACCTGTAGACATCAACGGTCTTCAAAATCAGTATTTCAAATATTTGTTTTTTATTATATACTTTTGTTCATAATCTTTTTTTTACCTTATCTTTGTATATTTATTCAGATTTGTGTTATGTGTGAATGAGGCCGTATATTTGTGAGAAGTATAACAGCGCGAAAATTTTACACAAAAGTACGTATTAGCGTATTTTTTATAACAAATGTATTCTTGGTTGGAATATACTGAACAATTTCATTAGATAAGTTTAGACTAATCACAATTTTGTTAGGTTTTTTGTTTCTATTCAATTTTCTCGATTTGACGTCGCTAAGTTAGTTTGTTGTGGTTTGCACTATACAGTCTTCACTAACGTTCCTTTGGTCGTTTTGTCAACAATATTGTTTTTTAACGTTACATTTTTTAGTGGTTATAAGCTATTAGTTGAAAATCGCATATATTGTTTTATCTTTTTATTTCCTCATTATATTCTGCCTACTGATTTGATGTTTGTATATTTTTTTATCTCTGGCTAATCGTTATTTAATTACTCTGAGTCTGTTTTGTGTGATAGCTATTGTCTCAACTTACCAAGCAAGATTTATATGAGAACATACTATTTAGAGTTATATATTTTTTATCATACTTTCGTTTAACTACTTTCGTACTAACCACAAAACATCTTAACTTAGTATCAATGCTTATGAGTGGTATTTACTTATTATATTTATAATATAATACGTATATGTGTACAAGTTTGTTTCTTCTAATATAAGGGTACCTTATATTTATATGTGTTTACATATCTGTTTATGGTCACACCACGCGCGTTCCTCACCACCCTCACGAGATCTCTAAGAATGTTGGAGCTGTTTTCAAAAACTGGGATAGGGATTGGTTTTTTGGCTTTTGTAGTGTAGTCCTAATATATTGCAATATTGACTAGCATGACGTAGAGTGCAGGCGGTGAGATCTGTTGCAAGGACACGTCCCTGACGAGTGGCGTTAGTGCAGGTCTCGGGCTCTCCGAAACGTCATTGGTGATCGCAGTGCATTCCTGAGGAGGGGGATCACCATTTATCCACTACTTAATTCTAATTGGTTATTATGGCACCAACATTTTTTTACCTCTTATACCCATGTAGTTTTGCGCTTTGTGAGCTTTTTATTATGAATTTGTTACATTAACGACATTTATATATTTTTTATGTTACACAGGTGATTATCAGTTATCAATTTTTTATCTAGAGTTTAGAACATATATAGTACCACATTTATTAGACACTTGTATGGTGCGATTATTTTAGTTATGAATACCATTATAAACCAGCAGATTTTTATTGACTTGTTTACTCATTGATCATTACTTCATCATTTGTTAAAAGATGACTAGAGTGTGAGTTTTTATTTCCCTTTTCCTGAGTTGCTTACTTTTACTCTTCCAACTAAATAGTCTTTGCATTAATTTATGTTTTTTTACCTAAATGACATCATCTTCAATCTGTTTTTATTTTCACATCTCCCAGGTCTACGAAACTGGACGGCTCCGTTGGTCACTTTTTGCGATCATTGTGTCGCATAAACAAAATATATATATATATATATATATATATATATATATATATATATATATATATATATATATATCGTCATCTTTGCTATGACATTGTAAATGGAGGAAGTATTTGTTTAACGGTGAAAAAACATTTTGGTAATAAAAGTTCAAAAAATAAGTGTATAAACAAGAATATAGAATTTAAATAAAAATAAAAAACAAGAAGAAGAAACACCAAAACAAATAAAAACAAATTTAAAAAAAAAAAGTCTCCGAAAATGGAAAATAATAAAAGAACTAAAATTTTCTTTTATCACCAATATTTTATATGGAAAGAAAAGAAAAATAACAATTTTAATTAATTTTGCGCATTGTTTATTGACCTGTATTTATGTATATAAAAAATGTTGAATGTATCTTTTTTTTTTGCATTCTTCTCTGTTGATTTAGTTGTTTCTTTTTTTACATCTTCATATTAACTTTTGTTTTACTAATCTATGTAATGCATAATATAGGCTTTAATATTGAATGTAATAGTGTATGTATATTTTTTTTTTATTTAAATTTGCCTTTATTTTGCTTTTTTATATTTTTCTGCATAAATTATTTGCTGTCACCCTATCCTTCGGAACTTATGTGATAAATTTATTGTTTTCTCTTACATATTTTCTCACTCATCTCATCTCATCCATTCATTCTCAATTTTTTTTTCATTTTTCTTAGTGTTACTCCTTTATATTTTTGTTCTAATTCCAACTTTTTAATATTTATTGTTCCTTATACTTCTTTATTTATTACTTGTATTAATGTTATTCACTTTCTTTATTATTTCTTTGTTTTAATTTTTTTTTTCATTTTGTCACTCCATTGACTAGTTTTTAACTACATGAGTGACACCAAACCTAAATTTGCAAATTATAACTAAATTTGTGATTTTTGATTTAATGGTTAAACAAATGGATAAAAAATATATTTGTGTTCTGTCGTGACCTCAGGCGCAGTGCTTGTTCATCCACGAATTACTTTGTATGCATGTTTGTGTTTAGTAACTAGAAACTTCTTGTGTGTTAACTTCATAATTAGTTTTATTAACTTTGATGATTATTAACAATTTTATTGAAAATGCAATTATTGTCTTTTTGTTTACAAAATAAATTCTAAAGATTAGTTAAAATGAAAAACAGATATTATGTTTACAAAACAAAATTATGTTTACATAAAAAATATATACTTTTTAAATAAGAATATACTAATAAAATCTATAATATATAATAAACTTTCAAAACTTTGACAATTTAAAAAATATATTTAAAACATTTATTTTTGTAAACAAATAATAATAGTTTAAAAGATTTACGGCTTTGCAGATGTGGCTCCGAGAGTGAGCCATAGTATTAAAATAATAGTTTGTTTTATAATATATTTTTAAAACAGTTTACGCTGGAAACCTCAAAACTTAACATATCTCAAATAATACAATACTTAAAACATTTCAACAGAATACTCCAGAACTTTATTTCACTTAAACAGCATATTTTTTGAACCAATAGAATTAGTTTGTTCATAGATTTGGCGGGTTTTATGAGTTTGCAAATATTCTTTTTATTTTATCGCACCAAGATGTCTTGGAGAACATTTAAGTATATGTATGTTTCCATGTAGGTTCGTTAAACAAAAATTTTTGGTTTTATGGACATACATAAACTGAAATGTTCTCAAAACGACAAAAAAAATCTGGCCAGTTTTTCGCAAACAAATATCAGTATTCGAGAGCGATCGCTCCTGCTTCCCGACCAAGTCTTTGGTTCTTTTCTTTAAGTATTGCTGTTTTATTCTCTCTAGTTTCTTATAGTTTTATTTTGCCACAAGTTCTTAAAACGTTTACTATATAAAAACGTTGTCAAGTTGTCTAAAAAAAATACTTTAGGCATGAACCAACACGGTATGCGACCACATGCACTTTTCGGGAAAGCTTGATTATGCTATGAATTACACACAATCACTTATCACATGTGTATACATAAATAAACATAAATATATAATACATAGTGGTGATCTTTCTTTATTAGGGAAATTAAAAAATAATAATATTATTTTAAAATTTCCATTAATTACCTGTAAACAATAAGATAAAAAAATTTAACTTAAGTATAATTATAATTATAAAAATTTTTTACGAAATACAACAAAAAATTGTGATCATTGAAATCATGCACATCAAATAAAAAAATAGTGCTGTATAAAAGTCTACATCAAAATATTAAACATTAACATATTGTTGGGTAGTCCTCATTCTTTAATAATTCAGTGCATTTTAATGATATACTGTTGATGAGCCTTTGACATTGTTGGACTGTTGTGGTATTCCAGACTTTTTGAATTTCCCTCCTCCCGGCAAAATCATACAAATTAGAGGTTTGCTAATCTCGTAAAACCACTCCAATATCATTCTATAAGTTCTCAATCGGATTCAGATTGGGACTTTGGGGTGGTCATTTTAGAACATTTATTTTATTTTCCTTAAGTACAGACCTTGCAGTATACTTTGGGTTGTTTTCATGCATTAAAATCCAAGTAACAAATTTGTTATCACCAGCATAAGGCTCCATTACGTTTTGTAATACATCTTTGCATTTGTATTCATCTAAATTTCCATAGATTTTGACAAGTGGACTTATACCAAGCTGAGACATAGCTCAAAACATTAGTTATACACAGTGTTCTCCATTTAGCCAGTGCTTTTGCGCTCAAGTCTTTTTGCGCTCGTCCACACAAAAGCGCTTAAAAAAGCGCTTGCCAAAAAAATAAATAATTTTGTTTTAAATTGCAACAAAACTTTTTTGTTCCTTCGTTTAACTTTTTTTAACTCATTCTTTGTTTAACTCTTTTAACTCATTCTTTTATCAGTTTTTTTTTTTTTTTTTTTATTTTATCTAGTATTTATTCAAAACATTTTTTTTTTGCTATTGTATTTTAATTTAAATAGCAGAAAAAAGAAATTTTTAAAATCCAGCAGGCTAACTTAAAAATGACCATCCTGCAAGCGCTTTTTCGTGCGCTGACATTAATTTTCAAATGGAGAAGACTGATTACCTCCACCATATTTAGTAAACTTTTTAATCATTGTAGTAATACTTCGGTTATAAATAACTTTTTATCCTATTGTTTATAACTAATAAATGAAAATTATTAATTAATTTTTTTTAATAATAAGCTGCATTTTTATATTTATAAACAAGCTTATACTTAAATATTGTTAATATACAAATAATATGTAATGTAGTATTATAATAATTTACCTCCAAAAAATATGACAAGAGCAGAAGGCCAGTATTTACTACCAGTCTTTTTAGCGTTATCTGTTATGAAAGCCAACAAAAAGAAAAAAATTCCAAAACCAGTACCCATACAGCCCAGCATCATAAGAGATCGAACTGCATTAAACCAAGCTAAAAGAAAAATTTGGAATTAATTTCAAATAAAAAATAATTTTCTTTTTTAAAAGTGTTCTAAATAAGGTTGTTTAAATAAATAAGAGTTCAAAACTTAATGTTGGTTCAAAAAATTAACAAAAAATCTTTGGTTATTTAGTTAAATAAAAATCAACTTAAACACTTTTTAATTAAGTCTTGTAACTTGGAAAAAAAAAATCCATTTATTTAAATAATCAACTTACGTGGTGGCTCAATTAAATAAGGTCGAAGATAATCTTTGTCACAATTGTAGTATGATGGATAACCAATCTCTTCCTTTGCTTGACTATATATACATCCTCTCCACAAACCAAGATAAGCTCTGGTCCCTTTATAGAAATCAATATCTTCTTTCCAACGAGTTGTTCCAGAACTCACACATAAAAATATGAATCCCATCAACCCAAGAACTAGTGTTGACACAGCTAAACAATTCCTTAACATTTTTTTCCTTCAATAAATTTTCCTTTATCTAAAACATTAAATTTATTGTATTTTTCAAAAAAAACTATTAGGTATAAAGATCATTCTTAAGCATAAAAAACAACATAAAAATCAACACTACATCTAACTAACAGTATATGATGCAAAATATCAAGCACTATGCATAAAACCATTGATCTCTTGTAACATCAGTGTAGCTTGTACCATTAGCATCAACAACATGCAACTTCAGTAGTTTTTGCAGCACATTTGGATTTTATTATAACTTAGAAAATTGCAATGTATTATTTTAATATTATATTATTTTAAAATTATATTTAAAAAAAAATATACCAATGACATCCATTTTTTTTATTTCTTTAAATTTTTTTTTATTATTTCTTGTTAGAAGTATTTCTGCTGATTGTTTGAAGTTACGCTTTTTGTGATTTAGGTTATCTATAATGAATAGATTCTCATTAACCCATCTTTCTGAAGGTGTAGCATAATTTTTTAAGTGTACAAGTAAACTACTTTTGTTGTTATCCTTCTGTTATCACAAACTCACCTGTGGCATTCTAACCAAAACAGCTCTGCACCTTAACACTACATACACCTTAACACCACTTTGTTTTAAAGTCAATAGCACACACTATTTTATCATAAATTCTTTGTATGGTTATTTTAGGTGCTCCAAGATGACCTAATGGTTGCATAACAGAGCACTTCAGAAAAACATTAGATTAAGTGTAAACTAGAAAGTTTACACTTAATCTAATGTTTTTCTGAAAGTAGCATAAATATATATATATATATATATATATATATATATATATATATATATATATATATATATATATATATATATATATATGCTACCCTCGGAATTAGGGTCAGCATTCAGCAATGCCAACCTGACTACTGACCTCAAAGTCTTTGAAGTCAGCAAAAAAAGCCGACCTCAAGACATTCATTATTTTAGAAAACGACCTAAAGCTTAAATCCAAAACATATCCTTCAAAAATTTACTTGCTACCCTCATTCAGTGAACAAATCTCATTCTGCCTCTTAAATTCTTTAATGCATATTGCAACAAAAGTTCTTTTAACTAACATTCTATTCAATCAAAATTGGTGACCCGAGCAAGTTTCTTGTTTTATCATATTTAATGCAATTTTAAATCACTATAAATTTATTTAAAATTTACACATAAATTTATTTAATAGTAAAAATTATTCTATAAAATTTGATGAACAAAAATATGAATATCTATGTAAAAAATTGTAAAAAAAACTTTTTCAATATTTTAAAAAGTATTTCAAAACTTTCTAGACAATAAATAGTGTTTTTTATTGACAGTCATTAATTAAAAAGTCGTTTAAACTACTAAAAAAGTTATAAGAGGATCCTGTGAAACTGTTAAGAAAGTTTTATTACAAATTTAATACTATCAACCATTTTTGTTTGCATTTATAATTTAAAAATAAAAATAAATATAAAAAAATACAATATATGTATATAACTGTTTAAACTTTTTTAAACAGTATATAAACGTGATGTACGCAATTAAAATAGATCAAAATATCAAATTCATTTATTCAAAATTTAATTTCAAACAATTGTCTATTGTTCTTGTTTTCTTTACCGTATCACACAAAAAAGAGAAGCGAAAAACTAATTATAATTTAACATATATAAAATATAAAAATGTTCTTGCAATGAATATAACCTACAAAAAAAAAAATAATTACAAAGATATTTATTTTACTTTGAAACGATTTTTTAAAATTTTTAAATGTCAAACTTTTCTAATGTGGAAACTTAATTTAATGATATAAATAGAGTTAAAAAATCATGGGCATGAGCCGTGGGTTCCCTTAAACTTCTTTTTAAATGTCAAAAAGCAATGACCTTTAATAACCAAAGGCCACACTTAAATTCCCAATAATATCTATACATTTATTATCTGGCTAACACCCTATTGTCTTTTAAGTTCGTTTATTTGTATATGCTTATGAATCGTTTATTTGTATATGAAGTTGATTTAAGTACTAATAAGCTTTTATTCTCTCATTTCTTGCTTTTTTTTTTGTTTTTTTTTTAGCTTATAACAACAAGTATTTTTATTGTGTATTACCTAGATTGACATAATACTCAATATCACAAAAAGTTCTTACGAGAAAGATTTTATTTATGATCATAAAATAGGTTGATGAATATTTTATTGATAACATAGCATAAAATAGCATAAAATAAAAGACCATAAAATAGGTTAACAAATATTTTATTGACTTCATCCATAAACAATCTCATTTAAAAATTATTCAGAAGCCCCTCATTAAAAAAAAAATACAACTAAATCGCGAGAATGCAAACATAAGACAATAATGCTGTATTTTGAATATTTTAAAAATACATGTTTTTAGAATTAAGTAGTACCGCGCTCAACTCGTTTAAAATGTTAATACCTTTAGACATCTAAATTCAGATAACTATAAAATATATAATTGTATTTATCTTTGAGACAACAAACTATAGCTGTCTCAAGCTGTCTAAAAAATGACTGCTAATAGATGTCTTATATTTATCTGAATTTAGACATCTAAAAGTGTTAACATTTTACATGCAAAAAAAAAAGTTTTTTTTAATTTTAATAAAATTAAATATTTTTTTTAGTCAGAACTAAAAGAGTAAAACAGGGTAAAATGAAATAGCGGGTAGAATGAAATAGTTATAACAATGTTTATTGTTTTGCTCTTAATTATTAGACAATCTTTTTGCAAATATTTTAAAATCACGTTGTTGAGAATACTTTTTTGAGTAAGATGATATCAAATTTTATTTTTGATATAAAAAAAATTATAAATTTTTTAAGTTTTTGTATGCGCAATAGTTTTTTCATTATTTTGAAAAATGAACTTAAAACTCTCAGAAGTTTAATTTGACATTATTGAACTTAAAACGTTTTCTGGTATAACTTTTTACGCTGATCAAGAATCTTTTTAAAAATTAAACTTGCTATTTAGGAAAAAAAGTTATGAGTAAAAAACAGAAAAGGACAATTGTGGGATTGACGGAAATAAGTGAAGCAATTGATTATGCAACGCAAAACTTATCTTGAAAATATAAGTAGGAGATCATTTTGCTCTTTTGCACATCAGTTTTTGCTGGACTTGAAAGGCTGTTTAAATACTTGGTTCAATTGATGACTCTGGGAGGGAAAACTTTTGTCTATAAGTGTAATTTTGTGTTTTGTAATTCATGGACAATCCCTTAAAGTATTAGCGTTTTTCAAGAGATCATTACAGCAACAAAAAAAAATTAATTATAAATTATCATTCTATAAAAATTTAAGTAAACTTTTTTATTGCAGTTAAAAGTTGCATAAATAAAAATAAACTTATTTACATAATCGTCATTCAAAAGATAATGTGGTTATTTATATATATATATATATATATATATATATATATATATATATATATATATATATATATATATATATATATATATATATATATATATATATATATATATATATATATATATATATATATACATACATACATATATATATATATACATATATATATATATATATATATATATACATATATATATATATATATATATATATATATATATTTATTTTAATTCACCTCCTCAAGGACGAGAAGGCCACTACAGACGAGGAGGCTACTTATTTTGTGGTTATCACCCTCTCTCAACTTTATAACTCCGAAACACGAACCTTGACGAACAAGGCCGCTGCGTGGAGAAACGAGTTGAGCGCGGTACTACCAGGGACATGGTGGGGATTGAACCCGGAACCACTCATTTATGAAGCGAGCGCTCTACCACTACACCACTAACGCATATACATATACATACATATACATATACATGCATATATATACATGCATATATATACATATAATATATATATATATATATATATATATATATATATATATATATATATATATATATATATATATATATATATATATATATATATATATATATAGCAACCTAGTCGCGACTTTCGGGGACATAGTTTTTTTGTTCCCGTTTTACTTTTTTATAATATTTTTATAATATTTATACATTTTTTTTAACTTTTATTTTATTTTTATTTTTATTTATACATATTTAAATTTATTATTTTATTCTAAATATTTGTTTTTTATATTAATTTTTATTACTTTTATTTATTTATTTTATATTATATTTCATTTTTAACTTCATCTATTTACTAAACGATTAGTTACAATAATATAACCAAATTTAAACCTTGCCGTAACCCTAACCCTAGGCCTGGCCTAACCAAACCCTCAGTCAATATAGCAGTACCCCCTTGCGAGTCAGGCTATTTGATAGTCGATGTATGTACTTTTCATTCCCTATAAAAGTTTCTTAAGGGTACATTTTTTTACAAAAAAAAATAATGCTTACGGGGACAAAAAATTAATGGGTACACTAAGATGTCCCCGATAATGCTTATGTCCTCGTGTTAGTTTTTTGTAAAATCTGTCCAGGTAAGTAAAAAACTAAACATATATATATATATATATATATATATATATATATATATATATATATGCGGTAGTGGTGTAGTGGTAGAGCGCTCGCTTCATAAACGAGTGGTTCGGAGTTCGATCCTCACCACGTCCCTGGTAGTACCGCGCTCAACTCGTTTCTCCGCGCAGCGGCCTTGTTCATCAAGGTTCGTGTTTCGGAGTTATAGAGTTGAGAGAGGGTTATAGCCACAAATAAGTAGCCTCCTCGTCTGTAGTGGCCTTCTCGGCCTTGAGGAGGTGAATTAAAATAAAATTAAAAAATAAAATTAATATATATATATAAATATATATATATACATATATATATATATATATATATATATATATATATATATATATATATATATATATATATATATATATATATATATATATATATATATATTTATTTATATATATTTATATGTATGTATGTATGTATGTATGTATGTATGTGTATATGTATGTATGTATGTATGCATGTATGAATGTATGTGTGTATGTATGTATGTATGTGTATTTTTGTGTGTGTGTGCGTGTCTTGTGTTTATGTGTGTGTTTTGTGTTAGTGCGTGTGTAGTGTTTGTGTTGTGTGTGTTTGTGTTGTGTGTGTGTGTGTGTGTGTATGTGTAAATATGTATGATTACAATTATTTTAAAATAATTGTAATCATATTAGTTAAAATTTCTTCCCTTTTACTTTTTTTAATGAACTTGTTTTGAAAAATGTAAATTTCAAAACTCTTTAGTTTCCAAAATTTAATTTAAATTTAAAACATTAGCTTATAAATATAAAATTAAAAAAAAAATTATAAATATTTATTGATTTTACTAGTATCATTAACTTTTTATTATTAACTAAAGTATACACACAAGTGCGCAGCTTTAACATGTTAAAGTTTTAAAAAATTAGACTAAAATAATAATATTTAAATATGAGTACTAAAACATTCATCTTTTTAAAAGTACCTGTTTTGCGTAAAAAAAAAAAAAAATTTACAGAATTAATAAAGGGGGTGTCTAAAATACACATCCCCTAGCTTAGTTTAATAAAATGCACCTAAAATATCTCTAATTAACAAAAATCCATCAGAATTGAAGATTTAAATCCTGGGTGTGCCAATTTAACCTATGAGTTACAATTATTACTAAAAGCAATAAAATCTAATAATAAAATATATAAAAATTTTCTAAAAAACATTTGTCCATAATCTTTAATGTCATTAACAGCAAAAATACAACAAAAAATTATAAAATATATGAAAACTGAGTATATTTGCAATTTAAAATATCCTAGCCATGTATCAAAATTTAAAAACTAGACTAAAAGTAGTTAAAAACAAACATTTTTAAATACTTTTTGATACAACAATGTTTTAAATCTTATTACGGTAATCTCTACTAAATACTTGAAATAAAAACATTATTTCTAAATATAATAATATAAACTACACCTATATTTCACGTTTTAACTAAATGGTTATACAAATTTGTAAAAGCATTACAAGAATTCTTGGTACACAAATTTGTGATTAAGTCGCAGATAAACCCATTATTACAAAAAAAATTATAATTATTAAAAAAAACCATATCTTTAAAAATTTTCAAAAAAGAAAAATCATTTTACTTTATAATACATTTGATAAAAATGTTTTTTAAAATATGTAAGAATACAAAAAAATAAATTACAATTGATCAAAATGAGTAATACCGCCTCATATTTTCATTATTGTATACTTGATCAAACCTTCGAGTCAAATTTATAGTCTATTTAAGTAATTTAAAATAATTATATATTTACGTAAAAAATTAAAAAGTAAGTAAATATATTAACTTAATTATCTATACTTGATTTTATTAATACTATACTTGTAATAATATTCAAATAAACAAAAAAAAAAACAATTTAACAGAAAAAAATAAAGTAGAAACTTGTCTGGAAATTGTATAAGTTTAAAAGTGACTATGATTCATAACGTCAAGTTTGCAAATCCCGATCGGAAATCTTAATTAAAATAAAGTCGATAACCGGAGATAACAACAGAAAAGGCTGTTTTCAAACTCTGCTAACGCATCTACGCAAAATATTTTACATAAATTAAAAGACCACGCGGTGCTCGAATTTTTGATTTTATAAAATTTTTTATAAAATTTTAGTTTATTTTTTTTGCTTACAGTAATGCAAACAAATAAAATAATAATAATAAATAAATAAAAAAGAAATAAGCTATAGTAAAAATTATTATTTAGTAAAATATTTTTAAAGTAATAAATAAATAATTGCGTTATATTTTACGTAAAAAAAAATAATAATAACATTAACAATAATTATCATTATTGTTATTATTGTTATTATTGTTATTAAGTACCAAAATGCAGACCAGGATAAGTTTTAGATTAAAATACTTTGGTATCATTAAAACGTAATCTTACCTATAACCATACCAAATTCTACTCAAGCCAATTTAAGTTAAAAAAAAGTTATGAGCTTTGTGCAGACCTCACTTTGTACACATAAGAAAAACCGTTAAAAATTACAACGTTTTATATAACGATTGCGGTTGCTGATGAGATATCATCTTATGAATGCTTTCTATTTAAGGTGGTAAAAGCATGAAACTTGGTGGAAATAAAGTTACAAACTAAATGAGCACCTCAAGGGTTTTTTTATTTTTTTATTTTATTTTTATTTTGTCAAGCAACCATTTACAACTAATGATTATTTCCGATAAAATATTTAGAACTATTAAATACAAATACATTTCATTATTTATAGTAGTTACGAGACCGGAGAACCTGAAGAAGATAAAATCTTATCATCAGTAACCTTTGATAACAAAAAAGGAAATAAAAATGTATTGTTAGAAAAAATCATGTAAAGAATCTTGATTGGCAATAAGTTTGATAATGTTCTTTTTAAATCTTTGATAGATAGTGGCTTCTTTAAGTTTACAACTCACCCAGTGGACACGGACGTAAAAAAGACGTCTTTTAATCGTCTTATGCATGTTTCTGACGTCTTTTGAACGTCTTTTGAACGTTTTGGACGTCTTTTGAACGTTCAAAAGACGTCTTTTTTTGGTCCGGTGCCCACTGGGCAGGCTTGTAAAATGGTTCCATAGCATTGGGTCACGATAGGAAATGGCAAAGCTCGTCTTCTGGTAGATCGAGTATTGTATCGGTTTAATGTTTTAGAGAAAATATTTTCGAAAACCTTTGACTTTTTTTTTTTTTTATTGATGTTGGAATATAAATTGTGTAATTTTGAAAATATTTAGTTTATAAATATCAAGTGCCCTCGTGCTTTTTAGAGGAGTTTTAGCATTTTTGAAGCGATTTTAAAAATGAATAATGCGTGTTGCATGATTCTGTTGTTTAAGAAGACATTCTAGTTTAGATTTATTTGTACTAGCCCAAACAATATTACCATAAGATAAATAACTATTTATGAATGCAAAATATAGCTGAGTTAATGTAGATTTGTCTGGTTTTATATAAAACGCCAATATTTCTTGAGATTTTATTGCTAATATGTTTAATACGATCTCTCAGGATAAGTTTTCATCTTTTAAAATACCAAGTAATTTATTTGTGAATGAGCGCTCAGTTTTTAATATTATTTATATATCGCATTTGTAAGGATTTTGGAAAATATTGAAATTTTTGTTTAGAATAGAATAAGGAAAGTTCACTCTACGGGCATTTGTTTTTAAAAGTTACGTTCTTTGCTACTTGAAATAGAGAGGTAATGTTGAATGTGAGAATAGAATAAAGTGGTGTCGTCTGCAAACATAATAGTAGACATAATATTTGATGCTTTATATAGATCGTTGACATAGATTAAGAACAGCAGCAGAACTAAGATGTAGTCTTGTGGAACCCTATATGATATTTTAAGTTTGTTTGACTGAAAACCATCATTTAGAGAAATAAACTGCTTTCAATCAGTTAAGTAACTGGTAAACCATTTATGGTATTCGTGGCTTGTTCCATACTATTTTAGTTTTTCTAATAAAATCTGATGGTTAACGGTGTAAAATGTTTTTGACAAGTCTAGGAATATATCTAAAGTGAATTTGTTCTGAGAAGATGCTCCACTGATAACTTCTACAAGATGCATAAGTGCATGTTCCGTAGAGTGATTTGATCGAAAACCATATTGAATACAAATATCCTATTATACATGATACGTTCGACGATTTTTTAAAAAACAGGTAACACCGATATAGGTGGATAATTTGTAACCAGACTTTCATCTCCTGATTTAAAAATGTGTGTAATAATAAGAACTTTCAGTTTATCTAGAAAAACACCTGCTTGAAGCGACTTGTTAAAAATATCTCATAAACATCTTTAATAAGTTCATAGCAGTCTTTGATTATGCTTGCTGAAATAGAATCATAGCCTGTTGTTTTATTTATATTTAGTTTTTTTATTGAGTCATCAAATTCTTTACTACTTAGTTTTTTAAATGCTAGGCTTTTATCAGATTTTAAATGCCTAAGCTTTTATCAGACTTCGATAAGTAGTTCAAGAAATATAGAGGAGTGTGTTTAATTTTACTGGCTAAGTTTGGACCAATATTTACGAAAAGCTTATTAAATTTTGTTGCCACCGATTTTACATCAGAGATCTGTGTGCCATCTACGGTAATCACGCTTGGTAAGACATTGTTGTGTATTTTTTTGTTTTCCAAGTATCTCTTTAATAGTATCCCACGTTTTTTTCCAGTTACCTTTTAGTTTTAACAACTTGTTTTTGAAGTATGTAGTTATGACTATTTTTTTAGTTCTTTCATATAGATGTTTGTGCTCTAAGTAATTATGCTTGTCACGATCTTTCTTTGATTTAATAAAGCGTATATATGGCTTTTGTTTTCGCTTCGAAGACTTTAAAAGGTTTTTAGTGAGGCAAGGATTAGGAGAGTCTTTTAGTTTTAATACGGCTTGTCTATACAGCTATGGTTGTCTGTTTAATTTACTGCGAGGTTGCCATTTTAGATTTCCTTCTTAAAAAAAAGATTTTGCTGAATATCTCAACAATCAGTTTTAACTCATCATTTATCTACGGGAATTAAAACCCAGTGAAAAAAAACCGTTCCGCATGGTTTCTATGTAGATTTTGTATGGGACTTACGTGGGATGGATTTTAGTAATAATTATAGGTGTGTATAGGTGTGGAGGCCTATTTTTAGCTAATTCCGATTATACCAATGCATCGGTATCGGCCCCGAATTCGAATTTGTTCTCTTTTCTTTTTTATTAACAGGTAAACAAGGATTTCAAATATAATGTTAACGGTCAATTTTAATGCTAGCTTATTTGCTAAAGTTTGATTAATTTTAATGCTTGTTTATTCCTTAAAGTTTGCTCAATGCCTAGTTGCTTTGCTCATTGTTGATTTATTTATTTTTATTTCTAAGTTTCATTCCTAGAAGTTTGAAATAAAAATTGATAAAAATGAAAAATACATATATATATATATATATATATGTATATATATATATATATATATATATATATATATATATATATATATATATATATATATATATATATATATATATATATATATATATATATATATATATATATATATATATATATATATATAATAACAATAATAATAATAATTAGAGATTGAAGTGCCATTATTTACAATAATCACAATAGTGATTAAGTAATTCAGAAGCACTAAACAAGTAAACTATGAGTCTGAAAAAGAGTTCATAAAAAGTTCATACTTTAGTCTTTTTTTGAAAGTTTCTATAGAAGTTAAGTTTCGTTTGTTCAAAGATAAACCATTCCAAATTCAAGATGCAATCATACAAAAAGATTTTGAGCCCAGGAAGGTTTTTTATTGACGATGTGTAAGTTGGCAACTGCCTAATGATCTTGTATTTTGTTATGAAGCTCGGACTTCTAGGAGTTCAAATAAATATGCAGGAGATTTTGATAATAACATTTTATATGTGATAACTGATATTTTATAGATTATTCTTTGATGTATTGGTAACCAATGAAGAGATTTCAGCAATATTTCTGATTTTAAATGGAAAGGAGAATGGAAACAATGTGAGATAAGTTATTTTGAATTCGTTGGAGTTTTTTAAGATTTTGTTAATAAGTGCTAAATAAAAGGCTGTTACAATAGTCAAGCTGAGAGTTAACGATGCCACAAACAATTATGTTTGCGGCTTCTTTGGTCAGACATGGACGAATGTGGCGAAGTGCATGAATGTGGTAATTGCAGGATTTAATAGTTAATATTATTTATGTGCTAGTATTGTTTATGTGCTTGTCCATAGAGAGCTTTGAATCTAGAGTGACTCCAAGGATTTTTACTGAATTTATTATAGTTATTGTGGTTCCAGAAAATGCAATATTCGAATCATTTTTATATTTGCTAGTTTGTTTTGTAGATCCAAATAAAATAGCTTCTATTTTATTTGGATTAAGCAGAAGTCCATTTTCTAGAAACCATGTTGTTACTGCATTAGCACACTCAGTGATTTTGTTGATGTTATCTTTATGATGAAACCGTAATAAATAAGTCTATATTAAATATTAATGGAATTTATCAAATATCAAATCAAACACAATTCAAGATCTACAAAACAGATTTTATAACACATCAATTAAATATAATTAGAATAATTTAAGTTCATTTAACCAAATTTTATAATGACGTGATTGACGCCAAATATTTAATTCAAATACATAGTTCTTAAGTATATACCTAATACACTACCCTGTCGTACTCCTGTTGAACTTGCTATTAGTCTAGAATTTGATGATCCAATAGAAACAAAAGATTTTTGAGAGTGCAAGTATGATGTTAGCCATTTTAATGCAATATCTGTGACACCAAATTCATTCTTAATACGGGTAATCAGCAGGCTGTGATCGATTGTATCAAATGGTGAAGATATGTCCAGAGATAGGGAAATAGTGGTCAAACCATCATCAATGTTTAGCAGAATATCATTACATATCTTTAAGAGTGCTGTTTCGCTTGAGTGATAAGATTTAAAACCAGAATGTAGAGGATTGAAGTTGACAGATGATGTTAAGTATGGACGAAGACTAGATAAAGCAAGCTTTTCAAGAATTTTTCATAGATTTTTTAGGTCAAATTCTGCCAGTCCTGATTTTTTGGGAATTGGTGATATTTGAGCAACTTTATATAAAGTTGGGAAAATTCCGAATTTGAATGAAAGGTCAGCAAGGTGAGCTATAATTGGACAAAATATTTCTGAACGAGATTTAAGGATGTTTGTTGGAATAATATCAAGTGGCGATGTCTTAGGTTTGAGAGTTTTGATTATTTTTGACACATCTGTAGGTGTGACTGTACCAAATGTTGTTAATATATCTACAGGGGGAGATAACTCTGAGATAAATTTAGATATTGGGGCTTTTGCAAGCCTTTCCTGGATAGTGTTCTTTATAACTTTGAGTTTGCGTATGAAATATTGACTTGTTATATCACATTTTGCTTCTGGGATTGTGTTATTAGTTTTAGAACTATTTGAATGTAGAAATTTCTTAGCAATCTTCCATGTTTCTTTTTGATCATCGTATGCTGAATTTAGTTTCGCCTGATAATGACTACATCTGGATTTGAGAATTGCTGCTGCTGCCTCACGGCATGCAGTTCGATATAATTTTTTATCTGATAAACTACCAGCTTTTCTATAATAATGCTCCAGTTTATGACGTCTGATTTTTTTATTCTTGGCATCTGAAGATAACCATTTGTCATCATGTTTACAAAGTCGCATTGAATATTTTTGAATAGGTGCTAAATGATTAAGAACAGTTGCTATACTTGATCTTATTTGTTCAGCATAATAGTCCGCGTTGTTTTCAGGTGATAAGCAACATGGCATGACTTGCAATTCTTTTATAAAGCATGACAAGTTTAGTTTTCTAAAGTTTCGTTTTGAAAACCAAACAGTTTTAGTATTTGAAGGTTGATGATAAAGGTCTACCCGAATCATATTATGATCTGAAATACCCTCATCAGTTACTTGGATACTCTTGAGTTAAATATCATCATGTCAGTTTATTACTAGTTCAAGTATATTGGCTATACCAGTAGTAGATGATATGCGAGTTGGAGATTGAACTCATTGTATCATGTTGTAGGTCTCTAAAATCTCATCAAGTCTTGAGTTGCAGGTTATTGGAGTAGTACCTGGGCAGTTAAAGTCACCACACAGAAATAATTTCTCCAGATAATGTTTGTAGTTCCTCTAGGAGTTCAGATAATTCGAAAAAGAAAATGTTTGTTGGAATGGTTGGATTTGACAGATAAATAACAATAATATTGAAGATAGTATTTGCCAGATTCAGTTTAACCGATGTACGTTCATAAGAAAGACAGGTAGACAATAATAAGAATGGTTTGATATTTAAGTTGTCTCTATATATTATTGAAACACCTCTTTTACCATGATCTATCAGCAGTATTAAATTGTTTTAAAGCCTGGTGGGGCCATATCTTATTTAATTGCAGTAGAGTCATTTGACTTTATCCAAGTTTCAGTGAGTATAAAAATATTTAGAGAATGATTTTGCGCTATATCATGAATGATAGCAGATTTGCTTATAACAGATTGAACATTTTGGATACCCAAGTTTAATGCAGAGGCTTTTTTAATTTTTATATGTAAATTATGCCGATTTAATTTCGATCCATTTGAGTTTACCTGATCGTATACCCCAATAATATTTTTTTTCCATTGTGCACATTAAATTGTTGCCTCCAATTTGTTCCCTCAACTTCTTGTGCAAGTGCTGCTTTTCAAGTATTTCTTTCTTTTCTGAGTTCACTTTCGAACAATCTCTTGTTTGCTATTTTGTCTTTGCTTATAAAAATATTTTTGAATTTAATAGCGTCCTTTAACTGTTTGGAATTTTTAATTATAAAATTTTGAGTTTCTTTGTTTTCCAAATCAACTAAGATGAGATCAGGTGGTCCTTCTGGTCTTTTAGCATTTTTAGTTAGTCAAATTATTCTTTTTGCATTTGTTATTAAAAAATCTGGTTTAATTGCTTTTAGTATTGTTTCAATGGTTTGTTTATCATTTTCTTTGTTAATTTGTTTGTCTAAAGTAGTATGATCAGCAACTCCACTTATAACGATGTTGTTTTCAGTTCTTTTTTTGTTATTAAACTCATTTGTAATTTTTGCCATCATTACCACTTCAGTTTCTTTTGGTTTTAATTGATTTTTCTGAATTAACGTTGCTTGTGCATATGTGAATATGGTTGTTGGTTTATTTATTGTTGCTGGTAAGACATCTTTTCATCTTCAAGAATTTAAAGCCGTTTTAAAAGGTCTGAAACAATATATGATATTTAGCCACACCATTTATGCATGTTTTTGGTAACTTCAGCAGATGCACTTGGAATTGTCGGCTAATTAGGTTCTTCTAAGCATTCATAGTCGAATTCCATGCTTTTTTTTTAATATATGAGAGGGGTACCACACTAAATAACAGTAGATTACCTCTTGATATCTTTTGAGGGAGGGCTACCACCCTGAATAACAGTGGATTACCTCTTAAGTATATATATTAACTTTATTACACAGGGACTAAAAAGTTTCAGTGTGTGTTTTTTTCCATATATATATATATATATATATATATATATATATATATATATATATATATATATATATATATATATATATATATATATATATACAGTGGCGTAGGAAGGTTTTTTAATTTTTGAAATAACCAACTTTATAACAAAAAAAAATTTTACGTTCATATGCATGATGAAAAAATTCTTCACAAAAAAAAAATTACTCTGAGAGGAGAATGTGAACAAGAAACCCTAAAATATTAGCCCCCTGCCCCAAATGTGAGAGCAACTAGTTGATGTAATATTTTTTTTCTATGTTCAGCTAGACTTATATTTATCGATAAATTTAAATTTCATAGTTAAATATTTTAGCATTCAAAAATTATGATTATGTAAATTTTTTATTATTATATATACTATATATATCATAAAGTTTATGTTATATATATATATATATATATATATATATATATATATATATATATATATATATATATATATATATATATATATATATATATATATATTGATATCATTTTTTTCAGAATAGAACGTAGAACATTTATTTATGTGATGACGACAGTTTTCTCATGAATTGAAAAGGTCATTCTTATTTATATGATTCAATTTTGTGTAAATGCCAGTAAATTTTGATAATTTATCTGTCATCGCATTAAAATAAGTTTTGCAGCTATTTATTTGTTATGTACATCAGTTTTTTAATTTTTTTGTCAAGTTTAAATGGGGTGGGTTTTTTGTTTTCTTCAAGGTGATTTGTAGAATTTTCCCTGATTTATTTATATAAGTCAGGATACTAAAAACTTTCTGCGAATCTTAAATATCTGTTATTTTTATTAAACATTATTATTGAGCAAGCACATTCTTTTTATTTTTATGTTAATCTTGATATAGTATGATTTTTGCTTTGTTATTTAGTATGGTTAACATATCTAGAAGTAATTTATTTCTAATTTTATATTTAGACATTAATTTAGAGTTAGTTAATAAAACTATTTATTTACTGATAAGTAAATAAATAGTTTTAAATAGCTGTTAAATAAATCATCTGTGTATTTATCATTAAGTTTTATTTACTTGTAACTTACCTGTAAGTTTCATATATAACATTTTATATATTATTTAAAACGTAATTGTATTGCTTTGCTAATTAAATAACTTTTTAGTTCATTAAATTTATTGATTTTAATTGAGGTATGATATTAAAATTGATTTAATATTTATATATTTTCTTGACTTGATTTTATGAAAAAATCGTTTAGATGAAATGCTTAATGAAGAAATTTTTGATTGGTGTTTAACGTCAAAGTAATTGCTCTTAATCTACCTCTTACAATAAATCTTCAGCTCTGCTGCTATGAAAACAATTAGAAACAAATATAGTTTGATTATGTGATAATATCAGAAAGTTAAAGAAATAATGCAAAAATAAAAAATTGCATTTGTTATTAGGTGAAGCCTTAATTCTATCTCTGGCAAATATTCATTATAATAAATTAACTACCTCAATGAAAACAATATCAGTAATCTTTTAAGTTTTGAAGAAGTTACAACATAATATACTATAACCAATATTTTGAAAAGAAGAGAACCAAGAAATTTATAAGTTAGTTTATATGTTAGATGATGAGGAAGTAATAACTTTTGAAGATGGAAGATAATGTGATAACATTCGGGAAAGCATTTTGAAGATGGAAGATGTGATAACATTCGGGAAAGCATTTTGAAGATGGAAGATAATGAGATAACATTCGGGAAAGCATTTTTAAAGCATGACTAGTGTCAACAATATCATTAAAGTGTAATTTCTAAAGTACTAAATTTGCTGTAAAATGCAGGTTAATACAGGAAGCTGCAAATTGAGGTCAGTTTTAAGCTGGTGAAGCAATACTCAAAAAGAAAACTAACAGATAAAAAAATCTCATGTTGGCAATCGTTTGCATGGTAATGATACTTTGAAATACCATAAGTATCAAAACTTTTAAATTGCAACAAAAAGTAGGAAAATATAATCTTTTGGTTTGTCAAAAGTGGTTGGTGGTGATGCAGCTACTATCTTGCAGAACTTTACTAATGTAATATATAATATTTGTAACATTGTAAGCAACTCTGCCATGGAAAATGAACTAAATTTTGCTTAGTTAATTACATCAATTAAATCGACAATGGCTGACCTTGGTTGAGTTAATGTTCTATTAAACTCACTATTAAAAGCATTAAGTGAAAAACTTCTGCCAATTGCAATCAAAAATTGGGATAAATCGTTTGAGATAAATCGTTTTAATGTTTTGTATTACTACTCTATGTTATCACAAGGATGCTATAATAATGTAATGTGTGGCCAAACCAAACAACTCATTAAAGGCTATAAAGGTATTGACTATAAAGATATCACAAATCTTGTAGTTGTTGCTGAAGTTTGCGCATTAGGAATCATTGAAAAACTACTTACAGGTTCTTTGTGTTGAATTATTTCAAACAACTATTTGTAAAGATGCTTCTTTATTGCTTGCATGTGGAAAAATTTTTGATTATACTCATCTTCTTCATCAAAATAAGGTTTACTGCAAATTGTTTGAAAACAAACATAATGATGAGTTTGATTCTTTGACTGTGTACTCCCTTGAAGTTATTTTTCATGCTATTCTTGCTATTTTGGAATGTCAGTTATCTGGTGGTAAATATTGGAATCCATCTGATTCAGTTGCTGAAACAGCCTCTAATGACCCTGTTACTAATAAAGCATCAGAAAGTGACTTTTCCATTTTGGATTTAATGATTTGTAAAAAACCAAATGCAAATTTCAAACTATCCAGACTTAACATACCACATATCATGTTAAGTATGATTACGAACATGATGAACTATGGTCATTTCCATTATTAGTTAATTTTGAAAAAGGCAAGTTTATTCTTTGTAGCTAGGATTATGAGGTAATTTTATTCAATATAAACTATTACTTATTTTGAGTTATGTTTAAATTTAACTTTTTTTTGTTTATTGGTAAAATCAATAAATATTTGTTCCATTTATCTTTTTACTACATTTGAGTACAGTGGTATTAATCTTTTTAAATGGTATGAATCATATTTGTGTTTATTTGTAACAAATTTGTTTTAATTAAAGATATTTTTTTTTATTATATATCAATATTTCTGTGTTATGTTTAATCGTTAATTATAAATATTAAAATAAAATAAAAAATTAAAATATCACTAAAAATTATAAGCAAAATACATTTACTTATACATGGACTGCCTATCAAGTAAAGTTAAGAATACAGAAATGGAGGGCTAACCTTAGGCAAAATGGTAGAATACTGATGGAGTGCAAAGTCCTATGGCTTACCTTCTTGTTGGTGCACTTCGTTAAGTAAGTTAGACAATTTTGTCTAATTTATGAACTGAATAGCCAAGGCAAATATTTTATATTACATATATATATATATATATATATATATATATATATATATATATATATATATATATATATATATATATATATATATATATATATATATATATATATATATACAAATATTTTATATTACATATATATATATATATATATATTACATATATATAGGTACCTTCATAAAAAATTTAAACTTTTATTTTTTAAACCAAATTAATTCTATTATATAGAGATTATTAAATGACAAATTTTTATACCAAATTTATTATCTGGGGTCAACTATAAAAAAAGATATTCAATTTTGAAGGTAGAGAAAATAAAGTGGACATCTTAACAAAGATACACAAGAAAATGACTTCAAAAAGTGGACTTTATAACGTAGTTCATAAAATATTAACAATTTACTGTCACATATATGATAAAAACTGTTTATTATATCCCACTTATATAAATTAAATTAAAAAAAAAAAAAAAGAGAGGGGGGGGTGTTTAAGCCCATTTTAAAAGGGGGTCAAATTCGATTCTAGTCATTTTATTAAAAAAAATTACCATAACTAATCTAAGTTTAAGTTTGTTCATGCTTAAATCTAATGAGAATGTGAAAAAAAATTGTATAAAAAATTAAAGTGATTGGAGCCTGGGAACAAAAATACCCCAAAAAGTTTGTGCCCCACATAAAAATGTGAGGGGACCAAGTTATTAAAATACATTTACTTATTATTTTATAATACATTAAAATCTATCAACAGACCCAATAATTCTTGATATGTTTAAAGTTATTTTTTTAAGTTATTTCACATGGTCATAACCTTTGAGCATTAAAAAATGTGAATTTAAATTTAGTTTTGAATAATAAACTTAAAAACTTATTTACTCATTAAATTAACATTTGAGACAGAGGGGTTCTATCTTTTTTAGATAGTTTTGTTCCTAAATTTTATTTACCACAATTTTTTAGCAAATCATTCTTATTTGACACATGATTGAACATACTTATACTTAGAGTTTTCACAATGCCAAGTACAGTATCTGAAATGTAAAATAACCCTGTGCCTGCTCTTGGTTAATACAAAAATATTTAAAAACTAAAAGGAATAAATAAAAATGTATACAAAATAATCAACTGAAACAAAATAAAAGATAATAATGCCTAATATATTATAGTAATTTTTAAATGAACTCCAAGTCTTTAAGTATTAGATCTGCTATAACTCCTTCCTGGCTTATGTCAATATCTTCAGCTTCATCTTCATTGACTTTCCAATATCCTATTGTGTATGTAAAAGATTTTTTTTTGTTGCTACCTTTTGATCAACAATTCTACCAAAAAATAAATGTATATTACCATCATCTAGCTCCCATTTATGGCTTAAGAGCTGCCCTATCAAGTTTCCATTTTTCAAAATTACTCTTAAAATTCGTTTTTGTTTTTCATCAATATTAACAAAAAGAGGATTTGTGGTTTTGGCATTTTCAGCTATTGCTCTTTTAATATCCTTCTCTAGTCGCTTTCTTTCCAGACGCTCTTTTTTTGAATTAGCTTTGGCGCATCTTTTTCCTATTTCTTCATACAAAAGATTATTAAAATTTTTAGAGGCTTGACACGTTAAAGCTCCTCTGCGAATTACAAATTGAATAAGATCTTCTTGTTCTGGCAATGTTTTCTCATCAAGCCATGTTAATGTTTTGTTTACCCTGGCTTTTATTTTAGAATCCAGAAAACCAAAAGTAGCATTAGGAGCACGACGCAAAAAAAAATCAAGCATGCCCAAGATCCTTTCAGCCTCCATTGTATGAGGTGGAGCAGATAGTGTGGTTTTCATCATTTCTTTAGATGGATTTGAGAGATTGCCAGTCAAATACCTGGCCATCTGTCTTTTGAGAACTGTCTCTGTGTAGTTTATTAAAGCTGATAAAATCTTTACCAAAATATTTTTATTTTTTATTACACGAAGGGATTGGTGTATCTTATCTTTTTTGATATTTAATACTTGACTAAAAATATCCACATCTGTATAAAGAATTGATTCTGGATTACTTTTGAAGTAAGCTAATTTCCTTATTGCTTTCTGGAAAATGTCACCCTATTAAAAAAATAATTTTTGTACATTTTTTAAACTACTTTATTTGTTTATTAGAAAACCTTAAAAACTTACAAACTCAAGATTACTCTTTCCTGTTGCATTTTTATAAACCAGACTCATCCATGGCCCAGTTATTATTTTTCCTATCAGGCCCAACCCTTGCAGTTGCACAAGCGTTATATCATTACTCATATCTTGAAGTAAGAGTTGGCAAATTTTATTTTTGGTGTTGCTAGAATAACGAGAAAATGTTAATACATAGAATTCTATTAAAACAAATATTCATCTAAAAAAAACTTACTTTTCAAGAAAGGTTTTTATAAGTCTTTCGTATGTAACAACAATCCCTGCCATATGGAACAAAACATGAAATCTACTACCAACATATCTAAGGAATAGCCCTGGAGCAACATTGTTTTTTTTAAGATAGCTTTTGAATGCTGCAGGATCGGCTTTAAAACTATACCTGATTTTTAAAGAGCAAAAAAATTAAAATTTCAAATTTTCAAAATGTGGAAATAATAAAGAAATAATTGCTCACAAGAAAATAAAACTAAAAAAAAATTTAAATAATGAAAGATATACATATAAAAGATTACCTTAGCTTAGAAATATTTTTGAGGACTGTTACTGCAACCCCATCAGTTCCTTTAGCTGGTTTTATATTCAACTCATTATCTATTGTTTTAAGAGCTAATAATGCTTTTAAGGCAATAGTTTCCAATGGATGAACATTGCAGTATAGTTGCATTAATTGAATGTCCATCTCTTCCTGAAGCATGTTTTTCACACAACTATTAACAGGCGCTCTGTCGGACAGACAACTTTTGGTTTTTTGAGTGAAAACATCTAAAACTTCTACTGCTGGCATATTTTTAAACTCTGCAAATGTATTGGCAAGTTCTTTTATTACACTGACAATATGAGTGGCACAGTCAAATCCTGTGCCTCCAGCAAGTTTAGCGGTTGATAAGGAATAACATCTCTGCGGAGGATAGGTACTGATAAGAAACTCATTTACATGTTTGTCTAAAACGGTGGTTGCATCAAACACTACTGTTGCACATTCACAATGAAAAAGTGCCTCACCAGCCTGAACCAATGCTAAAACACCTGGCTCATATGCCATTCGATTTACTGTGGATGAGTGAGGTGTTTCTTGCAGTTCTGTGTTGTGTAACAGTTCAGAAATTTTTTCTAACAAAAATGAGACGCTTTCCACAGGCACATTGTTAATAATAGCAGCATAAACACATTTTCTTATGGGTATATGTTTTTAATTTTTTGGTTTCTATAAGTAACCTATTGTCTTTTTTTTTTTTCTAAAACAATACTAGTTAAATAATGATTTTGTTCTACAAGTTGTTTATTTTCTTGCTCTTTGATTTTTATCTGTTCCTGTAATTCTTTGATCGCAATTTTGTGTTTTTTTTCTATCTTTTTAACATTTTGTTGCAACTTCGTTCTACTAATTTTAAGAATTCTCAATTCATTAATGAAATCTAGAGAATGAAACTTATTCTGTTGAACTGTTTTGTTTTTTTTTCTTCTGAATATTTCAATTTCCACAAATTTAGTGAAAAATACTGTCTTTTAAATTTTTTGTTTGTAAGCTTGTTACAGGTCATTGATTTTTTCAAAAAACGAACTCTCTGCTGCAATTTTCTGTTTTTTTCTTGTAAACTACGTATTTCATCTTTTTTTATTTTGCATGAACCACACTTTACTCTCTGCATTGTGTCTGAAGCAATATTTAAATCACTTGCAACGTTTAAGTGAATAATTGTATTAGAACTATTTCTTTTTCTTTCATATTTAAATGGTTGCTGCAAAAAATTAACAATAGCAGCCCATGACTGGGTAGGGTTTATTTTAAAGATTTTTATCTTTTTATGCAAGTATCTTATATTGTTGGAGAATATTTTAAAATCAGATGCATTTTGAGGTCCAATGTTCAGTTTTTTTAATTTCAGACAAGTTTTTGATAATTTGAAATTATTTTCAGAAAAAATTTTGTAAATGTCACCATTTAACAAAGGCTTCGATTGGCATTTATATGAATTAATTAAAACGCAAATATCTTTTGCAGTCTTGTGGTCCATCTAAAGTAAAGAAAAATACAAAGCAACAATGAAAATAATTTTAAAAAATGGCGCTATAATCAACACATTATTTTGCGGTAGCAACTGTATGCATCTTTTTTAAACATGAAGGAGATTTTAAAGTATCGGTTATTATATATCAAATGAAAGATCTATGAAGAATTTATTTGAGCATGTCAAAATCATTTATGAGCATTTGTATTGGCATATTAAATTCTTTATATGAAAATTACCTATTTTGGCAGGATTCCTTAACAGTGAAAAAATCGCAATTTTTTGAAAATTGTATAACTATAAACAAGTTTAACCTTCACTTTAAACGAAAAAATATAACAAAAATTGACACTTTATTTTTTAGCTAGCTTTTAAACACTCTTTCCTTTATGCATATAGCGTAGTTTGGAAAAACACGGAAATTCAGAAACTTTATAAAAGCGATGTCAAAATAAAAAAACGGACGCATACGAGGGTACCTACATATATATATATATATATATATATATATATATATATATATATATATATATATATATATACAAATATTTTATATATATATATATATATATATATACAAATATTTTATATTACATATATATATGTATATATATATATATATATATATATATATATATATATATATATATATATATATATATATATATATATATATATACATATATATATGTAATATAAAATATTTGTATATATATATATATATATAAAATATTTGTATATATATATATATATATATATATTTATATATGTAATATATATATATATATATATATATATATATATATATATATATATATATATATATATATGTAATATAAAATATTTGTATGTATATATATATATATATATATATATATATATATATATATATATATATATATATATATATATATATATATATATATATATATATGTGTGTATACTGTAAGAAAAGAGCAGTCAGGTTTTTTAAAATTATAAAAATTTTAAGAAACATTCTCCCCGCTATCATTAAAATTTTTTTAAACAGTAGGTTACTCTTATTTCAACAGTATTCTACTCTAAAGTTTGTCTTTTGGATGAAAACTTTCTTTTTAGTAAGTTTACCGATACGTTGTCCGCAAAATTGTGAATAGTTTTTGGGTTCGCGACGCCTTTCGACAAATTTAGGTACGGTAATTTTTTTTGAAAACAAAGCTTTTGCTGCTTAAAAAAAAATATTCCGTAAAAGAATTTCGTGAATCCTCTTAATTTAAAACACATTTAAATACAACCTTTCAACAATTTTTAAATTCATTTAAATATGCATAGGTATGGAAAATAATAAATTAGTCTAAACAGACTCTGAGCAGTCAAATTTCTTTTGAAACTAGTACATATATTATAACATATGATCTAAATTGTAATATTGTATCTATTTTAATAGATAATTTTAATAATATAATATAGATATTACTTAAACTATTAAGAAATCGTTGACTAAAAAATATTTATATTTATGTTAGATTTAATTCTATTTTACGCGTATTTCGACGTATTCGACCTATTTAATTTGGATCCACGTTTTTCACTTGAGGATTAATTAAAGAAAGTTTAAGTAAAATTTTATCTAAATTTTTCCTTAAAGTTTTGTTACGCCTAAAATATAAGAAATTTTAAAAAATTTAAACTTATTATAAACATATTTCACTGTTATATGACCATTTAATGGTTCATTAGTCTCAAAAAAATATTTTTATGAATTAAAAAAAATCTATTTAATTCATAAATTATTTCGATTTACGATTTAATTTTAATTAAATTTTGTTATAAACTTGTCAACGAAACTTTCTACGCAACAAAAACAAAAAAGATTTTTTTTTAATTTTCGGTGCCAAAAATTAAGGAAATACTTTAAAAAAACATTTCATAAAAAATCCATGTATTGAAAGTATTAAAACATGGAACTAAAATAAATAAGCTACAGAGGTGGTTGAAACCACTTTAAAAATGAAATATCCTAAGGAATTCAATACACAAGGCCGGCACGATAGGGGGGTGACCCCTCCACCTCTCCCCAATGAATGATTTTTAGTCGGCAAGTTTGACCCTTAGTCGGCAAATTTGACTAGTTAGTCGGCAAATGTCTACCCTTTCAATAGAGGCTAGTCGGTTATTTTCGTAGTTAGTAGTCGGCAAATGTCGTCATGGTAGTCGGCAAATTTTCGAAAACGAGGACCTATTTTTTTTTTTTAGACGGCAAAAGTTGTAATGGCACCCCCCCCCCCACGTGACACCTACTCGCGCCGGCCCTGCCAATACATTTAAAACAAAAAAAAATTTTAAATCGTCATAAATTTCCTACTATTTGTATTTAAAATTGCCCAAGGATGACGTATTTACAACGTAACCTGGGAGGGAGTTCCATGTGTTGATTACTCGTTAAGTAAAAAGGTTTTGACGAGAAGTAAAACTTTTCATCGCCAATTTATTTGCGCAGTCAACCAAGTTATCAATATCATTTTGAAGTACGGTGTGTGAAGGCATATTAGTAAGAGGGTAAAACATTTTTGGATCGTTGGCAAAAAGTTCTGGATTTGAATTAATTATATCGGGAATATCATTAACGTATATAATAAATAATAGTGCTAAAAGAACAGAACCTTGGGAAACTCCACTTTTTACTGGTATCCAATTGGAGTAATTACTATTTATCGTTATTCTCTGCCTTCGTTTTGTCAGAAGGTTTCTTATCCAACAGAGAATCGTAGCATTTATTTCATAGGCTTTTAGTTTCAAAAGAAGATGCTCATGTGGGACTTTGTAGAATTCAAGTTAAATATTATCGACGGGGAGACCTTTATTTAAGTTAAGTGTCCATGCATTGATTACAATAAGAAGATTTGTTTCACAAGAGCGCCCCGGATAAAACCCGTGTTGACTGTAAAATATAAGTAAAGATGAGTAAAAATGTGTTTTTTATATTATTATTATTTAATATTTTGTGCATCATAATCAAATATTATGACTATGGTGCATATTAAACTAATGGGTCTATAGTTTGTAAGTAGTTTCTTGTCTCTTTCTCTCTCTCTCTCTCTTTCTTTCTCTCTCTCTCTCTTAACACATTTATGTACCACGTTTTTTGATAAAAATTTTTCATTCATTGGACAATTGTTTTTTTGTTTACAATTACAATTTTCTGCTGTTTTTTCATTTAGGACTTCTTTTTTTTTTTTTTAATTTTTTTATTTAGGTGCCCCAAGAAGACTTGACGGTCTTGTCACAGAGCGGAAGTGCATTTAACCAGGAAGTTCACGCCTCCTTCTTTACCGTGACGCGAAATATGTCCAAGGCTCGTTTCGAAACTGGATCTCCTGCTTATAAAGCAAGCTTTAACCACTGCGCCACGGCCGTACAATTTGTTTAACAAATCATTATTGTGACCTTTCATAAGTTGCACCAAAAATATGGAAATAATTATATGTAGCTGATACACCTTTCTAAAAGAGTAAAATATAAAACCACATACAAGAGGAAAATAGAGAATAAACTTTATTTTTTACTTTTTAGTTTATGGTAACTAGAGTCGTTGTTACGGACTCGGTTGCTTCCTAAGAATGTTTTAAGGTCTAAATATAAACCAAAAAATATTTTATATCGTTTCCAATATTTTTTGTATGAAAATTAACATATCAAGGAAAGAAATTCCAACGTAAAAAATAAAATTAATTTTTTTTTTCTTGTGTTATTATTTATATCCATACCACCTTAAGCGAAACCTTGCATAAAGTAGAAACAGAACAGAGTTTTAGGGTTTTCAATAGGTAATTTTAACACTTTTTTGAGTGGAAACTCTCATTTTAATTTCTTGCTAAAATTTTAGTGCGTAGCAACTAATAATACTTATAATAAGGCAAAACAAAAGCCCGCTTTCTTTCCAGGTAAAAAAATCCTTTAAAATTTTTATTTTTTTGAACCACATAAATTTTTTATATATTTAAAATTGCAATTAAAAAATATATATATTCAGTTAAAAAGTATATATATTTTATGCAATTTCTCGTGAAAGATAAATGCTATTTGTCAGCATCTACAAGACAGTAGTCGAATGCATTTAGCGTCTGCCCAAAATGTGTGTTTTTATCGAGACGCTATCTCAACTTTACTCAATCAAGAGCCCAAAGGCAGGGGGTCAATAAGTCGGAGTTACCTTTAACTAACCTTTGCCTAAAAAAAGCGTATCCTAATAAGCGAAATATATATATATATATATATATATATATATATATATATATATATATATATATATATATATATATATATATATATATATATATATATACACACACAAAAAGTTATCAACACTTTTTTGAAATTTAAGAAACAAGCTAAAAAAAAATCTGTTAAAAACAACATTGGCAGTAAAAGAAAAACAGAAGTAATAGGAAAGGAAAAGATTGATTCAGGTAATATTCTGCCAAACTATTTAAATACTGATATTTTATTTATTTAAAACTTTATATTCAGTTGATTGTTTACAATAGTTTTATAATCAACAAAAACTAATTAAAATCAACACACTAAACTGTATAAGACAATACAAACAAACATAAATATCGTGAATAAAAAATAAATAAAGTAAAATAAAATAAAAATTGCTTACATAGTAAATAATTTAAATGTCAATAAATACAACAAGTTGGTTATTTTCAACGTAAAAAATAAAAAAAGTTATTTTTGACAGATTTTACAAAAACAAGATTTTCCGTGCCATTTTAAAATACTTTTTTTGAACATCTTTAGACAATTTATTGACATAGTTTCATTGTCTAGGGAGTTCCATAGCGAGGTTGCTCTATATAAGTTACTTTTTATGAACTTATGTTTAGAGACTATAGGTTGGAGTACTAATTTTTTAGCATCGAAGACTTAGCGGTAAAGATTTTTTGATAAAAAGATTTAACATAAAATCTGGATTTAAACATTTATAGATTTAAAAACTTCAGTTAACAAAAACCTTAAATTTCTAAAGTGGATACTTGGGATATTTTCTATTTTTTGAATTTCTTCTAATGAGAGATGAAATCTTTTATAGACAATGCTAAGTCCTTTTTGATAAATTTTATTAATTATTATATTTCGAACAAAACATCCAAATCAAATGACTATAGGAAAAACTTGACAGTATAAAAGCATTGAATAAAACAGTAGCTTGTTCTACTGATAAGAAGCTCCTTATTTGTGAAAGAGCGAAACATTTACTATTCACTTTTCCACACAGACTTTTAATATGATCAAGAGAAAGTTTAACCTTAGAGGAAACCTTGATTTTTACATCCCCAACCATTAAAAATCGATCTTTACAATTTTTTAAGCCAATTAAAAAAAAATTGAACTTTGTCTGGATTTGGAACCATTTTATTCAAAGTAAACCATGAAATCACGTTTGAAGTTTCTATTTGAAGACGAGCTATAACACTCTGTAGGTTGTTTTCACAAACAGAAAGAGTGTTGTCATCAGCAGTTGTCAGATTTCAGAGTCTTTTATAAATAAGAAAAAATTGTTTATAAAAATATTAAAGAAAATTGGTCCCAAAATTGAGCCTTGAGGTACACCCGATTCCATATCTAAATATTCAGAAAATGACGATCCTAGTCTTACCCTCTGTTTGCGAGCAGAAAGGTAAGATAATAAGAGTTTGAGGCTATCGTAAGAAAACCCATAACCTTCCAACTTAGCTATAAACAAATCATGTGGAATTGAATCATATGCCTTTAATAAATCCATAAGCATAGCGCCAACTATACCTCCTTTATTCAAGCATTCTTGCCACTTATTAACTAAATTAAAAAGTGCGTGCTGTGCACTATACCTTCTCCGAAATCCACGCAGCAATTTGTTAAAGCATGGCTCAATAAAAACCCGTATTTGCTCGTAAATAACAATTTCAAATACTTTTGAGAGAACTGGCAGAATACTTATTGGGCGACTTATTGGGGAATAATTGCATATCCCAAGGCGAATTCCCTTCCTTCTTAACCCTACTGATAAGTTATACTTATCAGTCGGGTCATTTTTTTTTAAACATGGTATGACATCTGAAATTTTTAAGAAGGAAGGGAATTCGCCTTGGGATATGCAATTATTTATACAAGAAATGAGGCTTTTTCTCAAATCCGTTGCATAAGTTTTTAACATAAACGTTGGAATATCTCCACTAGTCTTCTTTTTACTATTTAAAGAACAAATAATTTTTGTTATATCATCAGGAGTAATTTGATAAAATTTAAAATGTTGAGGATATAATTTTGATTTGATTTTAATGTTTATAATACTGGGATGGTTTTCATTTTTTATAATAGCAGATTCAACAGGCACATGTAGATTGCAAGGAGAAGAACGATAACTCATCTCACTGTTTATAGGAGACGATGTAACGTTTGTGAAATATAAGTTGAAAATGTTTGAAATATGAAAGTTATCCAAAATAGTTTTTCCATGTTTAATCAACGTTATGCGATCGCTCGAATTACCAGATTTATGAGAAAGAAAAGGCTTGCATATCTTTTATAAAGATGTAGTGGAAGACTTAAATAAATTTATCTCACTAAAATATACTTTCTTTGCTTTTTTTATTCAAGTTCACTACGTAGTTTCTTTGTTTCCTATAAAGAGACAAAGAAATGTCTGATTTTTCAATCTGGAATTTTTTTTTAATTTTGAGCGAAGCATCAATACTTTTCTAAAATTCTTAGTCATATATGGCTTATCGTTACCTCTTCAGATTTTAGTTTTCAATGGAGCATATTGATTTACATAGTTGCTAAAGATAGCGTTAAACTGATACTGATGAAAAAAACATTATTAGTAATGAACAAAAAGACATTGCTGAAAGCTTTAACAGTTATTTTATAAACATCTAAAAAACACTGTATGAGCTGATAAAATAACTCAAAGTAAAAAAACATTTAAATCATACTTAAAAGAAGTATTTTGTGACGAGTTTGAATTACTTCTGATGAGCTTTGATATGCTTTTAAAATGATGAAATAAAAGTCTTGATAACACGAACTTTTATGTGCTTAAAAAGTTTATGATGATATTGTATATCCTCTACTATGTGTCTTAAATCTAAATATCCCAGCAAACATTGTTTTAGTGGATTTGCAGTAGACCTACCCACGAATTTTTTGGCGGTTTATTGGAGTTGCTCAAAGGTTATTTAGTGGACCATTAGTGACTGTTGCTATAAATGGCAAGCCGATAAATTTCTGACAATTTAATAGTGGCTAGTCATCGGCTAGACATATTGGCGGGTGCCACTAATGGTCTGCCAAGTAACCGATGAGCAAATGGCTTTTTTGTTACAAGACTCCAATCATTGCAATTTTTTGCAAAGCATCCTTATTTAACATAAGTATAAACTTATAAATGTTTGGAATTCGCTCATGTGTGGAAGTAAGTCATCTCAAAGACCAAAAATTGATAGATCCACCCCTGCTCCAGTTATATTTTTACGTTAACAAAATTAGAAAAAGTTTATATTAAAAATGACAAAGAAAGAAAGAACATTTTATTTTAAAAGAAAACTTTATAATTAACTGTATTAAAAGCTTTTAACGAAACTTCCTAACCGAGTAATATAAGTTTTGCGTATTCAATTGAGATTTTTTTTGAATTTATATAAATTGACAATATATATCAATCTATATAAATTCAAAAAAAAAATCAAAAAAAATAGTATACACAAAATTCATAAAAAACTAAAACATGTTCACTTTATATCAAATGCCTATAACTAGCTCGATGTATTAATTCTACTGTACAGATACTTACGTTGATCTAGACTTTTCTATTAATAGATTGAGGTTTATTCTTATTCAAGCATGTGTATACCTTTATTTACAATCGATTTTATCTTCTAGTTATATACTATTGCAATAGTATATTACTATAGATATATATTATTTGTTGTAATAGCATATTACTATATTAATATACTATTACAACAGTATATTACTAGAAGATAAAATAGATTGTAAATAAAGGTATATATATGCTTGAATAAGAATAAACCTTAATCTATTAATAGAAAAGACTAGATCAACGTAAGTATCTGTACAGTAGAATTAATACATCGAGCTAGTTGTCGGGATTTGATATAAAGTGAACATGTTTTAGTTTTTATCAAATTATATTATATCTAATATCATTTTAATACATTTTTTCATTTACCTTTTCCTTAATGTTTAGTAAATGATAAAGTAATCTCTAAGCAAATATGGTAGCGGCCATATTTTCTTAGTTAGCATAGTTATTATATCATTAACATATTTGCTTAGAGAAAGCGTTTCTGCCACTCCATTACCAAATGGAGAGCCCGCATGTAGTGGAGGTGCAGATCAAGTTGCGTTACCTTATTTACTGGTGCTAATATATGAATGAAACAACCGTGCTAATATATAAGAGCCGGAGCATATAATAGTCATGAAATGTTTTAAAAAACCGTTTTTATTGTCATACTGTCAGTTTATATATGTCATATAAATATAAATTTGTAAGATGAGAAAGTAAGCGAGTGTTTGTGCATTAACCAAATATTTTCTAATCTGAAACAACGAAGCATATTTTCTAGAACTATTATCATAATAAATCAGTCTAATAAAATGTTAAAAAAGCTATATTAACATCAAACTGATTGCTTTTATTTAAATTCTTATTAGCACTTCCTTCCACATATGTATCAATTTTGTCTGACAGATGGCCATTATCATGTTGATTGATAGATAATTTGTGATCTTCACAATCAAATAGTTCTCCCTCATTTTACGGTTGCGTTTCTGTAGTTTTGTGCTTTTGCTTTTATTTTCCTTCTTTTTAAGATGTGATTAGAAGTTTTTTTATTTTTAGCATGAGGTTGCTTTGAAGTTTAAAACGTGTCATTCAGGTTTCAAAATCTTCCAAGTTTTATTGCTACGTATTGCTAAAATAAAAGGCTCCTTAAATTTGCAAAAGAGCTCCTAAATTTGTTGGGTACTCCCCCCACCCCTAATTAAAGCTATGGGTAGCCTACCCTCGACATTTAGATTTAAGTTTTGTTTTCAATATTACTGATCTTGCGTAAGACTCACTAAAGAGAGGTGCCTGAAAAAAACGTCTGCTCTAACTATAGTTTATTTTTATTTGATTTGTCATTAAAACGCGATGCTCTGTAATAAGACCGTAAGGACTTCTTGGGGAACCTAAATAAAGTTTTTTAAATAAAAAAAAGTGCTTTATGATATGATTGAGTTACGATCTCCGCCATCGCAGTCCATAACTTTAACCTCTTGGCCAAACAACCACACATCTTAAATGTAATTTAAATTTATCAAAATAAATATTTGTTTATATATATATATATATATATATATATATATATATATATATATATATATATATATATATATATATATATATATATATATATATATATTTGAAAACATATGAAACCTCGCGGTAGAAAAGCGACCAGATAGGGGGAATGAGTTATTCATACCACAGAAACAAGCTAATTAAACTAAACAAAATGAAACCAAGATCTTTAAAGTAGCTCAACTGGATCCAAAGTTATGATTTTTTATATTCTAAAGTTTAAAAACGTCCATTGATTTTACTTGACGTCAATATTTATATTGATAGTAAAATATTAAATTGTCGGGAAAATCCATTTAAAATTTTAGTGAAAATTTGTAGTATTTTTAGAGAATGTTGAAAGTTATACAGATTTGAATTGATTACATTAGACAACGTCATTCTTAATGAAAATAAACAATAAAACAATGAACCAAAACCTGTTTTATTTAAATATCCAACTTTTTAAGGTCATTTCGTTCATAAACATTTTTAAGTATTAGTATTTATATATCTTTAAAAATAGGAATTATCAACGGAAAAAAGAACGCAAATAAAATAAAGTAATACATCATGGATAAATTATCAAACGAGGAACAAATTATTTCAATAAAGCTTGTTTGGGATATATTCAGCGAAATGTTTATCAAGCAACAAAATGATTTATATATTGAATGATTTTTTATATATATATATATATATAAATCGTCTTTTATAAACATTTTACAAAATAAAAAATTGCTAAAGATAAATAATCAGATATATTAAGATATTCTAAAACTAATTAGTGGAAACCTGAAACTAGCAAACGATAGAATTGATGGTCTGCTAAAAGAAATAAATACTGTAAAAGATTTGTGTGCGATACTCCAAAAAGAAAACATATTAATTAAAGAGGAACAAAAAAATTACGTCAAAAGACTAAACAAAAATGAAATTGTACAAAAAGAAGAAAGCCTGAAGAAAAATGAAGGTACATAGGAAAAATGGTATGTTTTCGGTTGTAATTTACGATAAATTAATAATAATGTACACTGTGACAACTAATGAAATCAATTGTGGAGCACAACAACAGAAGATGTTGTGCTATAACAGCTATAAATGTTTTATAATAGCATTGTTTACTTTTCAATGTATATAGATATTATTTAGTACCTCATAAATAATTTTTGCAGTAATCTGATTTATCAAGTTTATTTTTGAATTGTTCAATTGTTATTGATTCGATAATATATGGTGGTAAACCATTCCAAGCATTTACGACTCTACAGGGAAAGAAATTATATCTATAATTGCTCTTACAATATGCCTTTGTTAACTTTTGGTTATGACTACAAAAATTGTAAGGTTTTAATTGAACTTGAGATGTCGATTCGTTTATCCAATATATTTTCTTATAACCGTTTTGTATTTTATATTGAAAAATAAGATCTCCTCTTAAACGGCGTTCTTTTAGAGTTGTTAATTTCAACTTTTTTTTTTTAACTGTAATCTTTTTTCATATGGCATTTTTTTAAAAGCTGGTAGGAGTTTTGTTGCCCTTCTCTGTACTTTTTCTAACTTTAAGATGTCTTGCTTCAGATAAGTGCACCATGCTTGGATTGCAAACTCAAGATGCGGTCTTACAAAAGTTGTATATAATTATTTTGTCATATTTGAGTCGAAATATTTAAAAGTTCGTTTAATAAGAGCAAGCATTTGATTTGATTTACCAACAGCTTTATCAATATGACTGGTCCATTTTAAATTAGATTGCATCATTACTCCTAAATCACGTTCTACTTTTGATGCTGCTAATATATTATTCTGTTGAGTTTCAGCGTCGAACATTGAATAAGTTATACAAGGATTTTTAAAAACAATGTGCATAATTTTACACTTTTCATAGTTAAATTTCATTAACCATAGTGACGACCATTTCATAATATTATCAATATCTAGTTGTAATTTGTTTATACGGATATCTTCATCTGATTTAAAAATATTTATAATTTTGCTATCATCTGCATACAATTTAATATTATTTTTTAATGTGTCTGGCAGATCGTTTATAAAAATAAGAAACAGAAGAGGCCCAAGGACAGAACCTTGTGGAACTCCACTCTCAACCGTTAGCCATTTTGATACACAATCCCCTAAAATTACTTGTTGCTTTCTATTATGTAAATAGGCTTCTATCAAATTTAGAATTACTCCAACAATACCATATGATATTAACTTTGAAATCAATCGCATATGAGGTACTTTATCAAATGCTTTTGAGAAATCTGTATACAACACATCAACACACCAGCCATTCTCAATAGCATCAAGTAAAATATCTTGTGTTTCTAGTAGATTAGTAGTACAGCTTTTGCTCTTTTGAAAACCATGTTGGTTACTATTTAATAAATTGTTTCCTAACATGTAATCCATTATTTTGTTACCTAAGATTGACTTTAGAATTTTGCATGGTATTGACGTTAATGAAATTGGTCTATAGTTTGCAGGATCATTTTTATCTCCATTCTTGTGTAGTGGTGTTACATTAGCCATTTTCCATATGAGTGGAATTTGTTCTTCTTGTAAGGATCTTTTGAATAGTAACTCTAGAGGTTTGCAAAAATTATTTTGACATTTTTTTAACACATATGAACTTACCATTTTTATCTGTTATTATATTAATGCCTAATTTTATTTTTCTGTTTGAATTAACATATGCATAAAACAGTTTTGGATTTTCTTTCGAGTCAGCTATTTTTTTTTCATAGTTTATTCTTTTTGTTTTAATAAGATTTTTTATTGTTTTGTTGATTAAAATATATTGGACTTTCAGCTGGTCACTGGTCACAAATTAATAGTAAAAGAATTCAGGAAATTACCTACTAAACTTTAATTATTTTATACTTTAAATATTTTGTTAGTATAACTTTTCTTGTTGTTATGGAAGATATTAATTTTTGTGAATTAAGCTTTAAGGCTGTCAAGACAAATGAAAATATACTTTCAGACAATAATGCAGATCCAGATATTAATTTTTTTAACACTGATGAAATAATTAGCAACATATGTTCTTCTTATTATAACTTCGATATTTCTAATCTTTCTGCTGATATAGATATTAATGAGTTCTCTATTTTACACTTAAATATCAGGAGCCTCCAAAATAATTTTGATAAATTTAAAGATTTTTTATTTAGTGTTGAAACTAATTTTAAAATTATTTGTCTGATAGAGACCTGGTGTTGAAATAAACAAGTTGAAAAAGGTTCAAATTTTCAACTACAAAACTATAAAATTATTCATCAAGTCAGAAATTCTGAGACAATAGGTGGAGGAGTATGTATTTTTATTCACAATTACTTAAATTTTAAACCGCTAACCGATTTTAATGTAATTAGTAATGATTGCGAATCATTAACGATTGAAGTTATAAATAGAATCAGCAAAAACATCATTGTACATGTTGTGTACAGACCGCCATCTGACAATAACAAACTTTTTGAAAAACACTTTAAAAATTTAATTAAAAATAATTTAAATATTATGGGATTTTAAATATAATTTGCGCGATTACGACACAAATAAAAATGTAAAAAATTTTATGAACATATTTCAAAATGGTTAAATTCCAACAATAAATAACGAAACTAACACGAATTACTAGGAATAGCGCAACCTAAATTGATCAAATAATAATTAATGAATATACAAAAAACAAAATAAAAACTGATCTGATATATCGATTCATTTCCCAATATTTATAATCACACAAAGGCGATACTCAAAAAACGTCGCATGTCATTAAAGAAGTAATTGGAAAAAAAGACAAGCTAAATGGTCTTCCAAAAAAATTAAATTTATCATCATCAAGATATTACAAATGAATCTGTAATTGCTAAAACATTTAATGAGGTGTTTGTCAATGTAGGTTTAAATTTAGCATCAAAATTAAAACACAGTAAGTTTAACAAAGAGAATTACTTGACTCCTAGCAAATCAATAATGAAAAATACTGAGTTAACAGAAAAAGAATTATTAGATGCTGTGCATTCATTAAAATTAAGCAAAGCACTAGGACTTGATAATGTTAGTAGTAATTTTGTAACTAAATGTATTTTCTATATTAAAAAAGTTCTTTTGCATATATTTAATCTTTCGTTTAAACAAGGAATCTTTCCAAAAAAACTTAAAATTGCAAGGGTAATACCAGTTTTTAAATCTGGAGATGATACTAATATCTCAAACTATAGACCTATTTCCATACTTCCTTGCTTCTCGAAAATACTAGAACGCATTATGTATAACAAATTATACTCATATTTAGAAAAAAATAATATTCTTTACAAGAAACAATTTGGCTTCAAAACAAGGCACTCTACTGACCATGTCATTCTTCATCTCATTCAGATTATTTTTCAAGGATTTGACAAAAACAAGTTCACTTTAGATGTTTTCATAGATCTTAGTAAGGCATTCGACACTGTTGATCATAATATTTTAATTAAAAAATTAGAAAACTATGGAATCAAAAATATAAACATAGCTTGGTTCAAAAGCAACTTATCTAATAGAAAATAATATATTTCATTTTGCAATGAAAAAACTAACAATATGACAATTACTTGCGGCGTTCCTCAAGGATCTATATTAGGACCACTTTTATTTTTAATCTATATTAATGATTTAAGCAAAGCTTCTAATATTCTAGATTCTATATTATTTGCTGATGACACAAATTTATTTTATTCTCATAGTGATATAACAACATTATTTAAAACGGTCAACATTGAACTTCTAAAACTAACTGAATGGTTAAATATGAATAAACTTTCAATTAATTTAACTAAAACCAAATACACTATCTTTCATCGTCTCCATAAAAAAGATAAAATCCCTATTGCACTTCGAAAACTTATTATTGGAGAATACATTGTAAAAAGAGAATGTTCAATGAAATTTCTAGGTGTAATACTAGATGAAAACATAGATTGGAAAGACCACATAAACATGATTGAAAATAAAATTTCTAAAAATATCGGATTACTCTATAAAGCAAAACCATACTTAGATCAATCATTTTTGAAATACATATGCTACTCATTTATTTATTCCTTTCTTAATTATGCAAAAATTGCTTGGTGCCAGTGGCGTAGCGAGGAATTTTGCGCCCAGGGCCAAAAATAAATATTGCGCCCATTTATTCCCATTTGGGAATTTCTTGTATGTTTTAGATCCACTGCCAGTAAGTCTTATGTTTTGTAGTAATATATAATATTTTTTAAATATATATATTTTTTACACAGTTTAGCAAACATACATGTACTATATATAATTTACACATTGTACATATGTTTTCAGTATTTGGTTGCACCACCCTTGGCTTTTATAAGCGTTGCAACTTTATTCGGCATAGTTGCATAGTATTTGGAAATTAGCTGTGTAATATCCGAGTTGTGAAACCATACATGATTAATGTGTTGATTTGGTCACGTTTATTAGTGGTGGTGACCTTGTTTACTCTGTCTTTCAAATTGTGCCATATCCCTTTGATTGGGTTTATATTAGGAATACTTGCCGGCCAGGGCATCACCTCCCTACCAATGTCAACAAAGTAACCCTTGTTATTTTTTGCCCTATGACAGGATGCCCCATTTTACATGTAAATGCAGTTTCCATCAGGAAACCAGTACTCTAGTTTAGGAATCAGACAAGTTCGTATTAATTTCATTTACTGTTTAGCATTCATCATGCCATCTACAATGTATAGACGTCCAGGTTCTTTGAAAGATAGTACGCTCCAAACCATGACTTTAGTTGAATGTTTGATCTTCTGCACCAGACACTGTGAAAGAAATTCTTCTCCTGTTCTTCTTCTTACATAGCGGCAATTATTGTCCAAAACTTACAGTGTTGATTTATCAGAAAATCATACCTTAAATATACACATACACATATACAGTGGATTACACAGACTACTGTTGTAGGCTTACAGTTGTTACAACTAATCTTATTCTAGTAATTTAAATTATCTTTAATTAAATTTTTTTTTTGCTAATCAGATTTAAAAATTATTTTTCTGGACCGTATGGAAGTAATCCAACATTTAGACGACTCACCGTTTTCCAGTCCTCCATCATTGCAGTAGTCAATTTCGGTTTCTTTCTTGGTCGATATGGTCTCAAACCAGCTTCAATTAATCTTCTTTGCACAGTCTTACTACTTATCGAAACACCTAAAGTGTTCATTTCAACCACCTTTCTGAGTGATATCATCTTGCGATTAGATTTAGTGAGTCTCGCCAAAGCTTGATCATGTTGTTGCGAAAATATTGGTTTTCTTCCGCATTTTCCTTTACCTTTTTAAGCCATGCTGTATGTTCCTTTTTATGCTTGACATGATGCTCTGAGTCACCCCACATTTTAAAGCTATCTGACATTGAGTAAGCTCTATATTCTCTAAGAGAACCTTAATCTGACCGACCAATTTTTACGGGGAGATAATTCACTTTTTTTTCCCATTGCTACTAAAGTAAATAAAAAAAAATTAAACAAGATAATGTTAATTTTGTACGTGAAATTGATGATCTGGTTTCAGGAACTTAAATTGATATATATATATATATATATATATATATATATATATATATATATATATATATATATATATATATATATATATATATATATATATATATAATGAAATGTTGTGCTAGACAGTAATTATATTTTAAACTAGAATTTGATAAGTATCCTCAGGAATTATATTTTCTGAAACTTTGACTTTCTTCTTAGGGGTCGTCCATAAAGTACGTACGCTCGGAGAGGAGGAGGGGGTGTACAAATGGCGTTTCTTAGATAAGGGGGCAGTAGGTCAATTATAAAAGTATGGAGATACTAAATTTAAAAAAATACCATAAAATGTTGAATTGGAAGGTTAAACGGGTAGATACTTTTAGGGAGGTAGAGAATAATCAAAAAAGCGTATGGCAACTTGCGGGGTGGGGGAGAGGTAGCAAAAAAAAAGCGTACGTACTTTATGGACGACCCCTTAACCTGAATTTGGTTTTTCATATTTAATTTATGGATCTTACATATTTCCTTTATATCATCTAAAAATGAATGTTTTACTGAGCAATAGTTAAGCTAGGAATTGATGATTTCAAAAGTTTTTTATTTTTATCAAGTCTATGCATTGTTAACTTTTTATTTTCAAAGAGTTCCAGGCCATGCGTTAGCGTTAGAACTGCTGAAGATTTATATAATTGAATAATTGAAGATGGATGTGCAAATCGGATACCAGAGTTTATATTGTTGCTTGGAAATTTGATAATCTATTGTTAATATTTGATCTATTTATTGAGGCAAAATTGGATTTTTCTGTATTCCACATGAATCCCAGATAATTAAGTTTGTCATTTGGTATTATTTGATGGTTTTCAGGGTTATCTTGCAATTCGTTACATGTCGTTTTCCGGAGAGCAAAAGTTTCTTTTTGAATGCATTGAGTTTTATGCCGTTTAACTTATTGTAATCATTACACTTTGTAATAAGCCTTCCAAGACCAGACAGAGAAGAGCTAAGCAGAATGATGTCGTCAGAATAAGTAACAACACCTGTGAAACTTCTGTGAATTATCATTTTTAATAGTTTCAAGTAAGTTTTGAGTGAATATGTTATAAAAATGGGGCCGCAAAACTAATCCTTGCCTTTCACTTTGCTTAAGAGCAAATGGAACTGAAATGGAACCAAGGTAAAAGACAGTTGCACTGCTGTTTTGATAAAAAGAAGATACAGTGTGAACTATTTGGAGAGGTAGGTTTTTATCAAAGTTTAGTTTATCAAAGAGAAGATTCCAGTTGCAACGGTCAAAAGCTTTTTCAGCATCTAGCAAACATAAGTAAATAGGCGAACTGTTGTTAAAATACGGAAAAAGAATATATAAAATTAAAATAAGAAACTAAATAAATAAGTAAAATATGACTTAAACGCAAATAGTTTCGGCTTTTCACCGTGAACATCACCGCGAGCGGACGTGTTCTTTTTATTATCTTACTAACAAATTAAAAATGGATCTAACGTTAAAAAACATCGAAAAGTTAATAACAAGCAAGCTTGAAGAACAAAAAGCTTATATATTATCGGAAACAAGCAAGTTATTAAAAGAGTAAGAAAAAAACTTTACAGTAATAATAAGTGGAAACTTAAAAATTCTCGCCGAACGACTAGATAAGCTTGAATACGAAGTTAAACGAAATAAATCAAACAATACTATAATTGAAAAAGATATACATGAAATTAAAGAGAGCCTAAAATTTAATGGAGCCTTAAAAAAGACATGGGACATTTTGAAGGAAATAATTGGTAAAGGCATAACTAATTCTAACAAAATGCCTTCTAGAATAATAATTAATCAAAAGGAATCAAACAATAAGCGTGATATTTCTAATGAATTCAACAGCTACTTTGCCAATATTGGTGTTGATCTTGCATCAAAGATTCAATGCTCAAACAATTCATTTAAAAATTACTTAACAGGCTCACACTGCTCCTTAAATTTCAACGAACTAAGCAAGACGAACTTGAGATAGCTAAGAAATCACTTAAAATCAAGTCCCCAGGAATTATTTACCAAATATTTAACTCATCAGTTACAACAAGTATTGTACCTGATTTTCTTAAAATCTCAAAAATTATACCAATCTATAAATCAGGAGAAGGTAACTCCTTAAACAATTATAGACCTATTTCAATCCTTTCGGTATTTGCAAAACTTCTTGAGCGAATTATCTACAATAAATAAAATCAATATTTAAAAACTAATAAAATTATTAATAAAGGTCAATGCAATCCTTGATCTCTCAAATAGGATTAGTAAATCATTTAAACAAAAAAAATCACGTTAGGAATCTTTATTGATTTGTCAAAGGCGTTTGATACCGTCAACCATGAGATTTTACTGACAAAAACGGAAAATTATGGCGTTAAAAATAAAGCTTTAACTTGGTTTAAAAACTACCTTAATGACAGACACCAGTGTGTTATTATAGAAAAAAAAAGCAACTCGAATTTACTGAAAACAAAATGTGGTGTACCCTAAGGTGGACCCTTAGGGTACACCACATTTTGTTCTTGCTCCTCTTTTGTTTCTTATTTACATAAACGATCTCCCAAATGCCTCTAATATTTTCAAAACTATAAAGTTTGCCGATGATACAAACTTATTTTACTCATCAAAGACTATTGAAGACTTATTTAAAAAAACAAATAATGAACTAAAAAAAATTAATATACGGTTTAAATCAAACAAACTATCACTCAATATAGATAAAACTAAATATATTCTATTCCACTCTACTCAACAAATTAAAAAGCTTCCCCTTAACCTACCAACAATTAATATAGAAAATATAATCATCGAAAGAGCTCAAAATACAAAGTTTTTAGGTGTTTTAGTTGATGTACACATCTCTTGGAAGCCCCACATCAACTATATAAATACAAAAATATCAAAGAACATAGGTTTACTTTATAAGGCAAGATCTTTCTTGACACAAAAAAGTCTAATACTCGTTTATTTTTCATTCATACATAGCTATCTTATGTATGCAAATATAGCATGGGGCAGTACCCACATAACTAAATTAAAACCGCTTTATCTGCGTCAAAAGCACGCTTCAAGACTAGTGTTCAACAAAAACAAACTTACTCATGCTCAAGCCCTACTGGAGCAAATAAACGCTTTAAATATTTTTCAAATTAATATTTATCAAAATATACTTTTCATGTTTAAATATAAACTAAGTCTGGTTCCATAACATTTTTACACTTTTTTGAAAACAACGTAAACAAATACAATACAAGAGCAATGGGAAACATTAAGATACCCTTTGAAAAAACTAAACTCTCAAAATTTTCAATAAAACATCGTGGTCCCTATTTATTTAACAAATTAATTTCTAGAAACGAATCGCTAATAAATTTAAACAACGAACAGTCCCTGAAAACAAAATTAAAATCTACAATAATCAAGTTAAACAACTACAAGGAGTTTTTTTAAACTCCAATTTAAAATTTAAAAATAAAAATAATATAAAACGACCCTAATAAAACAAAAAATGTAATTTTTCAAAAGAAACAATAAAAATAATACTAAAAGGAGATAGTAACATTAAAAATTTTAAGGCATATATGTATCACATACATATTTACCACGTATGCAACTGATTTTTATATGTATTACACGTCTAGAAGGTACTCGATGACAAGACTGACCCCAGTCTTCTGCGAGCTTCCTATAACTACAAACAATTAATTATTTTCTTCAATCTTATACAAATCTTGTTTTTATATAATTAAATATTCATACTTATATATATATATATATATATATATATATATATATATATATATATATATATATATATATATATATATATATACATATATATATATATATATATATATATATATATATATATATATATATATATATATATATATATATATATATATATATATATATTATTTTAATTGAAAGAATATAGAAGGTTTATTTCTTGGGTAATTTTTACGTTCAGGTTATTCTATTGTGTACTTTGTATTTATTTTTATCATGTCTCAAAGTTGAATGTAAAAATATTTTAGATTTATCCCTTATTTATTTTGGACTTTATGTTTACGATATTTATATTTGTATATCTTTATTCGCCAATCGGTGATTGGTCAATTGTAAATACTTTGTAGTTGTAAAATAAACACGTTAAAAATATATATATATATATATATATATATATATATATATATATATATATATATATATATATATATATATATATATATATATATATATATATATATATATATATATATATATATATATATATATATATATTTATATATATACATTAAAAAAAGTATACTATTGTAAGAAAATATTTATATTAAAAAAGTTTTTATTTACGAATAATTTGATTTATATTTCCGCATAACCCTGTAATATATAATGGAAGTAAAATCTGTTAACTACAATTAAACTTACAATTGAAGTAAGATCTAACAATTTTTTATTCTATATTAAATAATTATTTAAAATAATTATATTAGTTTTAGAAATTAAGTAATATCTTTAAAACTACAATACTTTTATAAAAGTTTTTTTTATAAAATACGTGCGATTTTTATAATTAAAACGAATCGCACAATAAACAATTTTTTTAATTTAGGTGCCCCAAAAAGTTCATACGGTTTTATCACAGAGCACCACAATTTGATTCCAAAAACACCACAAAGTTGCAGTTGCGTTCTTTTGTAGAGAATAAAAGAACTTGTGAAATTTTTTTAAAGTTCGAGCAGCAATTGTTTTATATGCTTACATATAAACATAATATTAATGACATAAAATCCTTTTTTTTTTTATGTTAAAAAAACGAAAACCATATATTTTTTTGTTTTATTTTTTTTAACAGAAAAAAATAAAGATAATTTGATAACTTTGAGCCCTATAAAATATTTGCTCCCGGGGCAATATCCCTTTTGCCCCCCACCTCGCTACGCTACTGCTTGGTGCAGCACCAATAAAACAAATACAAAAAATCTATTTAGCAAACAAAAACATGCAATCAGATTATTATCAAATGCCTCTCACATTCTAGACCATTTTCAACAATCTAGAAATATTAAATTTGTACTAATTAAATATATATCATCTGCTAATTTTTATGTATAAAACTAACAATAATACAATACCAAAGATCTTCAAATCATTATTTAATAAAGTTCAACACAAATGCATGACTAAATATTCAAATAACAACTTTGTTCAACCCAAAACTATATGAGTCAACCAAGTTCTCAATAACTATTAGAGGACCTAATGTATGGAATAAGTTTATTAGTAATGATATTAAAAACTTAAAACTCTTGAACAGTTTAAACAATAGCTAAAAATATTGCTTTTAAATAACAATCAAACAGAGAATTATTCTTAAATCTATCTTTAAAAATATTATATTTGAAAATTATCTATTATTGCATACTTTATTTGTCTGGAAAGGACTAAAGTCTTTAGTTATATATACATTATTGTCAATTGTACTATGAAAAAGTAATTATGGATTTACAGCATTCATGTACGAATGTGTGTGTATGTGTATATGTATACGTGGGCAAGTGTGTATATATATGCATATATACATACATCGCGACGTTAGAATTATCTTGTGCTATCTCCAATTTTTGAAAAAATTGAGATTTTATTATTTTCGAATATTTTAGCATTGTGTTGTTTTACTTTAACTATATTGAAAAAAAATGAAACTTTTAACACGGTATTGCATGCAATATTGCATTGTTCTATCTCCTTAATGAGCAAACTTGAAAATATTATCTTGTTCTATCTCCAATCAACCAATCATATTACAATTACAAAGTTGTTCGGAATAATTTTATCAGTTTTGTTGTTTTCAAAATGGCAACTGCAAATATTGACCAAGAAATGGAACCTGCCCTAAATCAAAACGAAGGTAGTTTTTCAACTTAATTTGTATTATAATTTTGGAAAAGTAGAATTCGACTTTCGCTTGTGCCATTTTAGATTAAATTTAAAAGTTATTATTTATACATCCTGGATAATAAAAAATTAATATTTTAATCGTTAGAGCTGCTTGGCATTACACCTTCTCGTCGGTCGCCCCATAATGGGGTTTCTAGGAAACGTAAAGCTGATAGGAGTAGTTGGAAACAAAGTGTAAGAAAAATCCAACGTCAGTCGGGTAAAGCTTATAAAAATACGAAAGGAGAACAAATGCCAAAAAGATCTATTGTTGCACTAAAAAGTTGCAGAAATTGTAAATTTAAATGTTCTACCAATATATCTGAGATTGAGCGTCAAATAATATTTGATAACTTTTGGACCTTAGATGATGACGGAAAAAAACATTTCTATTGTAAAACTACTGAAAATCTGGAGAAAAAACGCTGTCGGACAGCTGCTGGTGACAATTCAAGAAGAAAAACATCTTATTATTATAGCTTTTTTGTTTCTAATACACAATATAGAGTTTGTAAATCATATTGTCTTTCAACATTGAATATTAGCAGCCATAGAGTGTTTTACTTTCATAAGTTTAATAAATCTTTAACTACTGGAACACCATTGCAATCAAAATCAGGGAAACATGTTAAAAAAAGGTTACTAGAAGAGTCTAAACAAGTTGTACGAGACCATATTAACCTTTTCCCAAGAATTGATGCTCATTATAGCAGGAAAAAGACACATAAAGAATACATGGAAGGATCACTAAATATAGGTAGAATGTATGATCTTTATAAAATATATTGTGATGAAAATGTCTCTCCTCCAGCAAAAGAACATATGTATCGTTATATCTTTAATCACGAGTTCAATATAGAATTTCAAAAACCGAAGAAAGATTTATGTGACACATGCTATGAGTATCGCAACATTGTTAATGCAAGCAATGAACAAACAGATAGTTATAATAAGCACATAAAATCAAGGAATGATACCAAAACTGAACAAAATCCCTCTCTGCTGCAGAAATATTTAGTCCACTTGGGCTAGAAAGAGCTATTAAAAATGTAAACCGTAAAAAACCTTTCTGTGTTTACCAAATGCAATTAGGAGATGTAAAGAATTTTTCAGTTGTCGCTGGTTTGTCAAGTTATAAGTTAGTGCCTTATTCAAAGGTTAAAAATCAGATAATTATTCACAAGCTCGTATAAATAAGTCTGTCAAGAAAGCAGCATTAACCATTGTTGCAAAACCATTAAATACCAATATGCCAATGGCAGCTTGCTTTCGTGCTTCTTATCAGTCTATATCTGTTGCAAAAGCCAATGATATCATTTCCATGTATTCATACATGCCTGCTGTTGATATTGCATTTTATAAAACAATAATAAATTGAACATTTACAAAACATTAATAAAGTCAAAATATTTTTAGGGTTGTTATATGTTTAGTATAAATATAAATAACATATTTATATATATATATAATAATATAAATAATATACATATAAATAACATATTTAAATAAAATATTTATTTAGTATAAATATAAATATAAAACACATTGAAATAATATTATTTTGAAATCTTGATAAAAATTTTTGTTTAGCTTGTGTTTTTTTTGTTTGTTTTTTTGTACTTTTATATTCATTTTCCCCCACTTGTTTGGTTTGGATGGTTTTCCATAGTGACATAAAGGCCACTATGAAAGAGTTAAAGCAATGTTTCACAACCTGATGCCCTTCCTGACGTTAACTTGAGTAACAATTTTTTATTTGTAAATATTTGCAATAACTTTTAATAAAAAGTTAAACTCTATTAATGGATACACAGGCATAAGAAAAATAAAATCAAGTTCATCTTGCATGGAGTTTGTGATTAGATTAGTTGAATTGTTGTGAATTATCAGATAGTTACATAATCTTATTTCTTTTATTATTACATTTTTTTAACATAACTCTTTCCTATATACCTTTCATAATTTATTTTATACGTTTATATTATATTAATACGTTTATATTATTATTACGCAGCCAAATTTTCCGTTTTAAATTAGACGTCTTAGTCTTGTCCAGGGCCGGCGCCTACAGGTAATTAAAGTAAATGTAAGTCGTAAAAACAGTGTCGTTAGAGGCTCTTCTAAAAGTTCTCCTAAATAGGGCCTCATTTTATTTAAAAAAACTTAATTTTTTAAGTAATACAAAAAGCGTCTTATATTTTGAAAAGGGTCCCGTTAAATTAGGGGCCCATGCCCCTAATTTAGGGGCCCATGCCCATAAATTAGGAGTGTATGGTACTGCGTAAGAATAATTAGCAGGTAGAACAAAATTTCATCAATTTCTAACATGTCGTTGTTGAAAAATGTACTTAATATGTTTAATATATATGATGTAACAACATAATATTTTTGAATTTTACTAAAAACCAAAGTTATTTTGTTCTATCTCCAAAAGAGGGTGCGAAAAAAAAGGCGTTAGCGTAATTTTAAAAAGTTTTTTTTATCTAAAAATTAATAATAAAACATTTTTAAATCTTAGGAAATACCTAAATTCTCAAAATATTTTTTCAATTTAGCTGCGAACAAATTCAAACTTTGACATCGATTTTCTCAGTTTGCAAAAACATGGAGATAGCACAAGATAATTCTAACGTCGCGACATGTGTATGTTTATATATATCTTTTGATTGTAATATAACTTTTATGTTTTCATTTTTTCATGTTTTCTTTTTTGTTGTTGTTGTTGTTGCTGTCGATTTTTGTTTTCTTGAATGAATTATTCAATTTTCTTTCAATGTACTTTGAAATTTGAATATAAATAGCATTGCATTACCCTAGTTAACCTTCATGTTAATGAGAACTTTTCAATAATTAAAAATATTTTTTAAACATTAAAAATAACTTCGAAAGACTCTATTAAACTATTTTGCATTTTGTATAAACTTCTTTGAAACATTTTGCTTTTTTCTCTAATTTTTAATCTTTAATTTTAGTTACAACGTATTTAAATAAACATCTTGAAAAAACAAGGGACTTGGTGATAAGGCAAACCTGTCTTCTTCATGTCCTTGCCATTTATATACATATATATATATATATATATATATATATATATATATATATATATATATATATATATATATATATATATATATATATATATATATATATATATATATATATATATATATATATATATATATATGTATATATATATATATATATATATATATATATATATATATATATTTATATATATATATATATATATATATATATATATATATATATATATATATATTATAAAACACGGAACTTGTAAATATTTAAACTGCTAAATAAATGAAGAAAAAAAAAAAAAAAAAAAAGGGGCAAAATAATACGCAAAAAATAACGACAAAATCGGGAAAATCATATTTTTTCAAAAAACATTATAAACATAATTATGTCTTGTTTTTTTTTTGCAATTAGCCTTATTCCTGGAATTTCATATGGCGGCTACCTAGCCGAAAACTCTATTTTCATGAATTTTTTTTTGTGGAGGAGTCCAAATAGCACATCTAAAAAAAGAAAATGAACCCCTAGGAGGGGCTCAAGCCCCACCACCCCATCTGGATCTGTCCCTAATCAGTAATAGTGAGTTCAAATCACCATAATAGGTATACTTAAGCATACTGGTATTTAAATTATTCAGCAAAATGCTATACTATCGCCAAGTAGATAAGGGACCACAAAGGGCCGAAATTTTAAAGTACACATCAAGTATTTTTTGGGATGTATTACACAGCAAAAAGAATTCTTTGTATTACATGATCATTTATACTAATAAATGATAGTAAAACTTACAGAGATTTTGTTTTTTAATAAAATTTTAATGAATTTAAACGAAAAAAATGCTATCGATAAAAAGGGTAAACACTTGAGCTTATCCAAACAAACAATGTATTTTTATGCCACCTAGTGATTAAAAATGAATGATACGAAAGGTAGCGTTCGTAGAGTGCTGTTTAAACTAACCAAAGCCAAAATGCGAAAGAAAAAGCTAGAGTTCTGTAAAATTCCCCACTCCGGTCCCTTTAATGGAACTTTTTCAAACGCTCAACTAGAATTAAACGAACGTTAATATGACAAAAATAATCAATTCAGTTAATAGTCAAATAATCCATCTATCGAATTCAAATGAAAACAGAAAACTTAAAAACCATAGGTCACTGTGTTTAAACGTGATTTTTTCAGAAACTAGATCCCGCCATGTGGTCCCTTTTCTACCGCGAAGTCACATAAATGTCTTTTGAATTAATATTCTGTGCCGAAACCAAGGGCTCAGTATCTAAGGTACCCCCTTCAATTAACTTTCTTATAAAAAAAAAGGTGTGTGTGTGTGGAGGGGTTCAAAGGTGTACGGGAGAGTGGGGGGACTTAAAGTACGCATGGCAACAGGGGGAGAGGGGGGAGAGGGTCAAATTTCGAAATTTTAGGCGTACGTACATTATGGACGACCCCTTAACAAAATCTTAAGGCCCAAATATACTGAAAATTCTAATTTTTGAAAAACAAAGAACTAACTAATTTCCTCTCACCGAACATGATTAGACCTAAACACAATTTTATACTATTAAAATATTATTATTATTTTCTACTAAGCAATAAAAATATTTTAACTTTTTGCCAAAAAGTCTTATTTAAATGTTTTTTAAAGTTTTATTACTTTTGTAGATTAGAATCAATATTATTTAACAAACAGAAAGAAACAAGAGCACTGATTCTCATCTGACAATGTGTAACTAAGATACATCATTTGACTCAACTAACTTGGTTGAGCTATTTATCTTGTGTTAGTTACACATTGTTATTTATCTCATGTTAGTTACACAATGTTACTTATCTAGTGTTAGTTACACAATGTTATTTATCTCGTGTTAGTTACACAATGTTATTTATCTCGTGTTAGTAACACAATGTTATTTATCTCGTGTTAGTTACACAATGTTATTTATCTCGTGTTAGTAACACAATGTTATTTATCTCGTGTTAGTAACACAATGTTATTTATCTCGTGTTAGTTGCACAATGTTATTTATCAATAACAATAACAATGTTAGTCACACAATGTTATTTATCTCGTGTTAGTTACGCATTACTTTTGCTGTAACATGTTATTTGTCTTTTATTATCTTGACTTTATTAAAATATATAATATTTTGACTATATAAAATGACAGTTAGTTGAGTTAATTGATTTGGGTTTGTTACACATTGTCAGACGAGAATCAGTAAGCTGTGCCATGTCATTTGTCTTGTGTTAAATATAATCAAATGACATCTGCAATAAACTTTAGAGAAATAATAAGTTTTACATCTCTAACTTAATTTCAAAAATTTAAGAAGTAATTAATCATTTTAATTTTATCTTTAATAATAATAATGATAATAATAATAATAACAATAATAAAATATTATCAATAGTAAAAATAATAAGAACAACAACAGCATTTAATTATCTAATAATGAGAATTTTTTATTATTAAGTAATTGAATTTTCATTATTAAGTAATTTTACAATTAAAAACAAATTAAATTATTTTTAATCATTTTTTATTTTATTTTTAAATAATAACATGAGTGAAAACCATTAAAAAATGAGTCCAAAATTGTAAACTTTGGTGAGCTCAAAACCTAGAAAAATCTTAAATGGCAAGTGTCCTATTCGCTTTTAGCTTTATTACTAAGTACCTTCTTTCGTTGAGTTAACATATGCACATATAAATGATAAAAAGCAGGTATATAAAGAAACAAAATAAAATAACAGGTATAAACATAATCGATGCTAAAATTCAATGAATTTGGAAGAGTAATGGAATAAAAGCCTCCTTTTTTTGCCAGAGGAAGAGAAGCAACAATACAGATTACTTCCCCAAGAACACCAATTGGGTAAAGAA